>CM074614.1:5282500-5882500 GCA_037305975.1 Chrysolophus pictus
ACAAAGCCTCCCTGGAGAAGCTGGCATTTTGTGAGGAGCCTTTGCATTCCCCACTGCCAGATTATTCAGTATGAGGAGGATGCCTGTCTTCCTAGCCCCTGGGTGAATACAGCAGCTGCTGCTCTGTGAGCAAGGGATTGCAGAGAAGGAGGAACCAGTTCAGAATTGAGGGATGGAAAAGGCTGCACTGAATAACAAGCTTTTACATCAGAGAGTTAAAAAATCACGGCCTGGTGTAAAGAGAAAAGGCAAAGTAAATGCAAGAAGTGAGGTGAGATGGGAGAAATGAAAACATAAGAAAATGAAATACATTACAATAAACATAAGTACACAGAGAAACAAAAACCTCTGAACACTAATAAAAATCATACTGCAAGCCACTTGTAGTGGCTTTGGCTGTGGCTGTTACCATCAGGAGGAGCTGGGAAGTAAGGGGAGACAGGGAGGCTGCCTGGGAACAGTTGTCCCTTGCAGTGCAAGAAATTATGGATCAGTTCATGTTAGTCCTGTGAGGGACTAACAGGATTCTCTTCTATGTCTCTCTGGTTTTGCAAAGCATTAAACTGGTATCTTCTAGTACTTCTACACTGTAAAATCTAAGAAGTAAAATTAACATCCCTACATAATCTGCTTTCATACCAGCTGTATAACATGAACTGAAATACAAATGTTTCTGAAATCAGATTATTCCCAGACTGAAGCCTGGGATTGATCTGAGCACATCAACGGAAGAAGTAGTGGAACAGTGACAGAAAACAGTTTTGGAATTGATGCCGACATAGCCCTGTCATGGGACAGTGGGGAGCCAATTTAGCAGATGCTAAAAGGCTCATGTCCTCCTCTCAGATATCTTCATTAATATCTGGATTATTTCACTCCAAAAGCATCTTTGACTATGACAGCCTCTTTTGTTTGAAGAAAAAAAAAAAAAAGCTTTATCATGAGATGATGTAAGAATCAGTGAGAAACTGTGGGAGCATTTATGTATACAGAATCCCTCTGGAAGTGGCATCTCACGTAAGTTGATGTAGAACAATCTAGCTGACTACACAGAGTTAGTATAGTCCCAGTGAAAGGGTTATCTGATTGCTCCATGCAAATACCATCCCTGCCAATGTGTAGAGTGTTTATTTAATCTATTATGCAGTTTGAGATTCAGCAACAGTGAGGATTTCACACTTCCCCTGCAATGATGTAAAATAAGCAAAAGAAAAGAAAGGGAACTCAGTTTGGATGTAGTGTTTTTTGTATTTCACTGGAAAATATAAGGCTTGCTACTCAGTCTTGCCTTACTATATTTCTGTATGTGTGTTGCAGAAATTATGATTTTAGCTTTCTGTGAATTAAATACATGCTAACATATGGAGCTGGTGTGGGATATGTGGTTGTGTGAGGGCGAGTTACTGGCTTTTGGGTGGTGGTGGTGGTGGGTTTTTTTTTGGTTTGTCCCAGACACAACAGTGCTAAATAAACTGAGAGTGATCTTAACTGGATATGACCAGAAAGCAAAGGCTTTGCTATGATACCTCAGCAGAGCAGTGGGTCCTTTACCAGTGAGCACTGGGATGACTGCTGTGTCAGACTGGCATATTCTGTCTCTCTCCCTCACAGAGAGCTCTTGGGACCACAAGGTTTCTCCTTTATAAAGGTTATTCCAAAACAGGCTGTCTTCAGCTGGGTGCCTGGGTAGCAGTGGCTAGATAATGCTTTGGCTTGCAAAGAGGAGCCCTTCCGTCATTGATATTTTAAGCATATTTTTCACTAGTGGAACAGGACTTGTAGTTTAGAGGAAATAACTTTTCAGTTAGATTAAAGCTATGATTTAATGTATTTTCTGAGTTAACAAGCGTTATATGTAGAAGTCACAGGTGGACTATGCTTGCAGTGATTTCTGTGCAGGCTGTGCTCTTAACATTGATTATTGAACAATAGTGTCAGATGATGGTTTTCACAGTTTACTGTCTTTGTTGGTGTTTGTAGGAGAAGCCCAGATGTACAAGCTAAAGAAGAACTCTGGAAACATATTCAGTAAGTATTGCATCTGAATGACTGCTGTACTGTCTCTCAAATGGTTAATCACATCCCTTTCTCTGTGACTGTGGGTCATCACTTTTGGATTTGGTTAAGTGCCATGATTAATTATGCAGGTGTAAATGACTTGTAAAAGATTCTGTAAAGCACTGAATGCACTAAATACTGTTTTATGTAGGTGAATTATAAAGAAAAATACAGATTTTAGAGCTGGGGCTTGCAAAATGTTCTCGTCTGTAATAGTGATACTTTCGGGATGAGGCCCCCTATTATGCCTAAAACTACCACTTGGAACGATTAACCATTCCAAAGCATATCTGATGTTCAGTATACACTGCATTTGATACTGTGAAACTGAAAGATCAAAATGTGTGAAGTTGAGAGTGAAACAGGATGTGACATGTAGATGGAGCAATAGAGGTGATATCAGACACATTTCTTAATAGGTTTCTGTTTGTTGTCAAGATAGTCTCAGAGCTGACAACAGCTTGTTTCAATAAATCTTTCTAGTCTAATATAAATAATAATAACAAAAATAATGGGTTTGAAGTTGGGAGCTACTGTTAGACTTTTTCCTTTGCCTAATGCATTCTAGGAAGGAGCTTGTGGATCCATCTGGACTGTCTGAGGAGCAATTGAAAGAAATACCGTACACAAAAATAGAGTGAGTTTCTATCAGGATTTTTGTTTGTGAATGTAAAAGCTTTTCTTTTTTTAATGTGAACTTTGTTGGATTGAATTTATACTTAATCCCTAAAATTTTATCTACCCCAGATAGCCCCCTTGCTTATCACGGGCAGCTGCCGTGGCACAGCCCTTTCCTTAAGAACAGTCATCTATTTTGCTGCAATAATTGCCCATTTGGGATGCCATGTCTTAATGCAGGCAGCTGCCTGTGACAGAAATGGAATCACACTTTGCATTCTAATTTGCTTCCTCAGCATCACTGAACAGAAAAGGGTGATGTTAAAGCTGCATATATTAAGTCATTCTGTATTGAATACTTCCATTCTCAAAAACTGCCGTGCTTGTCTGTGACCAAGGCACTTAGTAAAGCATTGTATTCCAGGTACAGACTCAAAAGGACAGCATCAGCTATAAATTCAGCCAGTGTAAAAAGCTGCCTCTTACACTGTAAAAATAAGTGAATAAAAGGGAGGGTCTCTCAGCTGGCAGCTGCATTTTGTTTTTATTCCGAAGGTCTGATATACTGACCTGCTGTTGTTACTTTTGTGTCTCTCCTAGGACTCAAGGCGACCCAATACGCATTAGGCATTCACATTCACCTCGAAGTTACCGTCAGTATCGCCGCTCCCAGTGCTCTGATGGGGAAAGATCTGTTCTGTCTGAAGTGAAGTACGTGACTGGGATTATTAGCAAAGTACTGCTTTACTCTGGCTCAGAAATTGTTCAGAGCTCGCTTGCATTTAGATTAGAAGGGACATACATGCGATTATTTGATGCCATAGGATTCAAGTGAACCTATAAATAGTAGCTCTTCAGACCTACGTGACTCAAAGAAGTAGAAAAGCATTTCTGGTCTCTTTCGGCCTGCTTGCAGGCTTGCTTGGTCCAGTTAGAAAAGGGAAAATATGAAAAATAAACCTCTGTTGTTCTTTGGCGGTAAGTCTTGAAGTTTCTAAAGGGAGAATTCATGAGCTGTTTTCCAAATACATACATCTGTAATTAGAATCAAAATGTCACTTGTATTAAGTTGCTTCACAAGAAATCTAGTGTACTCAACAGTGGGTAGGTCGGTCTTTCCAAAAAGACTGATTTGTAGAGAAAATGTTTCTACTCTGCAGCAAGGGGCTTGAGAGGCTAGATTCAGTTAGGTGGGATCCTGGGAGACATGTGGCACATGCATGATTCTAGGTGGGCTCATCTCATGTGAAAATGAACTGTTCCTTAAGACCAGGAAGTAAGAAGCCCTGGAATGAAGATGGGATGAAAGGTGCTGTGGAGATTCCTCCACCCACTGACTATTGACAGTCAGCATATAGCTTATGGATGGCTAAACTCAGGTGTTGACCTTCCACAGTTTGCTTAGGTAACTGCCTGGGTCAGTGTCAGTATTATTTTTGTGTACACTTTATAGTTTACTTCATTACAGCAGTATCTACTTTGTAATATCCTAATTCCAGTGCGAAAAATGATCTGGTGCCTCCGCTGCCTGTTACACGATCCTCAGATGTTAAAGGTCCCAGCATCCAATTTACTCAGCAGGTTAGTAATTACGCATCCTTTACAATTTTCCATTTTTTATCTGTTAATTTATTTATTTGATACAGAAGGGAATCTAGTGTTTTATTTAAATAAGTTCTTTGTTATTCAGTGATAGTTAAAGCTGACTCTTTTTGTTTTTCCCAAAGCAGTGTAGCAGGAAATTTTGCATTTTGCAGTCTGTTTTGTTTGTTTCCAAATACAAGAAATTCTGTAGCACATGCTACAGAACACATGCATCTGCTGTTAAAGATATTTTCTCAGTTTAAATTTGATGCATCCGTAAGAACATCCATTCTCTAACAGAAGATAATCAGCTCTCAAAATTTATTAAAATGTACAGGTTTGTTCCGGATTTGGTTGTAATGACAAACTTTCTCCTCCTCTCACAGCTTAGGCTTGAAGTTATTATTTTTTTTCTCTTTTTTTTTTCAAATGCTGAATAGTTTTTAACTAACTGAAATCTCAAAAGGAGACAACTTACCATAAGTGTAATCACTAGCTTTTATCAGAAGCTACGGTAATATTACTTAGATTGGATAGCTGTATTAAACTTAAAAACTGAGAAGAAAATTAATATTCAGAAAGCACTTGCAGTTCTTTTGTACTAGTAATTGAAACAAAAACAAACATACAAGGAAAAATTCCAGACATATTTCCAACTAATTTCCCGATATTAGAAGGGTATGTGCTATTTCTCTAAGAGTTACTTGTTGTTTTACCTGGAGGAAGTTTTTCCAGCTAAACTATGTAGTTACAAGAAGCTTTTTTTTACCTAAATACTACATTTTATATACCTGGGTAAAACAGTATTGGCAGATTGCAAAATCTTCCTTTCTCCTAGACCCTTTATTATTATTAATTAGTTTTTGATTTTTTTTTTGCTATCACTGCTGGAAATGAGATGTTATATGTATGGAGTGGCATGTTCTATAAAAAAATGAGTATGATTCATAATTCATGGAATCATGGAATGCCCCTAGTGGGAAGGGAGCCAGAAAGATTGAGTCTAGCTCCTGGCTCCAGACAGACCAGCCAGAATTCATACCCTTTGAGAGACACTCACACCATTGTCCAGAGACTCCCCCAACTCCGGCACGGAGGCCGTGCCCACTGCCCTGTGCAGCCCGTCCCAGGCCCACCGCCCTCTGGTGCAGACCCTTTCCCTGACCCCCAGCTGCCCTCCCCTGACAGCTCCATGCCGTTCCCTGGGGCCCTGTCGCTGTCACACAGAGCAGAGATCAGCGCTGCTCTCCGCTCCCTGTGAGGAGCTGCAGCCGCCATCAGGCCTCCCCTCAGCTCCTCTGCTCTGTGCTGAACAAACCAGGGGACCTCAGCTGCTCCTCACACATCTTGTCACTCATGCCCTTCCCCACTTTGTAGCCCTCCTTTGGACACTCTCTGATAGGTACATGTCCTTCTTTTGTTGTGGCACACAAAGCTGCACCCAGTGCTTGAGGTGAGGCCGCACTCTGCAGAGCAGTACTCTGAATGCTCTGCATGATTGTCAGCAAAAGAAATTATTGCTTACCAACACAAAATTGTCATTTAGAAATCTAAGCAATATAATTTCAAATATGGAATCAAAATAACAGGAAACATAAAAAATACCTCCTTCCCACAGCCATCCTCATGTCTATTAATCTGGCATATTGATATGCAAGAAGTGCATGCTCATACTCCATATAGTGTGCAAACTGCACAGAATTTAACTGGCAACGCTTACCCTATTTTGTCATATAAGCAGTTAGAATCACTTTAAGTTCAAACGACTTTAAAACAGCAATCACCTTGAAGTGATTTTTTTCACTTCACAGCTAGCTAACTTCCATCATTAGCATTCATGCTTATGATGGAAGAATTGTGAAAGGATTTGCTTCAGGAGGAATGGAGAAGTTGGTATACTTAAGACAAAGCAAATTTATGTTCTTTATTTCAGTAAGTAACTTGTGTGGTTGATTCCTGTTCAAAATCAAAATCAGATTATTTCCATTATCCAGTACTGTGTGGCTTAAGTGGCCCTGGAAGAAATTAATATTATAGTATTCAACATCCATAACCACCTCTCATTTCACTCTGTCCCAGACCTCCTTACAACAGTGGCCATTAATTCCCACTGAATACTGCTTGCTGTATTTGGCTAAATACCAAATAATTAGTTGTGGAATTTCCTGAGCAAGGAATATGAATTCAAATAGCACAGAGGAGCAGCAGCTGGGAGGGGGAGGAGGAGGCAAGAGGGAGGAAAAGGTTCTGTTTGATCCAGTGTAGAGACTTTCATATCCCTAGTGTGTGTATCTGTAAACTGCCATGTCCTTCACCTACAGCAGTCATAGCTGCAGTTATCAAAATATGGCATTTAAATTCTGTGCTCTTTCAACAAGATATTTTTATTTGTTCCCTTCAGAGACGGAATGGATCTAAAGACAGCCTTTTAGAAGAAAAGTCTCAGCTATCTACTAACATCGATATTAAAACCAATACTAAAACGATAAAAACTGTACAGGTGTCACGCTTCAAGGTAGAGACTTGACTGCTGCACTGGAGAATGTTCTTTGGAAGAATATGTGTGTGTGTGTGTTTGTGCGTGCAAGGGAAGGAACTGAAGTTGAAGCGGTGGCAGTTTCTACAGGACATTCAGAAACACAGCCTGCTTGCTGGGAAGGCCAAGCAGTGCCTTTACCACTTGGACCATTCTAGGGGCGTGACTGAGGAGAAGCTGACTAGTAAGACAACCAGAAAATCCTCACAAAACGGAATGATCAGCAATTACATTTACAAAAAAAAAAAAAAAAAAAAAAAGCTGCAGAAAAAAAAAACATGCTTTATGGTCTCCTCTGTAACTGAATAGCCTCTTTCCAAAAAATAACTGTTAACTAACATGATCGGGACCAGATGCTTCAAGAGAAGCAAAATAAGTCATATTTTTGGCCAGTTGTGCAATACACTGTGATTTGGAAAGAATCATCTTCACAGTTCCACTTGGTGATCAACTTGTGCCCTGATACATAAGGACTGCTAACTCTTACACAGTTTATAGCACAACAAGAGATGCTGGTGTTTTTAATGCTGTTGTCAACAGAATCCATTTTTTTAGCTCAGAAATAATTGATTGATTGATCAGTAAAGCCTTGTAGCAAAGAGTTCCACAAATTGTACAGACTTACACTCACTCAGCAATTTTCAGTGTTCTGGATGGCGAATGTCCTTATGTCCTTCTGTGTAGAGGGCTAATTTAACTGAACATTCCATACCATAAAAATACATCTGTCATTTTATGGTAAACCATACTGGAAAAAATAGGGGATATGTACTTATCTATTGTATTGTTTAGCGATGCACTTAAGTAATGATAAAACTGGTAGAGTAGGATTTAAGAGAGCTAGTAAATAGCTCTTTTTATTTTTTTTTTTATTTTTTAATGACTAGACTAGCAAAGCCTGCCTTAATCTCTTTTAATATGAAATAATCAATGCTGATACCTTCTGTTATTCCTCTCTGAGCCATTTCTATGATGATAAAATGACAAAGGCAGTATTTCAAGTATGATAGTTGCAACTTTTTTTCTCTTTTCAGGGTAGGCAGAATAATTGTTAATTATGCTGCAGACTGAGCACGTTATTTTACACTGTGGATCTGAAGTGATGCCTAGCTCTTCTCATGTTCTGTCACTTTGTACAAAATGCAGAAGCCATTCTTCTGCCACCCATTTGTCCACAGTTGGGGCAGCCTGGATTTGCTAATTACGAAACTTAGCAAAACATTTTTTTATGTTTGTCCTCCATAAAGTCAACTGGTTAGCTTTAGTGATTCATAGTGATCCTGTCTTTTGCCCCTAGCAACATCATACCAGGAGACTACAGCCCTTTCAGAAAAGCAATACTATTTGTGAGCTGGAATATATATATGGCACCAAAGTTATGCTTTACAAAAGGCACGGCATTTTCCCTGACAAAAGTGAGAAGTAAAATCTTGCATAATGTGTTTTATTTTTCACAGGTTTCCTAAATTCTTTTATGAACTGAGGTGGTCAAATGGATGCTACTAGCTAGGGTGGTAGACATGTTGCAAATTCCCATTACGACAAATTTGTCTGCAGGCTGAGAGATACTGCATTGTTCCAGGCAAGGCAGATACACCTGGTAATATCTTTTCTCTGTACTTTGGACAGTGCTGCTTGTTCGGTAAATAATTTAAAGAGATGGAAAGCAAATGCTGTTTTCATGGATGTTCTTCTGAATTTCATGGAGATGTCATTCTAGGACACTGTTGAGCTTCGCTTAAGTACTTGCTCAGATTGCTTTAAAGCTTTTAGCTAAAGCAATTGCTTTTAGCTGTAAGACTGCTAAAAAGTGCCCTGAACTGTCGAGTGGTTTTATCAATCACTGTTCCAATTTAAAGTGACCCTTTTATGACTTTGATAAGCATTCTTACAAGCGCTGTTACAAAAAGCAGAAGCAAAAAAAAAAAAAAAAAAAAAAAAACAAACCAAACCAAACAAAAAAACAAAAAAAAACACCCAAACAAACAAAAAAGAAAACCTAGCACTGTGCAAAGATTCTGGTGAAGTCATCACAATCTTTTGCAAGACTGCAAGACTACTGAAATCCAACAAACCATGCAAGAACTAGTTACAGTCTCTTGTAATCAAAGCCACTCATTTGTTCAAGAAAATGTTCCAAGCTGGAGGATTGCACACTTTGTAGTTTGTTGCTTTCTAAATCATTGCTATCGTTCTGGATTACTTACTCAGGTACAGGCAAGTAGAACACATTTGCTTCTTTAGGAGTATTTGTGTTATTATTGTGCATTATCTGTACATAATGTCTGTATCTTGCCAATCTTCAAATATTATCGATCAGGAAGAAAACTGCTTCTAAGGTTTACATCCAACTTAATGTTTTCTGTTTGTTGTCATCTGCCTGGGAGCTTTTGTGTATTGTTGGTGGATACAATCAGCCAGATTTGTGGCGTGTTATTTACCCTACTGCATGAGAAAATAGGCTTGTACCTAGTCTGCTGTTAGTAGATTTTAATTCTCAGTTCACAGCTGTTTTCTAGTCAAGCCAAATTGTTTGCATTTAAGTGGAAAACTTGCAGTGTCTTGGATTTGAGTTAGCTGTATTCCATATGAGATCATTTAGAAAGCAGGATTTTAGCACGTCTGGAGAACTACTGTAGTTTTTTCTCAGCACAAGGGAGCCCAAACTTAGCACATGTATTACATGTTAGTATTGATGGTGAAACAAACCAAAACATGGATGTGACTGTCAGCTAATGAAACAGAAAAAGAAAGTTATTCCATAAACATGCACTTCCTTTCCCTTCAAGCTTTTCTTTAGTCATTTGAGGAGAGGCACCTTTTCTTTTGGGGTTCTAAGTTCTGTGTGACAAACCTACAAGAAATCGGTCATGAAAAGCACTTCTTTCGGCACAGCTACAGTTGCCCTGCAGTTCTGTAGCCCTAAGACAAAGATGCATCTCCCACTTACAGCTGTGAGCTACATCTATACTGTCCACAATTGTTATCTTCCTTAGCTTCCTGGGCCTGCACTGCCTAGAGGCAGTTGTCTTCTCAGAACTGAAGTTTGGAAGTATTTGCACAAGACAGGAATCAAGCAAAGTTTACACTGAGGCTGGATGTCACACAGACTTGTCATAAAATGGACAAATAACTGATAAAAATATGAAACGTTTTTAGCTTAACTTCTAGTCTGCTGAAGTGACCTCTGCCAACAATTTTAACTTTGTGCCTCTGTATTTGCCTGAGATTTCTGTAAATGCTATGAATAAGCAATCTGCAGAACTTAATAATTACACAAACAATATAGACATATCTCTTTGTAGAACACATTTTATATGATAAAGACGGTTTACTATCTGTACCACAAAACTTACAAAAATTTTGGCACAGACTAGATTGGTCCCCCTGCTTGCTGGCTGATATCTTTTGTTGGGAGCTAGCTTGACCTGTGGTTTTCTATTCTGGACTTCTTATCAATGACTCTAAGATTACAACTCATGTTCTAATAAAGCTTATTGTATTGAAAATGTTGGTTAAAAAAATCATTACAAGTTGCCAAATCAGTCATCGTTATGCAGGTGAATAGTGGACTGAATATATAGCAAATTTTCTTTTGGGAAAGCCTGTTTAATTCAAAGCTCTCTAGAAAGATGTTTTAAAACAACATGCAAAAACATATCTGTGATGTGATTCATATGGTCTATGTACATTAAGTATTCATGAAGCAACTATGTGCTTTATTTTAAACTGAATCTGATAGATGGCTGTGTCGATAATTGTGTCCAGGTTATTTAAAAAAGTCAAGTAAAACTTGAATTTATAGGGCATTCCATGGTTGCCTGTGTGTCTTATTTACATTACACAAAGGAGGAAAACCTTATAAACATGCATTCATTTGACAGCACCATCTGGTAAAAACAGGTGTAATACCAACTAATATGCACTTGAGTATACAGCCTCTCCAGATTAAGTATTTTTCCTGGTAGCAAAAAGTTGACAGCCTTCTATTTCGTACTTCCAATACATGATACAGATTCTTTCCTTATCTAAAAAATCACCAGAATGCATCAACAGACTAGGTTACCCAACATACAGATAGCAGTATGGCAGATGCTATCTCCCCTTTACGTGCCCATTTTCTCTCTTCTCAGTAAGAGTTAAGAAACCCGCTGCTCTCCCAGCTGGATAGTTTATGTGACACCTGTAGCATTAGATTTTCAGAAAACAGCTAGTTTTGTGCATTGCTTCCTCAGTAAGGGCATAAACGTGTACTTGACTTTCTTCATATTCTTCTGTTAAATTTATTACAATTTTCTTCAATATTTCCTTCAATAGAACCTGCCCTAGTGAAGCTGGATGCAGTATGTTAGGTTAAAGAAGAATCTGGAACATGACACTTCTCTTTCTGTGCACACATTTCAAGAGTTCTGTTTCTCAACTTTAATACAGAGCACTGGAGTAGGTAGCAGAATTGGTGCAACGCTGATCTAGCACAAATATATCTTTGCTCTCTTTCTCTCCTAGGTCACCTGGGAATCTCTTATCCTTTCAACTCATTTTAATAAAATGAACAGTCTGTCAGACAGTGTAAAATAATAATGGAGAAAAACCTGAGATTCCTCACTTTTTTTTCCACAATTGAAGTTGAGCTAGCTGCTCATAAAAAAAAAAAAAAAAAAAAAAACAAAAAAAAAAAACAAGAAAGGGAGTCCTAATGCATTCATATTTACTTATTTTTACCACAGTTCTATTTACCATTACTGTTTCAGTAATCGGTGCCCCTTACATATTCCTCTCTCTACCTATTTTTCCTTTCTTGCTCTTCATTCCACCACACCATGGAACAGTTAATACATTCTGATGCCTAAGATTACCCATTATTTTTGTTGTTCAAAGGAGGTTAACATTTTCACCATCAATAAAATGATACTGGCTGTTGGCAGCTTTTTTTTTTCTTTTTTTTTTCTCTTTTTTTAAAGTCTTAAATATTACCCTTTCTTGTCCTGCAGTTCAAAACCAAAGACCCAGGTGCAAAACATTTGAACAGATGGTATCTTCAGGAAATATAGTCCCTAGCACAACCTCAAGCTTTCAAGAGCATCCAGTAATTACATTCTGAATCACTAAAAATTAATCACTTGTCTAAACTGTCTTCCCTTACGAGAAACCAGAGATCAACTCCCACTTGTGCTTAGATGTTGCATTAATAGTTTGCTTACATTAATACACAGGAAGACTTTGAAATACAGAACTTTAGCTTTTGCTCTTTTGATACAATCAATTAATGAACTTTCTTCCAAAAAACCAAAAACAACAGCAACAAAAACCCAAAAAACCAAAAACAAAAAAACCAACAGGAAATTAATTTGCTATTCTTGAAGTGCATTTCACTCCACTTGAATTTTACTTGAAGCATCACAACATATAGCTGATCTATGTAACTAGTTACAGAACTAGCTTGCAGTTCTTCATGTTGGAAAAACACCTTTCCTTTTAGGTATGCTAAATTAAAATTTCTGCTTTTCCTCACCACAACATATAACTCAGCTAACCCACCCTGAGTGCTACAGAAGGACATAGTTTCAGTTGCTATTTGGCAGTTAGTACAGCTTGGAAAAGAGTTCTAATAACAGAAACATTAATCCTTATTATTTTTTTTATGTCTACATAAACACTGTTCTAATACAGTTAGAAAGAACTCGTGTTACTATCAGCATTTTAAGGCTTAACGTTCCCAAGTTTGTAACAGCTTTTTCTTTTTTATGGAGTAATCTTGCATTGCCACTTGTTTCAGGCTGGTTCTAACAATTCTTCCTAGAAAAAAAGGCAAACATTATGAGATTAGGCACATGCAGCACACAGGTGTGTTCAGTAACGTCCTCTGAATTGCCAGATCCCTGAGACTAGTATGAAGATACAAGGATCAGCTTTCCCTCATCCCTCTGGAGAAAGTCAGAAGCTAATATCTGCAAATCCTATTTTTAAAGACATGCTTTTTGCATATCAAAGCAAAATTTCAGATCACAATCAACTATAATTTTGTGGCAGCTCAAATGCCTTCTACGTGGTGGGGATCTATAGAAAATTTTCTAGTAGGAACCCAGGCACATTACGTCTGTGCAGTACACAATGACAGTGTCAAAGAATGGTAAGCTGATAAAAGGGAAGATTGTATTTAGTTATTTCATGTTGAAAAACAAGAAACAGCCATGTTATTAGATAGTTATTCATACTGGATTACCATTTATATGTACGTTTTTCTTCCCAGTGTCTGACAGGCTAATATAAACAACTGCTTCTGCTTGCAAAAAGCCCTTAAGCAATTACAGTGTTAGAAGTGTTGAATGAATTTCACCACTTCATTCTCTCACAGGCACTGGTAAAACATTGGGTGCTTCCAATGAAATTTTC
This sequence comes from Chrysolophus pictus, assembly GCA_037305975.1. Taxonomy (NCBI): domain Eukaryota; kingdom Metazoa; phylum Chordata; class Aves; order Galliformes; family Phasianidae; genus Chrysolophus; species Chrysolophus pictus. The sequence goes on from CM074614.1 coordinate 5,295,690, forward strand.
TGTTCCGTTACTATTTTCAACTCCAAAAAACAAACAGCAATGTAGGAATCTTTCACTACTGAAGAACATACCTTTGTATGAACACATCTGTGCGAAGTGAAAATACTGAATCTTGTGTTTATTTAAAAAAAAAAGTAATTGGACTAATTCTTCATCAAAACAATGTAGATTTTGTAAGCTAATTTGGTAGCTGCTGAGAGATTACTGTACGAATATCTGGCTTCACCATGGACAACTGTTGGATCACAAAGCTCCTTCAAAACTCAGTTCAGTTCACTTCCTTTTGCTTCTTGGCAGTGATTGGCTGCGAAATAACTAGTCTCCTCTCCAAAGCTGCAATTACATTTTGATAGTTACTGCTACAGATACCACCCCATAATAAAATCTCAACTTATCTTCTGTTGTATTTTGTTCTGGCATAGTAGGGGAAAAAAAAAAAGAATGCAACAAAATCATTACTGACAAATACCATTCTGACTCTTCCTTAAGCTTCTCCAATTTCTACACTCTCCACTTCTAACGAAGTTTTCTTGCATCCATACTTATTTTCTGGAGTTATCACTGTGATGCACTTCAATTCAGAACCCTTCCTTCCACTACATCAATTAGAAATGCTGGATGCCTCAGTGAAACACCAGGAACAAGAATCCAGACACACGTGCTAAAGATGCTTTTTGTTCAATGTTCTGGAATGTATTTTCTGCATAATGAGGTTTAATCGACACACATTGCACAAGATGTGAAGCAAGCACATATTTTGTTGGGGTTTCTATTCCAGACAATGTATATTTCGACAGAACTGCACCTTCCCATGGTTCAGTAACAGTGGTCTGTTACAGTTGCTAAAAAACAAAACAAATGTCCAGCATTTTTTTCTTTGTAGTCTTTATGAAGTCCTCAACGGGAACAACAAGCATGTGATGTAATATCATTACCATTTCTGATTTACAAGACTATCAGTTATTTCTTCACTTTGAGCTGAAACTTGTTTATACTTTGAATTTCCTTTCCAATGATAGTTTCTGTAGTTTTAGTGTATGCTGTCAAATAATTCATTCAGTGTGGTTCGTTGGCGTTGGTCGCCAAATTGGAGAAAAATGGATTTGAAGGATGAACCACTCGCTGGATAAGGAGTTGGCTGGGTGGCCATGCTCAGGGAGTTGCTGTCAATGGCTCAATGTCCAAGTGGACACTGGTGACGTGTGGCATTCCTCAGGGATTGTTGTTGGGACTGGTGTTATTTAACATTTTTGTAGGCAACATGGAGAGTGGGATTGAGTGCACCCTCAGCAAGTTTGCAGACAACACCAAGCAGAGTGGTGCAGTTGACATGCTAGAGAGAAGGCATGCCATCCAGAGGGGCATGGACAGGCCTGAGAGGAGGGCCCATGCCAACCTTGTGAGACTCAACAAGGTCAAGTGCAAAGTCCTGCAACTGAGTCAGGACAATCCCATGCACAGATACAGGCTGGGTGGAGAATGGCTTGAGAGCAGCCCCAAGGAGAAGGATTTGGGAGAGTCGGTTGATGAAAGATTAAACATGAGCCTGCAGTGTGCACTTGCAGACCATGAGGCAAACTATATCCTGGGTCATCAAGAGAAGCATGACCAGAAGGTCAAGAGAAGTGATTCTGCGCCTCTACTCTGCTCTCGTTAGACTCCACCTGCAGTACTGTATCCAGTTCTGGAGCCCCCAACGTGAGAAGGACATGGAGCTGATGGAGCAGATCCAGAGGAGGGCCACAAAGATGATCAGAGGGCTGGAGCACCTCTTCTATGAGCACAGGCTGAGAAAGCTGAGGCTCTTCAGCCTGGAAAAGAGAAGACTCTGAGGAGGCCTTCTCTTCTCTTATAGCAGCACTCCAATACTGGAAAGGGGCCTACAGGAAAGCTGGGAAGTGTCTTTTTGTATGGGCAGGTAGCAACAGGATGAAGGGAAATGGCTTTAAACTGGAGAAGTGTTAGGAAAAAATTCATTACTGTGAGGGAATGAGACACTGGGACAGGTTTCCCAGTGAGGTTGTGAATGCCCCTTTCTGCAAGCGTTCAAGGCCAGGCTGGATGGGGCTTTGATCAACCTGGTCTAGAGGGAGGTGTCCCTGCCTAGAGCAGGGGGGTTGGAACAAAATGATCTTAAACGTCCCTTCCAACCCAACCCATTCTATGATTCTATGTCCCCTGAAATGCAGTAAGTTCATAATGATTTGTCAGCAGTGAATCATCCCCCACCACACTTCCAATGTTGTCCCAAACATTCCAGGCTTCAAAAATTTTGACCTGCCTTCCCACTTTGCTTTTGTTGTTGATGAGAACCTAGCCATCAGGCTGAGTTCAACCTCAGTGTTTCAATTCAGATTTCTGCTCTGAAGTCATTCTGCTGAACTTAAAATAGAAAGTCCGCTTCATTATAGGAGAAAGCTGCAGGACACAGCGGCAGAAGATTACTATCACTTACTTCATAAAACTGCAGGAGAGCTGGGGTGTCAGTACTTTGTCATCTTCTAGTACACTCCCTTTTCATGCTTGGAGGCTTTCACCACATGCCTATCCCTGTGAGCTTATGAACTGCCAGGAAGATCACCCACGGCTACTGCACAAACACACTCTGTAAGAAGAGTTAAGCACTCTGGTAAGAATAAACCCTGCTAATTACCAAGGTAAGAGCCACATCTGCTAGGGGTACAGTATACTCTGCACTTTCAAAAGGGCATCAACACTGTTTTTTCTGTAGTGCAATAGTAGAAGACATTGATGACCAATATGGAGCAATCGTGCAAAGTTATTTGCTTTATGCTGCTCTGCTCCCACACCCATTAATAACAAAAAGCTAATGCATAAAGGCAAACATAAGCTGTAGATACCTATTTGCACTGAAAAAACTAGAGGCCTCTGAAGGAGTCTGGAAGTTACGTACAGCATACTCACAGTACAACTGTTCACATTATCCTGGTAGACAGGACTGTTGAATAGTATTAAGAGTGGCCATCAACAATCCAGTTTTTCCCCCTTTTTAAATATCAAATTCTTCTTTTAAAAAATCTGAGGCATAAAATCTACTAAGCAATTGCTCAAGCATACAATTTTTACAGGTTTTTTCTGTTCTTGCAAAAACAGGGAGGAGAAAGGCAAATAGCCAGCCCCTTACACAGCCTGAGCAAGAATTCGTTTGCCTTTTTTGACACCACATTCATTTTAGAAGGCAGTGAATGGGCAACACAAAGGCAAAAATGGAAGTACTAAAACTACTGTTTTTCTCTGCAAAATTTCAAGATATCAATTCCCCAACATGCAAGTTCTTCGAAATTCATAAGTAAATAATGTTTTTATACAGCAAGCATTGTTTAGTAAGAGAGTTACAAGCACAGTAGTCCTGTGATGTCATGGGATTGCAGCGTTGCTTGCTTTGGCCACTGGCAAACTTCCGCTTCTTTCACTTGGAAGAAAGGAAAAACCACATTTTCACTTTAAAGACAGAGATACCCAAGCAGTACGATATGAGGAGTCTGAAGACAAATACGGCAAATAATTGTCCAGCTTCACAGGTCAGACAGCACTCAGCCTCCTTTCCTCCCAGAATCCCCCGTTCATTCTCAGCACTTCCAAGTCCGGAGGTGAGGGTAGGGGTGCCAGAGGTTACCGTGCAGTGCTTTTGCAGGCGCAGTGCTGCCCGCCGGCTGCTGGGCAGAGCGGAACATTGCGTCCTGCCATGGTGTTTCCTTTGCTCAGGCTCTCGTTCTGTCGGGCGGCAGTACCGCGGGCACGAGTTCTTTGTGTGGGTCTAGCTGAAGGCAATCCTCCTCACTGGCCCAGTTACTGTGCTGGCAGCGTTCTTGCAGTATCTTGGAATCGTTAAGGAAAAGACTTACAAGATCATCATTTTTTAATCCAACCCCGCAGTCCATCCCCAACATGCCCACAAATCACGTCCCTCAGTACCACACGGTTCTTGAGCACCTGCAGGGATGCTGACACCACCGTTTCCCTGGGCAGCCTGACCAGCACCTCGCCGCTCTTTGAGAAGAATTTTTTCCTAATACCCAGCCTGAGCCTCCCCTGGCTGACCTTGAGGCCACTCTCTCTCATCATATCACTGTTACCTTGGAAGATTTCTGATGAGACTCATAAGCTATTTAGTGAAGCACTTCAGAAACTCGGTCTTTTTCACTCCTTCAAAAATTTCATGAGGATCTTCAAAACAGAATGGAAGAGTAGAATATGGTGACTCCATTTTGATGTTGAATTAATGATGAGGCATTAGCTTCTGCTTGGTTTCCTTAAGATCTGGTTGATGATTTAATCACTGAAATTATTTTCCTGTGTCAGCTGGTGGTATTTTTTAAGGTGTTTTTAGCTGGATTTGGCAAAAAGAAGAGAAATATGAAGTTCCTAAGGATTTTGTGAAAAAGCAAAGGCTGTGTAGAGCCAAAAGAACTGGTGAGTGTTAGATGCCAACAGCTGTCATCCTGGGAGGGAATGGAGGTAATATCTCAGTGATGCATACTTTTCTACAGTTTTCTTTGAAAGCCAGCTTGTGAGCAGTGCTGAGGTCTTCCAGAGGCAAGGTATATACATCTCTGTGTGGATAGGAATTGTATCCCCCAGCTCCACTTAGTGGCTCAGACCCACGTCTCATCAGCTGCCTAACCTGAGCTTTTCTTTCTCTGTTGTGTGTTACTGAACACTTCTTTATTTTCAAAATATAATTCAACAGCTGAGTTCCTCGAATGAGGATTTTCTCTCCACCATGGACAGATCACATTATGTCAGACTACATGAATGTATTATAAATTTACCTTTGCTTGCAAAGGAGAATGGTGTTAATCATTTGACCCAATTCAACAGTAAGTCTCTCCAAGGGCAGTGCTGTAGGACCACCTCTGGTTCCTCAGATTTTTCAATAGCCATTGATTACTTGGGACACTAATAAGCAGTCAAAATCTGAATCTGTAATGTCTTGTTTTACTCCATCTTTCTGGGTGTGTCCTTAGTTTTCCTGAGTGATTTCCAGCACTAACCTGTCAGGGTAAGATTCCCTGTTATATTTTCTTTTGCAGGAATACTAGTTTCTGTCCTTCCTAGCTTGCAGCCTTTTGCTCCTTTTCCCAAGCTCAGTCTGATGCTCTGTAAGTTTTGCCAATTCCATTTTGTGGCATCGTGCCACAAAACATCTCACTGAAAAGAGCTTCTAAAAACAAGTGACTTGGAGACGATTAAAATGTGCAGTAGAATAAAATAAAATAACTAAATATTATGTTTGTAGGTCCAAGAACAGTTGCACTTTAATTTATGTGCTTTATTCTGCGTTGTTTACTGTAGTAAAAGATTACAGACTGACCTATTCTTGTTCTTCCTCATATAGGATATGGAGCTGCTGTGTACAAAATATTTTAGTGATTGTTGTTACAGGAAATCCTGACGTGCTGATAAGGAGAGTATGTATCTCAAGGGAGCATTGTGAGCTGAAATATCTGTAAAATGCTTAGTGAGCAGTGAGTCATCAGTAAAATATTTTCCTACCCTGTTGTCTTGAGTGATCTGGAACACGTTCAGAAGCAGGCTTTCTGTGTACCTTCTCTGATTTACAGTCAAAGTTCGAGGGTGTGGTTTCCTTAGATTTTGGGCGACTCTGTTTACAATTTCTTTTCCTGACATCCACCAGAGGTCAGTATAGCGCCGAGAATGATGAGCAGTAGGGAAGGGAGGGAATTACCAAGGTTCTACCAGCTGCTAGGATTATAGCAGCGAGCTAGCAGCTAGCATATCCTATCTGTTGTCGGTAGCAAGTGTATTAGGGGAAGATTATGGAGCTGGCAGAATGTCAGCGTGAAGCTACCTCGGATAGTAACACTGTTAGAGGTTGTTTCAACCCAGAAATGTGGCAGTTACTGTATCTTTGGAAAGGTGTTAGCACCAGTCGTCAGCATTCCAGGTATTTGTGAGAGCTGAAGAAATGGCCAAATCTTGCTAAGTTCTTGTCACAGTGGCTCTTTGTACTACTACGAGTCATAAGTTAGAAAAATATTGTGCTTGATACTCAATTTCTCACCTGTTATTTCAGTTGAATGATCTGGCTTTATGAAGCCGCTCAAGTTCCCAGGATTTGTGCCTTCATCATTTTCTACGCCTTACCAATTTTAACATTTTTCCACAGAGGAGAGGTACTCCTCTCAGAATCCTTTCAGGTTCTCTCTGTTATTCTTTTTATGAAATAACTTTACTAGGAAATAATTTCATTTGTTTGAGTTAGAATATTTGGTGATGGCAAAAAAAAGTTAAATCCGAGTCTACACTACTGATTTCTACAAAAGCACTTCAGTATTTTTTTGTATTGTCCCTCTTCCAATTTGCTAATGGACTTCAGCATCTCATTCCCTTCCTTCTCCTCCTTCCAGCACTTGCTGATTGAATAAAGGTCTTCTCTGGGCTGCAGTGAAATACCAGATTCCTTTAGAACTGGTGCTATTAAATGGAAATATTTTAGCTCCAAACCATAATTTTTTTTTTTTTTTCTCCAATGTACTTTACTTTTTATCTGATGTTCCTGAATGCGTTTGCCATGGTATTGTCCATTCAGCTAGCTTGCACAGGCTCTTCTGAAGTTCTGCTCAGCTTCTAATTGTAGCCTGAATAACTGTGCTGAGTTTAAAAAAATCCAGTAAAATACTGATGCTTTAAAAAATTCTGCTGAATGTGTGATTTTTTTTCTTTCAGCTATTTCCATTGCCACTCTTCTTCATCTAGAGGATTGTGTTTGGAGCTTTTTTTCCCAGGATGAAGGTTTTTTTCTTCCTGTTCTGTAATTTCTTTTACTATGAACAAGGAAGTTGACTAGGCTATCCTGGAGGAAGAACTGTTTTTGACCAAATATTATTTTCCCTTGTGATTTAGGTCCATTTTTTGTGGTACTTATAGGCCTGAAAGTTATGCATAAACTAGTACAAGAAGTACTTAATGCAGGTTTATGCAAATTAGTTATTAACTCAGATTTTCAGATACTTTGAGCATCTCCAAAACAGGACTCATATACTAATACATGAATCTGGGACCCTGTGCCAAATTATTGGCATTCCCCCCAGAAGCGTTTAGGCTAGCACACTGCCACAGGTGGGCAGTGTCTGCTGTTCTGCCTAGCAGCCTGGTGAGAGCTGCTCAGCTGCAGTGTGGACAAACCTGCCCCAGCTTTAACTTGCAAGAGTGTGGGCAAAACCTACAAAATTATTAATTTTTTTTGTAGGAGGACTGAATTTCTGAGCAACATCTTTTGTGTGTACACTGGCACTCACTCTCTCTGTATACATTAGATACAGTACCCTTGTTTTGAAGTACTTTACTCTAGCTACTGATACATTTGCATATTCTAGGAATAGTTTTCATCTTCCAAATGTTGGTTAACAAAAACACTGACCCACTCATCTTTGCCAGCACTGTTATGGCTCTGAACTGTTTTTGAGAAGCTCAGGTGTTTAATGTGTAAATAGAGCAGCTCTTTGTTTTTCTACACAGGGTAGTAGTGGTAGTGAACTCTCTTTCTAGGGTGTTTTCCAAAATTAATTTTATTCTGTAGAATTAATTTTATTCTGAAGATCTGCGATATTATGGCACTCTCCAAAGTGTTAAGAGTTCATAATATTCGTGAGTAGGCTGCTCAGTCCATTTGGTACAGGGCACGCTCGAAGTAAGGCTTGTAGGTTTTGTTTGACTCTATTCTTCTGCTTTTTTGGAATAAGGTTCTTCTTTTTACCCTGCAGAAATGGACAGGATAATTGTGAGAAAAATTACAATCCCTTCAATTTCTTTCAGGATGTGTTCTGTTAGCAGAACCCCTTGGACAGGTTTAAGTCTACCTATTTGCTTCTTCCCATTATCACTTTCCCTGCTGGTAAAGAATAAGGAGTGGAAGATATCCCAGGTTCACCAAAAAGCTTGTTTATTCTTGTCCAGATAATCAGAAGAGTGCATCTGGGTACTAAACAATACAGTACGTTTTGTTGGCAAATGTGGTTCCATAATCACTGCTCCTTTGCCTGAAGGGAGCCTATGCAGAACAATGTGTGCATGCATCAACAGTCTGCCTCCTGGTTTTGTACACATTTAAGACATCACGATTCCCTCTACTGTTGCTGCACTGCCATCATCTCTTGCCCTGAAAGGTGTGCTGGCATCTCATGACCGTAAGAACTGCTGTGTGTATCCAAATGATTTACTTTGTAAGGTGGTGTGCCTCTGGGTCATGAGGACTCGGGATTGGGAAGCATGAGAATGAGAGGATCTCCTAAAAAAAAAAAAAAAAAAAAAAAATTAAAAACCAACACTTTTATTCTGTCTTTCCCCTCTTGTGAAGGCAAATGTGACATTTTCTTGTCTATCCTGATGTATCCCTGCTAGGAGGTCCTTGTACCGATGTGGTTAGGAGTTGCCTAATTTTGATAAATTACGGAAAAAAAAACGTGCCTTTTCCAATTCAGAAAATTTTGACTCATACCTATGCTTGCCTGAGACAGAGATGACCAATTTTTCCTGTCACTGGTCAGTTTGTTTTTTCCAGTTGTAAGAGTGAGGTCTACTTTCCAGCTCCTGACCAGAAAAAATAGTCATGTATGTAACACAGTTCTCTGCTTATGTGGTGGATCAGATGATTCCTGGAAATTTGGAATGAATCACAGATAAATCTGGAGGGGTTCTTCAAAAGGAGGCAGTTAGATGCAGTGTGAGCTGCCTCCTTTTGAAGCATTCTGTGCATATTGTGACCTACACCCACTGAGCCCTCAGGAAAGAGGGCCGCTAGAAGAAAGCTATATTCCAGACAACTTGCCATGACATGCTACAAAGAACTTGCAGGTCTGCACATCAGTTTGATTCATGCATTTTTCTTCGTTCCTTTTACTCCCTCCTTCCCCCATATACCTATACAATACTCTGATAAACACTGATCTGGTGCATGTTTAGTCTATTTTAATATATTCTTTCTAAGTGGGATGTGAAGTCCCAGAAGATTTTTCTTTTCAAATAGTAGCAGCGTGTGATTCAGCGAATGAAATATTCAATTGTGAGACTGTGTAGTAACTGAGAAATAATGTTTTCTAGTAGAGACAGAACATAGTATTAATACCATTTTACACCATTTGTGTTCCCTAACCTTCACCATTTCAGTTTCACTGGTAAAATGGCTTGGCTTGACATGGTCTAAGATAATTAGAGCTTTTCTTTCATCCTGTGATTGCACATCCTGTTTAATAAGGAAATTGGAGACTAGAAGATCCTTTCAGTCTGCAATAAGAAAATGTGTGTGTTCATTTACAGTATTTGTCCCATTGATTAAGAGCAATTGTGAGTTATAAATTGTAAATTCATATGAATTATAAATAATAAATGATAAATTATACAGTGCGATGTTCATCTCTACTGAAACACAAATAGATTTACAGTTCTTCTCCTGTCTATATGGAAATATCCAGAGCATTATTTACCAGGAAAATGGGATAGAAATTTTCACTTGACTTCAAGATCTATTGGCTTTAGCTTAATACAGAACAACCACAAATGCCCATTCTATAGAAGCTGTTTGTGTTCAAGGACATACCCAGCTGCAGTGCAGGCATGTACATTGGTTGCTGAGCTGAGTCAAACAATTACACCTCTTTGCAAGGATGTCTTCTCCTTGGAGTAAATACAATGCCAAAATTCCAGAAAAGGGAGTAGTAAGACTTCTGTTTTTTGGTGAACAGAGTATGATATACTTGCTCAAAATACTGGGCTTTATTTTTGGTGCCCATTCTAAAATATTTCACTCTCCATTTGCACAGCACAGAGACACCAAATCCAAAGGCTGCATGGTATCACTGCAGTTACACTTTCCATAGTGGAGCTTATATTTCTCTCTGCATTTGTGCCCTACTCATCCAAGTCCTGATTCTCCATTGGGATGCACTAAGACCTATGCATGTTACTCATTAGAGGCATGAAGTTTGTGGAAAGCCTTCAAGAGTGAATCACATGAAAACAGTTTTGAAACATAGATGTCACTATTTCACTGTGTTTGTTGGCTTCTTTATCACGAGTGCTGGCTTTGCATGCTCTCTACTGTGTTTACTTTTCAGCAGAGGACACTGCTGTTGCCTGGTCAGGTATAAATTCATCATCTAAATGTCTGAACTAAAAGAAGCAGCTTTTCAAACTTTACATATAATTATCTGACATTTTTGTATTAACCATCTTGACGGGTTAACAGCTAGAATGTAAATGCAGCTAATTTGAACACTTGACTCTAAATTGGCAATCAGATAATGGCATTTTGAGGTAGCATTTTGCCCAAAATTATATTTACTTCAAACTTAATAACTTAGCTCTGTCCCATGAAGTAGACTGTGCAAGAATATCTTTTGTGTCTCAGCAGATCTGATCCCCATTGTACTGAGTGTCAACTCCTGCTTAAATTCAGGGAGGATAAGATAAACAAGCATCAACCAGTTTTTCGTCATGTTAATGTCAGAATCAGCTCCTTTAAAATTGATAGAATTCCTTTTTCTTTTTTAATTTTTAATTTTTTAAATTTTCCCTGGACATTCTCTGTGGACTTTCTTACTGAATGACAACATGCGCACGTAAGTCTTCTGAAAACAATGGATTTCACTGTTCATGCACAAGGGCAAATACAATATGCTGTTATCATGATCATATGCAAACACGAGCTACTTCACCTTGCCTTTCAAATCCCATGCAAAATTTGGGCTTGTTAGGAATAAATTTCATTTTTATGTCAGTATACTGATATGAAGGTTACAAAGAATATTAATAAAATGTGCCCCAAACACTTGTGTAAGAGACATGTCTCCTTCCCTTCCCTTCCCTTCCCTTCCCTTCCCTTCCCTTCCCTTCCCTTCCCTTCCCTTCCCTTCCCTTCCCTTCCCTTCCCTTCCCTTCCCTTCCCTTCCCTTCCCTTCCCTTCCCTTCCCTTCCCTTCCCTTCCCTTCCCTTCCCTTCCCTTCCCTTCCCTTCCCTTCCCTTCCCTTCCCTTCCCTTCCCTTCCCTTCCCTTCCCTTCCCTTCCCTTCCCTTCCCTTCCCTTCCCTTCCCTTCCCTTCCCTTCCCTTCCCTTCCCTTCCCTCCCCTTCCCTCCCCTCCCCTCCCCTCCCCTCCCCTCCCCTCCCCTCCCCTCCCCTCCCCTCCCCTCCCCTCCCCTCCCCTCCCCTCCCCTCCCCTCCCCTCCCCTCCCCTCCCCTCCCCTCCCCTCCCCTCCCCTCCCCTCCCCTCCCCTCCCCTCCCCTCCCCTCCCCTCCCTTCCCTTCCCTTCCCTTCCCTTCCCTTCCCTTCCCTTCCCTTCCCTTCCCTTCCCTTCCCTTCCCTTCCCTTCCCTTCCCTTCCCTTCCCTTCCCTTCCCTTCCCTTCCCTTCCCTTCCCTTCCCTTCCCTTCCCTTCCCTTCCCTTCCCTTCCCTTCCCTTCCCTTCCCTTCCCTTCCCTTCCCTTCCCTTCCCTTCCCTTCCCTTCCCTTCCCTTCCCTTCCCTTCCCTTCCCTTCCCTTCCCTTCCCTTCCCTTCCCTTCCCTTCCCTTCCCTTCCCTTCCCTTCCCTTCCCTTCCCTTCCCTTCCCTTCCCTTCCCTTCCCTTCCCCTTCCCTTCCCTTCCCCTTCCCTTCCCCTTCCCTCCTTCCTCCCTTCCTTCCTTCCCTTCCTCCCTTCTTTTCGTTCTTTCCCTTCCTCCCTTCCTTTCCTTCCTTTCCTTGCTTTCTCTCTCTTTCTCTCTACCTCTCTGTGTTCTCTCTCTCTTTCTTCCTCCCTCCCTCCTGCCCTCCCTTTCTTTTTAGGCAAGTTGGAGTATCTGTTACAATCAATTACACTTTAGAGATGAATGCTCTTACGAGTTACAGATACCAGTTACGCTCCTTTGTAGTATGTTTGGACACCACATGTTGTCTTTGTTCACTTCTCAGGTTTCCACTGCTATACAGTCTGTCATCCTGGCAGCTGCAAACCCATCGTCTTCTTTTCTCACCACTGAAGTACGGCACAAATGTCACTAGGTGCTGTGTGAAAGAAACATATGGCATCACCGTGGCTGAGGAGGGATTCCTCATGGAAGTACAAGTGCTGGAAGTATTACGTAAGTGGGAGGCTTTTTCTTTCTTTCTTTCTTTCTCTAATTGTTATTTTTGTTTTATTGAATCTGACGCGTCAGCCTGCAAGCAGGCACCTTGCCACTCCAGCAGATGGGCAGGAACGTAAGTAGCCAAGAGAATAATCCTGTGTATGTCTCAAATGTGTGATGTGATGATCCAATTCCCAGAACGGGCTGCCACTGTAGTCCTTCATAAGGAACTTCCTTGGCATATGGCTATAGGGGAGATAGAATATTCATTTTTAATTACTTAAAAAACAAAACAAAACAAAACAAAACAAAAGAACAACCAAAAAACCAAGAAACCCAAACCCACAAATGTAGTATCAGAAGTAGTGTGCAGTAAAGTTGTCGGTATTTTGGCTTCAACAAATAAGAGAGAGAGTGCCTAGAATTACCAAAACCTCTTTATTTTTATGTATATGTTTCAAGGGAAGACTGCCCTTACAGACTAAAGAAGGGTTGATTACAATGCCTGAAGTGCAGCTGACAACTTAAAAGAATGACATTTACCCTGTCAGCACCATTTTTTTTTCCCTACTTTTGCTTGATATTTAAAGCAAGTAATGCTTCCAAGAACCAACAAGGCTTGAAAGACCTATGTAGTGGCAGTATTTGGTAAAAGTTGGTAACCTCATACTCCATGGAGGGTTTACAGCCTAAAAACAGGCAACAGCTGGTGCTGGAGCAGTCAAGAAGCTGGAACATAAGTAAAACAGAAGCTGAGTATTACAAATGTATATAAAGAAATGTTTTAGTTAAACATGGTGTTAGACATTTTGTATTTAAATAACGTTATTAGAGCTTTTTCCCTTTTCCAGAAGTTCTGTAGGCCTCACAACAATTTCACTCACTAAGAGAGGAGTATAAAGAAGCCTACAGTGTATACCTAGTCTGAAGTGAAGTGGCCACTTCTCCAGAGTTCTGTCCAAAAGGGCTTCGCAGAGGGAAGAATATTTTATAAGTTCCTTTTACTGCAAATTAAATTATTTTTTTGTTAGGTCACTAAGTCTTTGTGATCAGACTGCTTGACTGCCAGGCCTTCCCACAGTTATTCAGCCCTTTTGGACATTTTTAACTGATATAAAGGGAAGAAAAAAAAATCTTGGAATGAATAGATTTAATGAAAATGAGTGCCTTTGTAGAAGTAAAAGCCTTCTCTGAGAAAAAAACGACAGCACTCAGTTGTTAGGTACTCTGTTTGGTAGCCCATTAGCCAGTCATCAATCGCACTTACAGCTGCAGATTTGTCATATTTCTTTCTTTGTGGGGGTATTGTTGCAGTGGGAAAGTGGAGAGAACTAAGGACATAAATCCATAGGAAACCCTCTTCGTTAGTACTGCTACCTACAGAATACCCTCTAATGCTTCTATTTTTAGATGATGACAAAATCAATATTTTCAAAACAGAAATTGATTCAGTGCAAAAAAATTAAGAAAGATCTTTCTTTGGCTGAGATGAAGTATTGGGCTGACCAAATGGCCATGGGAAACATTAGGAAATATTAAAATAGAATAATAATATTCAGTCAAAACAAATAGAAATATCCTTTGCCTTTGGAAGAGGATTGGAGGTTAGGTCTGTGCTTTGACTTTTCCTTTTCCTATGCATATAGGTGAATGTATGACCTTCACTTACACAAACAACTGCAATATACTTCTTAATTGGGCCATTCAGATGTTCAAAATAACATAGCACGAGCGTTGTGCAGCCCTGCAGAAGGAAGCTGCCCAAATATTTATGTGTGGGGACAGTTTTACAAAACCTCACATTGCTGCAATTACAATTACTAAGCTTACTTAGATCATCTGCAGGAAAACCTCTGAGTGCTGAGTAGATATACCATTGTCCCAACACATGCAACCTTGAAGATGAGTACCAAATCAATTTCTTATTTAGCGAAGATCTAATGAAAGAAGTGTCATTAGGTTACCTGCGTGCTTGCAGAATGAATACCTCTGTTAGTTGTATGCTTAAATTTATATGTGTGTCAGATTTGGGCCTAAAAAAGTGATACAGGCAAAGTGTGAGGTAATCAAATCTGAACCATAAAGATGATCTAAAAACCTGTCCAAATACATTTACAATCTTCACATTGCTATTACACAGATGTTCAAAAATTGAAAAGAAAAGTAGGTACCAGTTAGGGTTAGGTGTGAGTGGCATTTAAATAAAAGGTAAGTTAGTGATGAAAAGAAAAACAAAATGCCGATGTGTTTTTTTAAATTTGATGTGGAGTGTATTAGCTTCTAAAAAAGCAATACAGAGATTAGTATAATGGACTTGACTGCTACAGAGTGATTGCTTAATGCACCATATAGTCCCAGGCTGCTTTCTGACCACCTCTAGAAAAATACAGCTGAAAACACATTGGAGTAAAACAGCAGCTTGTTGGTGGTTTGTTGTCTTTCTCCATTATAGGGCAATATATAAGTCATGCATCTGAGTTTGTAGGGAAGATAGGGCTTAGAGATTTTTAGAGGGATAATTGCCAGTAATTTAGGCCTAGGTTCAAAAATGGTGTTTAGGAAGTACAGTTTCTGGTCAAGAAATACTACTCAAAGATTTATGTCACTTTGCCATTGAAATTGTTCCACTGAGATCAGATGCAAAGCTGCAGATTTACACGAATGTTGGTGAGCTCAGATACTAGGCATTTGTCTGTTTATCTGATCTTGGAAAGATAAACAGTTACATTAAAAAGATTCTGGAGCAGCTTTGGAATGCAGAAGTCTCAGTTTATTCAACTCAAAAAGCAAGTACTAGCCACTTAAAAAAGCCATGTGATTAAGATGAGTCATTCTTGGCATCTACATACTACATTAGAAAGGAAAATCATCTCGATTTTAGTGCTATAATGCTAAACAGAACCTCATATATATTATGAAAAATGTGAAGAGAACCTAGGTGTCTGAGTACAAGCAAATTGTAAATTTGGCTGTACCTTTATGTTTACTTTGAAATTGTCTGGGAGAAGTTAAGATTTTTTTTTTAATGTTCCATTCTAAACTGAACTGTGTTTTTTTTTCTTTTGTATTACAAGGTTCTGTGTCCTTACATGCGCTCTTCCATGCAAATTCATTCCATCATAGTTTGTTAAGATATGTGAAGCATTGCATAGGTCTACCAAGAAAAATTTGTTTTAAGAAGAAAAAGACACAACTTCATGAATATGGAGTGTTAAGTTAATTAAGGTATTTCATTATACAGAACACTAACTTTCTTGGTCCTATAACCAGGTGATGAGGGTGCCGAAACACAGAAATACAAAATACATAACTAGTTATTAGTTTGAGTTAAGAATGGAGGAATATCAGGTAATTTCTTCTGTAAGTGGTGAAATCTGTAGTAGTTACTATTCTACTCTTCCTTTTTTAAAAATCTCTGTGAAAAACACTGAAAGCTTCGAATAGATTTTTTAAAAATATTTTTAATGTATCCTGTAAAGGGCCTTCCTTCCTTCCTTCCTTCCTTCCTTCCTTCCTTCCTTCCTTCCTTCCTTCCTTCCTTCCTTCCTTCCTTCCTTCCTTCCTTCCTTCCTTCCTTCCTTCCTTCCTTCCTTCCTTCCTGCCTATCTGGGATTGGCTATATAGGACCCAGCTATGCTGCATATTTACTATGCCCTGTTCAGTTGGATTGATATCAAGCAGCAGAATTGATATCTGGGGTATTATCTATGTCCTACTCATAGTTATCTTACCCAGGTTAGTAAATCAGTCATTCTAATTGCAACCCGAGAATTACTGTACAGACCAAGTGTGAAAGAATTTGTGATACAAATATGATAAATCTACTTTTTATTTAGAGAAATTCATTCTAATGTCTTAACACCTCTAGGGAAGGTGGCAGAAAATGATTAAAAATACCTAAAAAAATGTTCCTAACAAATAAGTGAAAGGCACTGGTCAAATGTGTGCCCCAGGCAAACACTGTGAAACACATGAAATCAGCAGTTCCCTGCAACAGATTGAAATTGTGGTTGGTGATTTCTTTTGCATAAATATTCATTAGCACTAGAAGACAGAAAGCAGATGCCCTGTTCAGATACAGAAAGCTACGTAACAATGCCATTCAGAGGATTTAGTCATAGAGAAGAACATTACTGACAAATAGAGGGCACACGGAGTTGTGCACATGATATGTGCTTTCTGTAACTTAGTAGAACAAGGAATCTCAGCACTGTCAGAGAAAGAATAGGGATGGTGTTCTGTGGGAGTGAAGAGTACATTCCTGGGTGTAGCTAATAGTGTTTCTCACCTCGCAGATTCCCTAGAAGTGTTGTGGTATATGAGTATTTTACTCTCAATTTAACCTGTTGAGAATAGTCTTTGTTTTCATAGATATATTTCATGAATCTTCGGGTTGAAAGTCACTGACCAGTGCCAGACATTTCACTAAAAGTGAAACAAAGTTATCACAGCTGGTGCCTAAACGTGCATAATCTTTAACATCTCTAAAACTCAACATCTCTTGTATCTCATTCTGAACTTCTAAAAAATGAGACTGCCAGAGCGAATATCTAAAACTGAAATGTTCATTCTGAGTGTGTTTTTATGGACAGATGCAAAAAAATTAACTTTTGTTCTGACTCTGCTTAGAACAGCCTGGAAGTGGTGCAGTGCTGGCTTGCAGATCATATAGCTTCATTAATATTGCTCTGAGCCTAAGTTAATAGGCTGCGCTGACTTGTCTCTGCGCCTGTCTTCATAGCTACTTCAGGAGACAGAAAAAAAGATGCGTCTTCTGGGAAAGCTGAACACCTCTTTTATGGAACGTATAAATGCTTCCTATTAAATCTACTCTGTTAGCTCCAGGAGATTTTCAAATCGATGATTTTAGGTAGAGAGTCCCTTTGTATAAGAGGCTGAAAAAATCCCGAAAAAGAAGTCCTGTGCAATTATTTATATTGTAGAACTACTTTGCTCATATTCTATCAAATACATCCCTTTTAGCCCTGTCATCCTCAAAACCTTGGATATTTTTCGATTTACTTGAAATAGTTTTCATTTGATAACTCTGCCATCAATAGAAGGTCAAATTTTTTTTTACCCTAAGTCTTTTGCTTTTCATGTAACACTCAGCTCACATAACGAGAATGAAATAGCCTGTTGTGGTTTCTGCTGCTGGTCATTCACGTAGGATGCTTTGTAGTTTACAGCAGTTCTAGATCCTTTGCTATTTTCAAGATTATACACCCGACATATCTCAGTCTCAGACAGAAATTGTTGAGATTAGTAATCAGTTTGACTAAGTTCCTTTATAGCAATCAAGTATTTTGCAGACATAGGTTTGATTTGAAACAATGAACTTCCATTAACCCCAAGTTGTGTTTTTTCATTATTTATCATCACAGTCAGCAATCAGGAGTTTAAATCTCAAGAACTAGTCACATTACAGTTATGCTGTCTTTTGTAGTGCACACTTAAATACCTTATAAGATGAACATAATGAGCATGTATTTTCTACTTTCCAGGTTCCCTGCTTTATAAACTCAAATCAAATGTGGAATGCATCTGAATCACAGTTCTGTAGTATTTCACAACATGCTATTTGTGAACAAAAAGTTGTTGTCATGGCAACTTGAACTGGCAGATGCAAGACAATAATTTGATTCAACTCCTTCATTCAATGAATATTTTTTATTTCTTTTAATTAACGATGAAAGATTTGAGGATTCCTTGTATATGTCTGTTATTTGAAATAAGTTGCTAAGCAATTTCTATACAATAACTTTGAGTACCTCTTTACATGTATTTGCTATATGACACAGAAAAGGCCTATTAATTTTGATTGAAAAGAGCAGTCACATGATATGGGGAGTTGCATTTCCTTGTGCATTAGGAATGTTTTTTCCTCTTAAGAAACTTTCTTTCTTAAACTCATGTTTTTTTTATGTTAATACTTATGGATATTCACTTAGCAGGACTTGTTCTGAGGGACATTACTATCAGTACACTCATTTGTAATAATATCTACTGTCAGAAGACAAAGGGACTAATTTGTTACCTCATCATATTATAATAGCATTTTATGATGGATTTTTCCCCCTAGTTTATTAACAAAGAAACAATTTATTTGACATTACATTACCTTAAGATTTCAAAGGTGTTCCATTCTTTCAAACACGCTTCCATCATGAGTAGAATACTGTGAATTCTGGAAGAATCATTGGATCAGGATTTGCTTTTTTTCAGTATTTGGAGGTCATAAACAATTTTTACAGTACATTTTGTTGATGAATATTTTTGAGTTGGGTGCAAAATTGCTCTGGTAGATGAATAACTGATTGTTTAATGACTGTCTTTTATTAAATCATAAAATTATGCCAAAGCTGCTCATTCTGTGGGCTGAAAAGAATGTTATCAGATCTGGAGATGGAGCAAAATTACTGTTCAAGCATCTTCTTTTAGTCTTTAAGTCTATACCTATATCAGAAAATGTGGCTGAGCAGACAGAGGAGAATGAAGCATGGCTGCAGTAGAATAATGGCTCCCAGCAACACTGAACTGAGCTCTCAAAAAAAGCCATGTAAACTCTATCAAAATATTTGAAACACTGAAGTAGGTGCTGCCAAGGCATAACCTGTCAAGGAATGTAGGGTCTGGAGAACTCAAATGATTTGTGTCTTCTTTTCAAACTAGCATAGTCACGAGGCAATTTTCTGTGAATTGCCCCAAAGCTGGAAATAAATGACTTTTTCATTACCCTCATCTATATGGTTCATGCATTTCGATCTAAGTACAGCTGTCTTGTAACTTTTCTTACACAACTTTGGAAACTGAGTGAAAACTGGCATAAACCCCTTCTGTTTTGTTGTTGTGTTTTTTAAGATGCTACCAGTTTTGAGGAATCAGATTTCAGTCTATGTAAAGTAAGAATCCCACAGCAAATCCACAATATAGGTTTATATCTATAAACCAGATAGTAAAGTTCTCTATGGTGGATCAAATAATAAGAATATAGCAGCCTGAGCTTTTATTCAGGTTTCTTTTTGGTCTTAGCTGAGCTAGAGGCAGGGTTTTCCACCAATTTTTTTCTGGTACTATGGTAAGTGATAGTGTTATACCCCAACTTCTGGCTCCCATATGTTTGTGAGAGGTCATGTTAATGGTCTGGTTGTGAACTGTTTCTGCTGAAGTTGGACACACTGCCACTACTGCTTGTGAGGTGATGGATGACTTGAGAGCAATTGCTTCTTCATCTGTGACATGTGTCATCTAGCTTTCACAACAACTACGACTCAGAGGGTGCAGCAGGTCACAGGCACAGCTTGTAGAAGACCTGCCTTGCAGTTTATCAAGTCGTTGTAAATAGAGAAAATTCTGGACCACCATCACTGAACTGTCTAGACATGCTCTACACTTTCTGTACATATTGCATATATTTATCTAATACATAAGGAAATCAGTATGTTTAACTCCTCTCAGAGCACAGCATGGCGTGCTTAGACCAGCTGATGTCTTGCACATACAGTCAATCAAGAAAGGTGGATAAAGAGCCTATGCATATAACTATGCAAGCACATGTGCCAGTGAAAGCAAAGTGCTTAGACGGCTCAGGCTTGACAATTCATCTGCTGCAGACCTTTTGTTGGTGACATAGCTCAGTATGTTTGTCAGAGGTGCACTCTCATCAGCACCTTTGATAATCATTGTAACCCCCACTGTAAAAGCTCTTTACCAGTGCCTAAGAGTTAGCAGACCCTGTCCTGAAGATTCTCCAGTGGAGTTACAATATGCTCCTTGTCAAGCGTCGTCAGCACAACAGAACTGAGGAGATTCGCATGTAACTGCGTGTGTAAGAAAAGAAAACTTAATCTGGATGTGCTTCTCACTATTAATTTTTTGCCTGCTGTTTTGTTTCATAGGTACAGCTGATTTCTCAAGCAGGATTGAGTTCATGCCTGAAATGCTTTGTAATACATTCATACTGAAATAATGTATCTACATACTAACGTTGTTATAAAAACGTTTTATGTATCTTACAGAAATGTGTGAAATAATTTATTGGCAGTGTTTTTTTCCTGCAATAAAATTCATCTGAACTTGGAGCAAAGAGATAATTCTTGGCTGAATGCAGAAGTATTGCTCTTCGTAAATTCTTTTGCTCTTTCCAGGAATTAGGAGTTACCCTTCCTAATATCTTGTCTCCATGGCCTAGATAACTTGTTGGAATGTGAGAAAATTTTTTACCTCTGTTTCTCCCAGTGAAAGATTGTTTCTATGGTAGCAAGAAGTGAATTTTTTGAAGAAAAGTACTTTCATCTAAAATTTTACTTGTAGATTGAGAGAAAAAAAAGAAAAAACTATTTTTTTTGAAAACTGTACTAGAAGCCTATTCATTTATGTATATTTGCTGTCTGATTGTGTATGCACTTATTTATCACACAATTTGAGACAAGCAGGTCAAGCAGTATCTCATGGTTTGAAATGAAATTTTATCTTTTGCTATATGCTAGAAGTTTTTCATATCAAGTTGCATATAAGCAGAAACCATATGTACATGTTTAGAAAAATGCAGTTAACTCTTCCCCAGATATGTCGTGGTAGGGGAGGATGGTCTCGGATGAGCCATGTTCAACAGTTCCTAACACTGCAGCATACATGGCACAGCAAAGTTCCTTGTCCCTACAGTCCTACCTGTTCTTTGTGAGGAAATGTTGTTCACAGAACAAAAAGTGGACCCACAGGCTGTTAAGTGCAGATCTGCAGTGAATAAGCTGATTTTCTGTTTGTGGCTCACATTAGCATTTCAGCTGTAGTACTCACAGCATTATCTGTAATTCAGTGATAGAAGCTGTAACACTGTACATCTGTAACACCTGTCAGGTATTGAAACTGAAGAAGGGCATGAATAACTCGTCTAAAACCATATAGCAACTTAGAAGCTAATCATGAGTTTTACACACAATTTATACATCTTGTGTAATATATATTAAAAACTCATGGGTTGTTTCTAACTGAGTGAGTCACAGCTGTGTAAAACTCTTCTTCATTTTCTGAATGTATAGATAACAAGCCGATCAATGTTATTTTTTTATATTTTTTCCTTCTGTTGTTTTTCTCATTCTGCTCTCTTCTTGCCCCTTCCCGGTTAGTAGCAGACACGGACCTGGCAACTGCCATATTTTGAGTGTGCTTTCTTCAGCTCCAGCAATGAAGCTACCGTGTGTACTCAGCAGTATCCAAGAAACATTTCCAGAAATATCCTGTAAATTGTATTTGATGGTGCTTGAGATTTGGTCTGTGAAAGGAGAAAAGCTTTTAAATCAAAAGTTCAATCAAAAGACAGTGGTCCCTGGCAGTTTTGTGTGGCTAATATTTTACATGTGATGTACACAATATAACAAGAAGGCCACTGAAGTGAAACAACTAGCAAGTGATCATGCAATCGTTCTTCACGTAAGAATTATTCCATAAATGTAGGGAGTTCAAAGGCTGTTTAATTATTTAAGTTTCGATTTCAGGTGGGACATACACAAAGTAAAATTTGAAGGAAAGAATAAATAGCTTGCTTGAAAACTAAGGCTGCTGGAATCAGGCATTTCCATTTATTTATCATATAGACATATATTCACTTCTAACTCTTTTATAGGCCTCCTCCTCTCTAGTGATATAGAAGCAGTTTTGCGGTCAGTGGGATCTGCTGGATGTCCTTTCTTAGCTGGAGTATTAGGTATTATATATGGGGCTTGCAGTCCTGTGTGTAATATACCCCATCTGTTACAAGACTGAAATGAACATTTGGTACGCACGCCTGCCAAATGAACTGCTGTGAGCTGCCAAAGTGTAACATGTTAAAGGGGAGAGAAGGTTGAATTTCCTGATTCTCTGATGTCTGAGAATGTGGCAATTGGAAAATAACTTATAGCGCAGAATACAATGAAAGAATACCAATATTAGTAATATATACCACCTGTCTCTCTGGTGTTTCCAGTCATTTTCCCACCCTACACCTGTGTCCACAGTTGTCTCTCACAGCAGTGAGCGGAGGTTTGCTGCCACCAGGCATTACTCAGACCTTCCCTGAGGTGCACAATCAGGCATCCTATTTTTCCCTTGGAATCTCCTTGCTTTCAACTTCAAAGATATAACTTTTCTGCTAGAATTCAGGGTCGCCAGCAGAGGTGTGTTTTTTTAGTCCAGGAATCAGAGCAATGACAAGATTCTCGGTACCTGATGCCTCCAGCCAGTGTCATTTAAGCTATGGAGACTTTAAATAGTTCCCATGGGACAATCAAAGACCCCTGTTAAAAGAAGTGCACCCTCAGCGTGAGAAGAATGAATATCTCTGCCTTTCCTCCATTTATTCCTGTTTGGGGTAAAGAGCAGCTGTGAGGTTGCCAGGGGAACAAAGCACTGGGATAACTGTGGGCTGCTGGTGTGTTACCAGGATTTGTCTCTCTTGCTCACCGTGGATCTCTGTTTTTGTTGCTGCTCATGTTTTCTCTACGGGTGAGTGAGATCTCAGTCAGTGGAGGAATGAGGGAGAACAGGAAGGTTCAGGGAGATAAACTGGCCTTAGCTTGCTCCTGTTGCAGAACAAAGAGGGTCACTTGTAGTGCATAAAAGTGTTCCTCCTTTCTCCCTGCTCTAACAGACAGACTAACCCAAATGCCTACATTCCCATGATTTGTGAAAGGGAGGTCTGAAATGTAGAACCTGCATCCATCCTGTTGATGGAAATGCACTTAATAAATGTGTGTACAGTGGGAAATCTGAATATCTGATATTTGGAATATTTGTCTAACTCCCTGAAGACCATGTGTGTGATCAGAGGATATATGGTGATGGATGTAGATGCAAAAGGACAGAACACACGGATGTCAGCAAAACAGAAACAAAAAAAAATGAGTGGGTTTACAATGAAATCTGTGAAAACCAGATCATCTCTCTCTTTCCTACTCTCCCCTTATCTTCAGTAAATAAAAGATAAGCCTGTCAAAGGTACTGCCTAGACTCTGTGTTGAAGAAGATTCTGCAGGGACAATGGTTCCATAAAACAGTTTGCACTGAAACTTAAAGGTTTTTAAATTCTTGTTTCTGTTTTGGGAATGGTTGCTTCTGTGACATTCTGCTTGAATAGGTAGTTCTAGATTGTACTGAAAGGGTTGAGGTTTCCCTTTGTCTGTGCAAACAATGCTGAAAGCTCTGATTTAGACAGAACCATTGTGTGCCTTAATTTAATTGAACAAACATAATCAGTTATAATGAAAATAAAGTATTTTTATGCTGTACTGCAGGCGGGTGTCGCACTTCTCAGGGTTTGATTGCAAGGTTGACAGGATCTGCACCAGCACAGTTTGATACTGTCTTGCTCTTTACTGCTTCTCATGGGGATTCTTGTTGAAATGTATATATATATTGCAGAGAAAGTAATGATGCATAAAATAAAACAACAGAGCAGAACAGTGTCTAACCCAAAGGTCCTCCTAAATGGGAAGTGAGGTGACATCTCTGTAAGGGATCCAGTACAAATTAAAGTTCAGTTACCTGTTCTCTTTGTGATGACTCAGTTTGTTCTTGTGCACTTTCTCTGAGTCCTGTCTCCTGATTGCTTCAAAATGGAAGTCAGACGCACAGTGGGAAAAGCATATGGCTGTAGCATTCCAGCAATTCATTGGTGCTTGGAAAGCTGTGCAGTGGCCATTGAAACTGGGGATAATTTAGATAAATTTTAGATCTGCTTCAGGCTAGGAATGAGAATGGCTCTAAAGATAAGTGGCACCCTTTAAATTCAGGTCCTGGATATGCAGAGCATGATTAAACCCAAGGATTCAGAGGGAAGAGTAGCCACTTGAGAATGAAGGTAATTATCTTCAGCATCCTACAATGAGTCCAGTTCTTTTGTCTCAGGAAATTAAGGCTCTGGCACCACATATTATCATAGTTCTGCGCAAGTATGAAAGAAGGAGGATGACACATAGAGCTGTCTCACATGAGGATCCAACAGCAAGTATGCCAGCTAAATCAGTGAAAGGATTTTACCAGATAAAATGTAAATTCAGATGAAAGCATTGTCAGCTTTATAAAGCCAAGAACTTTCCCTGTCCTAAAATTACAGCAAATTAAAGCAAGAAAAGTTACACCAAGAACAAACCTGAAGTAACAATGTGAGCATTTGTCTATATATCACACTGCACAAGTATTTTCAGCTCAAGAACAAGTACCACCTCCCTTATTCCATAGTCCCAACTCTTACCAGGTTTACTGAGGACTCCCAGGCTGTCAGTAGGAACTAGTCACCTGACTTAGAAGCCAACCTTTACAGACTGAAGTGACTGCGACTGCCTCAACAAATCCATCAGAATCCTCTGCCTTGGGACAAGAAAGTAACAGTGCAGTGTTCTGCAGAGCATCACAAAAAAGGAGGGGAAGTCTTTAAAGGGAGGTGGGTGGATTCACATTAAACTGAAATACGTTAGTTATGTGAGAGATTACCTACACAGTCAGTGATGAATTTGTTGAACAAGATGGAATAAGAAAGGAGAAAACTTTTCAAATGGAAAAGACTTCAATTTCAACTCCCAGAAAAACCAAAGCTGATATAAATAAGCAGATCTCTCACTTGTCTCAGAAGAGTGTATATGCTGAGGTGCAGAGTAGTAAAGTTTCTCGAGATCAAAAGGCAGTGATAAGAATGTCAGGAGAAAAGCTTTGGGGGACTAAGACCTAGATGTCCCAGAAGTACTTTAAGATATTCTGGCTGGAAAAGAATCCAAATTCATAGCCACAGCAAAATAGTAGTTTAAAGGATGATATTTAAAGCACTGTGTAATTGCAGAAGAGTTAAATGTAGAAAAATAAAAAAGTGAGTGGACAGAAAGCTAGTGGCAGTGTGTAGATGCAAACATTTTGATGAAGACCTCTATGTTGAAATCACTGGAGACAGCAGCAGGTCTTAACTCACTGGGAGTCACTGACTGACTGAGAAAACTCACCCAATCAGGACTCATTGTTCAATGCAGTCAACTTCCTTCCACTCACTCCCTTTTCCCCAAGATGAGCTCACAGCATTTATTCATCCCCTTGGCTCAATGCCGTGTGTTGAAGAGGAATTGGAATGTGATCTACAATAGCAACAAACTCATGTTATACAGAGGCAATTCTTAGTATATTTCTTGTGCTGTAGTGCTCCTCATATAATTATGATTTAATTGTAATACAATAATTCACACTAACCTATAGCAGCACTGTCCCATCCTTTCCTGTGGGCAGATTTTATGCAGACTCTTGGTTAAGTGTCTCATCAATAGCGCATGGTAGCACTTGTCTTGCATTTGTTTGCAAACTTAGCCTTCCTACCTGTAGCTGTGAAATTACACATGGTTCTCAGAAGGTCACACTAGCCTTTTTGTCCTGTACTGTCAGGAATTCTACCTCCTTCCATTTCAAGCAGCACTGATGCATACTTACCTCCCTTATAGCTAAGGGATACTTACCTCCCTTATAGCTAAGGGATACTTCAGTATGTTCGAAATTTACATTTATTTCCTTCCCTGGACGTGAGTAACTATTCAGCATATGTTGTAGGTACTGCAGATAAAATGCAGACTAAAAGAGCAAAGTTATAATTAAGAGGAAGAAAAATGAAAAGTGAGTTCACTCATTATTGCTTAGGAAAACTCTTCGTAAAAAGCTACTGGTGTGACACAAATATGCTCTGCTCCCGTACTTTAGCTGCAGCAAAAATTGTAGAGGGTCTCAGGGGAGTAGAAGCTCTTAAAAAGCATATTAAAAAAAAGAAAAAGAAGAAAAAAAGAACATTAATATTTACAAGTCTCACCAATTTTGATATGAACAGTAGTCACTGCTGCCTACATGTATAAGAAGGACAGTGACAGATCCTGTCTGTGACCAGGATTAGAGTTGTACTGGTACACAAATAGGCCTGCAGATGTTTATTCTCCACTAGGAAAGCTGTTGGCAAGGGTAGGACTGTTGAAATCAGTCTATGTCCTTTACGCATGTATTGTTGCTGCCAGCTTTGTAGAGTACATGCTGAGTGATGCTTAAAATGCCTTCTGATCAATATTACAGTCATAATGGAGAGGCACATTTGGCCACATCTTTAAATGTGTATGAAATAAACTTCTGTACGTCCAGTGAGAACAAATGAGTAATGCAAGTGAAGATTAGAGACTCTGAATACCTCTTTGTTATAGCAGTAGCCTGTGACAGTCTAGGCTACATCAGCAAAACCACAAATGGCAAGGCAGAAGCCACTGATTTTATATTGGGTGCAGTGGTAAGTAGTAGGAGTGATCTTCCCATGTTCTCTCCACAACATTAATTTCCACTCTAGAGTGAATTTTGTCCTCTGATTACTGTAGTGCTGATGACCAAGAAAGGTCACCTTAGACAGCTATA
The DNA here is from genome assembly GCA_037305975.1 of Chrysolophus pictus. NCBI lineage: Eukaryota > Metazoa > Chordata > Aves > Galliformes > Phasianidae > Chrysolophus > Chrysolophus pictus. The sequence continues at coordinate 5,322,170 of CM074614.1, forward strand.
GTTTTACCGTGTACAGAATGATTTGAAAACAACCAGCACATACCATAACACCACCTCCTACTGTAGTCCCAGAACAAAGATGAACTGCAAATTAGGAAAAAAATGTACAGAGGTAGGATGTGTATTATTATTGTACAGGGTTAAGAATTTTGCAGATGTCACTGTAAAACCTCTTTCAATAATCCATGACCAATCATGGTGACTGCAAAGAAGTGTCCAAAGACTGGAGGAAAACAAATGTCACTCTTATTTTCAAGAAGTGCAAGAAGGAGGACCCAGGGAACTATAGGCTGCTTATCTACTATCTGATTCCTGGGAAAATGATGGAGCAGCTAATCCTGGAAATTATTTCCAGTCACAAGAACAGCAAAAAAAAATCTTTATAAATAGTCCACATGGATTCATCAAATGAAGTAATGCTTGATGAAGTTGATAAAATACTATGATGAAATGACTGGCCTAGTGGATGAGGGAAGAACAGTGGCTGTTTTCTGCTTGGACTTCAGGAAGGCCTCTAGTAGATTTCCTGTAAGATCAGTGTAGAAAAGCAGTTGATGTGTATGCTGGATAAGGAGGCATTGAGGTGAATCAAAAACTGGAACTGGTTGACTGGCTCGGCCAGTAGAGCAAATTCTATTTGGAGGCCAGTAATTAGTAGTGTACCCACAGATCTGTACTGGATCAAGATCTATTTAATATTTTCATTAATAAGCAGGACAATGGACCAGAGTGTACCGTCATTAAGTCTGCAGATGAAACAAAACTAGGGGAGGAGGGAATGTCTGGTGCATTCCTATCTGGAGGGACCTCAAGATGCTGAAGAAATGGGCTGACATGAATCTCATGTGGTTGAACAAAGCGCCAAGTTCTGCATCTGGAGAGGAGCAACCAGGACATGCTGGAAAGCAGCTTGGCAGAAAGGGATGCAGGGATCCTGGTGGGCATCAAGTCAAAAATGAGTCAGCCACTTGCCCTTGCTTAGAATGCCAAAGTTATCCAGGGCTGCACTAGATGAAGTATTGCAAACAGGTCGAGGGAGGTGATCCTTCTCTTACACTCAGGCCTGGGAGGTCATACTTGAAGTACCGTGTCCATTTCTGGGTCATCCAGTACAAGAGAGACATGGACACACTGGAGAGAATCCAACAAAGGGCCACAAATATAATGAAGAGCAGGAGCATCTCTCCTGAGAGTATAGGACGATAGAGCTGGGGCTGTTCAATTGGAGAAGAGAAAGCTTAGGGAGATCTCATCAACATGTACAAAGGTACCTGAAGGGATGGTACAAAGAGGATGGAGTCAGGCTCTTTCCAGATGTTTCCTGTGCCAGGTCAAGGGGCAATGGATACAAACTGGAACATAGGAGGAACCCTTAGTGCACTAGGAAGTACTTTTGTGCTATGCAGGTTTTGGAGCACTGGCACAGACTGCCCTGAGAGGTTGTGGGATCTCCCTCCTTCTTGGGGATTTCCAAAAGCTGCCTGGATGTGGTCCTTGGCCCCTGCTCTGGGGTCCCTGCTGGAGCAGGGGCTGGGCTGGATAGACCCAGAGCTTCCCACCAACCTCAGCCATTCTGTTGTTCTGGGAAGGAAGCAAAACCTTTTAGCAAATCCTATCAAAGTAAAATTCCAAGTACTTCACTGATTTTTTATTTATATAATTTCTTTTAAAATATATAGTTTCCCTTCTTTCCAAATAAAATGTTTTTGGTGAGAAGGTACTTCTTGTCCTAGATCAGTTAATATATAATGGGAAAAAAATTAAGATACTTTTTTTGGTAATTCATAAAATCTAACCAGAAACATTCCTTAGGTTTCATTTCATCTTTTCAAGGCTTCATGAGAAGGGCAGGGAATGTACTGCTAGTAAGTGGACTTAATCTTACATGTTGTTTTCAAGTTAAACTAAAAAAGAAGCTTCTAGTAGTCTAATTGTCACTGAGTGAGTCTCACCCATCAAATGTAGTCCTCTGGATGGTAAGGACAAATTTTCTGAAGTCAGTTAACATTCTAACCCTTCAGTTTGAAGTTGCTGTAAAGGGCCCAGGGTTTGCTTCAAGTTTCAGGAACATCCAGGACACTTGTTAATTAACGCAAGAAGCATAAATCGTTGATCATGGCAGATGTTGCCTGTGGCCACCAATTGACATTTCCTATTCTTTCTTTTTTCTCATCCTTTTCTATTTTTCCTGTCACACTCTCCTTTTGTTATTTCTCTGATTTGCCTTTGGAAAAGGTATTTATAACAGGAGAAGAGTAGTAGTGGACTATCCACAGTTAACTTTGTGTTTTGATTTCTAATAAGCACTGGGTGAACTAGCAATATACTTACAGATGGCAATGTAACACTGTCTTCTTAGTTGATTTATTCTTTGTCATTTGGAAGCCCACGTAAGACCCAAGCAGTACTAAAAGCTAAGCATACAAGACAGTAAATAAAACAAGAGCATGTCAGGAACATCCTCCAGGATTTTACAATCAAATTAAATCTAATCACAACATACCCAACTGGAATTAGAAATAAGGAAGGAATAGGGCAAAGTAATAATAGAAAAAATGTTTTAATAACTGTTTCAGAGATGCACAGCACTAAAAATTTTTACTTAGAAAAGCCAGAATTGATGAAGCAATTATATACAGATCAGAGGCAGGTAGAAATGATGTGAAGGGGAACAGAGAAACCTGATGCTCCAGCTGCTTTTTAACAGGAGTATGAATGGACATAGTGAGGAGAGAAGAAAAAGCTGGCATAAAAAAACATGGTACTACTAATTGCAGGGCTCTATGGCCTGCCAAGGTACCTAGATGCTGTAGATGGCAATGATGATTAATGAAAATGGGTGAAACACTGTGTAGAGCAGGAGGGAAATAAGCAGTAGGATGAAAGTGAGGCTTGAATGGGAAACCATGGAGTAGTACAGCTTGATAATGTAGGTAGGGAACAATGCTCAGGTTGGCAAGGAGGAAGTGGAAAAATCTTGCTTTGAAGAGATAAGAGCAGGAGAGATTCTAGAGACACAACACTTTGAAAAAGAAAACAATGAAGTGGAAAAGACGCAAGAAGGGAAGGAAGGAAGAAAAATACAGAAGAAAAAACTGTAAGATTTTAGAAGCTAAAATGGGCAGCTGTGATGCCACAAGTGTGGTGAGATAGTGCAGAAGCAACACTAAACAAGCACTGAATCACCTAGGAAGTAATCAATAGTGCAGAGAGTTAATTATTGAGAACAGGTGGTAAACAGTCTGTTTGGGTATGCAGCTCCTACATGAGTCACTTGGATGCAGAGCACAGGGTTAGACAGCAATGCAGAGCAAAGAAACAGCCAGGCTACCTTGGCTGTGGTTGTGCAGCTGTACAGGTGCTGTATAGCTAGCTATCTCTGGGAGTCTATCTAGCAGGTAGTTATTAGCAAGACTATCATCAGTGCTTCTATGTACAGGACAGAGTTTGCCTCAGATCATTGGACAGAGCATGAAAATACTTCTGAGGATATGGACTAAACTGATCTGATTTTGAAGTTAGGAGTCAGTTATGTGTGGACCCAGATAGGACCAGAATTCTGGCTTGCCTGATGTGGAGAAAATCAAGGAAGAAGGGAGAACCTTTAAGCTGTTTCTGATTCCCTGGTGTTGGCAAATCCTAGTGTGTGAGCAGAATAGGTTGGTAGAAGGTGCTCTTTTCAGACAGCTCTTCTGTTCTGTATCAGTAAAAGGCAGCAGTGTTAGCTGTGCTCTCTTGCTCTTTTTTGCCAAGCCTCTCTGTTAAAAATGGAGAGTGAAAAGTGGGTAAAAAAACTGAAGTTCTCTAGGTTGCAAACATCTTTATCATCTTGCTTAGAGCAGCTTTCTTATTACTTTGCTTGGGTAGAGATCCCACATGTCTGTTCTCAAAGAGTCTTAGTTTTCAGTGATAGTGAAGAATGAGCTTATATTGAACAGCTGATTCCAATGAAAATTGGACTGATGCAGTGGTTGTTTAGACATGAGCCCAATTTTAGTTTAGACTGCAGTCTAGTTTTACTTACTAAATGGCACAAAACATCAGATTAGTCATTCATTTAACTTAATTAGGATGTTTATAGAAACTTGATTAGAAAAGGTGGCAGTAAAATGCAAATATTAATTTTGAAATCTCATAACACGAACCTAATATGTTTCTGAATTATTCAGTGGGACACTGCAGTGCTGGTAGAGGATACTTAAATTATTAACACCACAGCCTTTCATTTCATAGGCAAGACAGTTTTTACAGGAGTCTTCCCATTTAATGTGACCAGACATTGCATTTGTTAAGAATTCCAGTCAGTATGCAGTACAGCATGGATTGCTAATAATAACAAAAAGTAATAAAAAAGACAGTATTCCACAATTTATCCTGCTTCACCTGCCAGGTAATTTTCCCAAGAATCTTCAGAATCTGAGACAATGTGTACAATCAGAATAGGCATCAAACTTTTGTCATCCCTTGTTTTATTTTCTTCCTATACAGACATTATACAGCTGACTGGTGCAAAGCACAGACAGATATTGTAATGTGCTTCATCAGCCCATGGACAGGTGAATGCTGCTGGGGTTCCAAACTCAAGTAGCATCAGTAAGATGTTGGCCATAGAAAGATACCATAACTGCCTCATCAGAATTCTGCCCAGGAATGTGGTGTGACTTCACTTGCTTGAAATTAAGGCTTGGAATGCACTTGAAGTCAGAAGCTACCTTAAGTCCCCAGAATCCGACAGCTACAAGGTAATCTAAAGAAAACTGAGTTTCAGCCCCTTTGGGAGAGGTATGCTTTTACACTGTAACATCCACCCTTAGCACTTGTTTGGCTGCCAGTTTGGCAATGATAAACAGGAGATTAAAAGCTAAGTCTTTTTTTCTGAAAATGCTTCCTGATCCAAATATCCCCACTATGTTAATATTTCTGAGGATTTTCCGGTCAACTACATGTAGGCCCAGAAGCTGAGATGCTTCTCTCCTTAAATGATTACCCTTCCAGCCAAGTGCACTTGAGAGAGGATAGCTAAGCAGCCTCGCTGGCTTTTGTTTTTGTGGATCTGAGCAGTGACTTTCAGTCATGAATATTAACAGATGATGATAGTAAGGAGTTCACTTGAGAATTCTGATTTATTTTAATTCACTGTGCCTTTAAGAAAATCAGACATATTTTGCCAAGTAAGATGGTATTTAAATAAATAAATAATTCACAGCAGCTGTGAACTCAGTGCTTGCCAGTGCTGTATATAACAGTTCCCAGAGACCACAGGGAAGTTTTGCAGGAAAAACAGTTTTAAAATAACATTTTTAAAGAACAGTTTTTAAGCCAACTAATAATTTAGAATGCAACTGCATCTGTGAATTTGTTTAAGTAGAATAACTATGGAATGAATAGAATATTGACATCAAGCAAGTATTTAAAATGACTTGATCAGAAATATACTCTTCCTTCACACTAACCAGCTCATGAGTGCCACAGATTTGGGAAAGTGATTCAGACATCATCTTGTGTCTTGAAACTTCATACAAATTCAGTTCTATACCATTCCTGAATTTCAACCTGAGGAATAGTGAGTCAAAAGATTGTGAACCTCGTAATAGAAAATGTGGACTCCTGAGTACTGTGTGCCAGATAGTAAGAACAAAGGGGAAAGTATACAACACTAAGTGCACTCAATTCCTATTGCAGTAACCAATTTAGGACCATATTATTTTATTTTTAAGCAGCGTTCATTGCTCAGCAGTTCCCAGTTGTGATGCTCATGGGTAGACTTCCAAGAACTTTGTGTTTGATACATGTGGCTTTTTTTCTTAAAATCTGACCTCACTTATAGAAACAGATGTTGTGAAAATCTGTCCCTTATTTAAATTCTCCAAATTGGCTCATAATTGAGCATTGAATTATAAGGGAGAACTCCTTAAAATAAAATAATATACTGAAAAAGACTTTCCCTGTCCTCCCAGTCTGGCCTCATTCACATGGAAAAACCTTCAGCGGAGCCATGAACTTTGAGAATGTTTGCTGACAGTTCATAGCACACTTTTCAGAGACGGAATGACTTTTGAACACTGAAATAATTATGAGGAATAGTGCCTTGTTCTCATCCTGTATGGTTGCAATGTATCCAAAATGCTTCTTCTGAATCGCTGTTGAACAGACTTCAGCCTAGAAAAGGCTCTTGGAGATCTTTGCATTTCTATATCAAAAATATCTGTATAATAATTCGTAGATGTGGAAGTGCCTACTGCTCACATTCTCTCCTTCATTTGGATGACAGTGGCATGGAGAATTCCATGTTGATCACTGGTTTTAAAACTTGTTTGCACTTTGAATTATATGAAGCATGCCACATCTGCTCAGAGTTTTGTACAACTGTTAATGTAAATGTAGCTCATAGAATCATAGAATGGCCTGCGTTGAAAAGGACCACAGTGATCATCTCGTTCCAACCCCCTGCTATGTGCAGGGTCGCCAACCAGCAGACCAGGCTGCCCAGAGCCACATCCAGCCTGGCCTTGAATGCCTCCAGGGATGGGGCATCCACAGCCTCCTTGGGCAACCTGTTCCAGTACCTCACCACCCTCTGAGTGAAAAACTTCCTCCGAATATCTAACCTAAACCTCCCCTGTCTCAGTTTAAAACCATTCCCCCTTGTCCTATCACTCTTCACCCTTGTAAACAGCCGCTCCCCCTCCTGTTTGTACGCTCCCTTCAAGTACTGGAACGCCACAATGAGGTCTCCTTGGAGCCTTCTCTTTTCCAAGCTAAACAAGGCCAGTTCCCTCAACCTTTCCTCACAGGAGAGGTGCTCCAGCCCTCTGATCATCTTAGTGGCCCTAACAAGCCCTCTGGACCTGTTCCAAGAGCTCCACATCCTTCCTGTACTGGGGGCCTCAGGCCTGGACGCAGTGCTGCAGATGGAGCCTCACAAGAACTGAATAGAAGGGGACAATCACCTCCCTCTCCCTGCTGGCCACCCCTTTTTTAATGCAGTCCAGATCTAACAGTATCTATCTGTATTGTATAACATTTTAAGTTGTCATTGCTGTCCACAATGTGGACTTTTAATGTGACAAAATGTGCTTCTGAAACTAAAAGAGGAGATACTGTTGCAAAAAGATAAATCTTGAATTAGAAATCAGTGACTAAGTAGAGGATCTCAGGTTGGTGCATGAAGGTACAAGAGTTCCTCTAACAGTAACAGGTTAAATGAACTTGTGGCTTTTGATCTTTTAGTCAGTATAGGAATGAACTGAACAATAAAAAAAAAAAAAATACATTGATTCTCTGGATAAAATTATATTATGTATAATGATTATGCAAGTCCTGATTTTAGTTATCTAATTCCTTAAATTAGATGATACGATGAAGAACAAAACTGCCCTGTAATTTCTGATTTTACATTCCTATTTTTAGTATGAATAAAGGCTTGTTGCCTGAATTCATTCTTTAATCTTGAGGAAAATATAGATATGCTTTTCATTAGCACTGTAGAACTAGTTAGGAATAACAGTATTTTGTGTACTAGTCATTCTTCAGTGACAATTTACAATGATAATTCCTGTGACATCTGAAATGCTGATTGTTTTGTTCATTGTTCCTATGAAACACAAATAGCTTCATGATATGCAAGCTGTATGATGATACTGCGTGTTGTACAACACAAAGTTGTAATAACTTGCAAACTTGTCTGAGACTATTTCAATACTTGGTTAATAAAATCACATCATAACTGTATATGTCAGTGTAGCCAGTAATATACACCTCATCATTATTTATTTTGTGTATGTCATATACTTAACTGAGAAGCAATCTTGAACATATTGAATAATAATTTCATTTAATTCACTTGTATGTCAGGCAGCATTATTAGCACGTGCAAGAAACATCCCAGGTAGAAAAAAATGTAATTAATGTAAATAAAAACACCTGGAAAATATTTTTAGAAATCTCTACATTATAACATCTCATTCCTTGCTAGCCTTGAAGCAGATGCCGAGTGTGCTATTAAATATACAGGATTCTTTTTTTTCTGGATTGTCTTTATCCCAGTGTCTTTGAGATAGTTGTCTGTATATCTGCTCTTGACTTATCAGTGGAAATACTCCTCATCTCACATTCTCTTTCTGTAATTTATATGTATAATTTACGTATGAGGTCAGGAGGAAGACATCTCCATCTACCATAAAAATCTGTGATGGCTGGTAAAGATTGGGAAGACTGGAACAGTGATCCACCTGGTGAGAATGTTAAGAGGCAGTGTACAGGTAAAAAAAAAACCAACTGTGGGAGTTTTTTATAGGCCACCAGCCAGGATGAGAATGCTGATACATTACTCTTTATCCTAGATCATCTGTCCTTACACTAAGGAATGACTTGCCAGACTCTAATTGGGAAGATCAAGTAGCTGGCACAAAAAGGTTAAGAAGCTTCCTAAAATTCCTTCACAAAAACGTCTTGCTCCTAAAGAAACCAACTAGTAACGGAGCCTTAATAGATTTGTTGCTTTTAAACAAAGAGGGCCTTGTGGGTGAAATGGCAACTGGTGGCCATTTTGGCCATTGTGACCATGAAGTAGTTCAGTTTAAAATCTTTAGTGACTGGAGGAATACTGCCATCGAAACTTCAACCCTGGATATGCAGAGAGCAGTCTTCAGGCTGCTCAAACAGTTGGCAAAGTTCCCTGTAAAATTTCTTTTGAAAGCACTGGGGTTCATCAGTACTGACCATTTTCTGAGTACCACCTTTCAAGATCAAACAGCAGGCGATCCCAAAATGTCAGAAGTTATGTGATTAGGGCAGAAAGTCAGCATGGCTGAGCAAAGATCTTAGGCAGAAAAAGAAGCAAGGCTGGGTGGAACAGAAGAAGATGCCCTTCACAACAGTAGGAATATTCTTGTGGCCAAAGCTCAATTAGAGTTGAAGTTGATGAGTACTGTGGGTGACAACAAAAAGGGTTTTTTAAAATATTTTGACGGCAAATGGAGGACATGTGATACCAGTGATTTGCTATCTGATGAGATTGGTCACCTCACACATACAGATGTAGACCAAGTAGAGACGTTGAGGGCCTTCTTTGCATCTGCCTTCAACGCTGATGATGGGTTCCGGGATCCCCAGAGAACTGAGTTGAAGGACCATAACTGCAGTAATGATAAAGTCTCAGCCAAATCTGAATTTGTGCAGGATTTGCTGCTCCAGCTGGATGCACATAAGACTATGGGCCCAATGGGATTCATCCCAGGGTATTCAAAGTGTTGTCTACTATAATCAGGAGACCTTTCTCAATTATTTTTCAATTTTTTTTCAATTGAGAGGTCTCAATTGACTGGAAGCTGGCAAATGTTGTCCCATTTTTCAGGAAGGATGAGGAAGAAGACTCAAGTAATTGTAGGCCTGTCAGTTTCATTTCAGTTCCAGGAAAAACTATGGAGAAGATTATTCTAGAAGTCATTGACAAACACCTGAAAGGCAATGCAGTCATTTGTCACACCTAGCACATGTTCATAGGGGAAAAATTACTTTTAACAAATATAATTTTCTTTTATGACAGATATACCCCCCCAGTTGATACAATCTTTTTGGATTTTAGGAAGGCTTTTGATATTGTTTCTCAACATATCATTACGGATAAAATGTCCAACATGCAATTAGACAAAAACATAACGTGATGGGTGAGCAATTGTCTGATGTGTCGGGCTCAAAGTGTAGGATACGTATAGTGTATGTAGTGTAGTATATATAGTATAGTATATCTATAATAAATGGGGTTATATCAGGCTGGTGACCAATAACAAGTCTTTCTCTATAGAGCATATACTACTTATATATATACTATATACTATATGTACACTATATATATACTATACCATATATATGTGTATATATATACTATATATATATCTACACACATATATTGTACTATTTACTATATGTAGTGTATGCACACACTATCCTTTATGTACTCTCTCTCTCTCTAGTATATAGTATATGTATGAAATATATATATTACCATATAATCTATTTTTATTGTTCTAATATGAAAGCAAATTGCTTGATTCAGAACTCTAGTTAAATATTTGGAAAACTGAATTTGTGTTTCTTTTCAGAATTTAATATTGAATGACAAAATTATCTGGTCCTGAAAACGTCTGTGCATATTTTTGCCTCCTCTGACATCACCTGAAATAATTTAGTATATTGCCAAGGAGTTCTATGAATTATTGATTTTAAGAACTGTGTGTCCCTTTCTGAGTAACTGGCAACAAAGAATGCCAGTAGATACGCAGTCAGTATACCACTGTTAGATAAACATGCAATCACCAGCTTTCTCTTGGCTGACTGTAGTCTTGAATACAGTCACAGTCATTGCTTTTGTGTTTGATGTGGAATTTTATGATGCTGGAGCACACTGAATGCATTTCAATGTGCTTGCTAAACCCAGCACCTTGAGATCAAAGTAGGGAGCAACTACGGGCCCTGATGGACCATTGGAGGGAGCCAGGCAGTGAGTATAGATAGCACTGACAGTTCTAAGTCAAGTTGCTGAGCTAAACCAGAGGCATCCTATAAACTTGTTGCCTCAAAGCGTAGTTTTCTCTAAGGTTTACTTAGCAGTAGGTTTAGATACAGGTCATGAGCCCTTTATGCTTTGACTGAAGTCCTGCTTGTATCTCATTTCAGAGATCTAAAGCGTTTGAGTCATAGGCTTGGATCTGTAACACAAAGGCTGTCAGGAGACTGCCGAGTCTTTTATAGAAATGAGTGACTGTGGTGACAGCCATCATCAGGGTCATGGCATTAGACTAGCAGGTATGTTGTCAGCCTCTTACTGGAAAGGTAAAATAACAGTTTTATGCTAGGTTCTGTTAGAAACTATTCCGTGGGCCAAAATGATGCATAGGTCTGGGGCTGATCCTCTTCTATCTTTTCTTTCCACATAAAGATTAATTTCACCAACTGGGAATGGGAATTGACAAGGACAGAGATATCAAGAGTTGGCATTACTCAATTTCTAATGTGAGTTAAAACCAACATCTCTCCCATGTAAAACAAGGATAGATGGTGCCTATTTCTAGTGAATCTGAGGATGAAGCAAATGCCATGATTGAAATAATTAAAGAAAAGGCAATAATTTTATATATTTAAGACAAGAAGTCAAGAGAAATTAGTCAGAGATTTCTGATTCACTCTGTATTCTGATGTTCTTTTATTTTGTTGTTGTTTAGGAGGCGGCATTTATTCACAAGTTTACATAAATGGAAACATGGCATTCGTGAGTCACTAATCTTAATGAGGAATCAGGAATAGGAACCTAAGCTTCTTGACACCTTTTTTCAGATAAGAAAACAGAATAGCCAAGTTATATTATTTGTCTTGTCTCTGAACAAGTGTTAATGGGAAAAATCATATTGCAGAACTTAGTTAAGCAAATACGTGAGGTATATGGAAGATATAACTCAAGTTCATAGAACATCTACTGCTTTGAACTGCCGGATTTGGCCATAGCCAGTGAGCTGCAGATAAGGCTCAAACATGTGCCTTATTTTGGCACATGCAGGAAAGGAAAAACTCCAGTATCCAAGTGTTTCTCAGCATGTGGAAGGCAGTTCACAGGGCTCTTTTGAGGTGGTTAGAAAGAAAAGGATTTCTTCATCCACTATCTCATATGTCACATGTGTTTATCTTCATTCCTATAAACACTAGCTAATGGCTTTTCATCCTTACAGATATTGCCTCTTTCCGTATTCATGTGGAAGATACACTCCCTTGGTTCTTTGTTCACAACTGGCTTTTATTTTGGATAGAAGAGCCTAAAGAGGAAGGAACACGTGAAACTTTACATCTTAATCTTCAATGCCTTACTCAGTGGAATTGCAGTACTTGTTTCTTGAAAGCTATGCCTTATTCTATGCCATTCTTTGTGAGTGACTTCAGATAAGACTGTGACTAGAATCCACTAGGATTGACATCTCTTCCTAAACGACATGAGTGCTGCTCAGGCTTTGTACAGGCAGTCCACAGGCAGGTTTGTTGTATGCTTAGAAGTGCCTGGGCATATGCTGTATTTCATCAAGTGAGTTCTGGTTCACCTGGAGTAGTAATTATTTAACTATGTATTTTATCATTATTAACTATGCATTTTATCATGGACTTGGCTGTGGGGCACATTTTACACATACAAGTCAGCTAACCTTTGTGCATGTTGATGCAAGGGAAGGGCTTCTGCCACAGATAAGGAAAGGTCTGCTTTTTGCACAGTTGTATTTTATATAAATGTATAAAAATAGGTAGGATTTCACTGAAAGCTAGCATATTCTCTGCGAAGGATATTTAAAATCCTGTAGGTATTTTTCTGTTCTGTGAGTAATGTAGTGGAAGAAATAGGAACCTAGCATGAAAAGCCCATGCAGTCACAGTTGCTTGAGGTAATCTATAGCATTCCTGTAGTTGAGAAATAAACTATTTATATTTCCTTTCTGATTTTCTCCATTTTCGTTATGGCTTTCTTAACTGTCTCCATCTTGGCAGTGTTTCTAGTACATCCAGAATTTGTAGAACTTAAGTACTAAAGATGTACAGTTTGCTCTTTTTAATTTGGAAGACTACCTCTTGTAGTCTTCACTTATGGACACAGGTAAATAAAAGAACATACGCCTGCCTGAAATGCACAGCCTCATAGTTTTGCCTAATTGCTTCCTCCTTGCAGGTCTCATTCAACCCTTACTCTGCAGGTTGTTTTTTTGTCCAGACAGTGAAAACATTTCTACCTGGCTTCATGTCTGGCAGATTGTTGGAGGCAACTGCAATCTAAACTTGGTCACCTCTCAGAGACCAAGGCAATAGCTACCCAACCTTCTGTATGATGCCAATCCAAAAAACTTGGTCAGTGTAAATCTTGTTCCAGTTAAACGTAATCTTTTATATAGAATGCATGTGATGCTTCAGCAAAAAAATGATTCAAATGCCCTGAAGAAGAACCCAGGGTGTAATCTGTCTTAGCTGAAGTGGCAGGCTTGTGTAGATAGGCTAAAATGTGTACCAGAGGAAGACAGTGCTGAGCCAGCAGTTAGACACTGCCAAGAGCAGGGCTATTTTTGTATGCAGATATATGGCAACTGTCAGATTCTTCCAAGAAATGTAACTCAGTTCTGTTAACTATCAGAGAACTCAGCCAATTGGTTTCTTACAATCTTGATTTATCAGTTTTTATTCCAAACCTTACAAATCTGAATAAGACACATGCTTAGATGGCTTATGTATTAGATTTTCTTATACAGTAAATAATATACATTATACCGTCAGATGAAGGAGAATAAAACAGACGTGCTTGTTCTACAATATATTTTTCTATAGGTCATGTCTTGACCATACCAGAAGAATTTGGTTTGGAGGCAACCAAAGAGAAGCACACAGACTGTTTGATTTTATCTGAAAGCTACTTTTCAAGATATGGAAGACTGGAGAATTTTACAAGAACATGTTAACCTTTAGCCTGCGTGTTTGCAATAAGGAGATCTTTACTGGAATGAAAAGATATTGTATACTAGCACTAGAGCTATAGAGGCAAGGATTTGCTCTTTATGCATTTACCAAAGACACTGTGGCCTCCCACTCACCAGCCCACAGGGGAAAAATCCTAATTTGCAGGAAAAAAAAATGTTGTTTTTCTTGTTAGATATTATCTCAGAATAACTCTGTTGGGTAGGGCTTAGACCTTTGTACTCTCCCTGAACAAATTCCTTGTAGTGAAAATCTATATGAATACTGCATTTTTACATCTTATGTCTGCATCTGGAGGCCATTTGCCAGTGTCATATCTTCTTGGGATGTGCTTTCTCCTTGTTTCCTAGCAAATAAAGGACTTGATCTTTGGATATGATTGTTTGGCTCAAATTGCCTTCTGATGTGTTATATTCAAGCCAATTCATTTTCTTAACAACTTCATTGAGTTAATTCCAGATTTTCTAGAGGAGCTGCCTGCAGTATTTCATGTATACAATGCGATTGCTCATTTGTTTGCTGTCAAAGTGATTGCTTCACAATTTCCTGGTAGTATGGACCTAGCATTCACAAAGCCATGGGGTTCTGGTGATGTTACCTATGTGCCATGCTACACTGTGGATTGTACAGGGAAGGAGAAATCTACTTGGGAGTCGAAAACAAGCTCTTTGGCAAATCTCTGAAGTATGCTGGTAGAAGTGAGAGGCAGAGATTTCCGCAGAGCATGACATAATCAAAACTCTGATAAATGATTTATCCAAGACAAGCCAGCTTTTGAAATCTTTTTGGTAAATGCTGGCTTTCCTTGACAATTTCTGAGTGCAGTTCAGAAGTAGTCCAGGAATTGTTCCAAGCACACAGTATGCCTGAGACTATTTTTTTTTCAAAGGGGATGGGGAGAGCAAAGTCACAGAATCACAGAATCACAGAATGGCCAGGGTTGGAAGGGACCTCAAGGATCATGAATCTCCAACCCCCCTGCCACATGCAGGGCCACCAACCTCCACATTTAATACCAGACCAGGCTGCCCAGGGCCCCATCCAATCTGCCCTTGAACACCTCCAGGGATGGGGCATCCACAGCCTCTCTGGACAGTCTGTTCCAGCACCTCAACACTTTCTCTGTAAAGAATTTCCCCCGACATCCAACCTAAATCTCCCCTCCCTCAACTTAAAACCATTTCCCCTCGTCCTGCTGTTATCTACCCTTTCAAAGAGTTGATTCTCCTTCTCTTTGTAAGCTCCCTTTAGGTTCTGAAATGCTGCAGTGAGGTCACCCCAGCCTTCTTTTCTCCAGGCTGAACAAGCCCAGCTCCTTCAGCCTGTCCTCATAGGGGAGGTGCTCCAGTCCCCTGATCATCTTTGTGGCCCTCCTCTGGACCCTCTCCAACAGTTCCCTGTCTTTTTTGTACTGGGAGCTCCACACTTGGATGCAGTACTCCAGATGGGGCCTCACAAGAGCAGAATAGAGGGGAACAATCACCTCCCTGTCCCTACTGGCCATTCCTCTTTTGATGGAGCCCAGGATACCATTTGCCTTCTGAGCCGCAAGGGCACACTGCTGGCTCATGTTAAGTTTTTCATCCATCAAGATCCCCAGGTCCTTCTCCACAGGGCTGCTCTCAAGGACTGCTCCTTCCAGTCTGTATGGATGCTGACTGGAAGTCGGCAGGAAGAGCTCTGCCGCAACTTAGTAGTATAGGTATAATCAGTACTAAATTAGGACACAAAGGAGCAAAATTCTTTTTCTTTTTTTAAGTTAAGAGCTGTGATTGTTAATAAAGTTTTGTGTCCTGAGGATAGTACTTCATTTGAGGAAGCTTCTTATATTCACTGTTGCTTATTGCTCTCAGACATATGGCACATACAATTGGCATGGCTATGCCAGCAGAGTTGGGCAGAGTAGGTCTAAGTGCCACTATGAGCTAGCACTTTTTGTTCAGCAAATGAGAGTTTGAATAAATGTACTCGTGGCACAAGCCAGTAAGTTTGCTGAGCAACTGTGATTTGTCACTGGCAGAACAAGTTTTGGGCAAAAGCATGCATGAGCCACTGCCAGTTTGACAAGGATGAGGGTGAAAAAATCAGCTCTGCAATTCTAGTCCTCCTGTGCTGAGCTCTGTAAGGTCCAAAAACCAGATGTGTCCTGCTTGCCATGTGTAAGTAACAAGTACCTGCAATAGGTTTCACACTCAGTGCTCTCTGTACAGGTCCAGAAAACACCATAGTACCATTCCTTACAGCCTTACCTTGCTAGTCTGGATCTTCATTTCTACAAGTGTATGTATCAGCACATATGCCATGTGTACGTTCCAGCAATAGCGAGCTTTTGGCTCTTCTGCAGACATCATGAAGCCCTCAAGAATATGCAGATGTGGGACACTGGATCAGTGTGAGGAAATCCACATCTTACTCTCCATAATGCATGGCTGTCCATGCTCTGAACTCACTTTTCTAGAGGGAGGCCTAACATTGCCTCTGACATGATCTAACTCCAAGCCCCAGGACTACAGTATTGCTGGAGTTTGGGAAGTAGAAATGAGTTCTATCCACAATCCTCCTAGACCACAGTAACCTTCTGACTCCTACATATCGCTTGTCTCATCAACAACTTTGGGAATTCCAGATGTATGGGATGGGGCAAACTTAAAATAACCATATGGTTTCTAAACTGGCAAATTCTGAAGGCAACAAAACTTATTTTGTCTGATTTGATAAAACAAAAACAAACAAACAAACAAAAAACAACCCCCCCAGAAAACATAACTGTTGTTGATACCTTGGAGAAGCTGGGAGTTGTAGAATGCATGGTGTGCCCTAGATCCAATAAACTTGTCTACAATTTCATGTTTTGCTTACCATTTGGTAAAATTTTGGTAAGGATAGATATTAAAATTAAATAACATAGAAAAATGAACTTATAACTGGTTGGAGTGTCTTTGTGTAGAAAATGCTTATTTTATAGAAAAACTTAGTTTGGACAAGACCTTTAGTGACAATCAAGTACAGATTCATACCCAAGGCATATTAGGTTGCTCAGGATCTGGCCAAGCTGAAGACAGGAATTCTCCAAGGGTGATGGTTCCATATCTTCTTAAGGCACAAGTGCCAGTGCTTTCTGTTCAACCACTCCCACAGATAATATTTTCATCCTGCACTCAGTTTGAAATTCTTTTGCAGCATGTTGTGATGGTTGCTTCTCATCTCATCACTGCACATCTGAGATTAGTCTGTCCTTATAATTCCATCTATTTTAGTGATGACAACTCCATGTAATTTAGCTACCCTGGTCTAACTCATTTAATTCATCCCAGGATACAAATTATCAATTACACAGATCCAGCTGCATATTTGGTTACCGTGGCTGCAGTTTTTCTACAGATTTTGCAACTGTCTGGATCTCAAAATCACAGTTCAAAAGAACACGCTATCTCCATCTTACACAGCCTAATTTTAAGTCACTGCAGTGACATATATCTATTCAGTATTTCTCTAAGGCAAATTCAATTTCACTGTTCCATTAGTGATACATTTGAAGTGACAAGAATATTATCTGAAGCTGATAATGCACCGTAGAAAAGTCACTAGTTCAACACCTATTTTATGTGCTTTTGTGCTCTTTGCAGTTCCTCTCTCCATGTTGTTGGGGCTCTCAACAAAGTTTGGAATGAATGGGTGCGAATCTAAGAATTAGCTTCTTTGTTCAACAGTTTCCTTACAAAACTGAGTAGGTAGCCAGTACAGTACGTTTGAAAATCTTCGTATTCCATAATATATTGTATTGTTTCCCTATAGAAAATATAAGGCTGGAATGGAGAAACTGTTTCTGATCTTTAGAACTTAAAGAACTTGGAGTCTGGTTTCCTCGTGTAGTTTTGTATTCATCTTTCAACACAAGACTCCTCGCTGTGTCTTGGGGTTTTTATCTCCTTTATCCAGTATTTAGTGTGGGTGGTTATGACAGAGTCTCATGCTACCATAAAAGTCATTTTAGACTGCTCAGAGAGAGGAAGGTAGAAAGGGAGGGAAGAAAAGGAGAGAAAAGAAAGGGACTGAGTAATCCTACTCCTACAAAGTGAAATTGAAAGTCCATTAGCAAAGGCACTGTCTTGCCAGTAGATTCTAGATTCTACTGAAAGCAAAGCAAAAGATGGCATTGTTTCATCTTGTTTAATCACATGGGATCTGTTAAGGAATATAACAAGGCTGCAGAAACCTACAGCAGTGATAGGTAAATAGTGATGATGAGAAGAAATATTGACTGTACACGACACACTCAATTCTTTTGAGTTTTCAAGTTTCTCGTACTCCTAGCACACATCAGTGATCTCCAGTACATACTACTGTTACTGGGGCGAGGAGAATATATTAGGACATAGGAGACATTTCTGATATTCTTGGATTTGCCAGTACTTCCTATGGGAAAGGATTTGCTTCAGATTCTGAGCATATCAAGGGAAACTTCCATGTAATTACATTCTACTTTGTAAATGAATTATTTCCAAAAAAATAGTAAAGTCAAGAAATGCTGCCCAAGAAGGATGACATGGAGGTCACAAACAATTGAAGGGAAACATATTGAAATGATTAATATTGTTAATTATATTGGTGATTCTGATAATGTTTGAAAGTTGAAGTGAATATTTGGATTTGGTTTACACTATATGAATTCTTCTCTATAAATTCTTAATTCTTTACTCCAGGGAACTCAAGTTGTCTAAAAGCCTGACTGACACTCATAAACAGAAAATGATTTCAAAATAAAGTCTCTGAGGAGAAATACATTCTAGGATTAATAAGACATCATAATTCTTTCCCACTGGTTCTGTGCTTTGGCAAGTTGTCTCCTTGGATATTGGTAACCAGCAACTGCAGATGGGCTGGAACAGCTGAAAGGAGAAAGTCTGAAGTGATTTTTACATGAAAATGTAAGTTACTGTTCTGTTTTAAATTAGTAAGAGCTAAAACATCATGCTAACAGACATCCATCTCTGGATCTCTAAACATTTCAAAATTGAAATCTCTTTGTGTTTCTCTTTGTGCATGCATAATATAAAATACACACAGACTTGTTATTCTGATAAATGTTTTCACCTACAGTGAATTGCTGGTTTATTTAGGTGAAAGTTAGTAAAAATGACAGTGTAAATAATCATCTTGTGCCTGAGTGGAGTAAATAATAAGGGCCTATGAATGTGTTTGATAGTCAGGAGAGTCATTCTGTATCTTTTTGTTTTGTTCTTCATACACACTACTTTTTAAAATTAAGGGACACAGAAGATCTAAAGCTTTTCCTTTTTATGTAAAAACATAGGTTTTCCAAAATGTGGTCTAGACTAACAGGAGCAGTGGCAGTGAATGCTGGAAGCTATATACATTACTATTGTAACGGCTTCAGCTTCAGTTCTATTGCAGAAAGAATATTTTCTTAAAGAGCTTTCAAAAGTTCAAAATGTATTGATTATTAGATTATTTGAGAAGATGTCTTCTATTTGAATGACCCACAATACACTCGTATTATAAATGAGTTGTCTTTCTTCATCAGCAGCGCCAAAAGCAATCCTTTTCTCCCACTGCCATATGTAACATATTTTGTGTAGGATCAGATACAAATGCATTGAGTTTCCCCTCAAAGTTTCTCCGCCCCTCAGGTAGGACAAGTTTTGAGTGGATATTTTAATGCCGCTGCCTTGTACTGACATTTAGGAGTGATTAAAATGGTGTATGATTAAATTTATCACAAGATGAAGTTTCTCACTTGCCAATGTAGAAATTAATCAGAAACATTAATCAGACCCATGATCTTAATTTTTTCAATTTATTCTGAAAATTGTGAACAAAGCTTGTTTTATCTAAAGATAGAAATAGAACCTGGAAACATAACACCAAAGCACACATGGAGTCTTATTTTTGTTTGTTTGTTTGTTTGTTTGTTTTTAGCAAAATAAATATTTCAATTATCATAGATGTAGTATTTTGAACAACATAAGAATTTAAAATACTTAAGCAAAACCATAGAACCATAGAATGGTTTGAATTGGAAGGGACTTTAAGGACCATGCAGTTGCAGACCCCTGCCATAGGCCAACCACTGTATCAGGCTTCCCTGGGACCCATCCAACCTGGCCTTGAAAACCTGCGGGGCACTCACTTCCCTCTTAGCTGAAAACAATTACATCTTGTTCTATCACAGTCACACCATATGAAAGTGGGTTACCCTCCTGTTAGTAAGGTCTCTTTAACTACTGGAAGGCCGCAGTGAGTTCTTCCTAGAGCCTTCTCTTCTCAAGGGTGAACAAGCCCAGCTCCTTCAACCTTTCTTCATGGGAGAGGTTCTCCAGCTCTCTGCTCATCTTTGTGGACATCCTCTGGGTCACCACCCCACCAGCTCCATGACATTCTTGCACTGGGGGCTCCAGACCTAGACACAATACTCCAGACAATGTCTCGAGAAGGCAGAGCTTAGGGGGGGTAATAATCACCTCCCTCGCTATGTGGCCACCTCCGGCCTGGACTTCCAGGCTGCAAAGAATGACTGTCTTAAAACTGTAGCTTGGAGAACTAACTTCATAAAGTGTCCTGAAAAAACATTTTTTTTCTTATGTCAGCACTCATCAGCGCAACTACTAATATGGAGTCTCCATAGATAGTGTTAGTTTGTTGTTACTGTCTCAACCCAAGTATTTTGCTGATGGTTGGAATCAAAAGGACTGCCTGTAGCAGAAGATACAGCTTTTTTTTAAAACTACATACAGAAACAGAAGGAAGCCAGAAAATTTTCATGAAGTAGGGGCATTTTTTCCCCTCATCAGATATTATAGTACATTTTTTTAAATCTTGTGTCCACTTTTTGTCTCTTCTGAGACTGGAAGAACTCCACTGAAGATGGAATCCTACCATCTTTTACTCCATCCTCTCCAGCTGTGTATAGCTGTCCTTGAATATTTCAGAGGGAATCAGTCGGTGTCATGCATCTCAGTGCTTTCTCATCCACTCTTACTTGCCTACATTTTTGATTCTGGCAGACAACCTACTCTTCCATTCTCTGAATGTACTCTGAGGACAAGCTGATCAGTTATACCTGAGGCTTCATGTAAGCCCGCTTTTTGCCCTTAGTACTAATCATAGAACCATAAGACAGGGAACTGTTGGAGAGGGTCCAGAGGAGGGCCACAAAGATGATCAGGGGACTGGAGCACCTCCCCTATGAGGACAGGCTGAGGGAGCTGGGCTTGTTCAGCCTGGAGAAAAGAAGGCTGCGGGGTGACCTCACTGCAGCCTTCCAGTACCTAAAGGGAGCCTACAAAGAGGAGGGGAATCAACTCTTTGAAAGGGTGAGTGACAGCAGGACAAGGGGAAATGGTTTTAAGTTGAGGGAAGGGAGATTTAGGTTGGATGTCAGGGGGAAGTTCTTTACAGAGAGAGTGGTGAGGTACTGGAACAGGCTGCCCAGAGAGGTTGTGGATGCCCCATCCCTGGAGGTGTTCAAGGTCAGACTGGATGGGGCCCTGGGCAGCCTGGTCTAGCATTAGGTGGGATGATTGGTGGCCCTGCATGTGGCAGGGGGGTTGGAGATTCATGATCCTTGAAGTCCCTTCCAACCCTGGCAATTCTGTGATTTTGTAATCATAAAATAGATTGGAAGGAACCTTTAAGATTATCTAGTTTCAACCCCCCTGCTATAGGCAGGGACACCTCCCTCAGACTGGGTTGCCCACAGTCCCATCCATCCTGGCCTTGAATGCTTCCATGAAGGGGGCACCCACAGTCTCTCTGGTCAACCTGTCCCTGTGTCTCACCACACACACAGTAATGAATTTCTTCCTAATATCTAGTCTAAATCTACCCTCTTCCAGTTTAAAGCCATTTCCTCTCATCCTGTCACTATCTGCCCTAACAAAAGTTCCTCTCCAGCTTTCCTATAGGCCCCCTTCAAGTATTGGAAGGCTGCTATGAAGTCTCCTTATAGAAGAGCCCCATCTCTGTCAGCCTATCCTTGTAGGGGATGTGTTCCTACCCTCTGATCATCTTCGTGGACCTCCTCTGGACCTGCTCCATCAGTTCTATGTCCTTCTTCTGTTGGAGACTTCAGAACTGGATGCAGTACTCAGGTGGAGTCTTATGAAAGCAGAGGGGCAGAATCACCTCCCTTGACCTGCTTCTCTTGATGCAACCCAGGATGTGGTTGGCCACCTGGGCTGCACAAGTGCACATTGCTGGCTCATACTGAATCCTTCATCAACTGACATCCTCAAATCCTTCTTCTCAGGGCTGTTCTCCAGCCATTCTCCACCCAGCTTGCTGGCCTTGTTGAGCTTCATGAGGTTGGCAGGAGCCTACCTCTCAAGTCTGTCCAGGTCCTCTGTATGGCATCCCTTCCCCCTACTGTGTCAACTGCACTACTCAGCTTGGTGTCATCAGCAAACTTGCTAAGGGTGCACTTGATCTGATTGTCCATGTCACCAGAAAGATATTAAATAACACTGGTCCCAACACTGATCCCTGAGGAATGCCATCTGTATGAAAATCCTTCCCTTCATATTCTTCTTTTTGTTTGCATATTATTCTGTATTTGACCCTCTCTTTCTCATGATTTTCTGTATATCAACTTTATACCACCTTCTGTTTCATCCCTTGCCTATTCTTTTTATTTTTCCTTCTTTCTTTTAGGACAAACTGCTCCATAGTTCTCATTTTCTGTTTCTACCCATTTCTGCTTAGTTCAGCCAATCTCTACCTTCATGCTACCATGCCTCTAATAGCTTTCTTCCTCTCCTTTTCTATGGCTACATTCTTCCAGAGGTAAATCTCCTAAATCAGTGTATTCTTCCAGTCCTTTTCTCTGGCACATATCCTTCAGTACTGAGTTACTTATCCATTTTCTACTCCTTTGTGATGATGAATCAATACTGTACTCTCCTATTCTCTCCAGAAGCATTTAAGTCTTGATTCTCAATGTTTGTAATTTTAGTGGGGTCAAGCCATTCACAGGAACAGTATACACCAGATGACACTGCAAGGATGACGGGTATTCCACTGCCTTTGTACCCCCTTGTTTTTCTCTTGGCAGCCCTGTGATCATCAACACTTTCCTCTTTCTGAGTTTCATCACTACAACCTTTTTCCTTTTCACTGGCCCTAAGAAATAAATGAGAAAATCCCCCAACCTTTCTTTTATGCTCTTCGCTTTACTGGCTACGTTTCATAAAACGGAGAATGAATATCATAATCAGAAAATTTACACTTCTTTCCTCATGCATGACAAAACTAACTGAATTCCTTTTTCAAATGCAAAATTGGACTCTAATTATGGAGACTCAAGCTATGTAATTAGTTGGCAACTTTTGTGAAATTTAAAGCAAATGTATGGGATCGTATACAAATATCAGTTACTTGTATAATATTCAAGGTTATACTGTGGGAACAGAAAAGGGAAGTCTGGATTCAGGAGGAATCTTGGCTAGCAAATACTGATCAATGTAATGATCAATGTAGGGAAACTTACCTCTGCTCAGGATATTTCCAGTAGAATTAGAAAGATATGTTTGGGAAATAGCAATTTTAATCAGCAGTTAATCAGGAACACATGAATGCTGTCAAATTCCTTTACCACAGGGTGAGGAGGCATAGCACAGGCTGTCCAGAGAGGCTGTGAATACCCAATCCTGGATACATCCAAGGCCAGGATGGAGGGAGAGCTGGGCAGCCTGATCCAGTGAATTGCAGACCTGCCCGTGGCAGGGGAGTTGGAACAGGATGTGCTTCAATGTCCCTTCCAATCCAAACTATAATGTGATTCTATGAAATGCAATAAACTATATCCCCTAAATCAACTTGTCTTAGAAGAGCCTAAGTAAGAGATGGATATGCCCATGCCCAGCATCTAACAGCCAGACATAGCTTCTAGTCAAAGAACACTTGTTATGACCTGCTGAGCCCAAATGCCAGAGGTGGCATATCGGGCCAGACAGAAATGGAAGTTCTGGAAATGGAACACTGGGATGAATACTCCTGTTACAAGCTTATATATCTATACTTGGTTTAATGAAAACCAAAGTTCTGGATTTTCACAGTCACTGTTGTTTGAATGCAATCTCAAAATCATCATTGCTAGAGTCAGTAATGCTAAACAAAATAATCTGAAAAAGGTCACTCTGAGAACTCAACTGAAATATCTCTTTTTTTCTATTAAGTATTGGAATTGTCCTGCATGATTCATTTGAATCTGCTAATTCCTAAAACTCTTAATAAAAACAATTTGCCACATTGCATTATGTCTATCCATTAACACAAACTTCTGCATTTCTTTATGAAACATAATGGGAATTTATTGCTTTGAACATTTATTTCAAATTTATCGCAGTGAGACGCAGCCTGCTTTATAGGAAGAATATTGTTTTCATTTCTATGTCTGAACAGGAGTAGTTTTATGATCCTCCATTTTGAGTAATTTTTACTTTTTTTTTTCCTTTTTCTTTTTTTTTTTTTTCTTTTGAGCTAGCAATCTGCTTCCACTGCTGCAGGGAGCAATTTGTAGAAACTTTTAATCTGACTTTCTTACTTTCTCATGCCAATTAGGAGTGCTCCTGAGGTCTGCACTTTGTGTGACCATTTAAACTGCAAATTAGTTCTGCTTCTTGAAACATCATTAAAGCAGCTTCCAAAGTTTCCTTCATTGATGGGGGCTGGGAGAGGGGTGTAGAGTTGCTAATGAGTAAGAAGTATGGTAAGGCCTCAGAGGCAGTAGAGCTGCTACATGAAGAGTTGTAGTGTTCCAGGTTAAGGTGCTGAACTGTTTGAATATCCATGATTTTCAGATCATTCCTGCAGGCAATGTGCTTGCTCCTTACTGTCCTCCTGCAGCATTCCTTTCTTTTTCTAGAATTCACAATCTGTTTGTCAAGAGAAGTAATTCAGGTGTTTTCTGCATAGCTACACAAAGATTTGCATAAATATTTTCTTCTATTTCAAGAGCCTCTTCACTTACAAGGCAGTTTTGAGGATAATTCAGAGGAGAGAGAGCTGCTGTGGAACAAAATGGAAGCTGTCAAGAACGTTCATGATAGAATCAGATATTTCAGTGAGCACTTTGGTTTATTCAGACAGAGTCTTAAATTCCATAGCACAGTAATGCAGAAATTCTCTCAGATTCATGGATATTGCAGATGGAAAAGTCACATGCAGTCATCTGGTTCATCATTCTGGGAGCATAGGGATATTATTCGGTAGGACATATGTTTCTAATATTTTTTTATAGGCTAAGTGATGAGTCATCAGGCTTACACCATCCCCAAAGGAGTGATCTTCTACAGCTAATCAAATTTCAATTCTGGGAAGATTTTTTTTCTAGTCATAGATTTTCCATTTCTTTTATGTCATTACATTTGCTTGTCTCTTCTGAACACTTCTTTCTAGTTTTTATTTAAGTTCTTCATCTTTTCCCCTATCAGATCAAAATGTTTTAAACTGATTAAGTAGTTGAAGCTTATCTTTGTTTTTGCTTGGCATGTTGCCTCATATAATCCTGTTCATTAGAGTATAATTTAATCTTTTTTTTTTTTTTTGGTTCAGGCTTAAGCATTTTGGGCAAACATGGGGAGAAAAAAAAAAAAGCGTCTTCCTCCATGTCAAAACAAGCAAGACAGTCATTCACTTAAAGATCTGCACACCCAAACAAGGCCATAAGATTTGGCAGGAAGGATACATGCTCAAAACCAAAGCGTGCCTTGTGTCATCACTGCAAGAAGTAATTCAGAGAAACGAGAAAACTAAGAATGTCAGTTCTCATCAGTGCAGTGGAGACTTGTCAGAGCTCAGCTGTTTGCTTTTGAGCATGGAAGATGCTATGCTAAGATGCTAAGTGAGGTGAGTGGAACAAGGCTGCTGCAGCTGCCTAACTAGGCAGTGTGTCAAGGAACCCTTGGGCAGGCAGCCGTGTTACTGGAGGACTTAGGGCACCTGGATGCCCCTGGCATACAGCAGGTACTAGGAAAGCAGGAGTGGAAATGAGGAAATGAATGACAGGGGGAAAGGAGAGTAAAAGCCAGGAGAAGGTGATCAAGAGAAGGGAGAAGAAATAACTGATGAAAAGAGCAGTGGAACAGATGAGGAGAAAGAAGTCTGAGCTGGGAATTAAAGGAGATAAGAACAGACAAGGAAAATAATGTGGGATGGGCATATGAAGGAGTATTAACTCCATGCTATACAGCCCACTCAAGAACCTGGCATTTGATAGCCATTAAAAAGTCATGATATTTTGTATCATCTGGAGATGGACTCCTATAATTTTCCAATCCTGGTTCTACAAACTTAGCTTTTAGACTTTTTCACTGTTCCCTAGTTATCTCCATTCCTGTCTCATGTTTTCCCAAACATCTTACTACTCAAAGGTAACTCCCACTGGCTGCCCATCTGCATCTGAAACCTAGGAACCTTGATAGGCACCAAGTTGAACATGAGCCAGTAATATGCCCATGCTGCTAAGAAGGCTATTCTTGGCTGCATTAGGCAAACTATCAGCAGCAGGTATAGAGAGGAGACTGTTCCTTTCTACTGAGCATTACCAAGGCTGTGCTTGTAGTACTGGTTCCAGTTCTGGCCCCCATAGTTGAAGAGAGGCAAGGGCACATTAGACTGAGTCTTGCAAAGGACCAAGAAGATGATGGAGGAACAGCAGTATCTTTCCTGTGAGGAAAGGCTGACAAAGCAGGAACTGTTCAGCCTGGAGAATAGAAGGCTTAGAAGGGATCTCACCAATGTGTATAAACATATCTTAAGGGAGAGTGCAAAGAGGTTGGAGAGGCTCTTTCCAGTGGTTTCCTGTATCAGGATGAGGGGCAACAGGCACAAACTGAAACACTGGATGTTCCCTTAGAGCACCAGGAAGCACCTCTTTGTTGTGCAGGTGTTGGAGCACTGGCACAGGCTGCCCAGAGAGGTTGTGGGATGTCCTCCTTGGGGATCTCCCAGAGCTCCCTGCTTTGGGTGTCTCTGCTGGAGCAGGGACCAGGCTGGATGGACTCAGAGGTCTCCACCAATCACTGTGATACTGTAATCTGTGTATTTATAGAACCCCTACCCCAGCTTACACTTCTCTTCCTTTCCACAGCAACAAATTGTTGGTATCAAATTTAGGGCTGTATTTTTTGCCATTATGTACTGTGAATTACTGTGAAAGGCCCAAAATGATGATGAATTCATATACAGCCAGAGGAGTCATGATGACTATTTTTTCAGTAACTGTCAATGTAAATGAAAGAATCTCTGAACAGAAATTACCACATAATAATTCTTTGTTTAATGGCCACTTCTATGTGACATACTGTACAACATTACTTCTGATACTGATAAAAATCAAAGTCTTAACAAAAAGCATTAAAAACGCACTCTTTACCTAGACAAGATGAAGCAAAAATGAGCAGTGCTATTATTCTTTGAGAAAAAATATGATTGTGCGTAGTGGTGTCATATTTGTAAAATACGTACACTAGTTCATATTATCCAAGGATTGTCTTCAATAGAGGCTAAAAGGCTGCCAAATATCAAAGTTGTGTTATACAGAATGGGAGTTTCTTACACTGCCTCAAAAATTATAATGCCAGTCATAAAGTTACATCTATTAATCTCCTTACTGCGAGTATTAAAGTCACTTTCAAAGATCACGACTTGAAAACTGAGATCTCTATGTCATGTCATAAAGAAATCTTCTGTAGTTGAGCCACACAGTAGAAGTGACATGTGGGGAATTGCACTTATTGTTCTTGGATATCTCAATGGTTTTTCATCTAATTCCTAAGTGTATGATTTTATTCTACTGTGTTTGATTTCTGTTCAAATATTTGTATTCTTCGATTCCTTTGAAAGCAAGGAATAAATATTACTACAACAACACTGAAAGAAAAAAACAACAACAACAACAACAAAAAACCCCCCACAACCTACTGATTACCCTTTCCCCAAATCCAAAACATATTTTCTTAGGTATGATTTACTTTTGCTTTGTGAATGTACTCCTGGATTTGGAACCTTGCTGGTAAATGAATAACAGATCTCTCCTCTGCAGGAAAAAGTTGTATTTAGCTGTGTTTCAGTATTCAATGTGCCATGGTTTATTATGTCTTATTACTAAGCTAGCTGGGTCTAACAAATACAAAAATGTTGTGCATAGTAATTGAAATGTAAGGAATAATTTGAATCTTTTAAAATATTTGAGATATACATTGGTATATATGAGAACTGGATAAACCTGTTCTTGCTGAAATTCAAAGCCGATAAATTCTTTTCACCTCTATTCACCCTTGACTACTGTAATACTATAATGGGATGGAAAGTACTGAGATAATAACAGGGTAGCAAAATGTTTGGCTACAGCAAATAAGAACAAGCCCAAGTGCAGCAGATGGAAGGAAAAGGGCTGTTTACCTTTGAAAGGCCTCATGTAGGCAGGGATCTCCAGCAAGAGCTACTTTTTCCTCCATTGCTAACCCCTAAATGAGGTCTGGGAAGAGATGGATCCTGGCTGCACCCCTTCCAGTCACTCAGGTGCATTGCTTGCACCTGAGCTCCCCTGGGTTGGCCCTGCCTTCCTAGCAGGTTCTCAGTCACTGTTACAGGCCATGACTTAGCATTTCCACTACAACTACTTAAAAGTGTTGCAGTTTATTTTCATCTGTCACATGCACCATAACCACACACTGTAGTCTTTCTTTTGCTGAAATAATTGAATATTTGAGAGAGTGTGTGTACGTATATATATGTATATATAAATAAAAGAGAGAATTCTCCTTGGAGGCAGAATTTAGACTGATCATTCCTTTCTTCTCATGTATCCCAGAAA
Source organism: Chrysolophus pictus (assembly GCA_037305975.1). Taxonomy (NCBI): domain Eukaryota; kingdom Metazoa; phylum Chordata; class Aves; order Galliformes; family Phasianidae; genus Chrysolophus; species Chrysolophus pictus. The sequence continues at coordinate 5,350,503 of CM074614.1, forward strand.
TCTCTAGCACAGGAGACCTCGCCCTGTGTTTAGTCAGTTCTGTGAGGGGGATGCTGAATACTGTGCCCTGAGGAAGAGTGCATGAGTGAATTAATCATTCCTTAGGCACAAAGATTCCCATGAAAGACTACAGATTTTTTGAAGCATACTTGGTGCTCCTCCTGTGCACTTCTTCTCATACAGAGTAATAACATGAAAGCCATCATCTAACACTAATTACATAGGCTGAGTCTCTGCAACTTCACAGTCTTACTCACAGATTTCATGTCTTGCCTTTCAATTCTTCCTGCCTGCAACTTGCTTAAAGTACAAGGCAAGCATCTCTGTCTAAAGACAGCCTGCTGCTCTGTACCTGTTGCAGTATGGCTTAGTCTTGATCTGGGTTGCAGCTAAGAATGGGGGTACTACTGATAGGTGAAAGAGGGAACACTGATTATAAAATCAGTGTTTCTGTGTGAAGAAGTTTAAAAGAATACTGCTGACAACATCAGTGTATTAGATTGCAGAATACAGAGTCTGGGGTAGGACTTGCTCAAAGTTTTATTGTGTAGGAAAATGTGATCTGGCTAGTAAATTTGTGGGGGATTAATACACATGATCTGCATACACCATTTTATATTGTGATGTAGACAATGTGCTGGTTTTCTATTTTAATTCTAAAATACCGGGTGTCCAGAATATACTCTTTTTGTCACTACATCTCTCTTGAACAGGAAGGAGAAACCATCAGGAAAGGTATTTCTTCCATCCAATGCTTAGTTTCAGGCCTTTTCAGCCTGAGCAATCTGATTTCCATTGAAGGGCAACAGAACTTTACACTGGTTTGTGATATAAATAATAATTTTTCAAGTCTGGATTTTAAGTTTAAGATGACCCGTTAAGATATCACCAATTAGAGGGATAGGAAAATCAGTCTAGAAATCAAGAGCAGAGAAAGGAAAGCAGAAGACCCCTGACGGCTATTGAAAAACATTTGAAGGGGAAGAGAGAGAGCTCAGGCAAGATCTGATCTTTCTGAAGGCTTGAAAGCTGTTAGGGTCTCAACACTTCGTACCAGAAAAGCAACTTTATAAGTATTCTTTGTTAGAAAGCCACATGAGACAATAGCAAGACTATCTGGTTCATTTGTTAATCAAAATTTTTCGTTAATGGTTCCTCAGTTCAAACATCCTGCAAAATATTAGGTTGCAGTAGTGCATCTAGGGAAATGTAGTCACTCAAGTCCAAAACTGTAGTTCTATAGACCCCCCCTCTGCTGGTCTGTAACTGCTGTAACAATTGCAGTCTGCTACTTTGAGCCTAACAATTTCCCTTTGTATAGGTACATAGGAATATGGGATTTGTCAGGACAGATGAACTTGGTGCCCAGCTTGTATCTGCAGCTGTTTTGGATTTTTGGATGACCCAATCCACCTAAGCCTTCAGGGATATCTCATAGCACAGTGTCCAAGCCTGACTGCCGTAAATGGAGCTGGTAACAGGCATAACATACACAAAAGCTGTCCTGTTGTAGCTTTTAACTACAGCCATTTGAAAATTAATTCTGTATACAGTCAAAAAATGAGCACTTCTTGATTGAGATACTGCATTTACTGATAAAAAAAAATTTCTTGGAGATGCCTTAAATTGGAGTGATTGCGAAATGGACTAAATGACTGAGGTCATTTAGTCCATTTTGAAGCCACTGTCAATAACAGCACAATAGGAACAGAATTAGAAGGCATTTGGTGTTGTGAGTTTCATACCACTGGACCCAGGGGGGAACTAGATCCTAACAGACTTTTACACATTTTGTTGCAAATGCTAAATTAATGGTGCCCATCAGCTTCCTTTGGTGATCTGAGCAAATCTGGCATTTAACATACCAGTTAATGTCTAATCAGGATATGTATGAAACAAACCATTTAATAACTGACTAATATGCAAACAAGTAGTATTTCTGAAGTCTCCATTACTTCAGGTTTCCTGCTATATTCTCCAGCTGCTACTTCATTTATTTATTTATTTTTGCCCGTGCTATTACCAAATTGCATATTTTAAAAAGTAATCATGCAAAAGCTGGATGATTAAAAGCAAGTTACTCATCAAACTCATTACAGCTTTCATGAGTATCTGTCTCATAACTGCCGGAAAGTTCTTTTGCTATAGTGGCATTTTCATTAAATCTTCTATTTTAGACCTTGTTTCTCGGGCCTCATTTCTCCAAGGATTAGTTATCTTACAAATGCATCCAGAATTGTTTCGATTTTGCCAAACAATTTCCTTGAGGGAAGAGGTCTGGCCTGCAAATTGTGCTCAAGATAATCAACTCATCCCTTTGAAACAGATATTTAATTTCTCAGTTCTTTCTTTGTGATTGATGAGAAGTCCCTTTTGTAGCTGTTCCAGCTATTCCATTATTAATTTCTTAAGTAAGTTTTGACTCAGTCTGTGTCTTCTAATGTTTTCAGAGTATGCTGTATCTCATGCTTCCTTTAGCTGGCTTGTTGCTGTTATTTTGGCTCATACGTTACACAACTGCTAAGATAATTCTACAAACTAGTACTGGTGAGTTCTAATTTTCCTTGACTGTATTGCTGAACCACTGCCAGTGATGTAGCAGCTATGATACATTTAGGCTCTCAATTTTGTTTGCAGCTTCTCTTTGTAATTTCCTTATACAAATTCTCATGGGTTTCCTGCTTATTCATTAGGGGAAAGGAATCTTCATTTTGGCTATGAGGACTATCAGAAGTGTTCTAAATTGCCTTTTTTGTTTGTTTGTTTGTTACTGTAACAACATTTTAAATTAAAAAACAAAAGGTTTTGCTTTAAGATTGTTTCCAGGGAACTTTAGTTAAGTGACTTGAAAAGGTGCCAAAGTTCACTTACTTACCTGATGAGAAATGTGAATTACCTTGTGGGTTTGTAAAAACTTGTTCAAACATTAAGATGCAGAGTGGAGATGTTACAAGTGATCACAATAAATTATGACCATACCATCTAGATTGTTAGAAAAATCTCTGAGCAACAGTTAAGAGCACTGTTAGTAAACAAATCTAATCTGACTTGGATTTTAGCATAGAGCTGAGACAGCCAGTTTGAACTGAACTGAGATTATAACTTCAGTAATGCTGTTCCATCTTCTTTTCAAAACTCTCTAAATAAGAAATTGATCTATAAACATAAACATATTCCATAGGTCTCTGGAAGAGAATGTTTTCAGTGGGAAAATAACACTGCTTACCTCTGGCACAATCAGCAAACTCTAAGTCCAGCAGCAGAACAACCATCTTCCAAGAAGGAGGCCTGAAAACAGCAAAAGTCTGAATAGCAACAGATGAACGTTTTGATACTGAATGCTTTTCCTTCCACATTATCAGAAAAAGCAGACAGTGCTTAACATCCCAGCAGGACCTAGAAATCCCCTGCTCATGAAGAGAACCCACCTTTACTCTGTAATCAGCAGTATGAGTGCAAGAGATGCAGTGACATTTTGTCCTTTGTAAGTAAGCTACCACAGAGCTAAGAAAAGCAGGCTGCCACTGCCTCTTCAGTGGTTACATCTGGGATCCCTGGCAGCAAGATTTCAAAGCAGAGGAAGACAAAGAAATTGCTCTTTTCGATGATTTCTTTTCTACTTGTAGTATATTAAAAAAAAAAAAAAAAAAAAAAAACAGAAAAAGAAAAAGAAAATGTGTTAATACTTCATATGTCCAGGCAAACCTGTTTTTCATTTTTTTTTTCCTCTTTACGGAACATAGCATAGGACTGTGTACTCAAGTGGAGACAAAAATAAATAAGAAAATGTACTATTTCCTTTCAAATCTGAATGCTGAGTCCCCACTCATGCAGTCTTCTCTACCACGGATATCACAGCCTCTATAGATTTGATAGAAGACCTGCTGTGGCAAAGTAAGGAAATCATATGGAAAATAGAAAATAGGAAATAATATATGGCTCTAGCAAGGATAAAATACACTCTTCATTCAATTCAGGCAAAATTAAGAAAGTGGTGTCTGAAACATCAGAATAACATTTTGAGTATCTGGCACCAATAACTTTCTGCTTTATTAGTCATAATACTTTCTGATTGCTTAATGAAAATAATTGAAAACGAAAACAAAACCCTACTTCCACCCTCACAATGGCAGACCTTATTCCTATGATCACGAGATGTATCATCTCCAAGGCACTGGTTATGGCTTCTTATTTGCCATGGCTTGCATTCCAGACCATGATGAATTGGAAGTACATTCCAGTGAACATAAGGCATCAGCTGCAAAACTAGTGTAAGGAAGAAGACAGTCAGTCATTGTACAAAGTAACGAAGTTTTGGATTTTGACACAGTTCCAGCAAGCAAATACACCAGCCTGTTTCCTTGCAACACAAATAACAGTGATTAGTTTATACTGGCATTGTATTTTCTGTTCACTCTTTTCTATTCACTTTCTTTTGAAAATAACAGTTGTGTAGGGTAGTGTTTCCTGCTGCCAGAGGCACTTCTGTTTGGTTCATAAGGGCTTGCCTTAGCTGTCAGGGGCATCTATGTTTTGTTCATCAGGGGCAACAGCATGTTCATATACATACCCTCCTGCTGGGAAATCGGCAGGTGATCATGCAGTTGTCACACGGTGGGCTGCTAGGTATGTGCACTGACTGCATGGTGGCCTCTGAGACATCCCCCAAAGTCATCTTGAATGCCCAAAAGGAACAACAGCTAAAACCAGTTTCTCCTGGTTGCTCAGCCACATAGGTTTCTCTTACCACTGTGCTCATGGTAACCATTAACCCCAAAAGCTTTTTGAGCAGGTTATGTCTCAGATGAGTGCCACTGAACAAGTTTTGAGCCAAAAATTGTTCCAGCTTCTTACAGTTTCTTTTTTTGCCTTCACTAAGAATCATCTCTCCAGTTGCAGCATGCAACTCATGTAATACTTTTAGCCAACAGAACTCCCGTGTGAAGAAAACATCGATGTTTTCTCCATTTGATCTTTCCAAAAGATCAAGTCCCCAAATGCAAGTTATCCACACCACATGATGTTATGATGTGGAATACCGAAAACCAAAAAACACAAAACCATGACAGGGTGAATTCTGTCTGAGACTTGGGATTGGTTCTGGATAGAAAACTATTTTGGCTGATCCAACAAGCTGCTGTGACTATGGGTATGCTGTATTCATATTGGAAGTGTTGTTTCAGAGACACCTATAGGCATATCCAAAAACAGAGCATATTCATGGGGAAACAGAAGGCCCATGGTCCTGTCATAATGTCTGCGCTAGTGCTTTGGCAGAGCTGGCTGTCCACCTTGCAACAACTACCAGCATGGCTTCTGCAAGTGAAAGCAATGGGACAGTATGTGGCACTCTCAACCCGTTCCCATCAAAGGAGAATCTTGGCTCTGTACGGAGTGCAGCTGTGAGTTCACTGTCCAACAGTGAGTTTGCAAAATTCAGTTTTACCTACACCTCAGAGAAGTCTTAAGATGGTTTTGCCTTAATTTATCTGCAGTACTGAAGCCCCCAACACACAAAGAGTGGATTCAGAACCTTACTTTAAAACATGCATTCATCAGTCAGTGATGGACTGGTATGCTTTTCAGAAATGAAGTCTACAATGTATTCACATATGATTCACTTCACTTGCCTTTTCGTGTTATCAGGTACTTAAAAAATAGAAAGAATGTTCTATTCTCTTATTGAACCAGATGTTGATGTAGCTCTCTACGGTTTCATGAATAAGCATTCAGGTTTTCGCTAAAAAGATTCTGATTATATTCACTTATATAACCTTCACTTGTAATTAAAATCTATTTTTGTACTAATTGTGGACTTGATCTCCTTAACTAGTGATATCAATGCAAATGCTATCTTATGCACTCATAGCCACATGTCATTAGGCCTATACATGCATATATGACTAAGCGCTCATAACTGCAAATCAGCTGCAGCGTTCAGTATATTTTTTTCTTATAATTTCAGAAAGATCTTGTGCATATCTCTCTTGAATGTGTTTTCTGTATCTGATAGTATACTTGCTGTTGCAGATTTCCAAATTCATCTATATTAGGATACAATGCTGTAATGGGTAAATTGGATGTAAATTCTGCAAAAAGCAATTCACAGTGGGAGAAAAAGCATACCTCTTATATTTAGTCATATTTAGCTCCTTCAAGTGTAGAATCTAATTTTGAGAACAACAGTTCAGAATATAAATTAACTAGTTAACCAGTCTTATCCAAATTTTAATCATTTCATTTAATCTATTGCTTGACAAGATTGCATTTAGAATCTAGCATATCAACACAGCATGTGCTAATTAGCTGGTGTGTTTGCATTTCCTTAGTGACAGCGCTGAATAGAAGAAGTGTAATGCTGTTACCTACCTTGATGGATTGGAACAAGTGACCCAGTGAGAGTGCTATTAAGTCTCGTGTTGTAGATCTAGGACAAAAGTTGCTCTGGAAGAAGATGCACTCTTCAGAACTTGTGCTGCTCTGACTGCAAAACTTCCACAGCTGATTCTTAAACTTGCCCTATGGCCCATGGTATAATTTGACATGTGTTTGCTCTTTTTACATTTGTAAAGATTACTTGAATAGAGGCAGCTGGTATACAAGAACTATTTTTCATAATCTTCTTGATTATTTTATAATTAGTACTGTTGTTTGGCTCAACTACATGTCAATTCAGGCATTATTCAGAAGGATGGAATAATCAGAAAGTAGCATATTTTTGAAACAGCCTTTCCAGGACAACATACAGGCACAGTAGAAAAAGAAACTGTCATCAGTTTTTCTCTTATTAGCTATAAAATACCACCATTTCTAGAGCTTTCTTCAAACTATTTTTGCATCATCTCCTGCAGAAGATGTGCAGCTGTGTCACCCTGCTTTTGTCACACTGCACGTAGGGGACACAGGCACGAATACTACAGGAGTGGTCTGGCCTTCTGCCATATGCCACCTTCTAACTCAACCAGCCACTTGCTGGGTAATCTTTATTATTGTTACAAATTTGGATGTTGTGAGAGGGTAGGTAGAGTTTTCTAGGATACTGGAGAGGACAGATATCACAGTCACACCTGTGGCATGTGAAGTAAATGAGAACTATGTCTAAAGAGAGGAATGGACGATCTCTGCCCCTATAGGTACCTTCTGTATGGTGAATCTGGATTTGTAATCAACAGAGATCAGCAGAACTTTGTCGCTTGCATGCTTCTTGTGACTGGGAGAATACAGGCACACCTGCTGCTGCACCTCATGATTCAAAGCAGCTAAGAAAACCAATTTTCATCTCAGCTATGTTATTAATGCAAACTACAGTTGAGTAAACCCTACCAAAAACTGATGGCCCGATGTCTACCACAACTTACACTTAGAGCTGAATTTCCAAAAGCAAAGTGAAGAGCCATGGACACGTACCCCTTTAGTGTTGCCCAGCTCTGGAAAGCAATAACAAATTGTCTGAAGGACTATTATCTCCCACTTGTGCATCCTAGCAGTGAAAGACTAGGGTGAATTTTTTGAGTGTAATTTGGCATTTGTTGTTCACTGATGCAGATCTTTAGACATTATGATATGTTGCTCTGCTTCGGAAGAATTGGTTACATGAGTTATGTTAATGCATGGGGAGGCATCCTAAAGTGAGGATGTGTCTGTGCAGTGCACCAGAGAAGCAGCACTGTAAGGAACACCATGTGGCCAGCCTACCATGCTGGCAGCCCCTGCATTTGAGTGGGCAGCTGGTGGCCAGGCCGTGTGTGGGAGTCCAGATGAAGTTTGCAGTACAGTCATATGTTCAGACAAAGCTGACAGGTTGCCCTTTTGAAGAAAAGGTTGACTGATGTAATCAATGACTAATGCATCTGAGTTTGAATTCCAAACTGAGATGTCTTGGGTGACAGATATAAAACAGTAAGTCATTCATGTTTCCCGTGTTAAGGATTAGCAAAAAACCCAGCCACCACGTGTTCTCGGCTGACACTGATTTTTGGAGGCATTCTCAGCTCATTGATGACAATGAAATTTCTCATTTGTTCAGACTGCAAGAAAGCCCATGGCTTGTTAGTGTAAAATTGTGCTACGCTGATACAGGCCTCTTGTAAGGAGTAACTGGGGGTGCCAGTATTATGACTGTTGTGCTGGAAGCCAGATAAGAGATAAATGCTGAAAGTTTTGCTACTTGTGGAAGTTGTGAGCATCTCTTCCAAGCTGTAATGCTGAAACCTTTGCTTCTGTTGCAATACTCTGTGCTGGCCTGTGCTTCTTGTTCCCTGTTTACATCAGGATATGTTCCATGACTCAGCTCTGGAGAGTTTATTTTTAGGGAAAAACTAAATGAGATTCATCAAATTCTTAACAAATGAAAAGTTTTCATTTCAAGTAGTCCAGTCCTGCAAAGTCAAGAAAAAGAAAACATCTAAAAGACATGTGACTGGAGCCATTGACTTATCCATGCTTACAGAGGCTTCAGTTGAAAACAAAACAAGCAGGTGTTTAATTCTGTCAGTGGTTTATGGGCCAGTTTAACCCAGATCCATGACTAATGGGGTGGGGGGTCTCATGGACCCATGCCCCAGGAAAGAAGAAAGGGGAAAAGGGGAAAGGGTAGGGAGATGGGCCTAAGAAACAGCAGTGGCAATCCGAGGAGGAAAGCTAATTTACTAAATAAGATACTGGAATGCAAGATAACACAATATAATACAATATAGTTGGAATTGAGGCTAATAAATCAAATAAAATGAGAGAGAGATTGTCCAGAACTGAAGGCCTTACTCTAATGATGAAGGCAACACGACTAGGGAGCACACACACTGCAAAGATGCAGAAAGGAAAAAGGGGACATTTTGTGACCTGTGAACAGTTTTATCTTTCCTTCTGAACAGAAAATAGAAAGAAAAAGACCTCTGGGATATGTAGGTCTTCTCTTCTGAGACAGGGATACCTGGAACTATCAACAATCCACAGAACTGCAGCACTGACTCTTTAACTCCCAGTCCTCTACATGATGTTATAATGTAGAATACTGATAACAAAAGTGATAAAACCTAACAAATTCATAAATAAAACAAGTACTTTCTAACAGCCCTCCAGCTAGTCTAGCACACTGCCATAGATGTAGACATATAAAGACAAATCTTCAAATTCAGTAGAAGTTTTGAACTGTACACCAGAAAAATTATACACAATACATCTTTTTGTTGCTTTGGGACTCTCAAGAAACCAGTGATTAATTTTTAGTTTCATACCCTTTTTGCTTTTTTAAAGTCTGTTTCTTTTGATACTCTGATGGAGGGTGCTTTCCTTCCTAATATTTTTTTTTTTTTTTTTTAAATTGAAAATACTGCAATACTGAATGAAAATAGTACATTACTTTTGGAATAAGAGCTTCTGGGAAAATGAGAAGAAAAAAAAACCAAAAACAACAAATGTAACAAGACCAAAAACTAGGTATTAATTCTGTAAAGGATCTTGTTCTGAGGCTGTGCTGATTCCATGGCCAGATACTGAGGACACAGATACGGAAAGTACAATTTGAGATTTTAGGAAACACATGAAATTTTTCAGTTCCTCCTCCAAAGCGTGCTCTACTTCTTAATTAATTAAAGCATTTCAGAGGGGAAAATAAACGGAGTTAAGAGCGGAGTGAAAATCTCAGTGGAAAAATGGATCATTTTGTCACCCTTTTTTCAACAGTGCAGTTCTTTGTAATTTCAGCCAACATTCTGATTTTATTTTTAGATTGGACTTACAAAACCTACAGAGTCTAAGGTAAATATAAATACGTAGTAAATAAAATTCAATCCACTATTCCATTGCCGTGAGGAGGTAAGAACTCACTTGGGCTCATATTCTTCTCTTCTGTCTTTCCTCACATCCACGTGTCTGGTGGCAGCAAACAGTGCAATGTGAGGTGTAGGATGTATGCTAGATTCAGCATTGTGGTACTCTTGAGCATTGTAATACTCTTGTTCTAGACTTGTATAATAATGATGGTGTTACAGCAACTTGCCTCCTAGGATAGTGGGCAGGAGAAAGTAGGGTTGTTACTAGTTCTGCTTCAGGTGGGCTGTAGGTGTTCTCATCTTATCTTGCAAATTAATCTCAGCGCCATTCCAGACTGCCTGTGCAGTCCACCACTGCAGCTTTGAAGAGTCTTGATTCTGGCAAAACCAGTGATTTGGCTAAATCACAGGATACAGATGATGGCCTGTGGGACAGTCTTCTTGGCAAGTAGTTCCAGCCAAGTGGGTCAGAAAATCAAACAGCAGCTGTGTTTGCAGAAAAAAGTAGTCATGGCTGTCTTCTAAGATAGGGCCAGGCAGCCAATGAACTACTTTCTGTCCATTAGTGATTACTACTTCTTTTATTTCCAAACATGCTTTAAATGTTGAATGACTCCTTGTCAAGTCATCGACTCTTTTGGTTTAATATTTTTCTTTTTTTTCTTTCTCAGTATAAATGCTATGTATTGAACCAAGATTACTATATTTTCCTGGCAGGCTTAGGCTACTTCTGCTGTCAGACACAAACATGTTTACTTTCCATGGCTTCCTACACTATGAACCTTCACAGCTGTAACTTCATCGAGTTCTGTCTTATCCTATTCTCATGAATTTAGATCTTTCTAAAGGGTACTAACAGCAGATCAATATAATTAAATTACAGATTACTGGAGGACAAATAGACCTCAAGTGCACATTTTTATTATTATTCTACATTGAGCCACCAGAAAAAAAGCTTAGAATAACAAAAGAATTAACTGATTAAGACAGGGCAGATGCTTTGTATTACTTCAAGCTTGGGCACATTCATTCATGTTAGATATATCTCTAAGTGAAACTCGTATGCTCAGATAATACTCAAAGCCCAAGATGGTTGCATAATATGAGGAGGCTGATACTTTAGTCTGTAGGAAGTGATATACATTGTGGTATACATGTGCTTCCTTTAGCTATCTTGTATATTCAAAATAAACTATGTCCTACTATGTCTATCACCCCAAAGCACTCTATGATCATTATGAAGCTGGTTTGAATCCCTTCGTTCTGCTATTTTGCAAGATTAAATTTTCTGAAAATCAGCAGAATAACACCAACTGTTCCTGTTCAGCTGCACTGCTCAGTAGGTTGAGGAAACAGAGCCAAGGCTTTTCTCTGTCCTTACACAACCACTCTCATGGGTCAAAGAAGTGATATGAACACAGTGCACATTTCTGTATGGCTCCCCTAATCCAGACTGTACTTATTCAGGACTTTAAATGTAATTCTTGTTTTTTATGGCAAATAGTCCAATTATATTTAATTACTTAATTACATGTATCAGCTGGCTAGTACTTAGGTGCATATGATTAGTGAAGCAATAACTGCTAATGGACTGGACTGTGGCAAAATATTAACTTGAATGAAAAGACCTGAAGTGAGAGCTGTGACATGACCTTACAGAGCCATGAAAAGATAAAATGACAGTTTTAACAAACAGTAATTCCTTTCCATTATAAACCATAGCTTTAATTTTTAAATGGATAAACATAGCTCTGTTCCCTTAACTTGCTCAGGTTTGAAAGTCCAACATTTCCATGCTGCACATTGCAGAACTTCAAAGTAAAGGCTTTATTTCAAACAGTAGTAGACTGGAATTTCCTTCACACATGTAAGACTTTATTTTTGGAGCTCAGTTTCACTGTTCCTACTGTCAACAGTATATTCATCAGCCTTTCTATGGACTAAATCAGTTTGAGCCTAAAATAATTGGTGTCCATCATATTCTTTGAGAGAAGCTGGGCTAGTGACTACTAGCATGAGCAAAAAGAGTAATTTTGTAATTTGAAATAATTCACTGACAACATGTTCCACACTGGCAGGGGAAGATCAACACTAAGAATGGCCAGGAAAATGAGTCATTGTTCTTTTTCAGAAATGGGCTTTTCACAAGCTAAGATGATTTTTTTTTTTTTTTCTGTTTTTGAAATATTTATGCTGAAATTTTTGTGTTTTAAATTTTTTTTTTTAAATAATAATAAAAATCCCACTAAAATAAATAGAGCCAGTTTTCAAAAGACAAAACTTGAGCAAAGCAACTTCCCATGGTTTTGTTGGAATTCAAAGCATTTCAAAGAAAATGCTGACAAAATTAAAACATTTGTACCAACTATTCTCTCAATCCTCTCCCACTATCATTTGATGGATATTATTGACAAGCTCTGCTTTTAAGGATCTTTTGAGCAAAGAGAAAAGGAGAGGAAAAAGGAGAAAGGACTATAAATATCCTTGCAGATACAAGTAGAGATATATTCTAATTTTCCGAATTAACAAAGATAAAGAAGATTTAATAATTTCAGAAAATTTGCATGAGTGCCTCCTTTTTTAGAAATCACATTCTGGGAAGATCTACAATGCAGACAGTTCTACAGTCTGTTAAAAGATGGTTACCTCTTCCCAAATCATGAGTGTCTCTAAATATTAATCTCATATTTAGATTTATAGAATTTTTTGCCATCAATAAAATAAATGATTCCTATCAAAGATGAGGAGGGCTTTCTACTTCTCAACCTATTACAGCACTGAGAAAGTTAGACCTTCATCAGGCGGAAAAAGCAATGTTGTGCTCTGTTCAGCAGAGCTGGTACATGAATTGACTGGTGGTGAAACAGTACAGGATGGATGCCAAATGTTTCAGTCAAAGTGCTACACACCAATGAAGACTGCTCTGAAATAGCTGTTCAGACAGATGAAAATTGACTATCTAGGAAATGGCTGTTTGGTAAGGTGAAGCATGATGTACAAAATACCCTCAAAGGCTCTTGCCTGGACAACTATTTGGGTTTTCTTGCCTCACAACTTGGAGAGACAAAATGAGGGAAAGTGTGGACCTTTTATTTTATCAGTAACAAGTAAAGCATAAAAGCTACTCAAGCTGAAGGACATCTCAGTATCAGGATAGTAAGCAGCAAATAAATAAACTTGTGTAGTAACATTGCCTGAAGTACACTACTTACTGCGTATAGTGTGGATAGTCATATTAAAACCATACTGCCTGGCTTGTTCTAGTCCCTAGAACACACATCCTCAAATATGAAAGATTCACCATAGCAACAGAGAGGTTTCACCAGGATTTTCCATTCCCATAGGCTTTCCTGACTATTTCTGTTCTTTGTAGATGCTGTTCCCACTACTTGATTTCCAGTATGAACAGGGAAAAAAATACAATGAAATTCAGGATTCAGGTTAGTGGAGGAAAAAAACAAGAATCACAGAATTGTAGGGGCTGGAACGGACCCCTGGAGATCAGGTAGTCCAATCCCCCTGCCAAAGCAGGTTTTCTAGACCAGGTTGCACAGGTAGGCATCCAGGCATGTCTTGAATATCTCCAGAAAAGGAGACTCCACAACCTCGATAGGCAGCCTGTTCCAGTGCTCCATCACGCTCACTATGAAGATGTTCTTGCACACATTTGTGCGGAACTTCCTATGCTCCAGTTTCTGGCCATTTCCCCTTGTCCCATCGCCATGCATCCCTGAAAAGATTCTGGCCTCATCTCTTTGTCTTCTGCAACTTAGATATTTATAGACATTGATCAGATCCCCTCTAAGTCTTCTTTTCAAAAGGCTGAACAGACCCAGGTCACTCACCCTTTCCTCACAGGGGAGATGCTCCAGGCCCTTTATCATCTTTGTGGCCCTCTGCTGGACTCTCCCCAGGAGATCTCCGTCTTTTTTTCACAGGGGAGCTCAGAAGTGGACACAGTACTCCAGGTGAGGCCTAACCAGGGCAGAGTAGAAGGAGACCTCTTGACCTGCTGGCCATGCTCCTTTTAATGCACTCCAGGATGCCATTGGCCTTCTTGGCCACCAGTGCACACTGCCAGCCCATGGCCGATCTGTCATCCACCAGGACCCGCAGGTCCCTCTTTCCAAAGCTCCTCTCCAGCAGGTCATCCCCCAGCCTGAACTGGTGCATGCAGTTATTCCTCCCTAGGTGCAAGACTCTACACTTGCTTTTGTTAAACCTCATGTGGTTCCTTCTGCCCTATTCTCCAGCCTGTTTAGGTCTCGTTGAATGGCAGCAGAGACTTTTGTGAGCCATCCTCCTAGCTTTGTATCATCAGCAAACTTCCTGAGGGTGGACACTATGTCCTCATCAAGATCATTGGTGGAGATGTTGAACAAGACCAGATTCAGCTCGACCCCTGAGAAACACCGCTAAATACAGGCCTTTGGATTCTGCACTGCCAATCACAACCTTCTGAGTTCAGCCAGTCAGCCAGTTCTCTGCCCACCTCACTGTCCACTCATCTGTCCCACTCTTCCTCAGCTTTGTTATAGGGATGCTGTGGGAGACAGTATAATAAAGCCTTGCTGAATCTGAGGTAGACTGCATTCACTGCTCTCCCCCATCCACCTAGCCAGTGATGACATCACAGAAGGCTTTAAGATTGGTTGAGCATGACCTCCCCCTGGTGAATCCATGCTGACTACTCCTGATAACCTTCTTCTCTTCCAGTTGCCTGGAGATGGCATCAAGAACAAACTGTTCCATTGCCTTTCAGGGACAGAGGTGAGACTTACTGGCCTATAGTTTCCTGGATCCTCCTCCTTTCTCTTTTAGAAGACTGGAGTGACTCTGGCTATTCCAGTCTTCAGACACCTCTCCTGTTATCCAAGACCTGTCAAAGATTATAGAAAGCGGTTCAGCAATCACCTCTGCAAGCTCCTTCAGCACACTCTTTGGGGGGCTCATGGATTTATGCATACTGATGTTGTCTAGATGCTCTTGAAACATCTCTCTCATCAAAGGGGAGCCTTCCATTCCTAGACTATTTCATTTACCTCCACAGTCCAAGATTCTTGAGGGGGACTCTTTGCAGTAAAGTCAGAAGCAAGAGTGGTGTTCAGTATCTCTGCCTTCTCAGCATCCCCCATTACAAGAACACTCCCCTCATTTAATAGGGTACCCACATTTTTTCTAGTCTTCCTTTCACTGTTGACGTACTTTAAAAAGCCTTTCTTACTATCCTTTATCTCCTTTGCCAGATTCAATTCCAGGTTGGCTTTAGCCCTTCTCATCACATCTCTGCAGGTTCTGACAACATTCCTATACTCCTCTCAAGAGGAAAAGTCTTTTCTCCATATTTCATAGACCTTCTTCCCTTTGATCTTATCCATAAGCTCCTCACTCATCCTTGCAGGTCTTCTGCCACTCTTCCCTGATTTTTTACTCATTGGGATGCACTGATTCTGAGCTTGGAGGAAGCACTGTTTAAATGCTGACCAGCTCTCACAGGCCCCCTTACACACTAACACCCTAGTCCACGGCTTAACTCCAAGTAGGTCCTTGAAGAGATCAAAGTTGGCTCTCCTAAAGTCTAGAGTAGCAATCCTACTTTTTGAATTTTGAACTCTACCATCTCGTGATCACTACATCCCAAGCTGCCCCAACCTTCACTTCCCTAACAAGCCCATCCGTATTAGTAAGAACAAGAGAAAGAAAAAGAAATTGAGCAAAACAGAAGAAGTTCAATGCTTCTCTGTTTAAAGAAGATTGATCTTCTTCATGAAGGATGATATAAAAGCTATGGGTATCTTTGTTAGTACTGCCTTGGTCCTGAGGCATGATTTGTGAACTCTCTGCAGTGCTAGAGCAAGTGACCTTAACTTTCAGGTTTCAGTATCAGCTGTTTGAAAATGGGACATTGGGTGAGAGTACAAGAAATGTAGGATTATGATAAGAACGTTCCACTGTGAAAGACTGCGAACAGTTAAGGCCAATTGATTTATTTTGGTGGTTATCTATTGTAAAGCCTCACATAAATCTGAACTGGTACTCGTTGGAGATTACTCTTTCAACCTGCTTGATTAGGCATGAACACAGTAAGAGCAAAGTGCATTTTCATAGCAGTTCTAGATTCTAACTGGGACTGAATTGGCTGACAGTGATGAGCAGCATTGAAGTAGTACAGTTCTACATGGTGCAATGTTAGTATAATGACATTAAGCAAGATGCTGTTAGAATAAGATAAATATTTATTTGAAATATACAATATGGATCCTTCTGTATATAAAAATACATCCACTTTACACTAAGATGCTTCAGGAGCATATATTTGTCAATTTATTCCCCTTTTGTGCAGCTTCAACCCATAATAATTTTGTGAGGTGATGGCGTTGGACTAGATTTCTAGATTTCTCTGGAAATGTCAGAAAACTTCTATTAAGAGTCATATCCTTGGCTGGATGGCATTGCCTGATATACAAGGATCTTCCCCAGGCTACTGTATTTTTGATAAATGCTCTGAGAGAAAACACATACAAGATTTCCAACAAAGGTTATAAGTGAAGCCTGTTATAAAATTCAGTTCTTCTAGAGGATATGGCACTCAAGAAAACAAAATAAAAATTTTCATGTTTATTAGCAAGTTGAGAAATAGAATCTAGTGCATGTAGATGATGGGATTAAGACAGAAGAGCTCTCTATCTTGATTTTCTATACATTTAGTGAAGAATCATATGCACTTCACCAGTGTGGTTTACTTGTGTTTCTCCAGTGACTATACATCATTGCCTGATCTCAACCACTGAAGATAGATAATCCTGATTTTAAAAAAAAGTTAGAGGTAAAACACACACTGTGCCAAAGGAACCATGGTAACAGTCATTCTAGAAACTCATGAATGCTTTATAATAAAATTCATAATCTGATCTCATTCAAAATGTGGATGCCAATAATACTGCAAGAAAATGATAGCAAACGTGATCAGTTAGGCTGGAAAACATTGCTTGTTTTCAGAATAGCCTGTTTCAGGAAAGTATTGGTTGTATGTTCAGTGTTCTTTGAATAATTAGAAGAAACTAGCACTCAATCTTATTTCTTAATTTCAGTTTTCTTGTGAAGTCTTTTGTTGGCCTCTGGATGACTAACAGCCAGGCACTGCAACAGAGACAGCCCTCACCCCTTACTTCATGTTGTTGCTGAATTGGTTCATGTCCAAAGAATTGAAATTGGGTGATTCTAGAGTCAAATGAGGAGAGCTTGTAGTGATTCACAGAGCTCATAAAAGTCAGATTTCTCCAGCTGGAGGAGACTCATCTGGACTCAGATCCACTAGATGAGTCAAAGAGAGCAAAATCCAAAATGCTATTTCTTAACTGAATTTGTTGTTTATGAGTAAAAAAGAAAAAAAGAAAAAAAAAGCATCTTAAACTCTAGAGACTGCACAAGCAATGCAAACTGCATGAGATAACAGATTTCTCTCTTCTGTCTGCCTGCACTTTTCTCACTGGAATATCTAGACAGTGGATATAAACATGAGAGTAATATTAAATATGTTCATCCACTGTGGAATGACAATAGAAGACTTTCTTCTGACTTTTTCCATACTTCTACCAGAATGTGCGCAAGAAAAACTGACTAGACTGTTGCCAAGATTTACTTGAAATTATGGTTTTGGTAACCATATCAGGGTAAGTCTCACATTCGTCTTGCAGTCAAGGTCCTATATATATACTATAAATACTTTGTGTACTTTAGCTTTCTGTTCTGCATCAGTACAACTCAAGGTACGGTGGGACTGAAGTAACTAAATAGGGCAGAGCATAAATCACAACACCAGGGCTCTGTTCCAAGAGGAAATGACGCAGGATTTTTGGCTGAAAGATGCAAGGAGGCATTTCCTTCCACTGTTGCTGTTGACGTATTCATGTGCAGTAGTTAACCTATAAATGCACGCTCCCTATTGGCACATAAACTAGATAAAGGGAAAGTTCATTTTCCTGGACAGTTCAGGGACACTTTCACTCTTCATGCCAGCATCAGTTCTGGCCTGTTTAAGTAAAGCCTGAGGCATCTGTGATGTGTGTACACTGACTGTGATGATAACTGATACTGAGATGATAACTCTGAATGGATCTGCTGTAAAGAAACTGTTAGTATTACTGATGTTATTTTGGTCTAATACTGTATTCCTGGTATGGAGCACCAGAGCACCATGTTATGAAATGCTCAGGGGATGAAGCTTTGATGTAGTTACTAAAGTAGGTACTTCTGTTTGAGTAAATACATTTAAGAAAGAATCGATGTGGCTGAATTTATTTATTTATTTATCTATCTATCTATCTATTTATTTATTTATTTATTTTCCAGTACAAGAACTGAGATTTCACTCTTTTTTTTTTCACTGTAAATATGAAATTGCTGAATTTTGTACCGTGTCCCCTCAAAGAGGCTGACAGCTATGGCGAGTTCTAGGAACTGAGTAAAAAAGGATGGGAAAAAATAATGTGGTGTAATTTTACCCAAGATAGCAGTTAAAAGAGTGGTTGTTGTGATTTTATGGATTTAAAGAATTTGATTTCCTGCATGTGTGTGTCATACCATGTTGAGTTTTTGTCTTGGAATTGTTATGTGCTGTAAATATTTCAGTGCAAACATCCTGAACAGCATAGAAACACTGCCAAATTTAGGGAGAAATAAGAGTTATTCTTATCTATGGGAAAAGGACAGTTCCACTGTCCTAAACTTTGGTTGTTGCTGTATTTCAAGAGTCACTTCTAGCCAACTCAGGCCAGAGAAAGGACTCTGTGATGAAAAGAGATAATGAATGCTACAGCTGCCCTCTGATTTGGTGTGCTTACTTCTCCCATAATATGAATGCTGGATGATATGTTGCAGGGGAAAAAAAAAAAAAAGGAAAAAATTTTGAGTGACTTTGCTTTTTATCACTCTTTTATCACAAATGAGCACAAAGAGAAGCAATGCTCGAGATCTCTAAGATGCAGATGGGAAGGAAGTGCTGAGCAAACTACTTTTCTTTTGGCAACTCAAACCAGCAGAATACAGACCATTCGTGGAGTTCCTTCTGGACCACCTAACTGCTCTTTCATTGGTTAACATTTCTCAGTGCCAGGGCATGGCGGATAATGACAATTTTTCTCTGCAGGAAAGAGCTTTCTGCTTCCACGGAGTTCACAGAGCACAGCCATAAGCAAACAAAAATACTGGCAATTTAATTTTGGGGAAATTATTCTACATAGGTTTTCTAGCAGAACTGAAAACAAAAAAGAAAGTCGATATTCAGAGCTGTCTGCCCACTTCTTTGACCTTGTCCATCAAGATGCAGATAAAGTACAGCACTGAATCTATTGTGGAGATACTTGCTGCCCTGAGCAGATGCAGCCACACTCACCCTCCGGTCCCACTCTGTGGACAGCAGAAAGCTCCAAATGAATGCAAAGAAAATCACCCAGGAATGAAAAATTCTCTGTATATCTTAACATTCCATTAACTAACAGGCAGCTACTGTCAAAGTGCATGAGACATGGCCCAGTCTTATCTCCACGTAAGGGAAAAACTTCCAGCGGTTCTGATAGAAATCTAAGAAAATCAATTTACCTGAACAAGAGACTCTGTTGTGACTGAGGAACAAGAGAGAGAAGGGAGAGGTATTCACTGGGAGAGACTCCCTCCTGAGTTACTTATGGAAAAGCTTTTGAAAAGTGAGCAACAACACCGAATTAATAGCAACTCTAACAAGCCCTAAAAAAGGGAATGATTAGTTGCTGTGGTTTTCTACTAACAGCTGTAATAGTATATATTCAAGCACAACATTTACTTTTTGCTATGAAAATTTGCCAAACCTGAGTCCTTCCTATCAAGCATTATGTAAAGAAAATATTTACAGAACCTTCTTTAAGAGCATACGTTCTCTAAACTAAGAGCTTTTTGAGTCATTACATAAAAGGTCCCTTTGTTTTTCATTTAAGTTGAGTGTGTCAGCAAAAGTACCATATAATATGTTTCACTTCTGTTTTCCAGACATTGTTGATAGGAATAGAAGGACTATTTATCTGCCACTGCTTCTTCACAAGTTCTTTTGGAGATACCTGTGGTTTTATATTGCATGTGGAAACAACACCAGGAGCAGCATTCACCTGCAGCTCAGAGGGAGATCCATGCAGAACTTAGACTGTTTGTGCATGTCCAAATACAATCGCCACAAACCTATTCTTTAAAATGGATCTTTAAAAGCAATAACCCATATCAGTGGTTCTTAATGAGGAATTTCTTTTCACAGCTATTTCATTTTAGTCTGCTTTTTGGCCCTATCACTGCATATGACACTGGCTGCGAAATGGTGACCATATATCAGCAACACTTCATCACTACTTACCTGGGAGTGAAACCTGTATTAGGGTAAATTACCCATTGCAATTTGATATCTGAAAGCGAACATTTTCAGAAGAACATGCAAAGGAGTTACTACACATTTTTGTTCATATTCACAAGGTAAAATACCCCATTCTTAGCTCAACCATCTGAAAAAAGGGTATTTAGAAGCTTTTTAGAGATCCACAGCAAAAGTCACTGACCACTTTCCAAGTTTCCATTCCTTTCCCAGGACAGACCAAGATGTGCAACAGTTTATCTGAGCAAGCTTAGCAGCATAATGGCTGAATTAACTCCTGACAAAGCGCCGGCATTTTCTTCAAAGCTACACTGAAAGTCAATTGCCTCTGTGTGTATGCAGGAAAAATAAATCAAGCCCTTCTTCCTTGTCTGTAAGTGATATTTTTAATCTACACTCACCTTTTTATTGTCTTCATTATTAAACCTGTCAATATAACAAAATTTATTTTGGCTGTTAAGCTGCAGACCCCAATCTAAATGGCTATTTGCACTTTACACTGCTTCAGAGCTCTAGATATTCATATTTACTGATGTCATTTACCTGGACTTGAGCAAGGCCTTTGACATGGTCTCCCACCATATCTTATCACCAAATTGAATGCACCCTCAGCAAGTTTGCTGATGACACCAAGCGGAGTGGTGCGGTCGACACGGTGGAAGGAAGGGATGCCATTCAGAGGGACCTCGAGAGGCTAGAAAGGTGGGCCCGGGTGAACCTGATGAGGTTCAACACGGCAAAGTGCAGAGTTCTGCACTTGGGCCGGAGGAATCCCAGGCATCCATACAGACTGGAAGGAGCGGCCCTTGAGAGCAGCCCTGCAGAGAAGGACCTGGGGGTCCTGATAGATGAAAAACTTAATATGAGCCAGCAGTGTGCCCTTGCGGCTCAGAAGGCAAATGGTATCCTGGGCTCCATCAAAAGAGGGGTGGCCAGCAGGGACAGGGAGGTGATTGTTTCCCTCTACTCTGCTCTTGTGAGGCCCCATCTGGAGTACTGCGTCCAAGTGTGGAGCCCCCAGTACAAAAAAGACAGGGAACTGTTGGAGAGGGTCCAGAGGAGGGCCACAAAGATGATCAGGGGACTGGAGCACCTCCCCTATGAGGACAGGCTGAAGGAGCTGGGCTTGTTCAGCCTGGAGAAAAGAAGGCTGTGAGGTGACCTTATTGCAGCCTTTCAGTGCCTAAAGGGAGCCTACAAAGAGGAGGGGAATCAACTCTTTTGAAAGGGTAGATAACAGCAGGACGAGGGGAAATGGTTTGAAGTTGAGGGAGGGGAGATTTAGGTTGGATGTCAGGGGGAAATTCGTTACAGAGAGAGTGGTGAGGTACTGGAACAGACTGCCCAGAGAGGCTGTGGATGCCCCATCCCTAGAGGTGTTCAAGGCCAGACTGGACGAGGCTCTGGGCAGCCTGGTCTAGCATTAAATGAGGAGGTTGGTGGCCCTGCATGTGGCAGGGAGGTTGGATATTCATGATCCTTGAGGTCCCTTCCACCCCTGGCCATTCTGTGCCATTCTGTGATTGCTACCCACATTCTAATTTTGTTAATTCGTATGATATTAATGTGAAGTAGGTAGCCTCTTAAATTTAAAATGGTTTCATAATAGTTTCAAAATTCAAAGATAGGAATAATGAAATAAATATTACTTGCTTGGGCAAGAAGTCTTAATTGATGTGGTAAGACCAAACCATTAGCTAACTGATCTGTTGAACAATAACACCTTTAAAATGAGGATTAAATGGAGAAGCTGAGATGGCATGAACTGTTTAGAAAGGATGAAACTGTAATTTTATGTATTTTCCCTGTGTTTGAGAATTATTGTTCTCTCTCCTCCCTCACCCAATATGACAGATCTGTTACACATATGTATGCTAAGTGCCTTAATGGATTTGGACAGCCTCTGCCTGATTTCTAAGATGCAGTCATTAGGTGGTTCTTGGAAGCAGATGCTATTTATGGGCTGAGCTCTGTTTTTCTGTTTCTCTTCTGCTAGCTTTTTCATCTCTGCTTATGATTAATAATAATGGGGTTTGAGTGACACCAGGACAGAAGCTTCAACCGCACTGCAATTGATCCCATTACAAGCGGTATATCCTAGCATGTCTGGCTAAGGACTGAGAGATGTCCAGCTGCATGCTTGCTTTGTAGAATGATGCTTGGCTTTGCAAGGCACAGACTGATGCAGGGAGGTGCAAATCAGGACACTATCCTGTTATAGCCTATCCAGTGCCTTTCTGAACAGGGAGCTCGTGCAGGAGAACTGCTTGCAGATCTGTATGGAAAAGTGCTGATGTTATGGCACCATATGTTGTATCATGGCCCAGCAGATGTGATACCTCATAGCAGTTGTCCTGCACCTTATGAGCATAAGCAGATGTGGGCTGGTTGTGTTGCTAGGTAGTGCTGCCAACAATTGCCCTTTCCTGCTGGTCAGGACGTGTGTGAGGACACAGTGTGATCCATATCATTGGTTAATCAATCACTGAGTAGCATGGAAGGCCCCATTCTTCCATGTCTATTCAATTTCACTGCTTCTGAGTCTGTTTTAAGTATGTGTTTTTTCCTCAGAAATATTGAAATAAGGAATTAATTTTGCCCACATCTTCATATTAACTAATATATTTATATAAAAACATCAGCCTCAGCACCAAAATTTACACTTATTAACCTCATCTGATATTTAAAATAGACGCTATGACTCAGTTTTTTCATTTAACACTTCTGAAGTGAAAATAGGTATAAGGCAAAATAAATATGTTTGCAGTTTTCCTACATAAGTAATTTATATGCTACACAGCTATGAACTAAAGTACTAACACAAAGATTAAGACATTGTGTATACAAAATGGGCACTCAGAACATATGGAAAACATGGGATATCATTAGTAGAGAAACATTAGAATTTAAACTTACATCAGCTGTTTTCCTTAGACAATTGTTCCGTCAATTATGGTTTGGTTTTCAATTTTGTTAAGAGAGAATGATCTGCCTGACAACCATTAGGCAACAAAGACAGATAGTCCTCCTGGGGCTACAGGGAAGCCTTGCAGAATGTGGGGGCAACATGTCCCATGTCGCGTGTATTAACATGATGCATTAATGAGAACATTTGGGAGAACTCACATGAATCATCAAGTTAGCAGGATTCCAGTAACATTTCAGATGAGCAATAATAAACAGAGGGGCATTTTATAAAGAAGAGTGTAGCAACTTGAGACTTGCAGCAAGATTCCCAAAAAAATGTACATTTAGAGCACTGTATCACACCACATGAGAAAAATCATGTAGTTTTGACGATATATCTACTAATAGAACACAGCTACTCCTGCTGCTGCAGTATTAGCAGGAGTACTTCTAACAGGATTCATATGTCTAATGGTGGCCAACATACCCTACTGTTTCTCCTCCCATCCACCATTAATTAGGCCTGTGTTTTTATACAAAGAACATTACCATAATGGCAGTTAGGAAATGGAGAAGAGGTAAAATGTACTTTTTCCCTTTTGGCTTGTAGCCATTCTAATAGCAACATTATTGATGAGAACAGGCTTTAGAAGGAGAATATTAAAGAGAAAATAGAATTAAGAGCTGAGGACACAGGACATTCCAAATGAAGTATTTCAGTGTCTCCTTCTCCTCAGCCAAAGTTGCAAAGCAGTCTGGCTTTGTTCTAAAGAGTCCTTGAAAACACGCTGCACTCAAGAGGGAGAGAGCTCCAAGGGAGTATATATTCAGATCTGTTGTGGATGAATTCATTCTTTCTAAAGCCCCTGAGAAAGAATGTGAAAAATGATATCTTCTGAAGCATTGTGGATACAAGAAAACCAGAAGCATACCACATATTAAAATGAGGGTGAATTCTGTATACAAAAACTGGTTTAAAGACAAAGTGCGCTGCACAGCGGTCCTTTTGTACGCATTATTCTGCAGCCTGTGTAATTCTTCTGTGGAACAGTAATAACTTTGAAACAAAACACTTCTGCGTTCTTTCTTGGCAAGGAGATGGTAAATAAATTTGGCCCCCGGTTATCTCTATGGACCTATCCTTTAAATTAAGAAATGGAGATCAAGACTGAATTCTCACTGCTAATTACCATATGTAGTGAGAAGTGCTGTTAAGGTCCAGCTGTGCTCTGTGCTCTACAAAAGAATATCCCCAACATTTATCAGGATATATGATGAATGTGGCGGCCTGGAGTCAGCTTGAACTGAAGGAGAAGTTCACTGCGAAAGATTTGCTCAACTACCTGTTTAGTTAGAGTGAGACAGTTCTAGGGTAAAAGGGCAAAATTATGACTTTTCTACAGCCCCAGATAAATCCTAGGTTTGCATCTGCAAGCAAAACTATTAAGAAACAAAGCAAACAAAAGGAAAGGCAATGGAATAGTGCCCTGTGAAAAACCTGATAATTCAGGCAAGAGGGTTAAAATGCAAGCATGTTAGAAAGTCACAAAGAGAAACAGGAGAGAAATAAGTGCAAAAGGCATGGAAAAATTAGATTTCTAGAACATGGCTGAC
Source organism: Chrysolophus pictus (assembly GCA_037305975.1). Lineage (NCBI taxonomy): Eukaryota > Metazoa > Chordata > Aves > Galliformes > Phasianidae > Chrysolophus > Chrysolophus pictus. Next base: position 5,375,187 of record CM074614.1, read on the forward strand.
TTTCACAAATATTTGTGGCAACTGAATGAGGATGGAGTGAAATCAAGTAGGGAAACTTTGCAAGTGATATACTTCTTCTTTCATTTTTAGATCACCTGTGCTGCATTTATCTCTTCGGTCAACAGGGAGTCAGAATTGGTCTCATACCAAGGAACACATCTGTATGAGGTCAGCCTGATTCCTTGCTGCAGTCTACTGACTGAGTTGAGTATGACGTCATTGACAGGCACCTTCTGGTGAGCTAGGTATGTACCTGCATAGATGAAGTTTAAATTTAGGTACGTGAATCCCACCCTGTTTATTGGTTGGATGCTAGCTGTGTGTTTAGGAAAGTCGTATAGTAAAATCAACTTCTAGGTGAATTTTTCAAACTCATTGCAAACAGAGGAAATAGGCAGTAAATGCAAGATCCACGGAAATGAGCAAATAGGAGTTTTCTTGCAGTAGAATACACTTAGTACTTTATTGCCCATGAAACTAAAACGTACTGGATATCCAGGGATTCAGACTGCTGTCTGTGTTATGTGGAGATATACACTGTGATCCTTCTCCTTCTACCTTTCATTGAAGCCATACTTTCTCTTGGACTTTCTTTGACACAATTCTTTTCTGAGTGAAGACAGGAAAAAGAGAATAATGATTATATGACCCAAACATGTTTGCCTAGATATTGTACGCATAATTGTAAGCAAATCAGCAGCTTGATTTTCTAGCATGCTTAATAGCAACAGCTAAAAGAGAACTTTTCAACTTTTTCATTCGAAAATCAAGCCACTTATTTGGCTTGCTAAGAATAGTTTTAGACCCTCTTTTTTGAAATATTTGCACTTCAGTTAAAATGTTGCTGAAAGAAAACAGTGTGACTATCTTTTAACTGACATATAGCATACTTCTGCTGTTTTCAACAACACAGAAATTATCCTGACTCCTTCAAAATGCACAGGAAATCTAAGTTCATAGATCCCACCCTCATAATTCAGATACATTATTTCAAGTATCAGAGAGGTCACTGAGGGTTTCACATTGCTTGCATTGCAAAGACATTAGGTCATCTGAGTAGTATTTGTTTGGTCATGTCCTAAGGACTTCATTCAGTTATCTGAATTGGAATCTGACCACGACATGAGTGAAATAGGTGTGTTCTCTGAAAGCACTAAGCTGAATTTTCTTCATCCATCTCACTTTGATATACTTTCATCATTTCCTACTTCTGTCTCTCCCATGGGCCTGTGAAACTGGAGCGTATTAGGTTAATCTCATTCAATTTCTTTATTTTTGTCTGGTTCTGCCCTTAACAGATGGTGGCATTAGACATAACAATAACACACAGTGCGGTAAGTCCGACAGAGGGTAAACACTATCTGTGTTGTTCATTTCCCATAATGATGGGAATTGACAGTATCAGTAAAATACAGGTCAGGACACTTTCAAGGTCTTGTATTGCTCCAAGACAATCCAGCTGATATTTGTACAGCGCACATAGTGTTAGTAAGGAAGACTTGTAATTCGAGGCATGATAATACTCTTATGTATCTTGCAGTACTTCATGGCAAGAGTAGATCAAAGGAAATCTCCCTGTCAGTGGTCAAGCAAGTACATGAAAATCCTACCTTTGGTTGTTGAATTTTAAAAAGTGACTCACCCCGTTGCCTGCATGTGCCAACAGTATCAACACTTAAATGCAAATGATTTAAGATAAAAAGGGTTTTCAGCTTCCTGCTCCAGAAACTCTTATAAGACTCATCTAAGGGATCCATACAAAGCAGTTTAAAGAGAGCAAAGTTATCGTCAATACAGTTGTGGTTTTAGGAAAAAACATTGTTTGTAAAAATGTTGACAGTTACCAAAAAGACATTTTTATTTCTATCCCTGCCTAGAAAACAAGTTATGGAAAATAATGATGCACAAATTGTAAGTGTTCAGAGGGCAAGCACAAACTTTACCAGTGAACTGCCTGCTCAATAATTAAGCAGCCAGTGAATTCCCAGGCAAAATAAATTCTCATGGGACAAACTGCAAAAATGTATACTCTCAGTGGGCTTCCATCCTATTGACTTCAATGGAAATAGGTAGCATTCTTATGACAGCAAATCCCCTGGTGCCAAACTGCTGGGGTTAACTGCAGAAGACATTATTTAGTCATAGTTTGAGCAAAATTCCATTTGCTCAGAAGTCTGGCTGAAGAGTTTTGAATTTGAGAAGCAATGTTCATGAGTTATAGAGGAAATCTAATTGAATTAGCAATTTTTTGTAGCCCTTCCTAATGGACTAACATGTTTTTCAAGCAACTGGATGATTTTCTATAATCCCTCCAAGCACTTAATTACAGGTTTACAATCACGGTATCCAATAAAAGGTTTCTTTGAATTTAACACCTGAACCAGGTGTCATAATGAGCTCTGCAGGAGAGCTCACACAAGTTACAACAGGAGGAGGAACAACCACTTGCTTTAGGCACAGAACATCTGCTTACAGGCAGTTCATGGTGAAAAACTGCTCCAAGAACCTCTCCCCCATCAGACGAGATAGTGCATGCTGAATGCAAGGTAATGATAGTTAGAACATCATCCCTTTTCTCTCATGTCTCCTTCGATATTTCCTGTCTGTCTGCATCCTCAGTAAGAATGGAAGGGGGTGTAAGCACTTCACCTGTTAAATCAGTCAGTGGGATTGAGGTGCATGAAAACTGTTTTAGAAATGATAGGCTGTGTAGAATTTCTCTTGCATAGTTTGATAGCACCTAATAAAATAGGTAGAAGTTTTCAGTGTTTTCATATGGAATTTAAGGAATTAATATGGAATTTAAGGATAATTTTATTTAGAAAAGACTTTATACAATTTCAATTCAATTTTGAGAACAGGTCTTTTCTTTCTTCCCAGAAAAAAAATGGTGTTAATATTTTTAATACCCAACCTGTGAAGTGCTGAATTTTCCTCTCTGTGGCTATTGGATATATCATGTCATGTTAGCATGAAGATACCATTATTTTTTCAGTTAAATACCTCCTTCTCTTTGGTGTGTGTACTGACATGATGAACCATGAACTGACAATTATGGGATTTCCCATATGGAAGCAGTTATCAGCAAGATAGAAAAGAACACTTAATGGTGACTTCTCTGCTGCTTTATTCCAACAAGTTACTGCGGTATAAATACCACCTTTCTTTGTTTGGAGCAAGTTAAAATCCAGTGCAAGAATTACTACTGCCTGAGTTGGGATAGAAAAACTGTTGCACCTTAGTATAATTTCCAACATCTATTTGGTATGGAACTTCTACTTTCTGTCTGGCTTGATGAGAGGACAGTGTGAGCTCACATGACTTTCTTAACTGTATCAGCAAACTAATAAAAAGTACTATCTCTCCTGAAAAGCTTGGCTTCTTATAACAGATATGCATAATGGAAGAGTTAGGATTGCATGCAAACTTATCGTGATGAGTCTTTCATTTTATGGACGTTAGCATGAGGTACCACAACAACAAAAGCTTTACTGCAATCACATTTTTGCTGCATTTAATACTATATAGAAGATGACAAATTTTGAAAAGCTAAAAAAGAAGCAGAAGTTAACTGGGAGTTGTTTCAATTGTATTCCTCTGTTGTGGATATTAACATTTACTACCAGAATAAGATCTATACGAAGACAGGAGGCCCAAGATGCTAGTTCCTCCTCTTATTGGATCGCTCATTTCCTGGAGCTGTCTCCCAGGAAAATGCATGATTTTAGTTTTCCATGCAGCAAAATAATTTTAAGACTCTTCCTTCACTGTCTTCTCTTGTGAATAAGAGGGAAGCAAGATTAAGTATTATTACTGTTTGTTCCACAGGTAATAATTCTGAGTGGAGCTAAACATTTTCAGGGCCATTACTCCTTGGTATCCCAGAGCATTAACATTACAATGAAAAGTTACAGAAATGCTAGACCCAGGTGCTGTTCTGTTAGTTCTGTTTGTTGTAATTTCCTTTCATACACTTCTCTAGATCTCCCAGGAGAAACTGAAGGGGCTTTTTTCTGCAGCATATGACTCCTGTACTGACAGAGTTATTTCTAAAGCTATACCCTAACAGTTCTTGCTTTATGTTTAAAAAGTCCTTGAGAAATGTCTATCTTTGATCCTATTGGAACCATGAATTTTATGCTAAGGTTTTATCTTTATCTGACACTTCCTATCTTCTAAGTATGTGTAAGGAATCAGTGAGATAGAGCACGGTGATCACATCATACATTCATTTGAGAATGGGGGCATTATCTCAGAGATGAAAGCATAAAAGCATAGCATACAAATTCTTTATTCCCAGTAAGCAGCTGCAATGATTCACATGATAGTGCAGTCTTGCATAATGGCCTTTGAATCACTGGACCTTCAGAACGTGCTTTTTTTCCATGTACTTCACTTTCTGTGTAAGTTCCTCAACTTTGATCCTGAGCTCTACATAACAAATCTGAGAGGAAAAAAATCACATGGGTATCTCTGGAAATGACTGTGATTTATAATTTGCAGCTGTTGTATTCTTGGACATCTGTGTTTGGGAAGGACTCAACACAAGACTTTCTAGCAGCATCTGAGTTCCCTGAATTCAGCTATTCTCCTTCTAAGGCTGCATGAAAATTGTTCCCTAAGGCTGTATCCTGTCACACCTAGGATCTCCCTAGGAACAGTGGTCTCCTTTTGGACCGTTCAGTCTCGTTGATATTAAACAAGGATTTGGCAATGGAGTCTTTCTGGCAATATCATGAGTAATGTAATGAAAACCAAACACCTGGGGATGGTTGTGCTAAATCAGAGTTGAAGTGTGTTGATATGGAAGCTGCTGTGGTTCTGTCTGGGAAATGAGAGGTACACAGCTCCTTCTGTGGGGACAGCCAAAGGCTGTGGTCCCAGTCTACATTTCTGATCTGGTCTGGAAGAGAAAACATAGATTTTTGTTTAGTAAGACCATTGTTAAGCATTCCTACCTTCTCCACTTCTCACTAGTCTTGTGCTCCTGAAAGCTACATTCTCTCTTTAAGATCCAAAGGGGAAAAAACAGCTCTTGTACAATCACAGGCTGATGTTAAACACAATCATTCCACAGAATTTCAGACACTGATTCTTCCTTGGAATTTAAGTTAATGTAGACAAAGAAAAGAAGAAATTTCAGAATTTTAAACATGGATGTAGATGTCAGTAATTGTATGCCACCATATGATGGAAGACTGGCAAAAATACAGTCCAGATGGGCTCTTCTTCCCTTGACTATTTCACTGTATATCCAGTAATAATGAAATGATCCACTGCTTTATGAAACACCTCTTTTCCAGTTTATTTCATACAGCATTATAAAATTAGCTTCAAGAGCAGAATGTGAGGGACTTTCCTATGGATACGTGTCATTGCTCGTATATTTTTTACTGAGACCCATTATCAAAGAAGTGCAAAATGAATCACTGACTCTCACTGAGGGTGTATAAGAGTTGACAATTCTGCAGTGCTTCAAAATCTACAGCCTAACAGGGCTTCCTCCAACAAGAGGAATGCTGGATTCAAGGCTCTGTTGCCTAAGCTGCATTCTGCTCTGGCAGCAATCCCACTGCAACCTACAACTCTTTGCAGAGAAATTGTTTTCCACGGAATACTGGATCAGGAAGCACCAGGTTCATACAGCAGATAAGAGCACAACTGGCGCTACATTTTACAGACCACTGCTCCCTTTCTCCTGAGATATAACTGTGAAAAAAATCCATCCAACCTCACTGGAACTGCTTAAGCAAATAAATGGTGTTGCACTCCTTGGACTGACCTCATGGTGCCACATACAATAAGCTTCACAAGCAGGTATTTGACTACATCTTCGCAACAGGTCTTCAGAAGTTAGGTCTCCTGCCATCTGTTTTTTCAGGGGAGTCACGTATGGTAATGAAACAAGGGGAAGAGCAGAAGCAGCTCTACCAACTTCCTAAAGTACTTAGTTAGGTAAAACACCAGAAGAAGAATCCCCAGGGCAATTGCAGTGTGCAGAACAGTAAATGAAATGTTTATATCTGCAATAAGGCAAATTCAGTGGCAAAGGTTTTATATTTGACTCTCATTCAAATAAATGACCTCTGCACAACAGCAGATTCGAAGAGACTGGTGTAGCTTAGGTCTTGCATTAAGGCTTAGCCTATGTCCAACAAGATTAAAAGCATTTTCCTCTGTGTCATTTAAAAAGCCTTTTTATTGCCATCTATCATTTTTAGATTGTAATTTTATAGCTAAAGCCCACTGCCCAAAATTTGCAGTTGGTTTCATTGTTTTGGATGTCAGAAAAGTGACCCAGAAATTGCCCAGATGTCTTTCAATTGGATGGTAGTTTTCTTTGTGTTTTCTCAGACATTCTACAATTTCAGTAAAGCTGGGGGCTGACTACCTGGTGAAAAAAATCTATCTATTACTGTATTAGATAGAGGTCTAGCAGGTCCAGATGTTATAGACTCATTTTGATTTTTTTCTCTTGAACCATAAGTGCAAGGAACAGACAGACAAAATGAGATTTATTTCATAACGCAGCAGCTGGAAGATGTTTCCTGTGGTCTAACCAGCATTTGGGTCTCAGATGAGAAGGGGATTGGAGGTGCAGTTATTAACTCCCTGTCAGCCACCCCACTCTGCCAAAAGCCGGTGGGAGACAGACGGTGTAATTTGATCCTGTCTACTAGACTTCGGAGGGCAGTCTTCCAGCAAGTGAATTAACACAGAGCTAAAGTTTCATGTGAGCAAAACTGTTCCAATAACAGATTTGGCCGCGGGAAGCACTGCAAATTCTCTTCAGAAAAAGGCATGCAGGACCGCAGGATCTCATCTCCAGGCACGGCTCCCTCAGGCTGTGCAATTTGTCCATGAAGTTTTAAGACTATTTCTTGCTGGGAGGTGACAGACACTGCTGCTTCCAGGCAGAGGCAGGGTCCCCCCTCACAGCTACCAGTACAACTTCTTGCTTGCAGAAACTTAATTCTCTGACCTTTGTGTAATGTGAGTTGTGAGCCTGGTTGTTTCTTTTGCATGAACATGACTCCCATTTCCAAGCTTTTCCATTTTCCCCCAGTCTGTATGCATACACGTTCAGCTCCCCCCTTACCTCCTTCACCCCCATTCCTGTATGTTTAATTACAACCTTCATAACAGTGGCTTTCATTGCTACAGAAAAAAAATGCAGTCAGACCTGAATGTTGATGGAGCAGTGTAATTAACGGTGCAGGGTGGTGGTGTGCTATGGAGCAGCATTTCTCTTAATAATGTGTCAAGAGCACGTGAGTGAAGATAATGGGTAAACTGCATTTATTGTGTCCTCTGGGAAGCTTAATTTTAAAAAGTGTATTTTAATTGTTAGAACTATCTCTGCATCGTCCTTGGGTAAATTACTTACTTTGCACTTCTTTTTTTCATGTAAATCTGATGCTGGTTTCATTCTTTTGGTGTTAATCATTTTGAGAACACTGAGATCCCGCTGGCTCAATTTCTGGTAAGTTCTGTTAATATCGTGGAGAAAGAAGGGCTCTATTATCTTAATTCCTTCCTATTGGCATGTTTTAAGTGTTCTTAAAGTGATAAATCTGTCTGAATTTTGATATATAATGTTCTATGGTCATTGGTTAAGGATGCTCAGTTCTAATTCAACAAAGGCACTCCTTCCCTAGCCAAAAAAGCTAAAGAGTTATATATTTCTATGCAAAAAATAAAGCCAATTTTGTGTTAATTAGTTGATGGTCTGCAGTAACTCTGCTGATTAGATCCTACTCTTCAGGAACATATTTTCATTTTTTTTTTTTTAATGCTGTATAATTTTATCCATGGGAAAATGAGCTCAGTGATTCAGGAACTCAGTCTTTATTTTTCTTACAAGCTGTCTTCAGTTTCTTAGTGAACACAGAAGCTAAAATGCTACCTGTAACAGGGCTGAGAGAGGAGAAACTAGGCATACAGTTCCCTTCTGGAAAACAGGTGAGATGCAGCAGCCATTACTCCAGTTTTTTTGCTCCATCCATACTCAGGATTCAGTGCTTCTTCCTTTTGGCATTTTCCTCTTCTTTCCTTTGAAAGCTGCAGTTTGAAGCTGCAGAGACAAACATGCACAATTACAAAGACACCCATCACAGTAAATTTCAAGTATGATTTTTTTTTTAAATAAGATTTTCCTGTAATAATTTCAGTATGCAATAAGCAAATACTACATTTTAGCTGTAACCCTCAAGCTCCTAAATCACAGTAAATTAAATTATCAGATTCTGTGTTGTGATATCATTTTATCTTCCAATCTCATATCAAATAGACTACTGTAAATCAAAATAGATTGTATAATAAAGCTGCCACTGAACTGGAATGAGGGCAAGCTGCCATGCTTTATTAATGTTGCTGCTAAAACTAAAATGGAAGTATAAAAACCAGATTCTACCACGTGTGTTCAGTCTACCATGGAAAGTAACCATGAGGCTGTCCTGCCTACAGGCTCTGCTGCTGGAGGGGTTTTTAAACTTCACCTTCTTCTCCAGAGAAGATAGCAAAAGAACATAAGACAATACAAAATGCCTTATTGGCTTTTCCTGGAGTCTCTGGAGGTACAAGACTACAGATGGTTTATCTCCAAATTGGTCTAAACAGAACAGATTTTGTTCTGTATGTGTGTTTCATGTATCTTATTTAATATAATTAGGGCTGAATCAGCATTTGGCTCACAGGTAACAACAGCACTCATTCCAGTTCTGGCATGATAAGTCTATAGCATTTTAGCACAGCCTGGAAGCATGTTAGACACAGCCCTTGGCATCTCTTGTGTTTTGTATCTGTAAGAAAAAGTTCACCGTGCAAACCTATAAACTACTACAGTGACAGCTATAGCTAAATAATGAGCAAAAACTCATTTCTGCTTTCAATTACTTTTGTACGGCACCTCCTTTCTTTTCCAGAGTTTGTCAAGCTACACCTGGAACAAGAATCTGACCTTGAGATCTGCACTGTGGAAGATCTGCAGCTGTGTAGAGCAAAAATAGAAAAGCTGGGATCTTCTGTTTCTACTTTTTCATAATCAAGGAGCATCTATCCAAGTACTGTTTTACCACTTTGGTTGATAATGTATGACATTTGATGGTTTTAGGGTTTCCATGAATGAGTTTCTAACTGAGAACTGTTTTTCCAAGTGAAGAACAATGGAGGCATGGAAAAGAACCTGTAAAAAATTAACACGAATAAGGTGTTTTCTCTAAAAACTACTTCAGGTTCCTTGTGTGTACTCTCAAAGTCCTCAGTAAAAACATACAGATGGCCCAAATCCATGTCCCACTGATGGTAATTCCCATTACTCAACTAAAATTTTGTGTTGCCAGTGCCTACTATCAGGACAATTTTATCAATATTTACTTGATAGAAATGTATATCAGATAATTTTTCAAGGCATTTAGAGCTCTCTTTTCCCTCCTGTTCAGCCACTTAGCCCAGCTGCTGTTGTAGCAATTCTTCCTAGACAGGCTTTGGCAAGACGAAAGCAGTAGTGAATCATAATCATACAATCATAGAATGGCCTGAGTTGAAAAGGACCACAATGATCATCGAGTTTCAACCCCCTATGTGCTGTGTGCAGGGTCACCAACCACTAGACCAGGCTGCCCAGAGCCACATCCAGCCTGGCCTTGAATGCCTCCAGGGATGGGGCATCCACAACCTCTAGTGAGTGCACTACAAAGAATAAAAACAGCAAATGTTCAACATCACACTGGAAGAGCTGCAGAACTAGTGAAAGTGCTGTTTTGAAAAGTCTTTGCAGTTACAAAACTTTGTCCACTCAAGGGAGAATCATAAGAGGAATATGATAGTACAAAAATAGAAATCATTACTTTTTCTAGACAGAAGAGTTAAAGTATGTCCTTATGTACTTGTTTGCTTAGTTGTTTTAATGTTGCAAGGTAAGCTGTAAAGTTTTGAGGACACTGAGTTCCTTGACAATTAGAACAGTGAACCTAATGAAAAAATATGCTATTTGTTGCTATAGAAATTTTTACTGTTTCTGATTTCTGTGATTTGTAAGTTGAAATTTCTGATAGGAATTTGTTTTTCCTGTTATAGTCTGCAATTTATTTTCTTCTTCTACTTTTTGCAGTAAATATAGTGATTTAATAATGAATGCAGTGATTGCTATTGTATTTACCTTAGTGTGTAGTAAAATGCATGGTACAGTAGTAGTTCTGTCCATGAAGGACAGCATGTATTTAAGTTTACATTTTATATTCCGTGAAGCTAAAAGACTATTACTGTAGAATGGAAACACTATCCAATGCTGCTTTATCATTCTAGTTCAACATTACATGCTCCCGATATTCTAAAGGGAATGCTTAAATCCAGTGCATTCCCATCACTTCCAGTGCATAGAAGCATCAGTGTCAGAGCACAGACAACATCACATGCAGGCAGCTGGAGTCTACTGGAGTGCAGAGAAAAATTGCTTAGAGTAGGTTGGAAGTCACCTCTAGACATTTGAACATTTCTGAGTAGAGAACAATACATTTTTTCTGGAGCATCTGTATGTATAATAGACATCATTCTTCTTGTTTTTGTATTTGTTGTGGGAATTGGAAGTTTCCTGAAAGTTCACTTTGCCTCAGGAATGGAGGTAATGCTGGGGAGTAAACACGAGATTTTATCACAAAAAAATAATAATCGTGTTCCATGAGTGAGTTACATCTTTTATTAAACACAGATGTTAATTTTCCGAGAGACAATATTAACACTGAGATTAAATCCCTACTTATTTACAATCCCTTCTACACTGCACCAGTTATTGGCATTCATCAGCAGTTTGGCTTACTGAAGTAGAATATTAAGCTCTTACAACTAATGCTTCAGCTTAGGCTCTTGTCATCTCAAAAAGCCATTTTGTTTTCCCCAAAGCGTTTAAACAAAGAAACTTGAGAAGTTTAAGGAGAAGGTATCTGTGGTAGCTGCTGGGACTAAGTTGATAGGACCCTGCCTACAGACACCTAGCAACATACCCCAATTTATGCTACTGCTCTCATTAAGCTTGTCATTGGTTTAATTGCACTCTCAAAGCAAAGTAGCATTGTTTGCTTATATCCTCAGGTTCAGGATTCAAGCTTTTCCAAACAGCTACAGGTAATTAACTTGTCAGCAGTGGAATGAATTCTACCATAAACACAATATACACAGTTACTTTGAAGGTTTGGAAGAACATTAAGTAGATAAGAGCTTTTTCTAATTCCAGTTCATTCGGTTTATGAGGATTAGATGACAGACAGAAGTCAGATTCATGGTTTACGTCATGCAGGTAGCAACACCTAGGCTGGCATGTTGCTGTTTTGATGTAAAATGAATGGAAAACATTCGGGTAGTGAAAGTCCATGTAATTATACACATCTGCAGAAATCACACACATGGTACATGTTGTTATGAATTTGTTTTATTTACCATTTACCATTCATATCACATAATCACAGAATGGCACAGAAATGGCCAGGGGTGGAAGGGACCTCAAGGATCATGAATATCCAACATCCCTGCCACATGCAGGGCAACCAACCTCCTCATTTAATGCTAGACCAGGCTGCCCAGAGCCTCATCCAGTCTGGCCTTGAACACCTCTAGGGATGGGGCATCCACAGCCTCTCTGGGCAGTCTGTTCCAGCACCTCACCACTCTCTCTGTAACGAATTTCCCCCTGACATCCAACCTAAATCTCCCCTCCCTCAACTTCAAACCATTTCCCCTCGTCCTGCTGTTATCTACCCTTTCAAAAGAGTTGATTCCCCTCCTCTTTGTAGGCTCCCTTTAGGCACTGAAAGGCTGCAATGAGGTCACCTCACAGCCTTCTTTTCTCCAGGCTGAACAATCCCAGCTCCTTCAGCCTATCCTCATAGGAGAGGTGCTCCAGTCCCCTGATCATCTTTGTGGCCCTCCTCTGGACCCTCTCCAACAGTTCCCTGTCTTTTTTGTACTGGGGGCTCCACACTTGGACGCAGTATTCCAGATGGGGCCTCACAAGAGCAGAGTAGAGGGAAACAATCACCTCCCTGTCCCTGCTGGCCACCCCTCTTTTGATGGAGCCCAGGATACCATTTGCCTTCTGAGCCGCAAGGGCACACTGCTGGCTCATGTTAAGTTTTTCATCTATCAAGGCCCCCAGGTCCTTCTCCACAGGGCTGCTCTCAAGGGCCGCTCCTTCCAGTCTGTATGGATGCCTGGGATTCCTCCGGCCCAAGTGCAGAACTCTGCACTTTGCCGTGTTGAACCTCATCAGGTTCACCCGGGCCCACCTTTCTAGCCTCTCGAGGTCCCTCTGAATGGCATCCCTTCCTTCCACCGTGTCGACCGCACCACTCAGCTTGGTGTCATCAGCAAACTTGCTGAGGGTGCACTCGATTCCATCATCGATGTCATTGATAAAGATGTTAAAGAGCACCGGTCCCAAGACAGACCCCTGGGGGACGCCGCTCATTACCAGCCTCCACCTGGACACAGAGCCATTGATGACCACCCTCTGTCTGTGGCCTTTCAACCAGTTTCTTATCCATCGAGTGTCCCACCCATCAAATCCACATCCCTCCAGTTTGGAGATAAGGATGTGGTGGGGGACCATGTCAAAGGCCTTGCTCAAGTCCAGGTAAATGACATCAGTCGCCTTTCCCTTGTACACTGGCACTCCATCATAAAAGGCCACCAGATTGGTTAAGCAAGCATGAACTTCCTCTGGTGAAGCCGTGCTGGCTGTCACGGATCACACGCCCTTTCCTCAAGTGATCAAGCATGTCATCCAGGATGATCTGTTCCATGATCTTCCCAGGCATAGAGGTGAGACTCACTGGCCTGTAGTTCCCCAGGTCCTCCTTGCTCCCTTTCTTGTAAATGGGAGTGATGTGACCCTTCCTCCAGTCATCTGAGACCACACCTGACAGCTACGACTTTTCAAATATGATGGAGAGTGGCTCAGCAACCACCTCAGCCAGCTCCTTCAGAACCCTGGGATGCACGCTATCCGGCCCCATAGACTTGTACACATTCAGTCTCATGAGGCGGTCTTGGAATGAATGGAATGAATGAATGTGTTGCAAGAATTCTCCCTTATGGAACGATCACGTTCTTCAATGTAAACAATGCTAAGCTAAACACATGAAAGGGTATAGCATAATTCTGTGGATGTTCTGTTGCAGTGTTAGCATGTAGCATATGAACAACATGATGCACTATTGCGAGCATGAGTTTGGGATAGCTGTAAAAGGGCGCAAATGGATAAGTTGTCATGTACCAAGCAACAGATCATTTAACCACATGTAATCATCTACTGCCATATTTATGAAAAATTGGCCCCTTCGTTTTTCACTCTCAACCAACTCAATGTGTTACAGAAGGTGCAAACTGCATCTTCTTGTCCTTTACAGACAGCACATCAAATAAGGAGGGCTCATTGTTTGGAGCTACATGTTAGTGTTTCCACCATAAGTCTTTTCTCATGGATAGAGCAGAGGTCTACATGAGATGGCATTGGGAATGTGTTGAATACTTATCCCTACCAACAGTCTACCAAGAGTGCCTTCTCTTCAGAAATGCTTTGTTTTTTAACTCTTCTGGTGACTAGTCATCCCCACAAAAGAGTAGCAGTGGGTTGGCATAGCAGGTAGCTGCAGCATCCATCTCTGGCCATTCCTGCGATAAGCCTGCTTGTCAGCAGGCATCAGCCCTGAATTGATTTTGGATGGTCCTGTACTTCTGTATCACCTGGAACCTGTGGGATAAAGAAGGTCGTTGTATTGCTGATGAATGGTAAAGCTCAACAATAACTTGAACCAGAGACCTACAAGGTGCCTAGCCCTTACGTGCAACCAGTCTTGGTTGCATGGGAAAACTGTTGTTTGCGTGGATATAAAAGGTGATGAGCATCTAGAATAAATGCCTTTTGTTCTGCACCAGCAAACAAGTCCGCACCTCATTTGCTTCTCCAGCAAGAGAACCCAGGGCCACCCTGCAACAGAACCGACTGTAAGGTTGGTGTCTGCCAACTTGCACCAGAGCAGTGTTTCTCCTAGTGAAGAGGTAGCATTCTTTGTCTGAGGACATACTCATTAATTGTTGCTGCAATAAAAGCTTCATACGTTGGGCTGATTTGTCCATACTGTACTACTCTCTTTATCATACAATAAGCATATAGTTAGAGGGTTAAATATTTAAAAAATCCCTAGTAAATAGATAATGGTTAAAATTCAGGTGTTTAGTCCTGCAAACACCTCTGCCTGGAAACTGTGTTTCACAAAGTATTTCCAACAGTAATGCTAAGTGCTGTATGCAGCTCCTAAGTGATATTATGGTGAAGCCCGGTGTCATACCCTTCCTCATTATTCAACACAGGAATGTATATATGTTATTTACCTATCATATACCAGCAACAAAATTTTATCTTATCCACTAAGGGTTAAGAGAGTCATTGGCTAAGTAGTAAGAATAATTAGGTGTCTTTTAGTTCAGCAAAATTAAGTCTGGTTCACCCACTTTATTTCTTCCTGTCCTATCACTGTTCTCGCCCCTGGTGTGTTATAAAGAGGCATTTGGAAAACACCCCCAGTAAAATACTATAGGTTTTGGTTAGCCTTGAAGGGGTCAAGCAGTTAAACTAAAGGATGTTTCTAGGTGCCTGCAACTGAACTATTTTTAATTCCTTTTTTTCCTGGAAAGAAGTATGATTATTTTCAGTTTCTTATAGAAAATAAGAAATAGAAATGAAGGGTTGTATTCTTCTCTCCATTGAATATAAAAGGAGTTTAGATGAATAACAGACCGGTTGGACTAGATGATCTTAGAAATCTTTTTCCACCTTTATGATTCTATGATTCCATGATTCGTGCCACTGCTTCTCATTTTCGTAACTGGGAAATGTCCCATTGTCCCATTATAACTCTTGCCTTTGCAAGGAGTATTTTACCCTTCATCTTTCAGGAGTATGTCTCACCATTTGGTCATTATGGTTCTACAAATATTTGCATGTTTCATGCGAAGTGGAGACAAAAGTGGAGGAATGCTTGCTGTTTATTGGGAGGCTCAGGGTGGTCAGTGTCTAGATGTCAGATGGACTTGATTAGTCTGGATCTACTTAACGAATAAAACACAGTTCCAAAAAATGTACTCTTCAAGTTTAGTATCTTCAAACATGCAGGCTGAGACATTTTATGTGAGGAGGGAAGACCAGAAAAAATCATATTTGTATTTGCATATCCTGCCTCACCATCCTTGCCATTAGGATTGATCTCTTACACTGTGAAGCTAATACTAAAACTATTGCTCTTTTCCTTAGAGAAAGTAGGTGCAGAGGTGGACATATAATGCAGACACTTTAGAGTGCCTGAAATTTGAGATTTTGGTGAACAAGCTGTTTACAGAGGCTACGTCGCTACATCCAGCTGAACTCAAGAATCTACACTACCTCTGACCAAGTGTCTCCTTCCAGAAGCAGACCTCCCACAATGAGGATGTGGACACTGAGGGGTGTTCGGTGCCTTATGCTGAAATCTCCATAATCAAGTCAGTGATCTGAGTCAGAACTCAGACCTTCTTTGTCCTCGCTGGGATCTACTGACTGTACTCAGACACAGATGCATTATGCTTCATCTGAAGGAACCATGGAATGAACTGCTGTCCTACAAGACACCTCTGCTGCTCCCAGAGACCACAATTGATGGTAGTCTTTACTGAAGTCAGTTATAAGCCAGTTTGACGTTGTTTCATGTATGTAAGTAAGTCTGTGAGCCCCAAGTGAGCAACAGCTTTTAGCGCTGAAACTCAGCGAGGGCCTCCAAAATTAAAAACAGCCTCATGCAACTCATGAGTACTCCCAAAATACTCTTACCTGTCTCTTACTCATTGCATTTCTGCTGCCTTTTTTCCCTTCACTGCACCTTCTGCACACCTGGCTGTTAAAAGCAGACTGGCATAAGTGCTGATATGTTTAATGCTGTCTAGACAAGAACCCTATTAAGCTGGGTTGGGGAAGCAGTTGCTACAGTGATGAAAATAAGGTTTTGTAGCTACAAACAACGTAGTGTGAAATTGATACTTTTATATAATAAGTGGTGATGTCAGAGTGAATTTACAGTAGGAGAAATGGCAACTCTGTGTTAATAGTTAACAGAAGGGCCATAAATAAAAGATGACATAGTTGGTTAAGGACTGGACTTTTGTATTTAACAATGAGGATAAAAACTCTGAATTTTGAAATAACAACCTCAAAACTACTCCCAAATGCAAAGGAGAGGTCTTTTCCAACCTGAACAATTTTATGGTTCAATAATTCTATGAAGAGCAAGTTTTCAGTTCCTCTGGTTCTATTTAGTATCAAGCACAACCTTAATATCACTTTTTCTTTAACTTTTGAAGTTGCCCCTGCAGCTTCAGCTCAACAGGTGATAGTTTCTCACTGTTAGGAAGTTTAAGAGAGTCTTCTTCAGTTTTTACACCATTTCTGACTGAAACAGCAGTGCAAGGGAACTGCTGCAGTAAGCTCTGAGCTATGAGGCCTGGGTGAAAAATCCTCCCCCTCTTCACTTTATGGCATGAGACAAAGACAGCTCTCACTTCTCATGGAAGTCTTAAGCCACAGCATCCAACTTGTGGAGTGGAGAAAGGCCTATGAGCATCATGCAATGCTTTCTCCTGCTCCAAGCTGCCCCACAGCTTGGCAGCCCTCTCACCGCATGCCCACCTCGTGCCATGCATTGCAGCCTGGGCTGTACCACCAACCTGTCTACTCATAAAGGAGCGGAGCTGCAGCCAAATGGTGCTTAGCATGGTGTGCTTGCTGCACAGTGCATTCCTGTTTTCGTCTGAAACTCTTGAAATCAGGAGAAAAAATTTAAATAAAAGTCTTAAACTCCTCCTTTTGGGATGTATGTCATGCCTCATTTTCTCCTGTTCACTGCAAAAGAAGGTGAACAAGCTGAGCATTTCTGGCAGTTTTACCTTTGAATCTGACTCGTACAAATGATAAGTCATGTGGAAATCCCAGGAGCGGACCGACAACTGAATATATTGATCTAGGACACTCAACATTATTTATACTTGCCTAATGTTTTAAAGCTAAAAAAATAACAATCAGTAAAGTAATGATGACGATTATCAGTACATATGGAAAAGAATACTGACTTTTTCTCAGCCTCAGCTATAGTTTCAGTAAGGTAAGACTGCTGACTGGATGAAACACTTCCTTTCCTTTGGACCTATCAGTCTCACCTCAGTGCCTGGGAAGGTTATGAAACAGATGATCTCTGGAGCCATCACAAATCAATTAGGTCAAAAGGTCAACCAGGGGATCAGGCCCAGTCAGCATGGGTTTACAAATGGTAGATCCTGTTTGACAAACCTGACTTCATTCTTTGACAAGGTGACCCGCTTAGTGGATGAAGATAAGACTGTCGATGTGGTCTACCTGGACTTCAGTAAAGCCTTTGACACTGTCCATCACAACATCCTTGTGGAGAAGTTGGCTGCCCACAGTTTGGATGAGCATACACTCTGCAGGGTGAAACACTGGCTGGATGGCTGGGCCCAAAATGTTGTGGTCAATGGAGTTAAATCCAGTTGGCAGCTGGTCACGAGCGGAGTCCCCCAGGGCTCGGTACTGGGACTGCTTCTATTTAACGTCTTTATTAACAATCTGGATGAGGAGATTGAGTGCACCCTCAGTAAGTTTGCAGACGACACCAAGTTGGGAAGAAGTGTTGATCTGCGGGAGAGAAGAAAAGGATAGACTGGATCGATGGGCCAAGGTAAACTGTATGAGTTTCAATAGGGCAAAGTGCCAGGACCTGCATTTTGGTCACAACAACTCAAGGCAACCCTACAGGCTTGGGGAGAAGTGGCTGGAAAGCTGCTTGAGAGAAAGGGAGCTTGGTGTACTGATGGACAGTCAGCTGAATATGAGCCAGCAGTGTGCCCAGGTGGCCAAGGCCAATGGCATCCTGGCTTGTATCAGGAATGGTGTGGTGAGCAGGACTAGGGAAGTCATCTTGTCCCTGTGCATGGGTGGGGCCTCACCTTGAGCACTGTGTTCAGTTTTGGGCACCTCAATACAGCAAGGACATTGAGGTGCTGGAGCAGGTCCAAAGAATTGTAGAATCATAGAATCGTAGAATCACTCAGGTTGGAAAGCACCTTAAACATCATCAAGTCCAACCACAACCTAACCATACCACCCTAACTGACAACCCTCTGCTAAATCTTGTCCCTGAGCACCACATCCAGACAGTTTTTTAAACACATTCAGGGATCCCCACCTCCCCGGGGAGCCTATTCCAGTGCTTAACAACCCTTTCAGTAACAAAGTTTTTCCTGATATTCAAACTATACCTCCCTTGGTGCAACTTGAGGCCATCTTCCCTCGTCCTGCCACCTGTCACCAATGAGGACAGACCAACCCTGCTCTCGCTGCAATCACCTTTCAGTTATTTCATGAGAGCAGTAAGGTCTCCCTTCAGCCTCTTCTTCCCCAAACTAAACAACCCAAGTTCCTTCAGTTTCTCCTCATAGGGCACATTTTCCAAGCCCTTCACAAGCTTTGTTGCCCTTCTTTGGACCTGCTTGAGAAAGGTGATTGCAATGAGAGTGGGTTTGGTCTCTTTTGACTGGTGACAATGACAGGATGAGGGGAAATGGCCTCAAGCTGTGCCAGGAGAGGTTTAGATTGGAAATCAGGAAAAACTTCTTTACAGAAAAGGTGCTAAGCACTGGAATAGGCTCCCCAGGAAGGTGGTTGAATCACCACCCCTGAGTGTGTTTAAAAACCATTTGGATATGATGCTCAGGGGCATGATTTAGTGGAGGCTTGTTAGGGCAGTATGGTTAGGTTGCTGTTGGGCTTGGTGAACTTGATGGGCTTTTCCAACCTGAGCGATTCTGTGATTCTATGATTACTATGATAAATGACTGTTTCCACCCATTTCTGATGTTAACTTTTGTCCAGGCCCAAATGTTACTTATTTCTATTTTGTATTTAAAAACTACTGTATCTGGAATGAGATGCAAAGAAACAACTACAACTTACCCTAGCAAAGGCAGTATTTCTTCTGGTAAAATATAAACCAGGTCCCTGCTCTTGCTCACTTAATGCTGTTAGTGAGTCAGACAAACCCAGATGCTAAGAACATTTCCCTCAGAAATTTGTTAAATGAATTTGGTCAGTGATCCTACTGAAATGTAAATATGCAGGTTAGTAAAGTCACAGTGCATGTTGGCATTTTGTTCTTACTGGGAACATTCTTGCAGTTCTTGCAGCGAACTGCAAGAATGAGCTTTTTAAGTAATGCAAGATCTAAGGGCATTATTTCCAATTAATGGCCCTTTTCAGGGATTATCCCCATCATTATGAAGAGTGAATGTTGGGGGGTTTCTAGAGTATGTATTTACAGCATATATATATCAAAGGCTCATTTTAAAGGCCTCAGGGACTCTGATTTATGAAGCTGTTCATAATCCAGCTTTGTGCAAAATGGGAAACAATGTCTGTGTAAATGCTTCAGTTTTGACCTATGTTAAGAATTTTCCAAATTCAAAAAATTTTCTAAATCCTTATGCATGCCTCTGATTTCACTACAATACTAAATTGTAACATTTATTGACATATTAATTTTATAGTTTCACGTAGTTCGTCTACACATATATATGCAAATTTCTCAGTATATTCTTATTTATCAAAGTACATCTGGTTTATCGATGTGTTCGATTTATCTTCACTAGAATTTATAGTCTTTTAAATGATCCCTCATTTTTTACTTCTATGATTCAGGTTCTAATTTATTACAGTCTAAACTTTCTCTATTAAATTCAAGTCTTTTCTCAGCAGAAGAGGAAATTATTAAAAAAAAACACATTTTGATTAATCCTTCATAATACAAAAGTTTCTATATAATACAAAAGTTACTATAAAATAGTTCTTCAAAAAAAATCACTGATAATTGATTTCCTCCAACCTACGCTATTTTCAGGTATGTTTTGTATCTTCTTGGATGCTTTGGAAATTATTTTATTTTGCTTGCAGTTTTGCTCTGCAGAGAACAAAGAAGAGTTCTTTAAGATTTGTAAAATGTTATGATTGCTAGAAACCTCATCCAAAGTTATTGAAGTCAACAGGAATCTGGCCAGCTTAAATGGGTGTTGGACTAGGTCCAAGGTGAAATGTAAATGATTCACTAACTGAAGAGCTCCATAGTCTTACTGAGTACCTTTGTATGTGCACTGGAAGAAAGCACCATAGTTTCTGGGTATTCCTGCAGTGCTGTCTTGTTTACCCCAACATTAATAATGCTATCTGAAAGGATACATTATAAACTCTTCAGACAAGTCCTTCTGAGTTGTTTTATTTAGCAGTGATTTGTTTCTCAGAGGGAAGGACAAGGAACAGAAATGAGATACAAGAAAACACAAGTATAATATATCTTTCCAAAAACACAGGATGTCTTAATGTAGATCAGTGATTACTGATGAGACCTTTGCTTTCCAAAAACTCAACTTGCTTTGCACAGAATCCCTCAAATATCTTTCCACTGATTTTTCTGCAAAAGTCTATTCAACATGCGATTTTTCTCCTCTACTCTGGAGCACAGATGGAAGTGTGCTCAACATTTTGCTCACAAAAGTTCTTGGGTTCTGGAAGTTGTAACTCAGAAAAAGAGTGCTGGAGAGACATAAATGTTGTAAATTCTTTTTCAGTTATGGAAGCAAGGCACTCTACATGGTAGTGGAAGCTTCAGAAATAACATTCTCCAGATGCATCATCTTTACAATTTTTTTACTTGATCTTACTTAATCTTATGTATCTTTTCTCTCAGCCCTTAAACATCTCTGTCAGATTTTAATATGAAATAGAGAAGTAACCAGTGTTCCAGTTTCCTGAAAAGATGAGAAATGAAGAGGAAAACTGTGAAAAGGGGGAGCAAGAGAAAATGCAGAGCAACTCAGTAACTCCTGAGTAGTGAGTCTAGCCTTTTGCTTTAACAGATGAAACAGCATATGTACTCTTTCATGATTGCATCATATTCTGTATTAAAGGTTGATGAGGTAATTTACTCCTGCCATTTCTGATGAAGAGATTGTTCCAGAAGCATGTGTTCACACCTAGCACATTTCTCTCTACATCTTCTCCAGTTCACCACTTGCTGCTCCACTGCAGTAAAAAATGCTGTCCTATGATGGAGAAAAGCTATCATCTTGTAGGCAGGGAACATACAAGTAAGGAAAAGTTTCTGAAGGAATCAAAATCTGTGCAAATCTAGATGCTGAAGAAATTCAGATTTGTGGATTGTAATATGGAGGACATAGAGGCCACTGAATCTCTGAAGTAGAAAAGTCTGGGAGTTTATTTCTGATAAGAGGTGAAGTAAACACTTCAGTTCTTTTTAAAGCATAATTTAAAGCAAAATACATTGCAGCCCTGCAGACTAAAGATGATAAAGGGCTGCAAAAGTGTGTTATGGTCATCCTTCCGGGTGAGGCAGTCTCTTGGCTCATAAATACTGTAAGGCATTTCAAATCACCACCGTTACTGTAGAATTCAAGATATAGCCATTATTCCAGCAAAATCCTGGGTCTGTGAGCCTATCTGAGATAAGAGTAGTGAACTCCCGCATTACTTGGGCAGAGATATATCATTCTACTAATCATGTTGTGTGACGTCCATTTTATATGGAGGGAATTTGAGCAATGCAGCTTGCAGCTAAGCACCTGTGGTCCTCAGACAACTGGAAAGTGGAGACCTCAGTTGTTTTTCTGAAGATGAGACTAAGAGCTTGACTGAAAGCCCGTTGAGTTCATCTGCTACTGAACTATATTGCCAGAGAAAAGTGTTACTGTAAGCCAAGGCTGTAATTAGTATACTCCAAAACAACCAATACTTTTCCCCCTGTTATATTTATTAAAAAACAAACAAACAAACAAATATTTTGTAAGAGGAATATGAGGGATACATCAGTGAAAAATCAGTCATCAGTATGACCTGTGGTATATCCTGGAGAAAACAGGATCCTGCCAGGTGTTGCCTTAAATGATTAAAATCAGTAAGCAAAAAAGCAGATGGGAGAGACAAGATTTAAGCTTGTTTGCTTAAAAAAGAATGCATTAAGATATTCTTTACTATTTATTCTTTCACATATTATTTTATTAGATGCAGAAGATTTCATAACAAGATGGATGTGTCTTTTTTTTTTTTCCAAGTAGTGTTTTATGAAGCAACTTTGAAAAATATTACCCAGAACTTCTGAGCAATGCTAGAAAGAACATGGCTCCTCCAAAAATGTAACTACAGTATTACTACTTTAAAGCTGGTCTCAGAAAATCCACAGACTGCAACTCCCTTTTGACTTTTGAAAATAACTAAATGATCATTTTTATACTGCAAGGCGTTTGAAATGTGAATGCTTTTATAAACCTTTGACTTAAAACCCAGCAATTTTCTATTTATCCTCCAGACATTTAAGGGAAAATGCACAGTTGTTAAAATCTCAAAATGAGCTTTCAATCTAAGCAATCTGTATGTTTTTTACCATTTCAAATTGCTATTGTGTGGAAGTACAAAGTCACCATTTCCAGGGCAACAGCCTCTGATAATATAAATTCAGGATTATGACTTCACTGTGGGATAAAACAGCAGAATCTGAATAGTGATTGAAAGAATCTGAATAGTAACAGTAAAAGTGAAAGAAAGCATTTTGATAATATATATTCTCTGTTCATTTAGAATTTGAAAACAGGGCCTTTACTGTGGTAAAACACAAGTTGATGGTATGTAGTCTGGTAACAGAAACGGAGGATGAAACAGACAGTACCCCTTATGAAAGACATTATGAAAGCAAAAGACTCATGGTTATGTGTCTCTCCATACTGCTCATACAATTACAGCACCATTCTGAAATGGCTTTCTCAACTAATCTGCATTGCTTTTTAGTCCACCACATTTTTATTGTTTCAGAAAGCATGAATGCCAGTTATTCCTGACCATATTGCAGGCATTAAGTGACACAGATTTCTATCTACTAAAAAACAAGCTTGATCCAGTAAGTCTTTCACTCAGCTAATGGTGTATCAGATGATAGTCTGATTAGATTCATGAACAGAAATCTGCTGAAGACCTCCATAACCCACAGTTAAACATCAGATGCTTGGGTGAATTTTTGCCCTTTCCCTTACTTTATCCTGGTATCTATACCAGTTTTCATGTAAGACTGAAAACTATCTGATTAAATAGGAAAAATATTTTAATAGTTCTAAAAGTAGTGAAATGACTCATGATATTCAATAACAGATCTTTGAGATCATCTTTGCATCCTATTATGGTGCAATACATCTCCAAGAAGGAGACTCCAAACTTCTTTGAGCAACCTGTTACAGTGCACCCTCAACTGCACAGTAAAGAACATGCCTCCCATGTTCCTAGTCGATCTCCTGTGTTTCAGTTTAGGCTCACTGCTTCTGTTTTTGACACTGGCAACCACAGAAATGAGACAAGAACTATCCTCTTTGTACCTTCCCTTTAGATATTTATATATATTAATGAGATCTGCCCGAGTCTCCTCTATGCTGAACTGTCTCAGCTCTCAGCCTCTTTTCAGAAAAGAGATTTTCCAGTCTCTCAGTCTTCTTGGTGGCTCTTCACTGGGCTCTCTCTTAAGAAGGTTCATGACTGTTCTTTACTGGAGATCCCAAAGTGGACCCAATACTCCAGATGTGGCCTCACCATGGCTGAGTAGAGGGGAAGGATAATCTCTATCAGGGTGCCAGCAATGCTTTGCCTAATGCAGCCCAGGACACCATGCAGCAAGGGCACCTTGCTAACTCTTCTTCAACTTGGTGCCCACCAGGAACCAAATGCTGTTTTCTGCAGCACTACCTTCTGGATGTGAGGCCCCTGCATGTCTTGGTGCCAGGAGTTGTTCCTCCTTGAATGAAGTATGTAGCTCTTTCTGAACTTCATGTGGTTTCTGCCATCCCATTTCTCTTCTCTCTTGAGGAGGTCCCCCTGGATGGCTGTACATCTTTCCAGTATACCAGGCACTCCTTCCAGTTTGGGGTCATCTGCAAACTTACCAAGGCTGTGCTTTTCCTCATCATTCTGATAGTTAGTAAAGATGTTGTTAGTAAAGATGTTGAATTCTGTAATGTTACAGAATGATATAGTAACACGCCATACTTTTTTTTTTTAAAAGTGACTAACTGTAATCCTTTAAATTCAACTTGTTGTATCTCAGTGTCTTCCTTGAGATTCTTCTGAGCAAGTTTTAGTCAGGACAGTGACTCTCATCAAAGCAGCTTAGTCCTGTAACTTTTTGTCAAAGAGTTTCAACCCTAGGGAATGATGAAAAGTGCATGGATCATTTTGCTTTGTTGATGCATCCCCTTCATTTTGCATCACTCTCTGAAATGTATATTAAAAATAGCAGCTCTCCTAATGCTAGATGTGAAATTCCTGGTCTATATTAAGTAGTGGATGGCCAAGAGCCACAGTGCCTTTCATTGCTTAGACAGTTACTTGTGCATAAATTCTTTCTGAAAACTAGCAGTTGGAGTGTTATTCAGTGAGTACAGTCTGTGTGGATTTTGAATTTATCTCTCTACTTAGTCAAAATGTCATGAGCGCCAAGTCAAACTCTAAACAGAAATTACTGTATCAACTTTATTGCCTTATCAGCAAAACTTGTAGTCTCAAACAACTATATCATGTTACTATATGCAACATAACTGTGTACCTCTCTGGCAGTGTTTGTTTTGAAAATGCATCAAGTCACCAATTCTAATAACAGTCAGGATCTTAAAGTTGAATCTAGATGAAAAATGATTTACTAAGACAGGTAAAATCTTAGATTTTAAAGAAGTGTGAAGGGATAGATGTGTTCATTGCCTTTGCATATTGGAACACTCCAGGTGTGTAACTTCAGACACAGGCACTGGCAAATATTGTCTATACCTGTTACTTTGCTTGAGAAAACTCTTTTTACTCTCATCAGCTGTTCCATGTTGACCTCTTAGGACAAGAGCTCATCCCAATTTGCACGGTGAATCAAGAGAGGCTTGTGGCAGCTCTTCTCATAGTCTCTGTCCATCTTGTTTCTGTTGTTTCATGTCCTTGCTTCTGTTTCTTCAGGCAGAAGTGTAGGAACCAGAAAGGCACCACATGAAAATTCACAATAACAAACTTCTTTTATTTACCAGTTTGTGTTGCTTTGGTTTTGTTTTTTTTTCCCTCTTTCTTTCAAGACAGGAAAGGCGGTGGTGTAGCCCTCTATGTTAAGAAAGAATGAGAATGTATAGAAAAATAATGATGGTGATTATAGGGTTGAGAGCTTATGGGTCAGAATAAAAGCGAAGGCCAGTAAGACTGATATTATCATGTGAATCTGCTCCAGGCCATGCAACCAGGATGAAGAGGTAAACAAGACACTTTATAGACAGTTGGGTGAGGTCTCAAGGTCTCTCCCCCTTGTTCTTATGGGGGACTTCAACTTCCCAGGCATATGCTGGATTGTAATACAGCAGGTAGGGAACAGTCCTGTAGGTTCCTAAAGTGTGTGGGAGATAAATTCCTGACACAGTTGTGAAGGAGCCAATAAAGAGAAGCAAAATCCTGGACCTGCTGTTTCTTAACAGAGAAGGTCTTGTTGGGATGTAAAGGTTGGAGGCCATTTGGGGCATAGTGATCATGAGATGCTAGATCTCTTGATCCTTGTTGAACCATGGAGGGGAGTCAGCAGAACTGCCACCATGGACTTCTGGAGGGCAGACTTTAACCTCTTGAGGACCGTGGTTGAGAGGGTCCTTTGGGAGGTAGTTTTGGAGAGCATGGGAGCACAGGAAGGCTGCAAATACTTTAAGGAAGTAATTTTAAAGGTGCAGGAGCTGACCATCTCCAAGTCACAGAAGATGAGCCGACTGGCAAGGAGAACAGACTGGCTGAACAGAGACGCCGAGGGCAACTTGGTGACTGAGGATCAGGATAAGGCTGAGGTACTTAATGCCTTCTTTGCTTTGGTCTTTAGTAGTAAGACTTGTGATCTGGGCACACAGCCACCTGTGCTGGTAGATAGGGATGGGGAACAGAATAGGCCCTGCATGATCAACAAAATGGTTTTGGACCCGCTCTGAAAGCTGGATGCTCATGAGTCACAGAATCAGAGAATCACAGAATCGTAGGGGTTGGAAGGGATCTCTAGAGATCAGCTAGTCCAACACCTCTGCCAAAGCAGACTCCCTACACCAGGTCGCACAAATAGGTGTCTAGGCCAGTCTTGAATATCTCCAGAGAAGGAGACTCCACAACCTCCCTGGGCAGCCTGTTCCAGTGTCCGTCACCCCCACCGTAAAGAAGTTCTTGTGCACATTTGTGCAGAACTTCCTATGCTGCAGTTTCTGGCCATTTCCCCTTGTCCTGTCTGGATATTTAGCAGATGCCATGTGAGTGATTATCTCTCCAAGGCTAGAATCAAATTTTTATCAAGCAGTGTATAATTTGGCATAACTGATCTGATCTACTAAACTGGGGAGAAAAATTGTCATTGTTTTTATGTTATGTTGTTTTTTTAAAAATGCATCATTTCTTTCAATGACACTTTGGGATTGCTGAATCCCAGGCTTTACCAGAGTGGCAAAACAGACAGAATGTTCTGTTGACTCTGCCAGTTCTGCTAACATGCTCACACAGAAGTCTTTAAGGAAGCACCTCTAATCACCATTTTAAAAAGGATCTTTTAACTTCTTTTAACCTCATTCTTTTACTGCCTGATCTTTGGTCACTACCATGAAAAAACAAAAAGAGAGAATCATTACATGCAGAATAGACTGAAGCTTACTCTCTCCAAAATGAATGGGAGTATTATTGGGAAACAGAATCAGGACTCTTTTCTGCAGAATAAAACAAATGGGCTTAAGTTCCTGAACTGCCCTGTAGGTTTTTGAAATAGAAAAAAAAAAAAAGAAACTATGATATAAAATTATCAAAGAGAAAGCGTTAAAAATGTCCATACTCATCACTCCCACAACTTCACATTTTCTTGATACAAGGGCTGAAATACTTATAGGAAATGCTGTGGCCTATTCCGCAGAATTTAGGGGTCCTAAGTACAGTTGGATATGTTGGTTGACTTTTTTCCTTTGTATATTCTTCAAATAGAAATACTTACGTTTGTGTCTGCCACAAATTGTGTTCACTTTTGCAATTACTTTTATAGACCCTTCTTTTCATGTCAGAAATGGAAAGAAATGCCAGGGGTACTTGAATATTTTCTAATGTAGTGACAATAACGGGATTGTAATACAATATGTCCAGATCATATAAACTGTCAGCACAATTGGCAGCAGTGATCCTGAACATTCTTGTATTTAATCTAGATTAAATATCTCTGATTGATTGTATGTGATTCCATTGTAGTGAGAAAAAAAGTCAAAATCCAGACATTTGAAAGTAAGCTGACAGAACAGACTCAGATCAAACACCTAGCTCCCAATCCTGTTTCAAGCAAATGATACTCAGCTCTTGCAATCCAGTCAAAATAAATTTAATTTTAAACTCATCTTTGTAGCTAAACCTAACCTGATCTCACCCTTCTCAAGTGTTGACTAAACTAATCTAGGAGATTCTCATTAAGTTGCTGAAAAAAAATGGAAATCTTGTCCTATAACACAAAAACTACATTTTTAATTAAATGAACACTCATGAATTCAAATGAAACAGACAGTTTATTTAATTGAATGGAATAGAAGAACTCATCTCTTGAACTGTTACATAGAACAGCATTTAATACAGTCTTTTGTGCAACGATTACTGTGAATAAATGCTACATTATGTAATGTGAGTTACAGAGCTGGGCTTCATCTCATGTTTCTTAAGCAATGCACCTAGAGCAACACTGCAAGTGCATATATCAAAATAACATACGAAGAGTGTCAGCCTAAGTTAGGAAATGTCTTGTTTTGTGCAGAGTATACATGTATGATTCAAATCGCTGTTGTGTTGGAATTTGATCTAGTTGGCTATTAACAACAAATCCCATGATCAGCATTGTAACATGTACTGTGAATATTGATAACATGTAACACTTTCTCTGCTGTCTCCTCTTTCTGCTCTTCACATCGTTCTTCAGGGAGGGCATGCTAGTTCTTTCTCCCAGTTGGCAAAACAGTCATCTCAGTTTTAAGAGTGACATCTTAAGTCACTCTTAAAACTACACGTGCTCCCTCTGCTTTTAAGCACCTGGATTTGCAATGAGTCAAAGCCCAACTGTAAATTCCTTTGCAAGTTTCTGAACACTTCTTTTTTTTTTCAAGTTGTTGAATGTAGTTTGTTTGAAACAAAACTTGGCAGTGAAAGACATATCGTTCCATACTCTGCAGAACTTCATTTAATGATGTCACTGTAAATAGAAAACAAACAAACAAACAAACAAAACAACAACAACAAAAACCCAACCCAATGCTACTGTTATATGAAAATGAAAGCCATGTACTTCAGAATGGCTCCAGATCAGTTCTTCTTTCGAGCTCAGATGATTCCATTTTCTCAACATGTAGATATTGCTATGAACACTTTTATAGTCCAGATGTACAACTGAAGCACTGACAAGTCAATCCAAGTTTTAAGTGTTCTAACTTTCTCTAAAGCCAGTGGGAATTGTAAACTGATAATTCAGTTTTACTCAAACATAAGAATTAGAAGATACTCGATAGACTTGTCAGGTAGGAGATATAAAAGGAGATATACTGTGTTGGTGGCTTTTTTTCCCACATATCCACAATTTTTTTAAGAGTTAAGCTGTGCCCTGCTATGATTTAAACACAGAAAATCACAGATTCATAGCTTAGGTTAGACGGCATCTTAAAGACCAACTAGTTCCAATGCTCTGCTGTGGGCAAGGTTTCCACCCACTAGATCAGGCTGCCCAGATCCCACCCAACCTGGCTGCGGCTTGCTGGAATTAACCAGATCACAGAGGCTGTATGTTTCAGAGTAGCACTCCTATGTTAGATCAGGAATGGTGTTTGCAGAGGAAGAATGACAAGCATGCAAGCCACTGTATCTGGCTAGTTTTTGTTGTTGTTGTTGTTGTTGTTTTTGTTTTTCCTGCTGTTTATGCTGTCAGATCATTGTAGTACATGTCCTAGAGTCTTAGGCCCACATTGGTGTTGTGGCTGATGTTTTTCAAGTGCACAGCTGCCAGTCTGGAAATCATAAATTGCTGCTGACTGAAATGAAAACAGTCATTGTTATCATACATTTTATCCCTTCTGCAGCAGTTCTCTTTTAGGTGAGGACATACATACAGAATATCATCTACAGGAGTTGTTCTCACAGGATTTTGAAGCAGCTGAAGAGGGACAAAGATACTGAAGCTCTAAGTTGAGAGCTCACAACCTGCATGATCTCATCTCTCTCCCCACAGCTTTACAGGAAATCCCATGTAATATCCAGTATGCTTTTTATTGGCATGTTCAACCCATGTAGTGAAAACTACTGGTGATAGGTGGATGGTTAGACTGGAAGATTTTGTAGGTCTTTTCCAACCTTGGTGATTCTATGATTCTATGATTTCAACATTGTCCACTCCAACTTTGTAGCAGCTTCCTTGATGCAAGCCTTTCACCTCAGTCATACTTACCCACTTGACACAAAGTTTAATTCCCTAGTGGCTATTACTGACGCTTCACCAGCTGGGACACACATTCACCCAGGCCAGGAGATGAACATAAACCGAAGGGAACTTTTTCTCTTACCCAAGTGAATGGCTTCTACTTTCACTGGGACATCTACACATCTGCTTTTCCAGAAATTGTTAGAAGAATGCTCCTTCACCACCTCAAGATGGAGCTTAGATGTTCAACTTCTAGTGCGATAGAGGCCTAATAGTTGATGGGTGACAACATGTGGAGGAGGCAGACGGGAGAACACCCACAAGAAGTAGTAACTATGAATTTCTGTAGATTTTTATTTCCATAATGCCAACAGCAGAGAAAAGGTGTGAGTGTATCCAGTGAATGAGAACATGGAACTGTCCCTCCTTTTAAGGAGGAGATCTTCCAGAAAGCCACATAAGGGAGGTAGGGGAAAGGTAGAGAATGGTGGAAAGGCACTGAGTAGCTTTGTCTCTGAGGTGAAACTGTGTGTGCCAGCAGAGTGGTTATGTGAAATCCAGCAGAAAACAGAGGGGACAGAAGATACTGTGGTTTCTTTGAGGAAATTCGTTCCAGGAAATGGAATAATTACACGATGCAGTAATGCGCCCTAAGTGGCTAACAATCTGAGCCTAGTGCACTGAAGTTAGAATTACTATCACAGCTCATCATAGATTTAAGTATCAGGAGCTGGTTGTGTCCCACTTTTCTCCCTCCACTTGCAAGTCTCCGTAAGCTGGCATGCTTGCAGGGCACGGTCAGGGGAGTGGCAGCTGATCGGGGGATGCAGGGACGTTCAAGCATGTACTCTGCATCAACAAATGGAAATGCAGTGTGGACCATCAAAAAGTGCAGTTTTGTGGGGCGTTTGTTAGAAGTGAACTTGAAAAACGTTGCTCAAAAAACACGAAACGGAGAAGGCTGAACTTTCACCTAGCCTGCAGCATGTATGATTTTCGACCTTAAGGAAGACAGCTGCACGTGCTGCAGGGTAACGGGGCGCTTGTTTCTCTTTTTTACCATGTAGCTTATAAAGAGGTAAAGCCACTTAGCAGCGTATCATCTCCCTACCAAAGTGCTGTACTCCCCTCTCGGTGCCGTCACCGCGGGAGTCTTTGTGCTGCCTCCCGAGCCACCATGTTGCGCTCTGCTTGGCTGCCTTTGCCTCGCTCAGTCCCCTCACTCAGCCCCCCTCACTCTGCGAATCCGCTCAGGATCAGGTCCGCTCACGGTGACTCTGGGACGCGCAGTGCGGTCCGGCTGCGCGCCCGGGCTCTCCTCAGCCCGCCGCAGGCACGCGCGGTCCGGAGCCCGACTTTGCGGCGATCCCCGCCCCGCCGCCTCGTCCCGGCCGCGGGCGGGCTCCGTGCACCTGCGGCACGCAGCGCGGCTGAAGAGCCCAGCGCGGGGCGGGGGCTCGGCTCGCAGCGCGCCGCCCGCCATCGAGGGGCGGCTCTCGGGGTCCCGCGGGTCGCAGCCCCTCGGCCCGCGGCGCGGCGCTCCCTGCTCCCGCCCACCATTTTCCTTCAGACGGGCGCGGGCGAGGCGAAGCGGCGGGCGGGCGGGCGGCCGCCTCCGTCTCCCTCCCCTTCTCCTCAGATGCCCTTTGCAGCCGCTGCCGCAGGGTTATTATTACAGTATGTGGTTACTCCCTCCCCCGCGCCGCGCGGCTCCGCGCCGCTCCGCTCCCGGGCGCTGGCGGCGGTCCGCGGCCGTTCAGCGCGCCGGTCCCGCTCCGCTCCGCGTCTGGCCGCCGCCCAACCCCGCGCCGTGCCGCCGCCAGGGGAGCGCCGGGCCCCGCGCGCGCGGTGCGGCGCGAGGGCACCAACGGCCGCCGCGGCTCGCCGCTCCCCTCAGCGCCCGGGGGGGCGCCGCCTCCCGCTCCGTGCGCTGCGGCCGTCGGCGGGGCGGTCGCTGGCCCGGCCGCCAGACAGCGCGGGGACGTGCGGCTGCGGATTATTGCAGACTAAGCAGTCTGGCGCTGCAGCGGCGGGCGGGGGAAAGGGGGGTGGAGGGGGGGGGGGGAGGAAAGGGAGGGGGGCCGGTGGTGGGGGGGAGGCGGGCGGAGGGAGTGTGTATGTGTAAGGAGGGGACGGGAGGGGAGCGGGGAGCTGGCGGGCAGCCAGCTACCATCAGAATTAGCTCATTGTTCAATATAACCAGCGCTGGCAACCGAATCCCAGCCCGAGAGAGAGAGAGAGAGAGAGAGAGAGGGAGACTTTCCCCCAGCCACCCCCCCCACCCCTTTTTCTCCACGACTGCACTTTGGAAGAGGTGCAGTCATTCCTCCCCACACCCCCTACCCTCTCTCCACTCCCCCAACTATAAATTCCCTCTGTAGCATGCTGCCCTTTTTTAATCCACATTTGTGTTTCAGATCATGTAGAAAGGACAGAAAGTGAGCAGGGAGCGGGGGCTTTTGTCTGTAAGTATATGCAATTCCGATCCACAGAATTTCATTTTACTTTTTGTTAATCCTCTCTCTCTCTTTCTTTGTTTCTTTCTCTTCGTTTCCTTTTGCCCTTAGCTGGTCTGTGCTGCAGCTTGCAGCACCCTTTCGCTGCACATTTCCAAAACAGGCTTTCTTACAGGAGATGAGAGAACGTGCAGTATATGTGCTTAACTCTTTGTCTTTGTGTTTCGAGGCTGGATTTTTGGGCTGGGGATTGTGCTGCACACATGCAAGGGGAGACGAGGAGTGGTTCTGTAAAACTAATTTCTTTCTTTTTCGGTTTTTCACTCCAAGATCACCAAAACGCCTTTCTGAATTTTGTGCACTCAGATTTTTTAGCATGTATGCAAGGCTCTAGGATTGGGTTTTCGTCTCTTTTCTTCTCTCTTGTAAAACGAATCTCCCTCTTCTCCGCCCTGACACTGGATTCCTCTCAGGCTGCTGGTGTTTATTTTTAGAAAGCAGTCATTCTTGCAACAGCCTTCTGCGTTTTTGCATGTGCAGCAGTTAAATTTTGGGTGGTTCTTTAGGAAGAGAGAAGAAAAAAAAAAAAACATGCAAAAACAAATGTATTTTGGTGTGCATTTTTTTGATGTGCTTTCTTCCAAATGTTTTTATGTCCATTTATAGATAAGAGTTTACAGTTTTCTGTCCAGCATGTATGTATGTATTTGTGTGTAAACATATGACTCATACCTAATTATATCTCATACATACACACTATAGGTAAGAAATATATAATCAGTAGAAGAGAAACTTTATTTTTTCACTTTATGAGAACTGGTAAAGGAGGTGTGCTACAAATTCACTGAGTTAAAAGAGCAGTAATTTGAACGAGGTAGGACCTACTCTTTTTTTCCTCCCTATTAAAAATAGGTGTATGCGTGCGAGTATGTGTGTGTGGAATAGAGGGAGAGAAAACGGGAGGTTATGTAATGCAGTGCCATTTCCAAAAATACCTACTCTGGGCCGTTACATTGTGAATGCCTGACACTGTAATGCGTGTTTCTCAACTGCAAAAAAAAAAAAAAAAGAAAAAAAAAAGCCACACTTTGTAGTATGGCTGCAAACAACAGACCACCTTCCACAGTAAGCATAGGTTGATGGATTTTGTCCCCTTGACTAATTTTTAGGTGTCTTAACCATTAGGGCTCTTCAGAGAAGTACCAAGTGCTATGAATAGCATACAGTTTTGCAAATCCAAGTGCTAGGGATTCCTTTTTCGTATATTTAAGCCTACAGAACACTGAAGAGCAGAGGAATATGGTATATAAGTGTACATGTGGTTAGAATAATTTGCATAACTTTAATCGTAACCACTGAAGCTTATTCTTGACTCACTACTGTCACACTGGAAAAAAAAAAAAAAAAAGAAAACCTTTTAAATATTGCGACAGTTCTAATTACGTTTGTTTTCATTATTTTTTTTTTAATTGCTTTCAGATCCTTGTGCTACCTGAGAGAAACTGCAATCCTAAGACTTAACAGAATCTAAAAATGGTAAGAATTAGCTGTTCTAGCAAAGCTTTTTTTTTTTTTTTTTAATAAATACAAACCTTTTCCCATCTCCAGCATCCATTTATAAAAACAAACTTTTTGAAGTTAAGGAAATTTGCCATACAATGATGGATGTACCTTGAAAGTCTCCGTATGTTGGATCTTTGATTTTCTTGCAATTTTTGAATAAAAATCTGAAATCTCTCTTTGTGTAGTAAGGCTTATTTAATTGCAAAACTGCATGCTTAGGTGACTGTGAAAAATACACATCAGAACACTTTTAGGAAAACATTCAGGCAAAACAATATCCAGTAATTTCATTCTCCCTCCCCCCAAAAGAAAAAAAAAAGAAATAGATCAGTGTAATTAGTAAATGAAGTAGATTTAATATTACTCTGTTAGGGAAGTACATAAGATGCAAACAGGTTTTTCTTATTATTTGGTAGTTTTTCATGAATTATAGCTTTTCTTAGTGATACAAATCTGTCTCAGAAAAAAAAAAAAAAAAGGCTAGGCCTCAGCCTAACTGAACTTGCAAGCACTTGGAATATATTTAATAAAGAGTGTTCAAGAATTGTCCATTTTCTTCAGTGCTAATTGTGCTTATATTTTTACTGAGTAAAGCCCATATGTATTACTGCTGGCATGTATTAATTTTGAGAATGAAACAGATTATGCACCTTAAACATTCTCTAAATATGGTGTTCCCTGGGAATGTTTGAGGGTCAGCAAGACAAAGACAGTTCTTCACTGAGGAAGTAGTAAAGTAGGCATAATTTAATTAAATGATCTGTAGTCATGCGGAATTCTTGATTGAAGACCCAGCTATTCCTGAATGCGTATGTGGACATAAGTAGGATTTATTTTGATCACTACTAGTGTGCAGTGTTATCATAGACAAAAGTGTGTTAATTTATAAGGGGCAATACCTTCCCTAAATTAGCACTGAGTAAATATTAGAATGACCACAAATTATTTTCTATATGTGATGGAAAATAATGTGTGATATTTTCAAGGACACACTACTATGAAAATTGGGTTAAATTAATTGCATTAATTATATTACACTTGTGTGGGCCTTTGAAGTTGTTTTGATGTGGAGGAGGAAGGATGAAGCAAAGGACATTTAAAATGCAATATGTAATCTGTAGTAAGGTTTTTTCTTTAAGGCTCCTTATTTCATATCATTCCCATATGCAAAAATAAACTTGCAAATTCTGGAGTTTTAATCTATTCTGGTACCTACTTTCATCAAAGTGCTTTGCTCATCTGTACATAAATGAATAGTTGGGGGTGAAGAATTATAAGGGAAATGATTCACTTAAGCTGTGAATAGAAATCGTGTTAAAATACATTCTGTTCACACAACTGTGGAATACTGGATAAGGAAACTGTTTTTCTACCAACACCAAGGTGACAATCAGCCCACATTTTGAGATGGTATGCGGGCTGTTATGTGCAATATAAGACTATCTCTGGAACAAAAGACTATTTTAAGTTTTGTTAGGCATAAAATAGCCTTTGGTTTTTACCAGCAGATGGTCCTATAAATCTAGCAAGGTTCCTGTGGTAGTCAGAAAAATCAGTTTTGTGAAAACAATCTCCATGTCAGAACATAATATACAAGTTAGAACTATCCAAATACAGAAAGTAGTATGTAATTACCCACTTGTTCACTGAGGTGGGTATGCACCTTTTGTTTTTGCAATGTAACATAAATCAAAATCTGATTTGTCTGTTTTTGAAAAGTTTTGTATTTGTTATGAAAATTCTTAATTCCACTCATTTGTGATTGTTTCAGAATTTCAGTGTAAGAAAGATGAGTTTTTGCTCCAACTTAGGAGGTTGCCTAAGATGTGATACTTGGCATGATCTCTTTGCCTACTGACACCATTTTCCTTCCTTTCTTTCCTTTTCTTTTTCCTTTTCTTTTTCCTTTTCTTTTTCCTTTTCTTTTTCCTTTTCTTTTTCCTTTTCTTTTTCCTTTTCTTTTTCCTTTTCTTTTTCCTATTCTTTTCCTCCCTCCTTTCCTTCTCTTCCCTCCCTCCCTTCCCTCCTCTCCCTCCCTTCCCTCCCTGCTTTCTCTCCCTTCCCTCCCTGCTTTCTCTCCCTTCCCTCCCTGCTTTCTCTCTCTTCCCTCCCTGCTTTCTCTCCCTTCCCTCCCTGCTTTCTCTCCCTTCCCTCCCTGCTTTCTCTCCCTTCCCTCCCTCCTTTCTCTCCCTTCCCTCCTTCCTTTCTCCCCCTTCCCTCCCTCCTTTCTCCCCCTTCCCTCCCTCCTTTCTCCCCCTTCCCTCCCTCCTTTCTCCCCCTTCCCTCCCTCCTTTCTCCCCCTTCCCTCCCTCCTTTCTCCCCCTTCCCTCCCTCCTTTCTCCCCCTTCCCTCCCTCCTTTCTCCCCCTTCCCTCCCTCCTTTCTCCCCCTTCCCTCCCTCCTTTCTCCCCCTTCCCTCCCTCCTTTCTCCCCCTTCCCTCCCTCCTTCCTCTCCCTTCCCTCCCTCCTTCCTCTCCCTTCCCTCCCTCCTTCCTCTCCCTTCCCTCCCTCCTTTCTCTCCCTTCCCTCCCTCCTTCCTCTCCCTTCCCTCCCTCCTTCCTCTCCCTTCCCTCCCTTCCCTCCTTCCCTCCTTCCACTTTTTTTCCTTCCTTTCACTTTTGTCACAATATCACTGGATGTAATATGAAGTCAGATCACTGACATACTTTCCTTACAGCGGTGGACAAACTTTAGCATAGTACTTTTTTTTTTTTTCTTTCAAGCATTTCTTTAGCAGTTGTGATTCATAGGAAAAATTATTTATATATCAACACTTCTTACATTGAAACACATAACTGTAAAAGTACATGCTTTGTTTTTAATATAAGAGCACATTCAAACATTCTATTCTGCTTTCCCTATTCAATGAGAATTTGGCTGTTACATTTCATCAGGCTTAACTAAACTTCATGAAATAGGGGGGAAAAAATGCCCTGCTTATTCCCTACATAGCTACACTGAAAGTTCATTAATTATTTAGCTAAACTTAAAGTGACCAGAGTGTTACAGTGACCAATTACGAGTGACCAGAATAAACTTGCCTAGTAAGAACAAATTAACTCTTGGTGTAACTTCATTGTCTTATCTTCTCAGTTTCTTGATGTTCTTAAGCTGTTTACAATTAAAAAACAAAACAAAAAAAAATGCCAACAACTTAGTAGGTTAGTTGGTTAGTTTTCAATGCTGCTTCTGTTCCTAGACATGGAATTATTACTGCGTCATAACAGTTTAATTAATCTTTCTTGAAGATATATAATACTGAAGTAGCAATTTAAAGAGGAATAAAAAGGCAAAGAAGTGTAGTTTGTGTTGTATCTCATAGACATTTTGAGCCATCTTACACAGGAGTATGTGACATTTGAAGATGTGTCCTTACTTATGTATTATTTACTTGTAAAGCGCCCACATATAGGAGAAAAGTATTTATTTTTTATTTTTAATTTGCAGCGTGTAAGGTCTTGAGGTTACTTTAAATGCTAAGTTTATTTGAAATGCTGGAATTTCAGTATTCCATCTTCATGGAAAATGCTGTATGTCATAAGATACAATTTTAGATTTTAGTGCTATTTAAGAAAAAAAAATTAAACTATTAGATACAAAAAAAAACAGCAAACAAACAAAAAACTACCATTACCCCCCCTGTTCCCCCCAAAAACCAAAACAAACAAACAAAAAAAACCAGCAGGGTTTTAGAAGCTGTTTAGCCTATGTGATCCAGCCATTGAAATGAAGATTCTTGTCAGATGACTGAGACAGAGAATTCTAATTCCAGTTTTCTCTGACCTTAAAGAAGACTACTTACAAAACCAGGAGTGACTTTTTTTCCCTTTCTTGTAAGCTGTCTTCCCCCCACACCTTTTCTGTCCCCCTCTCTTTCTCTCTCTCCCCCTCTCTCCCTCTCTCTCCCTTTCCTCCTTAAAGAAAGAAATTACAAAGGCATTTTACAGCTTTCACAGTGTGTTCTGGTTTCTGTTGGTGGTGGGGCTTTTTTGTTGTTGTTGTTTTGTTTTTCTTTCTGAAGCACTCAGGTATGTCCTGCTTTTCTGTTCACTGCAGTTAATTTCTGGACTTCAGTTCTCAGTTTGCAGTGTAGGTTCTAAGGAATTTAAGTTACAAGTTTACCAGTAATTGGTAAAAGTATGCATCAGTACATAGATACATCCTTAACAATTTAATTTTGACTGACCTGACAATAAAAAAGTGTTTTACAACAGCGTTATAACTTATTTCAGACATAACGTGATTAGATGACTTTCTTTTAAAACAACATAACTTTAGAATTGTTCTTGCAGAATCTCAAGGCTAGGAGTTGTAGAGTATATTCATGTCATCCCAAAGCAAAAGGTCTCAGAGGAAGGTCATTTGGGCTGACGAGTTATGTTAGCATTCCTGTCTGAGCAGCATCCATTTTGAGGTTGTTCTATCATACAGAATCATTTCCAGTCTCTAAATCTCATAGTCTTACTTAAGGAGGAAAAAACTGTCAAGAAAATGATTTTCTTCAGTAATTCAGGGAGAAACAGATGATAGCCTGCATT
The DNA here is from genome assembly GCA_037305975.1 of Chrysolophus pictus. NCBI lineage: Eukaryota > Metazoa > Chordata > Aves > Galliformes > Phasianidae > Chrysolophus > Chrysolophus pictus. Next base: position 5,413,352 of record CM074614.1, read on the forward strand.
TGGACAAAGGGGAAGAAAATCTTTTTGCATTTCTTCCTGAAATGCGTAACATCATATAAGTCAAGTGAAGATATTTATGAGATATTTATCTTGTATTTAAGATTTCATCCCAGCTTATCCATTATCAACATTTTCTGGTGTGTTATGTGCAGATATCTTTATGCATTCTTTAATTTTCAGTGCCTGAAATCAGTAAAATGATTTCACTTTGGTTGAAATAACTGTTGATTGCTTTAGGGCTGCTTGTGGAATTGATCTGGCCAGAGACATGTATATTCCTATGCTCTGAAGAATAAGAATGAGATACTAAGATGAGACATTGCGTTCAGCCTGGTAATAGAAACACAATGGGCAAATATAACTGCTGATCTGGCATGAGAAAAATTATACTGCTTTGTTAGTTATTGCTGAGTCTGCATTTGGAACTGACATGTCCTTTATGGTAGTTCAGATTTGCAGAGGAGCTGTAGGACTATACCAGATCTAGTTATACTCCTATATAGCCTTCTATGGGCAGAAATTGGTCAAGAGAAGTAAGTGAGAAAGGGTTTTTTTTGTTTGTTTGTTTGTTTGTTTGTTTGTTTGTTTTTTGTCCAGTACTTCTTCATTTCTGAAAACTTAGGAAGAATTAAATGCACAGCAGCTTAAAATACAGATAAGTGGAAATTAAAACTCACTTTTTGCAATTTTTGCTAAGTCAGCTGCTCAAATATGCAGAAAAATAAACAAAACAAAACCTTTACTTAATTATGGCTAGAAAGATATGAAAAGGAGATTAAGAAAATGTCACTTTTGTCCAAAGCAGATGTTGTGGATATTTCTGTGATACAGCTCATCTGCACATTAAAAGACAAAAGCTTTCTCTATACATATTTCTTTCCAGTCACAACCATGCATCCTCTGGGTGCTAATTTTTTTAACTATGCACCAGCATATTTTATCTGATGAAAACAGTGTTGACATGTGGACTTGGAAGTTTAAATAACACTTTGTCCAGGACAAACCTCTACTGAACATTTTTCATGGGCTGAAACTCCGGAAAATCAGAAATAAGAATTCATGTACACCTTGTAATGCTACACAGTTGTGTCATACTATGTTGTGTAATACTATATTGATTTTTAAGTCTTGAGACTGAAAGCCTGCCCCAACAATCATTTATTTCAGTCAGAATACTCTTGCTTTCCACCTGAGCTCTGGTCATTGTGCAGATGGCTAGAGAGAGGGAGAGATACTATGCCTAATAGCCCTCAAACATCTTCATAGAAATGATATAGTTAATACCATTGACTAGGATGGGATTTTTTAATATTTGTGTTTTGTTTCTATTTCAAATAATTATTCGTCCTGATACCACACTGAACTGTGTTGGTTGAAGATGCAATCTGGAAAGGTGCAAAAATGTTCTTTTCAAGTATTTAACTAGAATGATACTATGAATCATTGTTTGAGTGTTACATGAAATTCAATTTAGATTGCTTTTCTGGCACATTCACTGTTACACTACTCAATGATTCCCCGCCTAGATGCTCCTGTGAGGTTTCCTGATGTTTCCTTCTGTAAATGCTACGTTAGGAAAAAGGAAAGAAAGCAAAATATCACAACCTCAAAACAAGTAGCATTTACACATCCTGCAGGAAGAAATGTTTCTATATTAATTTTGTTAACAATGTTAACAAAATGTATACAATGTTCTTGTCTGTCTACTTGCATAAAGTACCTCTGTGGAAAGAAATTTTTAAAGTTCAAAGGAATTTGTATAATCTCATGAGGTAGAATAAGCCTCGGCTTAATATGAGCATTATCAAAATGAACTCTATCTTAGAACATTGATGTTTAGCAGGTACATATTTACATTGTATAGTTGCTCAAATATACTAAGTTACAGATAAACAATTCATTCTTCCTTCTTTATTTTAACATTAATTTATCTATGATAAATCTCCAGTATGAAAAAATGTGAGTTTAAATAACTCTCCTTGGTGGCATAAAAGCTTGTGGTAAAATTTCTTACTTTTTATTTCTGAGATAAGTTGTTATGTAAGGCAACATAAAATCAGAAACAGTACTTGACAGAAAAAGTTGTTTTCTTGTTGTCTCCTGATGAGATAAATCCCAGAAGCCACAGGTATTTTATTCTTTTCAAACTATGCGACATATACGTTATGGTTTACCATTGTGTTTTATATTTGGAGTAACATTTAGGCTATGCTAAATCCTGGTAATGGAGCTGATGCACTGACTGTGCAGGTTAAATGTACCATAATGCTTTCAAACACCTGTTACAATATCATCAGTTGTGGCCATTTCATCTTTTTTAATGAGGTAAGTACTGGCTATACAGTGTAGCTCTTTCTCTCTTTTATGAGGTTACTCCTGGGACTTTCAATACTTGCCTGAAATACATTGTTTGTGAAAAGGTCTGGTCTCTTATGAGGGAGGTTTTCACTGCTAGACTCTGCAGGAGAGCAGGTGGCAGAGGCTGTGAACCTTCCTCCACTTGGAAGACAAAATCACAATTTCTAGTCATCTTTCTGGTACGTTAAACAAACAGAAAAACAACAACCCAAAAAACCAGGGTAAGCCCAAAGCGATCAATGTATTAAGTCCTCTGAAGTTATATTAATTCAGAGAATTTGTAGGAAATTAAATAATCGCCTATGCTTTGGAAGTTTAGCTTAGCGTATACATTTTGTGTGACTCAGAATTGGAAGGAGGAATCCGGGAAGTCACTCTGTAGAAATGAGTGTTTGGGGCTTTCTCCTTTTATTCTTTCTCCTGGATAGCTCTACTGGCCGCTGTTCTTGCTGGCGTTTTCCCTAGAATCAAAATTTTATGCAATGAGGAGGCTGGGCTATGTGGACTTTTAGTCGGCCCATATATACAGGATATACTCCTTCCTGTATTGCTCCAGTAATTTTTCAGTATTGTGTATGAAACTAGTGAAGAGCTTGAGCATGCAACCTTCAGTCCTGAATGTTGTTGCCATGCTGCGTGTTTACCTGACTTTGTAGGGAGATTTGGAGTGCATCTACTTTCGCCAATGGTTACTATTTAAATATTTCACTACTTGATTGTGCTTGAAGACCAATGATGAACTCACTGGTAACCAAAATTCAGATACTATTTTAAGTTTCAGGCTTGTTTTAGTTGTTTGTGTGTGTGTGTGTTAAGTAAAGTAATAAAAGCTACCTTTGCAGCGCAACAGGAAAATTAGAGGAAAACATAGTGTTATGCAGGTTTTGGAGTTCAGTTTTCTGAGGGGCTTGTTTTGTTATTTGACTTCTGTAATGTTTAATAGTTTCAGAGTCCATGTACTCAAAGTCACTGTTGGTACAATGCAGTTTACAACTTTTTATTGGTTAATGGAACTTTCCACAAAATATACATCTGTTTCTTTCTGTTCTTCTGAAATAATTGCACTTCTTTTCCTTTCAAGAAGTGATACGCTGATAATAAATGTTTGCTGAATTCAGGAATTCAGACAGAAGTTGGATGAGTGTTTATGACAACATTCACAATGTACCACTTTTTTTTTTCTTTTTTTTTTTTTCCCCCTCTTACTCTTCACATGCATGGTAAATATTAACAATGCTCTGCTATGGTTTTTGCATGCTTAATGAAGGAAAAGAGCAGCATGAGTGCACTTGTAGCACACAAACTAAATTCAACCTGACTAGTACAGAAAAGTCCAAATTGAGCTCTCTGCCTAAAAATTACATTACGCTCAGATGTTGTGGGGAGGATTTCTCTCTGGGGAAGAACAAACTGTTTTCTGTAACTAACCTCATTCAATCATGTATATCAGAAAGCTGCTAACATTTCTGTTACGGGTTCTTACCAGCTGAAGAATTTGGCAGGAACGTGCTGACTATATACTCAAGCTAGATTAGCTTGTGTTTTTCCCCTCCTGAACACCATATTTGCTCAATTTTGGAGGCCATAGTCAGGTAAGAGACCTTTTGGTGGCAAAATATGCTTGCTTAGCCTGGATTGATATCTCTTCCTGCAGCAAGAGGCTATGAAGCAGTAAGGTGAAATTATGTATTGTGTAAATTTTACATTGTATGTCTTTTGATTTTATATGTCTTTTTAAGACATTAAATGTCTCAAAAATATGTATTTTAGTAAATTTTATACAGACATTCAGATAGTTTACTTGTGTATGCCATGAGATTCTGAAAGCACATATATAAAAAAAATCAAGCTGTGCAGTACAGATTAAGACAAGTGTGATATCTTTGAGGAAGCTGATACAGATGAGCCAACATAGGAGGCTAGATAGAAACAACTTCAGTGTAATCTGAGAATACAAGCTCTAAGAGCAGTGAAAGAAATAATGGATGAAGATGTGTTTTTATGGGAAGTTTTGTGTTCACATATAGGAAAATTACTTCCAAGATCACTTGCTTATGTTGTATAGGAAAATAGAAGATAACATCTAGTTCTGTAAAACTGACAGAAATTAAAGAAGTGATGAACAAGGACTACAGAAAGAAAAATATATCAAAAACCAAGCAAACACAAAATTGAAACAAGAACCTAATGAATAAACTTGCTAATTCATGTGCAGCACAGGGAGGGAGATGCAAGGAAGAGTGTACTTGTCTCATTTAGTCTTTTTCATCTCAGTGCAGTTGTGAGTTTGAGTCATCAGATGGGGAGGAATAAAATACAGCAATAATAACTTCCCTATGAAAAGGCAGAGGCAGAAAAGGATGCTGATGCACAGAAGTTAAAGGCAAGTACAGGTGTGCAGCTGTCTTGCTATATTCTGCCAGTTGCTGTCACGTGTTAATTCTTACTGTAATGGGCAGGTAAAGTCTACTTAAAAAGATAGACTACTTGGATTAATTCCAGTCTGGAAGGGAACAATAGCATAATTATTAATCACTTCTACCAAACCATTTATCTACCCTTATTTGCAGTGTGAAGGATGTGTGAAATGACCATAAAAAACCTTTTTTTTCTTTTTTCTGCCACTTAGTTTTGAATGCTCGTGGTATTGATGTGGAAAGCGTGATTGCTAGGAAAAATCTCCTACCCTGACAATACATTGAAAATGCAAAGACAGCTAATAAATAACTTATTAGGATAACTGTTATACCTCAACCAGAAGTTCAGACTTGTGATGCAAGAAAAAGCAACCATGTATACAAAACTGAGAGACCTCAAACCTACTGAGCTATTCATCAAAGCATTTTAAAATCAGTTAAGTTCATTAAGTTGGAGGGAAAGTTGTGATTCCCGACGGTTTAATAAGGAAAGTTTCCTCACTGATTGTGTTTTGGAATCAGCCAATGAAGACTGTGACTGCAGCTTCTTAAATACAAAAGATTTGCCAAAATTTCACTGACATTGTTCCTTCTTATTTGAAAGGCTATGAGCAGTCTTGATGTCCTGGCATTTAGGATGATGCAGAAACTGAATGGCAGCCGTCTGTCACCCAACTAAATTCTTGAGAAGTAGCAACTATTCGGCTGACAGTTGCTATACGTATTTAAATATTTCATACAAGATTTGGGACATGGTGGACGTTAGTATCATATGCTATCATAATGCTCTCTTCACAGTCTTAAACTCCTGCAGATAGGTGCATCAGCTTACCTCTCACAATTCAGCAAATGAATGATAAAGCATGCATTGATCCTAGCACAAGTTTTCTTTTGGTTTTGTTTAGAATTTATTAGTTTTTTATCAGAACAATTTATTTTATGTTAAAACAGCAGGTACTCTTCGTACATCTGTATGGTACTGGTGCACTGCCATTTATGAGGAGTCATTTAGGGGATATAGAAGTGCACATTACAACTCAAACAAGCTGGTATCTAGGAATCATAAAAAGCTGCAAAGAAATAACTCTCAACTTAGCAGGCAACGTGTTCTGATTTTTGCAAAACAAAATACATCAAGACACAATTGGAGAAGGTCTGCTGGGCACTTTTTGACTGTGCTGAGAGCAGGCAGAAAGGAAATAATAGACAACCTTTTTTCTAGAAGCTCCAACACTGTTGATTTGTGTTACATCACCACAAAGCAGTGGTGGTGAAAAATCTGATCTACTTTAAAAGTATAGAGGTATAGAAATGCCCTCAGAATGCTAGGAGTGTAATGTTAGCATACCGTGAAAGTGGTGTGATGGCACTTTCTTTCCTTCTCTTCAACATATACATCTGTCATTTTATTTCCCTGTTTTTCAGCCCATGGCCATTTGTGTCTGAGGGAAGACTGATAATCCAAGATTGGAAAAAAAATTTTAATTTTTTTCCCCTAGGTATGCTAGTGCAGAGTTACCAGACATTAGGAATTCACAGTGTTCTTCTCATAATTCCATTCTACCTCCCACCTTCTACCATTAATTGAGCTGAAACTTCTCAAAAGATGATTGCTGCTGCACTCAGAGTGGTTGGTTTTCTCTCATAAACTTCTAGTTTGGGAATCTAGATTGCAATGGACTTGAATAGGAATTCAGTTGTGGCCCACATTAAAAGAGAGAGAGAGAGAAAAAAAAAAAAAAAAGGATAGAAAAAGTAGTTCTGGGGACTTTTTGTTTATTTCTTGACTGTAATAATCTTAGAAATGCTTAACAGGACTGTGCTCATTGTACTAAGTTTAGAGTATCTTCAATCTAGTTTTGTTTTGTTCTATTTTTTCCTCACAATGGATGTTTCTGAATGTTTGAAAGATGCTTTTAATATGTAGAGATGAAGAGTGGATAGTAAGGAATCATTTTAGCATTTTAACTGATACAGTAAATTATGTCCAGCTCTGTAAATATTATTTTACATGTTTGTTTTGAAGGTAGGCAGAAGTTTGTGCTCCTTTACTGTTGCTCTTAAAGAGGACAGAGATTTATGAGAGGACCAATGGCTCATTATGGAAGAATAGGCATTTAAATTTTGAAATGTTGGTTAAACAGAACTTCTGCAATAGCAAAAAGAGGATTCTTGGCTTATTGAACAGTGGAGAAAAGAAGAGCTTACTTTGGGAAATGCTTCTGATTTTGAAGAGAAGTAGCAGTAAGTAAATAGTTCTGCAGTCTGGATGCTGTAGTAACTAAGCAAATAGGTTTTTATTTTCCACACCTTTGCTTTTTCTGATTTATAATAGTAATTTTTATTTTTTATTTTTTAGATTTTCAAGAAAGTGGGGTAAAGAAATTGAAAATGTTATTTACAGGTCATGACTCCCTATATGAGGTTGGCCTCAATTTTTGGTCAGAATTGTTGTTATGGAACACTACTTCAGATATGTTCCACATCAGTTTGTTGCTTTTTCTCTGACTTTTTGAAGTGAAATGAATGGTTTTGTGTATCACTTGTTCTTCCAGAAGGATTTCTTCCAAGGCTAATAATGCCATTAGTCAGATATTTAGGAATGATCCACTTTGACAATTTATGGTTGAACTTTACTACCTTGATATTTCCCTAATGAGTTGGGCTATCAATTTGAGTCAGTGTAGTGCTCTTTTGCATTGTTTAAACTTGCAGGAACTTCGGTTCTCAATGTATCCTAAAGTTCAGTAGTTGTTTTCTAAATCCTGATGTTTTTGCTATTTAAGCCAAGCTTGTATTCTCATAGTAGTCATACAGGAAGTACTAAGAAATTAAAGGATGGCGTGTATCAATGAAAGCATTTATCTAAAGTGTTTCTTCATGGTAACAGCTGGAATGTGGTAAGCCTCATATCCTATTTTGTAATGAAGCATTGCTTTGCACTTCTTCTGTCCCTGTAGATCATCTTTCATGTTGCAATGTTTATATCAGTTGTTTCGAGATGCTGTCGTTTACTTAATGTTCTTGCTGTTTTATTTATAGTGTCAGTATATGTGAACATAAAAGAAGTTTCTGCATTTTGTAAGACAGACAGCATGACAAAATACCAAGCTGTCTTTTTTTTCTTTTTTGGTTCTTGTGGGTTATACGAAGTCCTGAGTGGGCTTTTCCACGTGGGCATCTTTTTTTTCATGCCAGCAACTTCCTCTACTTAGACAGTCCAAGCCATGATTTTCTGGCCTTTCAACACTCTTCCAAAGGCAGGTGCTGAAAACCCTTTGTCAGCACAGTTCAGGACTTAGCAGGACGTGGAGGAGGTCCGTGTGCTTTTTATCTTACAATGATGGTCACAGTGTTTGCTTTTGAAAAGCATATTGAGAGTAGGATGGTACTAAATATTTCTCCATGGAGAAAGCTGATGTGAAAGATAGCTGGAGATAGCTGGGGTAAGCACTGTGTGGTGTTTTTGTGGGGGTTTTTTTTTGTTTTTAAACCTGAAGCATAGTTCCTGTATCTTACCGTTCACATCTTTCTCTCCCTGCCTCATCCCTAAAACCCACCTTCAAACTGCAGTCTCTTGAAGCTCTTAGGAATGTAAGTCTAGAGCCTCCTCTTATGTCAGATGTTATTTTATTTCTTTCAAATTGACGACATGGAGTGCAAGACCTATATGCTAACCTGAATCTGGTTCAGGCTCATTGGAAAATACACAAATTCATCTTCATCGTAATTAATAATGTTTTTTGTTCCTTATTCTTTCCTTCTGTAGGAAAATACACATTTCTGTGTACTTGCCCCTTTTATGTGCATGCCTTGTTGCTACTTCATGTCATGAGCTTTCACACAATGAATATGACTACGTAAATAAGATAAAGGCATAGATGCAGATTGCATAGTCAGTGATTATAAATATCAACAGGAGAGCTCAGGGTTTACATGTTATCTTTCATTAGGGTGTCTCAGAGATTCAAGGGGAACATTAGCTGATGAAATTACAGAACACTTTCTGCATTATCCTATGTCAACCATAGTTGGGGAGCATGACTGGCTTTTTTGAGATCATGCAGTAGTCCCAAATATAAAATAAATCCTGATGCTCTTATCAGTAGGCAGCACTGCATTTTGCACTGTGGAAAATTGTAGAAAAATGTGTTGTAGCAGGCACTGCCTCAGGCCACATTCTTTAACTTTCCCTCCTTCATTTCCTACTTTATAGTAGAGTTCTCAATTTTCTCTTCAAAAGGTGATTTAAATAATATTCCAATACTTTCTTCAAGCTACATCTAGTTCAGTTGTGTCAACTACTCAAAGTGCAACTTTCCAGAAATGAAAACATTTCTCAGGCTTCAATACAAATACAATGGCATGCAAGTGAATTAAGCCTGTCTCCAGGAATTTCATTGACAAGGCAAATTTTTGTTCCCAAAGAGTAAATAAGTTTGAATGCTGTAATTTATCATGTTCAGCTTGAAACAGTTAGATATTCAAGCACCTTGCTGAAAGAGTTGTATTCTTTAAACCAAAAGCACAGCAGGCAAACCCAGCAGGGAAACAAACTTAAGGTCTTCAGTGTTATATAAATTTCACAGGTGATCACTTCAGAGCTTAAGGAGTGTGAAATTGGTACGTGTTCTGGTCTTCATCCTGAGGATTAGGATCTGAAGCACAGGAGGTTTTCAGATCAGACTCATGGTAGTAACTGAAGTGTATTTGCTTAGCATTTGCTCCAGCTGCCCACTGTAGGCTGTCGTGAATCTCACCCATTATCTGGTAGGAAAAGAAGGCCTAGGAGAAGCGTGCTCACCTCAGGCAGGATAAATAGGACCATTTCTCCTATGGCTGCATAGGAAGCTCTGCCACAGAGCAACAGTAGGTTGGTATTGTAACCACTAAATCCTGCTGACAGCTCATTTGTCATATACAATGTGTTGGTGTTCCTTTGAAGTCTAAAATATTGGGTGTTGCCACAAGATTATAGCAGTGCTCAATGTACTTAGGAAGAATTAAGTTCCAGTTCACAGTTCAGTGTGAAAGGATTATCAAAGTTGCGTTCCTTTTGTCTCCGGTAACTATAAGCAAAGGTGGTCATCTTCGTTATCTTCATTCATTCATTTTCATTCATCCCTCTTATCCTAAAATTGTACCTATTTGTGTCGCTACAGGTTTATCAGCCAAGGCAAATGATTTGGGTTAGCCAGAAAATCTTCCCAACCAGCCATGGAGATGGGGGATTTCTAAAGGTAAAGTTATTTGTTATTTCTCTCATCTAACAGTTTACTAAGATGAAAGTTTCCTGAGGGAAAAAAATACACAAACAAAACAAAAAAAAGAAACCAACAAGCCACAAAATACTGACAGTTCAATGGAGTTTATTTTATGACTGTTTCAAGAACATGGTTAGGTTTCATGATTTCATCATGAGTCTCGTGGTATTCTGTTTTTCTTGAAGCTTTGGCTCCATGAGCCAAGCAGTTAAGTGAGGATTTCAGCATTCATTCTAAAATTTTGTTTTTATCATTCAGACTTGCAGAAAACATGGACTTTTACTGACTACATATCAGAAAGGAAATGTTAATTTTCAAGAGTTCAGATTTCTTAAGTCTGTCTGATGATTTTTCGGGCTTGACATCTGAGTTTCAAGTGCTTGATTTTGGCTGTTGTCACTTACTAATAAAGAGGGAATGATAATGTACAGAGAAGGAAGGGGGGTTGTTGTTGTTTTTCTTTTGTGAGCTTTTGTGCTTTACCTGGCTTAAATAACAAGCATATCGTACATGACATTTTTCATTCAAGTTTGACAGGAAGGTCAGAAGAAGTGAGTTATCAGACATGACTGATAAGATTTTGTTCTGTTGCCATTGCTGGTTTCATTAATCCCAAATTAGATTTGAAATCTGCATAGGAAAGAACAGTTGTTCAGAACTACAGAATGTGTATGCTTTATTTTTGTTTCTCATTCATTAATGACTCAAAGTCTGCAAAAAAATTGTAAGGTCAGCAAATAAGAGCACATGGAAAACTGTTTTGGTTTAATTTCCATTACTATCTAGACTGCAACTCCTTGTTATCAAAATCTGGATAACTCTATATTTTACTTTATAAATTTTTCTTTATAAATAAATAAAAAAATTCATAGTTGAATTGACTCATTTGAATTTGACTCCTTCAAATTAACATGTACATTAACATTAACATGTGAGAATGCCATTCCTAACATTCAGAGTGTTCTTAAAGTTCATCTGAAAATGCTGATAGCAATGCCAGGTTAAGGCAAATGTACCAAATGATCAAATGCTGTCATACTTACACTAAAAAAATTTGCTAATTTTATTAATCATCTGTTTACTAGGTGATTTTTTTTATGCTTCAGCTTTGAATGTTTCATTCATCACTACTCAAAGTAGTTCCTAAAACACAGGAATAAAGTTATGATCTATGTGCAAAATATTTCATAACAATGCTGCGTTCCACTGGCTTTATGAGTAGCCATGTATTTGTATTGTACATATCTTGAAAAAAAAACCATCAAAAGGGATAACCTTCTGACCTATACAATGTTATAGGGGTTCTTCTTTCTTTATAGTTATTGCATTCCTGATTTTTCACCACCATTCTGACCGTTATGCAATTCTTCAAAAGGTATTTGGCATAAGCTTAAAAGGAGCAGTTTTTAGTTTCACAGTTAAGCTTCAGAAGCAATTTAAATATTAGCTGCACACAATCCAGTTTCTAGCAGAGTATCAGCTTTAACAAAAACCCAGTGTAGTTGGAATCTAACTATTGTTCATCATGCTTATAAAATTAATCAGGAGAAATTTCTGGAGAGAACTGCAGAAACTGCTCAGCCTTTTTGCAACTCAACATTTTAGGTACTCCTTTTTAGTACCAAACTGGTTGAACTACCAAAGGAATGAAATAAAATCGATAGAGTTTATTAAAAAAAATCTTCTTCTTCTTTTTTTTTTTTCTGATGTTTTTTTCTTGTTGTTTTAGGGTTTTTTGTTCATTTTTTTTTTCCCCCTCATGCAACCAACAAGCATAAATGGATACATTTATTACAGACAACTTACTTCCCGGCCCAGAAGGGTCATATGGGATTTTTAATCTTATGATTGTATGGCAGAATTTCAGCGCTAAGATTGTTTTCACAGCTGAAAAGGAACTGCCCAACACAATACTTTTGGAAATCTGCCCAGACCTTTGGTCTGTGTGGTGTCCCTGTTTTCATATGTAAGTTTCTAGTTTTCTTCTCATATCCTGTAATGATACACAAGTAGCAAATTTATTTAACAAATGAGCAATTCCACATGGGTGGAATTTTCTGGTGTCCTGTGAGGGAACATATTTGTACAGTCACTAGAATTTAAACATAATTTTCTCACTCTGAAATGCTGTCTTTTGCAAAATCTCCAATTTGATTCTAACAAAGCCAATACTGTGTTTCTACTAGTTCTTCTACAGCTAGCAGACTTCTGCATTTCTACTGAGTGAAACCCACCCAGTTTGTAAGTTTCTGATGCCCATATAGGTGTGGGCACTGTTTTTCCCTAAGGGAAGGATTTCAGCCTTTTCAGGCTGATAATCTGGCTGGGTGCAGTGCAGAGCCCCGGGGTGATCTGTGTGACTGAGAGTAGAATTTAGCCTGTTATCTTTGATAAATACAGTGGGAAAGCCCCAGGGTGGCTTCATTCTTAATGCTAGAAAATATGACAAATACAGACATTCCAGTGAAAATTATGGCTCTGAAGAGCCATAAGAGAAAAAGAAGAGAAAAGGGAAGACCCTGAAAACTGCACTTTCTAAGTAGTGTGAGACTGCTGTTTGTTCAGCTTCTGATTCAGAAACTCAAAACCCTGCTGTCAGAAGAACTGAACTTGGAGAAGATAGTTTTTGTTTCTTAAACAAATTTTAAAAATAATCGATCTTATTCAATTCGATATGTATTAAAAAATAAAATCAATAGAACACCTTTACAATTTTGAGCTCTTAAATACAAACTTAAAAACAACAACAACAACAACGCAGAGATCTTTTCAAAAATTTGGAATGTATGGCTAATAAGCACATTATTTTTGTTCAAAATGCCATAGTGACATATCAGTAGCAAAGTATTTTAAGCTTGTACTTAGCCTTTAGGCCTCCTACTGAGGTTTGAGCTGAAACAGGTATTCATGTTGCTGATTAGGCTCCAGCCAGTGAGTAATTAAGTATGGTGAACAAAATAGAGGTAGGTGGGTAGCCTGCACACTACATCCTTACTTTTTCAGAGACCACAGTAATACACTACAGAGCCTTTGAATTCCCATTAGGGAAAGGATAAGTGCTCTTCTCAATGAAGCATTACAGAAAAGTCTCTTATTAGTGTATGCTAGATGCATAAGACATAAGGTGTTTAAAAAATTAGAGGGTTAATCTGCAAAAAGTTCTCTCAATAATGAAATAATCTTTCATAACTCAGAGGCACTTTTATGTTGGAGGCCAGGTGGAGCCACGAAATGGAACTTGGGTTATAGAAACAAATGAGCAAGGTAATTTGTTAGTAGATGGTACCATGAGCATCATTTTTTTTCTCACTTGTGTTAGTACTTTAGTACTTAGTACTAGAGTTATGTTTTCAGTGGGGGCTCAGTACTTACACGTTTAGTTGTGGCCATGAGTTTTTCACTAACTATACCGAGACACTCCATCTTCATTCTGTGCTTCATATGTGCAAAATGGATAATTACTTGGTTTTGGCCATATTTGTAATAATGCCAGAAGTACTGCACACTCATCTTCCAGTGCAGCTGCAGGCCTGAGCAATCCCAGCCATTACAAAGGACACTGAAATTCCCTGATTTGGTGTTGGGTAGTGTAGGGATGTACAATTGGTGATCTGTTGAACGGGTTTTGTCTTCATTGCATCTCTAAACCTCTAAAGTTGGTAGGATGATTGGGGTATTCCCAGCTGCAACAACTGAACAGAATTCCTGGTGGAGGGCTGTTGGTGACCTAACTCTGAAATTCTTTGACTGCCATGGCACACTTGCTCAGCCCCAGAAAAGACTTTTCCTCAGATGCTGCATAGCTTGCCTGGTATATAACAATCTTTTCCCCTCAGAGGCATTAGTATTAACAGTTGATTAAGGTATGTTTGGTAGATATTTACTTCTGAACTGAAGTTAGGGGATGTTGAATATCTTAGGACATGAGAAGGGAAGACCCACCAGACATACTTCAGAGAATCACAGCTAATGCTATTTTTCCTCTCTGCAGGGATGTCTTCCCATCTCAAAGGAAGTAAATCGCAAGAAAGAAAGTGAAGTGGAAGGGGCATGTTGGGCTCCAGTGAATGGCGATGATCACCATTTCACCAAAATCAATTACCTCTACACTTTTTAGTCATGATTTTTCCATTTGTATCACATATGGTGTATGGGTTTGATGAGGTCATGGTGTCATATATTGGGAATTGTTTCTGTGTAAATCATCAAGTGTAAGAAGAAACTACGGGACTCTGAGCCTTGCTTTAGAAAATAACAGTGGACAAACGTGTACCATAAAACTAGGTTTAACATTCTGACTCAAGCGAAAGCTCTCAGAATTTCACACTGTGAATCCATGTTTACAAACATTACAGGTGGGCCCTCAGGCCTGGTTCTACCACAGCAATGTCTTCCACTACTCAAACTCCACTGCTTACATGAAACTGGTAAACTACTCTCTCCATTTTCACCATCCCTAACTGCTTTTTGCAGAGGCTGAGAGTCCCCCTTTTTTTCATTTAGATGTAACAAACCTAGTAGTTTATTTTCATCAATTGTCTGTATATCTCTATATTTTATCCATGTACTCTTTTGATGTATAGAAGTAGTATGAAACTCATGGTTTCCTTGTGGTAAGTGATTGTGATGCTGCCACGGGATTTGAGACACTGATGAATGGTGCTATTTTGGACTTTAAATATGCTCCTTGGCAAGGTAGCTCTGATGGAGTTATTTTTTATTTCCATGTTCTGAGAAGGTGTTGGTACTTTGTTTTTCTGAATGTTGTTCTTTAGACTGGACTGACTTGTTTACTTGTGTCTTCAGTGTGGCTTTCTTATTCAGTGCCGTAGGTGAGTAACTACTTATAGTGTACAAGTGAGGAACTGATTCCCTGTCAGGGTCCACTCACAAACTTGCAGTTACAGTGGGAGCAATCACAAAACTGTAATTTTATATAAAATCTCCTTTCTGACTTCTATCCACCTAGCGGAGAAAAACAAGCAATAATTTTTAAGCAACCTCTCAAAATCTGTTTTGATTTTTGTCATTTTTAAAGGCCTTTTTGGAAGAGGGACAAGTTTTAAAGTCCTCTTCTAATACATAAAATAGGGGATATTGTAAGAAACATACTGCAGACTTCTGAGAGGTGAAGTCCTATAGGGGAAAAGAGTACATTCCCACAGCACTGTCAACATACGAGGTTTACATTTTTGTTCTTGCTCCCAGATATCTATCAATACAAAACAACACAAAATACAAAACTAAACAGTATCATTTAATCATGGGATGTTGTTGTGTTAGAAACAGTCTGAAAGCCCACCTTAATTTTTTATATAATTCTGTCTTTTAGCTCTTCCTTTCACAGGGCAGGCCTTGTTCTGAACTGTTTTAGCTTCTGACTGTTAAATACCAATGCATGCACTGCACTTCCTTGATTTCTTTCCCTTCCTCTCCTTCTGTATCTCTTTTCTTTTCCAATAGATTAGATTCATCTATTGTGCTGTATATAGAGCAACAAATAATATTCAGCAGTTGTGGCATTTATGTATAGTTGCAGTTGTGTACTGCTGAAAATGCAGGCTTTTGTAACGATGTGATCTTTAATAATGCACTACAAGTACCCAACGTATTTTAGCTATTTTAGTAGGATTTGTTCAATAAATATGCAAGCTCTAATGGTAACTGTGATGTCTCCGCTTCTTTATTCTAACATGAGTGCTCCTTTAGTTAGTTTTCAACCTGTTCTTTACATGACTATTAATTTTTTCAGGAATGTGGGGGGATGCAAAAGTTGATTCCTTTTGTTGCCTGCTAAACAGTAGCCACTAAGATAACTTAAGTGATCTGGGAATAATCATAGAATTGTAGAATCACTGAATCATCAAGATTGGAAAAGATCTCTAAGACCATTTAGTCCAACCGCTTCCATCTATCACCACTATTTCCCACTAATATTTCCATGTCCCTCAGTACAACATCTAAACATCTTGAACAACTGCAAGGATGGTGACTCCACCCGTTCCAATGCCTGACACTCTCTTGGAGATGAAGTATTTCCTGAAGTCCGACCTGAATCTCCCCTAGTGCAACTCGAGGCCATTCTGTCTAGCCCTATTGCTAGTTACGTGGGAGAGGAGGCTGACCCCCACCTCACCACAAACTCCCTTCAGCTGGTTATATAGAGCTATAAGGTCACCCCCAAGCCTCCTCTTCTCCAGACTAAAGAATCCCAACTCCCTCAGCTGCTTCCCTGAGACTTGTGCTCAGGGAAGAGAGACTTGTGTGAGACCTGTGCTCCAGACCTCTCACCAGCTTCCTTCCCTTTCTCTAAGCAGGCTCCAGGGCCTCAATATCTTTCCTGTAGTGAGTGGACCAAAACTCAATACAGCACTCAAGGTGCTGCCTTCCCAGTGTTGAGCACAGAAGGATGATCATTTCTCTGCTTCTGCTGGCAACATTATTTCAGATACAAACCAGGATGTTGTTTGCCTTCTTGGCTGCCTGAGCACACTGCTAGCTCATGTTCAGCTGAGCATTAACCAATACTTCCAGGTCTGGTTCCTCTACACAGTCTTCCAGCCCCTCTGTCCCAATCCTATAGTGTTGCCAGGGGTTGTTGTGGCAAAATGCAGGGCCTAGTATATGGTCTTGCTGTACTTCATCCCATTGGCCACAGCCCTGTAGTCTAGATTGTTCAGATCCCTCTCTAGGTCCTTCTTACCTCCAGGTAGATCAACACTTTGTCCCACCTTAGTGTCATCTGCAAACATACTGAGGGTGTACTCAATCCCATCATTCAGGTAAAGATGTTGGATAGGACAGGCCTCAATACTGACCCCTGGGGAATAGCACTAGTGCCTGGTCACCAGCTGGTTGTGACTGCATTTATCACCTCTAACTGGGTCCAGCCAACCAGCCAGTTGTTTACACAGCAAAGAATGTACCTCCCCAAGCCATGGGCTGCCAGCTTCTCTGGGAGAATACTGCTGGAGACAGCGTCCAAGATCTTGCTGAACTGATGGCTGCTGGACAACTCTTAAGCCTGCTGAGTTAGATGCAAGACTTGATACTATTTTTAATAATCCCTGGAGAAGACTAGCATTATATGCATGGAAAATACAATAATTTTCATTTTCTACTTCTGATGAATCCAGTTAAAATGGTATTTTTTCAGTATGTTCAGTGAATTTTGAAAGAACACTGGTATACTCCTTTCTTTTAAAAGCAGTGTTATTGGAGGAAAAAGTATTACCAGCATTTGCTGTGTTTAGGACATAGAATACAGATTTCATTTTAGCATAGAGTACAGTTTTTTAGCATAGAACATATTTTCTATAAGCACAGGCAGTGATCTTCCAGTTGATACCAGATGTGGTCTGCTGCTCAAGTTTTCTAGTCTTGAGATCAAATGAGAACAGTTCCGTATACCATAACCATTTATTCCACTAAATGAGTTTACATCAGGGTTGAGTTTGGTTTGATGCCTTTTATTGTATCACAGAAATCTGATCGTGCTCACATGGCACTTTCTGATCTAAATGGCCACTGATCTCACTGCTGTGTAGGAAACACCACAGACAGCAATTTTTCCTTATCTATACGAACACCTTTATATCTTTCTATACACCTACTGCAGACTGGCAGCCCCCTCCTAAGTCATTGCAGGGAAGTAGCCAATCCAGCTGCTCACCTGCAGGACAGAGGGCTTAATAACCCACGAGAGGAAAGGGACTGGACTCTGGTCTCTGCTTGAAGCAGAAGGAGGCATCGGCCCCCAACACCCACGGTGTTA
The DNA here is from genome assembly GCA_037305975.1 of Chrysolophus pictus. Taxonomy (NCBI): domain Eukaryota; kingdom Metazoa; phylum Chordata; class Aves; order Galliformes; family Phasianidae; genus Chrysolophus; species Chrysolophus pictus. The sequence continues at coordinate 5,431,165 of CM074614.1, forward strand.
CCAACACCTGCAGTGCCCCTGGATAATAAATTCAAGGCTCTCAGACTGGGAAGACACAAGGGTTTGCAAAGTGGTCCAAACCCAGGCCTGTGAAGCACATCAAGAATGCAGGAAGTATCAAGCATAGAGAGCAGGGCCAGTTGGGGGCACTGCATTAATACCAGTGCCATGAAGAAAGGGCAGAGAGTCTTAGTAACTGGGAGTCCTTGCTGGGAGGCACTGAGGCTCCTGTTCGTCACCCAGATAACCTCTCCAGAGAGGTGTGCTGTCTTCAGGGGCACGTTTAGAGACATTAGGAAGGCTCTACCACAGCTCATTAACCTGAAAGGCTACTGTTCTTTCATTGTCATTCAGGCTGAGTCCCAGGATGCTGCAAGGAGGAAACTGAAAATGTTAAAATGGGCTTTGAATCCGTTGGAAAGATGCTGGAGGGATCGGGGTACAGACCTGAAAAGGAGGAAAAGAATGTGTCAGGTAAATGATTAGATGAGGCAGTGATGTTTTGATTAGGGTTAGGGTTATGTGGACTTCTGATGGACTCCAATTGAGCAAGTGGGGAGCAGGTGCTCTGGGGAGCAAGCTCTCTAGATTGATTATCAGGGTTTTAAACTAGGTTTGATGGGGGAGGTGAGAGAATTTAGATAAGACAGAGAGGGACTGAAGGATGTTGTCACTGTTGGGGACTGCAGGGAAAAACGTCTGAATTATTCTATAGGATTGTGCAAGGACTCCTCAGTGAAGGTCATGTTGCTGATACTTTGTAGAAAATCTTCTTGCGTCCCTCTAGGAATAACCATACCTGCTGCTTCCCTAAAATGCCTGTATACCAAAGCATGTAGCATAAACAGGATGAGCTGCAGATCTATGTATGGTTGCAAGGCCATGATCTCATTGCAAACATGGAGATGCAGTAGGACTTGCATGACTGGAATGGTGTCATGGAGGGCTATGTTTGTTTTTCAGAAAGACAGGCTGGGGGAGTGAAGTGGAGGAGTTGCCCTTTATGTGAGAGAGCAATTAGAAAGTAATGAGCTCCACCTGGGGGAGGGTGAAGAACATGTGGAGAGCTTGTGGGTGAGAATTATTAGGTGAGCTTGTATGGCTCACACTGTTGTGGGGGTGTACTACAGGTCACCAAATCAGAAGCGTGAAGTTGATGAGGCCTTCTATAAGCAGCTGAAAGTAGCCTTGCAATCCCAAGCGCTAGTTCTCATGGGGCACTTTAACTATCCAAATATCTGTTGGGTAAGCAGCATGGCCAGGCATGTGCGGTCCAGATGGTTCCTGCAATGTGCTGAAGATAATTTTCTGTCGCAGGTGGTGAAGGCGCTGATGAGGCAAGAGGTGATTCTGAACCTTGTTCTTTCCAACAGGAATGGTCTTGTTAGGGATGTGAAAGTTGGGGACAGCTCAGAATGTAGTGATCATGAGATAATGGAGTTCAAGGTTTTGAGTGGAAGATATAAGGCAAAAAGTAGGACTGCTGCCCTGGACTTTTGGAGAGCCAACTTTGACCTTTTCTGGGGCCTACTTGGAGGTATCTCATGGGCTAGAGTGCTTGGAGGCAAGGGGTCCTGTGAGAGCTGGGCAACATTTAAACAGCACTTCTTCCAAGCTCAAGATCAGTGCATCACTAAGAGTAGGAAATCAGGGAAGGGGGCAGGATAGCTGCAAGGATGAGTAAGGAGCTTATGGATAAGACCAAATGAAAGAAGGTCTATGTGGAACATAGGAACATGTGGAAATGTGGAACAAGGGCCTGTCCTCTTGGAAGGAGTATAGGAGTGTTGTCAGGGCCTGCAGGGATGTTATGAGGAAGGATAAAGCTCACCTGGAGCTGAAGCTGATGAAGGAGATAAAGGATAATAAGGAGGGTATTTTGAAGCATGTGAACAGTAAAAGGAAGACTAGGGATACTGTGTGTCTGCTGAACAAGGGGCATGCTCTGGTAATGAGGGATGCTGAGAAGGTAGAATTGCTTAACACCTTCTATGCTTCAATCTTCACTGCAAAGACTCCCCCTTGGGACTTCTGCACCTTGGAGGGAAGAGAAAGAGTCAAAAAAATGGAGAGCTTCTCTCAGGTTGAGGAGGGGGTGGTCCAGGAGCATCTGGGTGGGATCAGTGAGCACAAGTCTATGGGCCCTGATGAGATGCATCCATGTGTTTCTGAGGCAGCTGGCAGAGGTGATTGCTGAGACATTCTCTACCATCTTTGACCAGTCTTGGAGAACAGGAGAGGTACCTGAAGACTGGAGGACAGCCAGTGTCACTCTGGTCTTCAAGAAGGGCAAGAAGGATGATCCGGGAAACTACAGGCCAATGTCTCACCTCCATCCCTGGAAAGATGATGGAACAGTTTGTTCTAGACCCCATCTCCAAGCAATTGGAAGAAAAGAAGTTTATCTGCAGTCAGCATGGATTCACCAAGGGGAAATCGTGCTCAACCAACGTCAAAGCCTTCTATGATGTAATCACTGGCTAGGTAGATGGGGTAGAACAATGGATGTAATCTATCTTGGATTCAGCAAAGCATCTGATACTGTCTCCAATGACATCCTGATAAAGAAGCTGAGAAAGTGTGAGATAAATGAGTGAACGGTGAGGTGGGTTGAGAACTGGATGAGCTCAGAGGGTGGTGATCAGTGGCACTGAGTCCAGTTGGAGACCTGTATTTAGTGGTGCTCCCCAGGGGTCAGTGCTGGGTCCGGTCTTATTCCATATCTTCATCAACAACGTTGATGAGTGAATAGTGTCCACCCTCAGCAAGTACACCAACGATAAAAAGCTGGGAGGAGTGTCTGACACTCCAGACACAGCCAGAAGACTGTGCTGCCATTCAGCAAGACCTAAACAGGCTAGAGAGTTGGGCAGAAGGAACCACATGAGGTTTAACAAAAGCAAGTGTAGAGTCTTGACCTAGGGAGGAATAACTGCATGCACCAGTTCAGGCTGGGGGATGATCTGCTGGAGAGGAGCTCTGGAGAGAAGGACCTGGGGTTTCTGGTGGATGACAGGTCAGCCATGGGTCAGCAGCGTGCCCTGGTGGCCAAGAAGGCCAGTGGCATACTGGGGTGCGTTAAAAGGGGCATGGCCAGCAGGTCAAGAGAGGTGATCCTCCCCTCTTCTCTGCCCTGGTTAGGCCTCACCTGGAGTATTGTGTCCAGTTCTGGACTCCCCTGTACAAATAAGACGGAGATCTCCTGGGGAGAGTCCAGCAGAGGGCCACAAAGATGATAAAGGGCCTGGAGCATCTCCCCTGTGAGAAAAGGCTGAATGACCTGGGTCTGTTCAGCCTTTTGAAAAGAAGACTGAGAGGGGATCTGATCAATGTCTAAATATCTAAGTTGCAGGAAGCAAAGAGATGAGGCCAGATCCTTTTCAGGGGTCCGTGGCAATAGGACAAGGGGAAATGGCCAGAAACTGGAGCATGGGAAGTTCTGCACCAATATTTGTAAGAACTTCTTCACACTGAGGGTGATGGAGCACTGGAACAGGCTGCCTAGGGAGGTTGTGGAGGCTGGAGATATTCAATACTCATCTGGATGCCTACCTGTGCAACCTGCTGTAGGGAGCCTGCTTTGGCAGGTAGATTGGACTAGCTGATCTCTAGAGGTCCCTTCCAGCCTCAACAATTCTGTGATTCTGTGATCTACAGTGTATGCATGTAGATATACACATAGTATACGTACATGTAAATGCATAGACAAATGAGAAACTATTACTATAATTAGACCAATCATTAATTTAGTAACTGTTGTTTTTCTTTTTTTTTTTTTTAAACTACTGGCTTTGGGAAGTATGTGAAGCATTTCTGAAAGCGATATGAAAGGTGATGAAAAAGCCTTAAAATCCCTGCCCTATTGTTAGCAATATCTAAATTTGCTTCAGAAGAAAAGCTTTTAAATCTTACAAATGAGAAGGATTGCACATTAATTTAAAATTTGCAACTGCCAGAGTAATGATGACCTTGGTTTTTGATGTTCAGAGCAAAATGTTAGATTTTAATAAAAACATAAAGATTAGTGGGTTAAGGTCTTTGAGCAAACAACAACAGAACTGAAAATTGCCCCTGAATAGCACATTTAGATGCTATTAAATATGCCTTAAAATATACAGTTTCTCTTATGCTGACGTTCTAGAGATTGAGATTTGTCAAAAATGTTTTCATATGCACTACAATTAATACAGGCTTCCTAAATAGGCAAACACAACCTATATTATATGCATCAGTAACAGTGAGCATAGCCTGTATGTAGCAACATAGCAGCACCTTCCAAATTTTTTTTTTGAAGTTACAGAGTAACTACACGGAAACAAAACAACCACAAACCCCCCCAAAGCCCACCAGAAAACAATTGTACGGTCCTTTTAAGGAATGCCTTGATGTTTCATACATATCTTTCTTCTATTGCTCCTTGAATGATAATTAATAAACACAACCATGAAGAAATGGTCTCTTTTGACCCTCTGGGACTCCAACTACATGCAGCATGCTTTCTCCTGTCATTTGTACATATGAGACAAAACCGGCTTTGGACATAAACATCCTCAAGCTCTGGCTACCCTTTTTCACCTGTGACACATAACCAGGTCCTATGCTGGGCATCTGCAGCCAGCAGCTGTACACACACCATGTTCTTCCCTAGTATGTAACACCTGCCTGGCCTTGGCCCTGCTCTGCTTTTTGCATCTTCCTTGTGTCCAGTGGCTCCATTTCCAGAGCTGGGCTCACCCACACATGATAGGTCTGATAGCGGAGGGGCTGAGTGTGGAGAAGGTGCTGCAGTGGGGCTGGGGGCATAGGAGGGGTAAGGATGATCCATGGGCTTTGGACACCTGTTGAGTTTGGGGAACAGGAGTGACAAAGTTACCCTTCAGCCTAGCACAGACCCTGGTGCACTGGTTGTCAGTCTCGGGCCTTGCTCTAGCACAGTGCCCTGGTCAGTGTCACCTTCTTGCAGCTACTGTGAATGCAGGTCCTAAGGGAGAGTCACTGAGTAAATTCAGATGATCTGAGGCTTGGTGGTTCAGTGGAGAATGGAAATCTTCACGACCCCCAGCCACATGTCCTGGTTGTCTCACACTGCCCTGTACCCCAAAATGTCACTCACTGACCTCCACTGCACAGCACAGCTGAGCTTTGCTACACTAAGCTCAGTGTCAGAAGAAGCAATATTGTTCTCAACCTTGGGGCAGAAACCTTTATGACACAAACAGAGCTTGAGCAGGATCTGAGAGTCAACAGCAAAAAGGCTGATCTAGAGAGGAGATGACAAGGCAAGTAGGGCAAATGGAACAGGATGATATTCCTTAGGTGGTCAGTGAGGCTTTCTGGAACTGGAAAACTGATTAAAACTATTGAAAAAAGACAGGAGCAAATATATCTTACAGCTAGTTGATGCAGTGCAGCATGGCAAGCCGCCTATTTAACCCCCTGCTGTAACTATCTGCAACAGAAAGGGTAGTAAGTGTTTTCTAAAGCATTATCGCTAAGTAGATCAGGAAATCTTGATTCTAAAGCTCAAGCTGTGTAGTAACATGCCATGGAAGATCTAGCAAACTGACACCTGTGCCTCAGCAGATCAAGCAGAAAACAACTCAATGATGAAATCTGGAAAGTAGAAATAAAAAATGGTGCTTGATTTTCACAAAACATTTCAAACTACCTATATAAAATTACTGGTTTGGAGCAAGCATCACATTTTAAATGAAAAGTAGGGCAGAATTACATGTGTTTTCAGTTAAATTTCAGTAGTAAAAAGTTCATTGTTAACTACCAAATAAAGAAAAGACTAGCCCTTACATTGCTGGAGCTTATACCACTAATGACAATAAAAATGTAGGTTAAAAAAGAAACAATTTATGTTTGCTATCTTATTCAGTGGAAGTTACCAAAGTTCTGTCTGCATGGATACAAAATCTATGCAAAAGAGAAGCAGCACATTTAAATCAGTACTACTTCAGTGCCAGACTCCAATTATTTAGATAAGTTTACTCATTAAAATTTCCAATACAAAGCTGTTTCACCATACCAAAAAAAAAAAAAAAAAATCAATATGCCAGATAAGAAATTCAAACTCAAGAAGCAAATTTAAATAGAATTAAAATGAGCCCAGATCTTTCTCAACAGCATTGTGTTCCCGTTGAAAAAACAACAACAAAAGAAAAGTAAACATGATGCTGGAGTAATCTGGATTGTAACCAGCAAGTGAAGGAATAATAGTTTAGTGCTACTCAGCATTGGCAAGGCTACAGCTGGAGCAAGACATTCTTCTCGGGCATCCCAGTTCAGAGAAGATGTGAGCCTGGTGGCAAGAGTCCAGGAGTATGCAGTGCGTGTGGAGCAGATGGCTGCAGGAACCATGTAGTGAGGAACAAAGGGAAGACACGGCCTTGTTCAGCCCAAAGTGATGCCAACAGAGTGTTCTTTGTGGGGTGCAGCGAGACAGAGTAGACTTCAGTGTCACAAAAAAGGTGTAGGAAATAACTAGAAACCTGTCAGAGATAGAAGGATAGGAATGTGCTGAAGAGACTGCTGAGAAAGGGTTGTTGGGTATCCCCAGAACTTTCAGACCAGGTCCACAAATGCCTCTGATTATTTCTGTTGCCTTACTCCAAACCAGATGATCCTATAATACAGGAATGATAGACAAGAACCAAGAATTTCTGTTTTTTTATGGCTCCCTAGAAACTTTTTTTTTTTTTTTTGCTGTAGATTGAGTCTGAGTGGGCTGTGAGAACTGTATGCTAAAGCACCAGAGTGCTTCCTGCAGTCCTGTATGTCTCTGTTTTCTAAGACTCATCTGCACTCTGGTGAGATAATCTCAGGCATGCTATTTAAACCAACTTGAACACAATCGTCAACATATGACATTAGTTACTTTTCAAAGCAGCCTATTCTCTCTCTAAAGGCAAAAATCTAGTGCTTAAACCTGCAAGTTTAAAGACTTCATCCTGTATGGCACTTGGTGCACACTGCTTCTCAAAGCACTCAGCTCCTTGTGACTCATCTAATATTTTCCAGCTGCTGAATCCAGAGGAAGAAATGTGACCCCACAGCTGATATTTTATAGAAAGAAACAGTATCCTGTTTGCACAGCACTGTTTCAGATTTGTATTGCACGTGTCCAGAGTTAAACTCATGAATCTGTCCAGACAGATAATTGTATTGTTGGAAATTTAATTTAGAACAAATCCTGAATGCCTGAAGAAGTCACGGCAGTAGGCACTTCTTTCTTTCCAGACACATGCTCAGGATGGAAGTACCATCCGAGATCTTCATGCATTTTTTTATGTGTTTTCTTGAAGATTCGAGTCTTCAGTTCATCTCAACAAATTCCTATTGATATAGGATATAATTAATTTTAATATAATTAAAAACCTAAAAAACTCTTGCTCCATGATTTCTCCTCTGAACACTCCATCATCCCCAAATTAGCATTTTTATCTGGAGGTATCAGGGTGTATTAAGCTACTAATTAAAATTCTCTCTACCCAGCCACTAAGGACTTACTACTGATTGTCCAGTTTTCTACAGCACAGCTACTTAACAGCAAGATTCAGATGCTGCTGACTTAGGGCAAGACTGCAATAGGTTTATTGCAGTCTATTACCGCTCTATCTAGATTTATTTTCCCACTGCTTATGCAATCAGCCTTATTGCTGACTGTACTGACAGCTGCACAATTGTTGCTCGAGTTGAGCAAGTTTGCAGGCTGCCAAGGCACACTCATCTCTGGAGGTTTCACTTCCCTGTGAATCACTGTGGCTCAATCACTTTTTCCTCACTACTGTCTTCTGGGGGGTAGGTTTCTGCCCATTAGTCACTAGTTTGATTGTGGAACCCGTCTGGTGTGGTCTCTGGAGAGGATCCAGAGACATCAAGTTTCCGGCACACACATCAGTTGGCCATTCGAAACCACCTGTATCCTCTCAGAAATTCACAGTCCATTTGCTTTCTTTTCAAGTCCAACCAGTTCTCAATGTTTCCTTGGTAGCCCATGCGAGCTGGCAGTGCTGCTCACAGGAAGGTCAAGTGAGGACGGGGCTGTGTGGGGCAAAAACAGCCTCCAAAAAAAGAAAGGGGAGAGGTATAAGAGGATGCCTGAACATTGTATTTGTAAATAAACAGCAGTAAGTTATCAGTAAGTAACTGTAGCAGCAGGAAATGTCTCTGTCAGATGCTGGAAAGCTAACTGTTGGCAGGAAACGGTTATGTAAAGTACAGAATTGCTTCTATTTAAGTGTGTACTTTGATCAACAAAGTGAGAAGAGATGTATTTCATGCTTTTTTTCTCTGAAATACAGAAGTTCTGTAAATTTCTTTCCAGGAGAGAGCCCCAAGTTTGCAGACTTGAAGTTTACTACTACTGGTGAAGCTCATGGCAGGTCAATTCAAGCACGTGAGCAGAGGTAAAGCTGATGTCCCCCTTCCCTTCTCCCATTGCTGCCTGCTTGCACATGTTTGGCCAGGAAGGTGAAGCTGTGCTGCAGCTGTGGGTGTGGAGCTGCATCACTTCATTTCCTCACATCCATCTGCCCAAGGGTCACAGGCAAGCATGGTTTAGCCACAGCATCCCCTGTCTAGCAGTTGTGTGAGCTAGCTATTAGATAAAAGCATGTATTAAAGCCATCTCCAGGTGTGTTTGTTCCCATGAAAATGGGACACACAATGTCTTGGACCTGGGAAGAATCGTACTAAAGGAGAGGAGTGGGGTCACCCAGTCTCCCCAAAGCAAGAGTGTCACTGATCTGGAACATGAGGAATGACTCCCTGTGGTAGAAAAGAGGAACCTTAATCAAATCCTTTTACATGGCTAGTGTTATCTATCCTAATTTCCAAGAAATTAGGTGGACAGTGAATCCAAGAACACTATGTGTCTAAATCACATGCCAAAACACCAGGGATGTTGAAAGAGTAAGCCATCAACTTGATCTCACACAAATGTAAATCCTGAGCTATTCCACTGGAGTTACTAGGCTGAATAAACAAGGTCAGAACTAGATTCATCGGGCTGATCCAAATCTTTCTGTGTACTTGTAACACGGATAATTCAGCTGGGCAGGAAATTGGAGCTGTGTAGCTTACCCTCAATGCCTGGACAGTCACTGAACATGTTCCAGCAGACTGCAGGCCTCGAGCAGGGCTAATAGCTGAGCCCAGTCAGCAGTACGGAGCTCTCTCCATACATTTCAACCCTTCTTTGGCATCTGAAAGGGAAACCTGAGATTTTCTCTCACGCACTTGACTTCAATCTTCTCACACGTTTTAAATGTGGTTATTATCCTGGTGGTCAGTGGGTTTCCCTTCTGATCAAGATGGCTGTGCTGCAGTGAGCCCTGCCAGCCTGCCCAGCTCTGCTTGTCACAGACTCGAGTCACAGCTGCATTTGTGCTGGGGCAGCTTGGGATGTGTTTCTCCTTATCCCCTAGGAAACCAAGTCTAAATCACACTTAATCAGATACCAGGTAATTTTTGGTCAGGAAATAACTTTGTACTGATTTAAGGATCAAGGCCCAGGGCATGGAGTTATAGCACAAATTCCATGAATACTCACTTTCCCTCAGCTGCTTTAATAGCTCTCGCGCTGCTCTAATTTGCTCAAGAGATGAAGATGACCCAAGATCAGGGCCAAGAAGAATAGGTCTTTGTTCTGCTGAGACAGCATGAAGGCACAAGAGGGAAGCAAATCCCTGCTGCAGTTCCTGTCTGCACCTTGCTGCCAGGCCAATATCCTTTTATCTGACACCCCCCATCATATTTGGAAACGTTAATCCCATGTATGTGAATTGATGAAGCTATACACCAGGATGGAAACAGAGAGCATCTTGTTTGTGGATAGACAGTAACATTTTGTCCAGTGTTAAATCAAGTTTGTTTCTACTTCTGAAAACTCTTTTGTCTTGCTTATTGTTATGTACTAATGTAGTTCAGAAAGCCCGGATTTCCTTATATCTTTCTGAACTATGCTTGAAGCACTAGGCCTGTTCCCGTGTACCCCAGACCAACATAAACATTCCCTCTGTGTGATATAACTGTGTTGAGTAACTGCATTTTCAATGAGAGGTAGAATATCACTTTTTACTGGTGCATTTGCTTTTCTTTGGAAAATAACATACCATTTGCTGGTAGGCCTTTAAGCCTCAATCACCAGAAATGACTAACAAATACATCAGGTAAGAAATACCACAGAAAAGCAAGAATACATTTCCCCAGATGCCTGCAGGAATGGCAAACTCTATAGGCAGGTGTGTTCAATTTGAACATACAATTTCCGTATTCTAAATTAACTAGAACAATTAATAGCAATTTTTTTAACACTATGATGAACATAACCAGGTATGCTCAAGGTGGTAGCTGCAGTGGAGACAAAATAAGTGTTTAAAGTAGATCAAGACAGTGCATTTCATGCAGATGATCTTTAGTAGTAATATTCTTAAAGCAGAGTATCAGAAATGGTATGGTGAGCAGCACATTGCCCTGCACAATGGAAAACCCCCTCCGTCACAATGAAGACAGCAAGCCAGAATGTTCCTGGATTATAAATAACTAGGTTTGGCCTGGCTGCTACATGGATTATGCAAGTTTAGTGTGGACAAGCAAAGAAGATTAAGGGCCTCATGCTGCCTATCTGTGAGCCAGCACTTTGCTCTTACAACACCAACACAAGGCAAAGGAATAAGATTGGAGTGTCTGCTGTTCTGGTGTTGGTGGCAAGTGGTTTCTGTGGCAGAAACATGAGACCATGGGTAACTCCAATGTCCTACATGCTAGGAGCAATTCCTGTGCTATGCAAAAGACACTTCTGGATAATCTGAGATTTTAAAGGATGCTAACTAGAAAGCTGTGCCCTCAGTATGCCAGTTCAAAATACCTCAGCACCACAGCAAGTGCCTGTTACGTGCTCCTGAGAGAGGTGTGACTATTGAAATGACTGTGGGTAGCATAGAGTATTTGTGGCTAATTGAAACTTTGCAGTTTCACTTGTGAATGGGCAGATCTCAGCTTGTACATCTCCTTTCAAGTACCCCAAAGTATACAATTTCTACTCCATGCATGTGTCAGAAGCTGCTTTCCTGATTTCATTCACTTTTCCTGAATGATGTGGAAGTTGCTTAAAAGTAAGAGAAAAAAAAAAATAAATGGGTCAGAGGAACTACTTTACCTAGTGCACTCAAAACTCCTATCTTCCACTGCTTGCTAGAAGAATCTTTCTTTTTCTTCTGTGAAACAATATGGCAGCATCTTGGATCAAGGCATTTGCAGGAGTATGCACCTCACATTGCCAATCTGAACAGTAATGTATGTTCACTGTCATGTTATTTTCTTGATTTATTGCTACATAAGGCCCATCCTTGGCCCTCATAAGGAATAGTACTTAACATAATACTGAATAAACAAGACATCGTGGTTTGATATCCTACCAAGATGGTATTCCGAGAATTCAGAAAAATTGTTGTCTGTAATAAAAGCAAACAGTTTTAAAAACAGAGGTAAAGTCTCCAAGGGAGGATGTCAATGACCACAGCAGATGAGTCTATTCCCCAGCGCTAATACATCTGCACCATTTGCGGTGGGACCTGTTGTTGCTGCTACTGATGCCAATGAGGCCACCTTTCTCCAGATGAAGGATCAGAGCCACTTGCCCCAGCACAGCAGGAGGCCTGGGCAGGTGACCATGAGGTTCGATGAGGCACTAGGGAGCATCCTTGTGTTCCTACTGCACTGCCTCCAGCGTCACTGACTCTGAGGCAAATTTTGCAGGGAAGGATGGCTGCAACATTTGGCTCCTGAAGTTGTGAATGTGGACAGTAGTACTGCAGCTGAGGTACTTTGCAGAATTTGTTAATTTGTAGTCCCCCTCAGTGGTGTTTGGGGATTGTGCTGTTTTCCTTTCTCATTGAGATCATTTTGCATTTGGTAACAACAAGAGATTCTGTAAGAGGTGAGCAGGTTGAAGGCCTTCAAGATTGCAGGTCCTGATACACCAGCTGAAAAGTTCTTTTTGAAAACATAGCTTTAACTTTGTGACCCTCTTTTTTCCAGATTTAAGAAAAGACAATAACGTTTACTAGGGTTTGTAATGTGTGAAGTTGTGGTGTTCTTTGAGGGCAAATTAAAAACAGCCTATTAACTGCCAAAAGGCCATAACATGATCCTAAAAAATACAAGAAACTGGTTGAGTCCATTGATTTCCTAAGCAAACTATTGCAAATCTGTCAGACTTTTTTTTTTTTTTTTTTTTTAGTACAAAAAATTAACCAGCTGCAGATTCAGTGCTGTAATCTGCTTGCTGGTGTTACAGAAACACAATTTCTATCTCACCTTGTCTCCCCCACTCCGTAGTCCCTTTTTGACTGTAACTCCTCTCTAAAACACTTCCCTCATCAATGGCAGTGCTGCAGGTACACATTAGGGACTGTGAAACAGCAAAAGCATGCTGATCTTCTTCACACAGGTATGAAAGATTTGTACAGCAGTTGCCATTATCCTTTTATATATGCTATTACTACAATGATCCATAAAACTGATTACTGATTTTTTTTTTTTTTGCTCTGTACAATTATGAAATATCTACTATAGCTACCACTACTTGTCTCATCTCAGAAGATTTATCTGAATTACATTCCTTTATTCAAGGAGTAACTGTTCTAGGATCATCAGTGGTTCTTTCTTCTCCCTATACATTCATCTCTGGCTTACTTATCAGGAGAATCTACACACTTATTGATTTCTCCTCCCCCCCCCCCCCCCCTTATTTTTTTTTTGTTATTTGTGGCTGTTTGATTCTATTCTTCATGAAAGCTATTCCTTGACCACCTAAGAAATATATGAAGTTACTCATCTCTTCCCAAGACAACTTTGCAAAAGCCCTATCATACCTCCAAATAGCAGTAGTCACTGCTGGTCATCAAAACTCAGAGAAATTACAGATCAGAATATCCATACCTTTCCACGCCTTTCATGTTCTCCCCTGGACAAGTTCCCTGCTAATAGACAGAGAGTCCCAAACTTCCTGTGGAGTTTGACACTTACCTTGTTTCTGTTAACCTAGTCCTTGAGATCATTCAGATAGGTTGATCTTCTGTGCTGAGCAGTGCTTTGCAATATAACATTTTAAATTCGGCTCTGTCCTGAAGGGTGCAGTTGTGCAAGGTTTGTTTGTTAAGCTGATATTATCACAGATAAGATAATTTTGTCTTAGTCAATTAAATGAAGTGATTGAATAAAGTAAGAAAATAAAATGAAAAACTTTAGTCCAAACAAAATGATCTACTGATATTAAAGCAAACAATTTTTTAATGGTCAGAAAAATTCACCAAGAAGAAAATCACGTCCAACCAATTTCATTTCCTCCACAATAATGTCAAAGACCTGTGAATAAACAATGGAAGCCATAAATCTTACCTTTCATTATGCTTTTGACATTGACTGGTGTGATCTTTATACAAGTAAACTAGGCAAACCAGGTCAGGATGAAATACAGTTGGGTGAAAGCAGAAGTGGATAACCATACCAGAAAAGCGTTTGGCCATTTGGTACAAAAACACAACAGTAGATTAAGTCCTATCTTGTTTTTGTTGGTTTGCTTGTTTGCAAATCAACATTTTCAGAACTAAGGTATCAAAATAGAAAGCAACCCTATTAAATTTTAGGCACCAAGATAGTGGCACAGGCAGTGATGCTGGTGAGTGTCATTAAAGCATAATATTTGCTTGACAATCTGGAGAAATGACCTTTCTTCTTTCCACGTAGGCACAGCTCAAAAAGAATATAGCACATGCAGCCATTACTCAGTGATTAGACAGAAACCAATTTTTTGGGGCAGTACTTCTGCAGATCTGAGAGCCACAGTGGGTCTGAAGCCAGCAGGAGTTAATCTGCTGCTGTTGCTAGAAAAGCAAGCACGGCATTGGGATATATAAACAGAGGCATTACCTACAGGGTTTGTACAGTATTTGTTCCACTCTAATCAGCATTTGTAAAGCCCTAGCCAAACTGCTGCATCCAGTTTCGGGAAAGGCACTTCCTGCAAGGTGGGAGTAACTGGAGGGAGTCCAGAAGGGAGCAGTGAGAATAGCCAGAGGTCTGGAAAACACATGTGGTGAGGTGAGACTGGGAGAAATAGGACTTTTCAGTTTGAAGTGAGAAGAACATGGCAACGTGCTTGAAAACAGCTGCAGAAGTGAAGGGAAAAGTTTTGTTTCCCAGCCCATGAAAATCAGGATAAAAAGGGGCCTACACACCTCAGTATGAGGCTTTAAGATGAAAGGTGGGAGGTGTCTGCTAATGGACAGGGCAGTGCTAGAGAACATCTTGGAAATTTTCGGATAGACACTAAGGAAATGTTACAAAAAATTGTCTCAGAGATATTGGAGCCATGCAGGTAGTTCATCCTGCTGCTGAAGGCTAAGAAGACCTTTCTGGATTGATAACTGTCATCAACTACATTCATTTCATTTGCATCAAACAAAAGAAAGGGAAACTGAAGATGGAAGATTGGTGCAGTACTGGTAAATAATTTAGGGGTAAATGAGGCCTTTATTTTACTTCGCAGTAATTTAAGAAATACTTATGAAATAAACATATAATGATTGAAGACTGCATGATGGAGATATCCTGGCTCCCCAGAAGTGCCATATTCCCGGTCCAGGTAGTGAGATGCCTGTTGACTCTTGCTCTCTATCAGCTAAGAGCAGATCTTCTGCAGACCAGCTGTGGCTACAGCAGCTGCAAGAAGCTGGACCAGAGATGTTGTGTTGACACAGAGATGTGCTGTGCTGAATTTGTCCACCAGCAGCTTCACAAGATCACTAGCAATGAACACACAGAGAGGCCATGGCACTTCTCATCTTCTCTTACACACACGGGCCTTAGTGTCAACTCCCAGACTTACACATAAGATCCCTGAAGATAGCCACTCAATAAGGTTAGCTGAATTTTCACACCATATGGTGATTTAAATTACTTTTAGTAATATATGATAAAAGAAGGCTTGGTAGATTTTCTCCTTAATTGCAGTCTCCCTCTACATAGATGGAAAAGAAATGGGAATGCCATGTCATATCAAACAATCAAGGGCTTCAGTGGTTTATGCTTCAGATATTTCTATCCTTTTCTACCTTCTTCACCCCATTTAAAACATTTCCTGTGTTTTTAAGTGCACTGCTGTCTACAGAGATACGAGCAGAGAAGCATGTGGTACTTCAAATAATGGCTGCTTGCTTCTCACACTGTTGTAGGGCTATATTACATTTTTATGTAACCTACCGAAGTCCATAGGCATAGCATCAGAAGAAAGTGGCAGTCTGTGGCCATCTGGCTCAACAGTGTTCTGAAGGTGAGGTGCAGAGTGTAACAAGCATGAAAGGGAAGATGAGCAGCATGTGCAGTAAAGTCAGCACGATCCAGCGTGCTACATTCAGACTCCACAGTCTACTCTGTTTATGTTGTTTCAGCAATGATTTAAATTTTTCCCTTTAGAACACTGCCTTAAGAAAATTATTAATTAAATGCAAGGGATGGTTTTAAGACAGCCATCCAGGCACTGAGCTGGATTTCCCCTCAGGGCATCCATCCGATGCACTGCCAGGAAGCACAAGAAATTCCTGCAG
The DNA here is from genome assembly GCA_037305975.1 of Chrysolophus pictus. NCBI lineage: Eukaryota > Metazoa > Chordata > Aves > Galliformes > Phasianidae > Chrysolophus > Chrysolophus pictus. The sequence continues at coordinate 5,446,782 of CM074614.1, forward strand.
CAGTATGCTGGGGATCAGTATGGACACAGTGCTGCTCATGATGCTAGGCCCATCCTACTTCTGGGTGCTCACAAGTGTGTGCAGCAAACCTATGCCTTACAGTTTTTCCTACTGCTTTGGTTACGCGAGGCCATGCAAGAGTTCACAAATTAATCTTACTTTCACATTAACATTCATATCATCTCCCTCAGAATCTCTTTATTCTACCCATTAATATGCACATCCTTCACTTGAAATCATCATCAGGATGACTAGATCAATTCACATACATTTGAAATACTATAATTTATTATGAACTTCCCTGAGTATATAGATCTGTTTCTGGGCACCATTATTCTTTAATTCTGGGGCTCTTAGTGTTTTTGAGGAGTCTGTGCTGAAGTATGGATAGATCTGAAGTTGCACATTCAAACAAAACAACATTTAAACATTCTTTATTCTGGTAAAGTGAAAGAAAAGCACCTTTTTCAGACTTTCCACAGGGGAAAACTTGCTAGAAAGAATTATTTGTGTTTCTTGTGTGACATGGAAGCAGATTTGTGTCAATTACTTTGCTTTTCCTTGTGTTGTGAATATTAAAACCTTGGATTACTTTGTGTGGTTTTCCTCATTTTAGAGCCAAGGCAACTATACTGAACTTCATTAAAAAGAGCTTTGTAAGCATTCTTCTCCAGGGGTAAAGTCAAGAATCTGGGAAGATTTGTAGAGCTGGCTTTCATGCAGACAAGAGGATGACCATCAAAAGTATCTCTTTAACTTCCCTTTATTTTCTTATTTTTGCTATTGGTGATAAAACGGAAGAGCTAATGTGGAGATAAACTTTCTTCCTACCAACCTGCTTTTTGCACAGTTATCAAACGTATCTGAACCTAGTCACCCTAAGAGACATTGCACACAACCAATCAGGCTGCTGGCCTGACTTAGTACAACAATCCCTATCTATTAACATCAAAAGAGATTTACCAGCTTCTACTACAGTATAAATGAGTTGCTAAAAGGTAACTTGTAATGATGAGGAGAATTCTCCAAATTCTCAGGTATTTCATATCTAGGAGTGCTCCTATCTAGTCAGAAATCCTGGAAAATAATGTTTGTGGCAGAACACAAAAAATATTACCTTTGAAATATACAGTGATCACTGTATTGCTATATAATACATTCTCTGAGCTAAATCTGTACTCACTAGACCTGAATTAATGTCTGACTGGTTTCCTCCTGGTGCAGCTCTCAGAGGTTTCTAAAATGATGCAGTCAATAGCAAACACTACAGGCTGCTTAGGATCCCTGAACTCCACATTATCCCTACACTATTCCTAAATCACAGGAACGGACAAAACAAGCTGTATTTCCATGTCTATAGAAAAGAGTTATTGTGCTCTCCCTTTTTTGAATGCTGTTGCTGAAAGACAGGACAGTGTAAGCACTAAGAGAGTCTGCAGCAGAGAGATCTAAGGGGAAAAGTGTGCAAAGCATGGAGGAAGCAGATTCGTCCCAAATTTCTAGCAGGATTTTCTTTAACTTTGGCATGCTGCTCTTCATAGGAATTATTATAGGAATTTTAGGAATTATTATAATTAACCCAGTGTTTTCTAGGTATTTCAGATTAAATATAGAGTAGTACTGCTAGACATGAAAAATACAGCACAGTCACAATGAGTCTTACCAGCTACAGCTTGGTGCTTGGTATTGAATCGCATCTCTGGAAGTAGCATAGATCATTCTTTCTCTGGAAATCCTTTCTGAAACTGTATTGATTTTGGGGCTGCATGCATGGCAGCTGTTACATGAAAACAAGAGAGAAGTAACTTCTACTCCTGGCTTTTTCCTTTTTGATATTGTTCATACAGAATATCTGTACTGAAAGAAGTAACCAGTGAATGTGAGCATCCCTGAGCAAGCATTGTGAAAGTGGGGACTAAGCACAGCTTTTAAAAGGGGCTATACTGCTGATCTAGCTTCATGGGAGCTCTTCTGTGTTTCATGTTTATCTCACACAAAGAAAAATCAGCATCCTGAAGGTCATCATTACACAGAGAGCATCCCAGTGGCAATCCCTCAGGTTTTGATACAGCATATTTTCAGCATCTGTCTGCTAGAAGGATACAAGAGCAAGATTGGGGCATTCTGAATGAAGAAAAAATCTAAAAGCCGGTGATTTCAGATTGCCTCAGAGGTATTTTTTCTCCTTCATGTTCAGACAGGAAATTATGTTTCACTGAAAGACTTTCCCCTCTCTATTTTTAGCTACTTGGCCCTTTTTTTTTCCTAGCAGTTGTGCATTTGTAAGCAAATATATAATTTCTAACTAAACCACTAATGCTGTTTAAAAACACAAAATAAAATTTTATCTTAAAAAGGCCATTAAAACCAAGAAGTATATCAATTAAGAGCCCATGTGTTTATGTTTTCCAGCAATGGTGTGAGGGTTTCTGGTCTTGTTTGCTTATAAATGTAAATACACTGCTAAACTGGATCCTTCCGAGGGCCAATGAGGAGTTGGAAAGAGGGAAGCTTGATCAGTTCTATGTGATCTCTGTCTCAAACATTGCCATGGGGGAGCTGAAAAGGCACTGAGGTATGCTGTGTGTGATTGCTTATCAGATTTTATCGTTTGCAGGGCCTGGCCTGCACACTTCACAAAACAGTCACTTTCCCAGAAGACGGTTTGCCCAAAAGTCTTTCTTTGTTTTTCAGTCAGTATCTGTGTTATGCATTGCCTTTATATCCACGCTTATTCACCTTCACCTCCTCTGTCAGCAAAGCCACTGTGAGAGAAGGGAGGATCACCTCCAGAGAGCGGTGTGAACATGGTGAAACTTATCTGATGGAGGCACGTGTTTGTGCTCAGCTAATGACACAATTTGGACTCGATGCAACAACTTGGGCTTTTGTCCATGAATTTTAGGCAATTTATTGCCTGTCTATCCAGGCACAGCTCAGTGAATGGTTGCTCTGGACTTCCGCAGTGAGTAAATGTTCTGTGAAATTACTGGGACAACCTCAGAGCTGATGTGCTATAACCCTGCAGCACTACCACAGTGAAGGGGAGCAGTGAGTATGTGACCACAGAACACCTTCCAAAAGCCATAAAAAGAACAACACCAAAAAGTTAATTTCTTCCAGAATACTCAAAAGTACAAGTCAGTTCTTTTCTAATCATTATCCTTCAGTATTCAATCCAAGTAATAGCATTTCTAGAGAAAAATAATCCCTTTAATTTTGAGATGTTGCCAAAACCCAGGAACACCATAGAATCTATATATGATTGTATGGATTTCTTCTCCTCCACCCACAATTTTCTAGTTCTATGACTAACAGAAACAGAGCAATAGACAGACCTTAAAGGAGAAAATAAAACGGAAATACCACACACACCCTCGTACTTTTCTTCCTTGTATTAACTGTTTCATTTTCTCTACAGCAGACCCATTAACCCCCAAACCAGACTTTTTTTTTTTTTTAATTCAGTTAATTGTGATTTATGGGGTGAAACTCCACTCCTCTGAGCAATGTGCAAATACTGGGGCAGGCAGTAGCAAGCAAGCCATAAATTCGAAACACAGAACAAGTCAGAAAAGACAAGTGGAAAAGTGCAGAGGGAGATATTTGTCCAGATCTGCCTCTGAGAAAGCAAGCAGCACTTTGACCTTTAGCTTTGCTGGGACTGCTTGTGTGCATAAATGGTTACCTGGTCAAATCACTTGATGGGATAAGAAGTAAGAGCAGAACGAAGAAACTGAGTGAGGGAGTAGAGAGGAGGTGTTGAAATTCTCAAGTTCATCCAAGGGAGCTGCTGCACCCATTTATTCTGACTCAATACTGTGGTATCCGTCACTGCACTGCGTGAACAGCTTGGAGCAGAAAACACAGATTTACACAGACACTCATGTGCTCACATGTAGAGCGACACACACAACCTCCCAGGGCTCTGGAGAATCCAAACTTAACCCAGTGGTGTGGTAAAACTACTTTGTGCACAGAAAAACGTGCTGAGCAGAAAAATAAAAGCAGCACTCTTCATTTACCAAAGCTGAGGATGATCTGCTGTGGCTACCATGTGGCAGTGTCCTTAGCTGAGGAGGACAATAGTAGAGCCACTCCTCTCTTTCTGCTTTTACTCTGTTCCTTTCCTGCTAGGAGTTGTGATCATCTTTCATACCTTCCCCCTATAACCTGCCTTTTTTTTTTTTTAATCATACACGGGATTGTTGTATGTGGGACACATGCAATTCTCGTTCTCTTTGTTATGCCCTACACCCAGACTCATCAGCTTGGGGTGATGACACACAATTAGGGACAAGGGATGGCCATCTGCGATTGGTGCTTCCACCCGTGGTCTCCTGCGCCTGTATTTTAAAGACTAGCATCTTCCAACATATTTGATCATTTCTTCTGCCATCTTTTGGTTGCGTGTTTGAGGTCCCATGCTAAAGAGTAGGATAATCTCAAAGCTATGTAACTGGAGATCCTATCTCAAGCCCTTGTTAGAGTCAAAAGTCCTTCAGTTTGAATATAATTGGAGGTTTTAAAGATTGTTCTTGAGTACATTTTCTGAATGTAAATATAGATGTCAAGCATGTACAGGGGTCTGCATATAATGCTGATTCTGCCTCCGGTAGGATTTCTTTTGTGACAGCAAGTGCATGTCCTTCACATCAGTAGTCTTTAGCCAGACCTCAATGAGAAGTAGGACATAACCTTCTTATGCAATTATAAATACTGTAAAACTCAGAACAAACTCTGCCTGACCTTCAGCCACTTTCCAAGAAATAGTATAAGTATTTTCCAAAAAGGCAACAGTTATGTAGGAAGTTTTCCAGCTTGGCAAGTTTATGAGAAAGAAATGCCAAAAGTATAATCTCACTTACCAGCCTCAGGAGTGTAATATGTACCTGCAAGTTTCCATTTGGTAAATCAGGGTTAAACATCAAACATTTTTCTTACATCATGAGAACAATGTATCTGCATAAACACAGAGCAAACTTTCTAGTTCACCACACTTATTTTGGTTGCTATGTTAAACCGTAAGCTTTAAAGCATCTTACTTAAGTACAAATGTTTTGATCTAACTTGCAATTCTGTTTTAAATGGACAAAATTCCTCCACCAGCACTCATTCACGTAAACTGAACTATAAACTAAACAAAAGTCAGATGTTTTGAATAATGGATCAAGAAGAATTATTCTAGCTTTTGTCTTGCATCTAACAAGTTTGCTCAGACAAAGTAAGGAATATAAATATTTTGCCCTAAGTTACTTTTTAAAACTTTCCTAGAAAAGTAGGTGTCTACAAAACTCCTTATTTTGAGAGCTATCAAACTCACGTGATCTCTTCATTCTCCAAAACAAATACACACGACTGATTCTAAGCTTTTTGTTCTCTGGTCTTCTTACCGTCAGAGTCATGCAATCAGATTTAAAGGTAGTTACATTCCAAGCACTCTGCAAGCAGAGAACCCCATTACTTTAGAGTTTCCTGGTTGACAATATTTTTCCAATGCCATAATACCACAAACAGTTATGCAGTCATATATATTTTTTCTAAATATAGGGCAACAAGTTTACTGACAGGAAAAAAAGAGAATTTTTTACCCATCTCTGAAAATAAACAGGTCACAATATGTCTAGTATGACCAAATGCAGTCTGAGGCATGTGGAAATTATTTGTTTTAAATGGTCCTGTGGAAACTAGGCCAGTTTCCACAAGTAGCCCTTAATCAACCCTTGAAAAACTCTCTTGAAAATGTCAGGCAATTACTAGTTATTTTTTATAGAGTAATTCAACCATATTAACTTGATGCACACTGGCACACTTTGAACTTGAAAAATAACAAAGCAAAGAAAGGAAGGGCTGAGCTCTGAAATGATCCACACATCCTGGCTGTGGTCCAGCAAAGCACTTACTCATGTTCTCCATTTAAAATAACCGGTTCCCCTGTGGGTTGTTCACATGCAGAACATCAGGTAGCACAGCTGTGCTGCGTTTTCAAGAGAAAGTTCCCATATACAAGAAAAGATGCTTGACACAGTTTTTCTGTAAGGAGATCACAGGTCAAAGAGAAAATATTTTTAAAAGAAGATATGAAATTATATTACTTTAAGCTTTGTTACCAACCTAAGTAGCTAGTGAATAGAAGAGTGCATTTAAGTACACTGCAGTTGAATTCCTTTACACGTATGCTTTTTCTTCCTTGGAAATTATGCCTGGATGCAGTAGTGGATTTGATTGTCTGGCTGGGAAATCAGACAGTCTGGGTGGAGCATAAGCTGCAGATGCCCAGAAAACTTGTATAAATATCTTGCAAGTACAAACAGATCAAAACAGAACATCAGAATCTGCTGTACTTGTATTGAATGGACATTGCCCAAACTGCCATTCAAGCAGGAGGTCATAGAAAACCTGCCACATTTGGATGGGCTGAGTTGTTGAACAGCAGATGCATGCAAACTTCTGCTGGGAAATAATGTACCTAAGGTCACTGTGAATATGTAGAGAGGATACGCTGCTGGCTGCATTGTAATTATATGATTTCTGCTCTCAGATGCAGAGCTGAGTATTGTACAGCTGCTAGCACACAAGCTGTAGTGATAAAGTAGTAAATGAGGAAAATCCACTATCATAAGTAATCATGGACATTTTTTTTTAAAGATAAAGTAATTATCTGCAGAGTACTCGTTGTTGCAACTTGCTTTATCTGCTCTGTCATCTGAAACCCAGCCTGTAACAGCTCCAGCAGGATAAAATCAAAAATCAAACAAAAAACAGAATAAGCAAACAGGTAAACAAACATCAGTAACAACATCATTAAAATGGTTTCTGTATTTAACAAGGATAGCAGACAGAGTACAGAAAGTTGCATCTCACTCTGCCACACAGCTCATGCACATACTTTAGGAGGAAAAGCAAAGAAAGTTAATGTGCAGTGAATTTTGCAGTCCATGCAGGCAGCCTGGTAAACAAACCACAGAATAAGAACAGACCTGAGTGCTCCTCATCTTGCTGACTTCCCTTGTATTGAAGGTTTCACTGATCCAAAGGGCTGCTGCATAAATCTTTCATACTGTCCTGTGTGTTCCGGTGTAAGCAGGACAGAAGTCAGAAATGTTAAGCTAGAACCATTAATGTATTCACAGCCCATATATTAAGTTTGCTGGCTTGAAAGTTTACCAGCCAGAAAGCAGCATTTTTTCAGTGTTATTAAAACATATTTCCATATGCTTGTGGGAAATCAGATGTTTATATAGTACTGCAGATGAGAAGGTGGTGAAATCCATGTACCAGTTTAGTCACCTATTTTTTAAAAAAGACTCTTGAAAAGACAGTTTATGTTTGTAGTGGAAATGCTAAGTCACAGCCTGAAACAGTGATTGAGCATATGGTGGGAAGGCAGGGCCAGCCCAGGGAAGCTCAGGTGTATGCAATGCACCTGAGTGACTGGAAGGGGTGCAGCCAGGATCCACCCTTTCCCAGACCTCATTTAAGGGTTGGCAGCGGAGGAAAGGACAGTTCTTCCTGGAGACCTGTTTGAGGTCTTCAAGAGGTAAGTAGCTTTTTTCCTTCATTTCTGCAGCTGTTGTATTTGGGCTTGTTCTCATTTGCTGTAGCCAAAGACTTTGCTGCCCCACTATTATTGTAGTACTTTCCATCCCATTATAGCATTACAATGTTGGTATTGTAACAATTCTATAGGTAAGCAAACAATACCATCACAGCAAGAAACTGCTGCAATTTGACAATCTCTCATAAATATCAGATTCCTTTCAGAGATAAAGGACATGCCCTTACATGTGGTACATAAGATGAAGAAGGGTGAGGGAACTGTATGAAAATAAGGCTTCTGGAAGACACAACCCAAAACTCCCAAAGGCTAACCCAAGACCCTTCAAAGACAGACAGTGAACTGCTAAAATACAAATAAAATAAACTAAAATAAGCAAATGAAACTTTTTCTTTGTTAGTTCTTTATGATCCAAGTTATGCTAATAAAGAATTCAATACTTAAGTTATTCAATTCTTAAGTTATTGTAGGAAACATAATGCACTACCAGTTTCTAGTTATGCAAAAACAAACAAACAAAAAAAAAACCCAAATCCAAAGCAAACAAAAAACCCCACACATAGAAAATAGCAAAAAAACAAAACAAAAAAGACAACCAAAAACCCAAAAGTCTGTTTCACATGTCAATGCAGTATTACACAATGATAAATGTTATCAGAACAGTATCTGGTTAGAATGTTAGGACTAGGGGGAGTGCCTTCAAGCTGTGCCAGGAGAGATTTAAGCTGGATGTTAAGAAATACCACTGCTCTGAAAGAGTGGTCAGGTACTGGAATGGGCTGCCCAGGGAGGTGGTGGAGTCACTGACCCTGGAGGTGTTCGAGGAATGTTTGGATTTTGTGTTGCATGGTTTAGTGAGAACTACAGGTGAAAGGTGGATGGTTTGACTGGGGGGTCTTGTAGGTCTAACCTTGTACTTCTAACCTTGGTACTACTGTGATTCTGTGAATGTGCTAGAGGGTGATGAGAATAATTCTGTTTAATTACAATGAAATGTTTGAATTGATTATCCAGTATTTACTGCTGGTAAGCCTGGGTCAAATATAGGCTTATTTATTCCTTATGTGACACCAAGAGATATCTTCTGGATTTAAACAAGAAACGTTCCATAAATCTAAGCAAAATATGGGCAATCTTATTGTATCTTCTGTAAATCAGCATTTAAAAAAAAAATTGCTTTTTATGTGAACGATAAGACCTCTAAATATTAATAAACAATAGTGTTCTGTCAGGCATCCCCCAAAATGGCATGAACAGGATGATTTAAGGGACTTGGTCATGCTTCCTGCATGTCAGTGGGGAAAGCGTGGAAGGAAACATAGGAAGCTAAATTTTCTAGCAGGTACAAGAACTATCCAATCAGAAAAACTAGAGTTTGAGCTGCCTGAATTGGTACTGGAGGTATTTAAAGATCAGACAGCAGCTTCCATTCCTGAAAGCTTGAAAATTGATTTGCTCTGGTTTCATGAATACTTAAAATCCATCTCTTGCACATTGATCTGACATCCTCTAGCCAGCAGACAAGCATGTAGGGCACCCAGGTCAGGGTCAATTATAGGGCAAGATGTTGCCCAAAGCTGGAAGGTTTGAGTTCTGTTTGGAGGTCCTAATTCCTTAGCAAGGACACCCATATTTACTTGAGACATGTTGGGTAAGACTATTCTCTCGTATCTTGTTAAGCTCTCCTATCTTCCTCCACTGTAGGCTAATATTTCCATGGAAAAGGCAAGTTAAAAGGAGAGTAGCTTAGTGGTGAACTTGTTTTGACAGCATGGAAGAGATCCCAGATTCTCCTAGGAGTATTTATACATCTTGCAGTGTACAGAAATGTGGCAAAAGTGGTCTTAAGAGCAGCCTGAGAAAGTGAGCCATCTCCAAGCGCGGCACAGTTTGTGCAGCATTCACAACGCTTGTGGCAAAGGGCTGGATTCTTGTTACTGAGTGCCTCAGAAATAGATTTCTCAGCAGTGTGAGCAGAACAATATCTATTCTATGGTTGATGCTCTCCATCTTTCATTTTGTGAGATTCACAAAATACGTTCTGCAACTACCTCCTCCTACAAAGGCTGGGCCAGTAAAGGCCTGACTCCTTTTGTTAAAGGGGCTACGAAGTTCACTTGCCAGGGGAGCTGTGGAAAGGTTGTACTGCCTGTGAGCTTTTCCTGTTTGTGGCAAGAGTCTTTGTGGGATCGCTTCCAAAGGCTGTCTGACAAAGCCAGTGAAGTCAGTAGCAGAGCAGCTGCTAGAAGAGCCTGATGGGATAACTGTGATACCCAAGGACACTTGTATACAGTATGGATAGATCTGGCCCCTCCTGAATAGCAGCTTTGAGGCCTGAGGTATGTATACTGATGGGTTGCATTCCCTGGATTGACACTCAGGAATGAACAGTTATATAACTGTCATCTTCTGAGCAGAGCAGAAATACAAGTTATACTGAGCAACAAACAAAATAACAAATAGAAATAAGGACTCAGAGTGCAATTGCAAAAGTTTTTGAATTGTTCCGTGTATGTGAAAGGTTACTATATGGAAGCTGTGTAAGTCACTGTAGTGGTGAAGCTCAAAAGCAGGTACAACCATATAAGACACTCCTGAATTGCAAATAAAATAGAAGGTTGAATCTGGGAGTGAATGATTCCATACTTAATACCATTATCCTTCAGAGCAGGGCTCCTTAGCTCAGGATGAGAACAAGCCTGACAGGGTTATGTCCTTTCTGGGGCAGAACTACTTGTCTGCAGCTAAGGGCTCTTCACAATGCTTTTTCATCTGGGCACATCCTTGCTCAAAAGCAGTGGAGCAGGTTGAAACATCCCTACAATGATCAGTGTTAGGAAGTTTGCTAAGAGTCAGCCACTCGAGTGACAGGACAATGAATACAGGAACTTCAACTGAAGATACAGAAATAATCAATTTAAAATCAGACAAAGGAATTACATTTTGAACCAAATCATTAGGGGGTGGCCAGCAGGGACAAGGAGGTGATAGTCCCCCCCTACTCTGTTCTTGTGAGGCCTCATCTGGAGTACTGTGTCCAGGTCTGGAGCCCCAGCACAAGAAAGACAGGGAGCTGTTGGAGAGGGTCCAGAGGAGAGCCATGAAGATGATCAGGGGACTGGAGCACCTCCTCTATGAAGACAGGCTGAGGGAGCTGGGCTCGTTCAGACTTTGAAAAGGTGGCTGCAGGGTGACCTCATTGCAGCATTTCAGTACCTAAAGGGAGCCTACAAAAAGGAGGGGAATCAACTCTTTGAAAAGGTAGATAATAGCAGAATGAGAGGAAATGGTTTGAAGTTGAGGGAGGGAAGATTTAGGTTGGATGTAGGGGGAAGTTCTTTACAGAGAGAGTGGTGAGGTGCTGGAACAGGCTGCCCAGAGAGGTTGTGGATGCCCTGTTGCTGACGGTGTTCAAGGCCAGATTGGATGGGGTCCTGGGCAACCCGGTCTAGTATTAAATGTGGAGGTTGGTGGCCCTGCATGTGGCAGGGGTTTGGAGATTCATGACCCCTTGAGGTCCCTTCCAACCCTGCCCATTCTGTGATTAGTAGTCAGAGTCCCTTTTACCCCACACTATCAGAAAAAGAAAAGGTTAAGTCAGATGAAAAATATATTTTTTAAATCTGACACAGCTGTTATTTGCTGTTACACTAAAAAGAACTTTAGAATTAACATGGAATAGATTAATGGTTTATGTCAGAGTTAGTGACTGAGATTTATACTGTGAACAAACTCTTCTTATTGGCATGTTAAACAGTATAAATGGATTTGTGGAGGTCCTACATGTGTTTGTGAAGCTCCAAATCTATCAAAGTCAAAGACATCACCTGGCATTACAATGTTTGAGCTTCTTCATATCTACCCAAGTTTTATTCTGTTTAGTGACAGCATTAAAGTTGAGGATAGAAATAAGGAATGCTGCAAATCTGTATAAACCGTTATTTTGTTTTATTAGGTTGTGGATAATAACACACAATCCTTGGAGGTGTTTAAGATCAGGTTGGGAGAACCCTAGGCAATCTAATCTAGTACTTGATCTAGCAGCTGACAAGCCTGCCCATGGCAGGGGATTTGGAACTTGATGATCCTTGAGATCCCTTCCAGCTCCAGCCATTCTATGCTTCTATGATTCTATTCTGTGAATACAAGAAAATAGTTTTTTTCATGATGTGTGAATGGTCACACAGGTTCCTAGAGAACCTCTGCTCTACTTAAACTTTGCCCAGACCTTGCTACAGTGCCTGAGATCTTTATCTGCTCTGTCCCAAGGTTTGGCTCTCTCCATCAGAGCACATTCCATGTGCATTTTCCTACTATTTAGCAAAGTCCTTCATGACTGAGAATCATGGAGGAACAAATTTTAAAATATCAAACAAGTCACTTTCTTTCACTTAAACTATTTTATACCTTAATGCATTTGGAAAGGTGTAGGCAAGAACTGTGTTTTCTTAGGATCTCTCCATCCACAGATGCTGAGTATTTGCTGTCTGATTTAGAGAACTGATCAGAGTCAGTGTTCTTTGTGGAGAAGGGTTCATACCTATCTCATTACAGTCTGAGACTTCATCTGTATCATCCTGTTTTTCAAGATATAATATTATTTCTTCAGCAAACTGGAACACAACTCTTTCTGATGGAAATAGACTTTGAAAATAAGGTTCAATAGAAACGGAGCATTTTTCACTCAACCAGATTTGATTCTAGTCTGGAACTACGCTTTTTGATGTGTTTTCCCAAAGGACAAGAAAGTCCTCTGACAGTATGCTTAGTTGGTGTAAATTGGTATATCACTTCTACCTCCAGACTAATCACAAAGCATCAAAAATGATTAATATCTGGTACTAAAGTACAGAATGTTTTGTAGTATATTGTATTGCTGTTTTTTGTTTGATGCTTTGAAAAAAAAAACTATCAGGAGCACATAAAATTACTGATAAACTGTCATTTTATTGATAAAACTCAGAGCCCTGTAGGAACACAACTTTTTTTAGAAGTAGGTGAGAATTCCAGCAGTTCTGTGTTTCCTGGCAGGTTCCCTGGCAATTTACAAATATTTTCTAGAAAAATAGTTTTGTTCATATGCCACTAGAACTGAGTTCTTGCTATTACATAGTAAAGAGGTGATGTATAATGCAAAATTTAAACTTCTGTCGGCTACATCATTTAAACACGTGTGGTGACATGCCATAATTCCTCTGTGTTTCATTTCAATAATTAGTAATGCAGTAGCCCAAAGGACTACTACATGTGTAAATGTAATGTTACCTATGTAAATTTTTATCTGAAGAGGATGCAGTATAAACAGATTACTGAAGAGTATAATGGGTTGTGGAGGAAGAACAGAAAAGCATGCATTTCAAGGAAAGCAGATGTTTCAAGAAATGTTTAGGTATTGTACTGAGGGACATGGTTTGGTGAGAAATCGTGGTGGTAGGGGGGCAGTTGGTCTGGATGATCTTAGCGGTCTTTTCCAACCGTGGCGATTCTATGATTCAAAAATGACACTGGATAATTCTTTTCCAAAGTGACTAAGTTAGAGAGAATGGTGACATGTCCATTATCTTTAAATTCAGGAAGACAGTTTGGCTAATATTCACATTTTTACTGCACACTGCCTATTCTTTTTTTTTACCACTTTGATTATCCTGCTATATAAATCCTGAACTAACTTTAGGCAAATGCAAGTCAAAGGCCACTCAAAGGAAAAATTTAAGCTTAGCTCTACCCCTGGGGGGTAAGTCCTATACCTGTTGTGACCTTTGTGAAGTCATTTGAACACATTAAAGTCATTACATCAATTATACCACCTGCAGTTATACAGGAGCAGGAAAGGCAGCTGTGGTTTTACCATGATTATGGTATGACCTCAGTGTTTGTAGTGTAATTCCATTCTTGCTAATAGTGGCAGAAATACTTAATTTTCTGTGGCACAACCATTCCAGTACATGTACTGAGGGAAATTAAGAAAAATATTTCATGTAGGAAGTAATTAAACCAAATTACAGTGAGCCAGGATCAAGTGTTGTTCACATACAATGTCCTAGAAGAGTTCTTTCTTTCATTGTCTATATAGTATCCTCATTTAGAAGAGTTAGAATGGCAAAGAGAAAATATGTAGTCAACACTGAGGTTTCTATCTTCTTCAATGCCATTTCTGGATGTGATTCCTGAGGGTAAGATGTGTGAACTAATTCTAATGGCAACTAATTTAATATCTGCATTTCACTGTGACTCAAATTCCTTCTATGTTTATCACACTACAACACTACACAAAAAAAAAAAAAACAAGCCCTCAGTAAAAAATAGGCTGGAAAGACTAAAAATACTTCAGCAACAACATCCTGAACTAGTATTCAAAGGCAATTTTCTTCATCTGCTACTTGTCTTTTTATTACACAAAAAAATAAAAAGGTTCAAAACAAGCAGTTTACGTATCTACTGACCTACCAGTGTAGCAGATTGCTAGTCTAGCCTGAGAAGAACAGAGCGGTACAGTATCTCCAGGTTTGGAGGACTGGCCACAGTCCACATTTTTTTTTCTCATTTTTGGAGAAGAAGCTGTCATAAGTGGGGTGTCCTACACCTGGGAAGGAACAGTCCAGTCATCAGTCAAAGTAATGCGAGCAAGTGGAAGAAACTGATCCTTTTTCCCTGTGCAGCACCAGTAAAGCTGCATATGGGTACTGGGTCTAGTTATAGACACCACAGTACAAGAAAGACATGGTCATACTGAAAAGAGTCCAACAAAGATACACAAAGGTAATTCAGACTGAAGCATCTGTCATGTTCTTCCCATAAAGGAGGGAGGGGTGACCGAATTCACACATCTCCCTAGTTAGATAAAGGTAAAACAATACTTACAGTTCAAACATAATCATTAATTTTAATGAGAACCTGTATACTACAATTACATTAAAGGTGTTGGCATTCTTACAATTATATCTAAGATGCATGGCTAAACTATGCAACTTCATGAGATATCAAAATAAACATTGCTGTACTTAACAATTTTATGACAGAAAAAGAAAGAAAAGAGAGGCAGAAGGGTGCAGGGAAGGGGAAAGAGTTGGAGAGAGAGGCAGAGGAGTTCACTACTTGGAGTAGCCATGTCCGGTCAAAAGCAGAACATGAGGGTATCCTTGGTCTGTGAGACTGCTAATCAAGGAATTCTGAACTATCAAAGTCTCAAATGCTTACTAAGTTTACAGGTGTCATCAACAAGCGAGTTTGCAGCAAACCAGAAATATTGAGGAATGTTTAAGATAGAGCAAGATCATCCTGTTGTTCACAGCAGTCCCCTCTTCACCAGCTCTTCAGCCTTCAATTTGTCACAGTCTTATCTTGCAGTTGTTTGAAACAATTCTAGGCATACTGCAGACAAAATGTTTTTTGTTGGTCTGCTACAGCACCTCTCTTATGAGATAAGTCTAAGTGAGATGGGACTATTCTGGATAGAGAAGAGGAGGCTTAGGGAGGATTTCATCAATATATACAAATACCTTAAGGGACAGTGCAGAAGTGTGAAGTCAGGCATTTTTCGGTTATGTCCAGTGCCAGAACAAGAAACAATGGGCAGATGAGAACACAGAAGGGTCCTTTTGAACCTCAGGAAATACTCAGTACTGCGCAGGTGATGGACCACAGGCACAGGTTGCCCAGAAATGATCTTCCAGATTCAGCTCTCAGCAAAGAGAATGCAAGCTTTTATTTTTATTTGTTTATTTATTTACTGACTAGAAAAAGAAAGCAGTCTTTGGGACAGATAGAAAACATACCAGATTTGCTCCTCTTTGTGTCTATACTCAGTGAAATGCCATAATCAGAAGAACAGAACAAATTTTATATCCGTCTCTTTTTCCTTTTTGTACTTTGTTTTCAGAGGATCCAAACTTGAAAGGCAGAAAATGCTCTCACGAAAGATATGTGTGGCCTGGAAATTTAGTCAGTATTCTGGTGGAGGTACTGTCAACACCATCTAAGTTAGCTTGGATTCTGAGCAGTTTTTTCTGGCTCTCTGTGGAAAGAACACAATGAAATGGGTTGTATTGCTTTGCCCTGAAGTCCTAGTTCTAGTTAGTTGGACTTGATGATCTTTGGTTGGACTTGATGATCTTGAAGGTCTTTTCCAACCTGAGCAAGTCTATGATTCTTTGATCCCCTGGCAAAAAACAAGAACAGAATATAAGGCATGTCCAGCATTAAGTGGATTAGATACTCACTGTCACTGTACTGCAGGGCTCCAGTGCATCTGGTGTTTCTTGTACCAAAGTTGCCCAGAGCAATATTTCCTTGGATATCTTTACTTCAGCAGGAAAAAACACCTAAAAAAAACATCTGAAGACATACTGCAGAAGACTAGAAACCAAAGTGCTCAGAAACCCAGCTAGCGTTTTTGATTCTCTAGTCATCACAACATTGCTTCTGAAAAACAGGTGGTGGAGTTCTTGGAAGTGACACCAGGGGTCACACATATGTTTGCACACACACAGTGCACTGCATATGACCACAGTCTAATCAGAAGTGTGCTTCCTACCAAGAGTAGGAAAAGCTTTATTAGCACTAATCTACTTGAAGCTGTTATCAGCATTAGTGTCAACATCAAAGACTTCTGCATGGGCCACCTAACGTGCTCTATCCAATCCCCATGAATGGAAGCCTATGACTTCAAACGCAAGCCATTATATGATTATATGAGTCTTTGACTGCCAAATCTTCTCTCCTGTTGGCATTAACAAATCTATATTGCTGTCATCTTTGCTACAGCTATAAATGCTGTGGAGACATTCAACTGCTATGAAGACCTACTGTAGGCATGTAAAAGCCTTTAAATGGTAGGTTTGGATACTGTTGCCTCATCATGTTAGTTCCACCTGCTGCTTTCCAGTAATTTATTATATCCTCCTCCTGATTATTAATCTTTCAATTACGGTGGAAAATCATGGCCAAATGTAAGTAAATTAGAAAAACAACTAGGCAAGAAGTTGTAATAATAACATCACTTGAAAGAAGTAAATAATTTGGCCATCAGAAAATAAGACAAGTTGACAAAAATCATATAACTGCCCCACTGATACCCTTCTCCATAAGCTTCCCTGAAGATCTTCCCATCAAAAATGAAAATTACACATCAACTAGTGATTAGCATACTGGTATTTATTCTTTCAATACAGTAAGAATTTTTTTTTTAAATAAGAATACATCCATGAGATTGGCAATTTTAATTTGGAGAAACTTAGTAAAAGTTCAAGTGTTTACTAAGACTTACATAACTCACTCCCACTGAGTTCAAGCCTACAGATATATATATATGCAGATCAAAATACCCTACAAAGAAAGACAAACAAAAATATAATTTGCTTTTCCTTTAAACGTGAGGAAACTTAAGCATCTAGAAAGGAGACGTATTCAAAGTGTCTGAAAGAAACAAAAATAGAACGCTCTTTGTAGGATATGAAGGTGCATACATGTGCACAAATATACAAACCACAAAACCGACTGAAGATGAAAACTAGAAATTCAACACTGCCCTCCTGAGGAGCATGTTTTAATGGTGCATTTAGAACTCAATTCAGCAGATCAATCTTCACTGAGATTATCTTGTATGGAGAAACCTAAATGTTCAAGACTTATTTCTAGTTGAACCAGTTATGCAAACACAGTAGATAAGTAGGCTCAGATCATCAGTGTTAGAAAATGAGGAGATGACAATGCTACCCAATGATTGTAAGTGCTTTTGAAACCCATTAGGCAGAACCAGGATGAGCTAAGTGCTCTCTAGACCTACAATGAGGGCCTCTTCACATTCAAGGAGTTCAATTTATGAAAGAGTAAATGCTTAGATTAGGGAGAAACATTAAGTATAAAGCAACTTAACAACCAATTCTGCCTATCATACTCACAATAAAATGGAAAAAAATTAAAAGCAATTTAAACACTAATCAATTCAAAGTAGAAGTATATCAGTAAGATTTCTAGTGGCTCTTGACACATCTCTCAGAAAGCAGATTTCATAAAAAATTTCCCATTCTTAGCAAGTGAAATGCATGACAACCTTATAAACAAGTAAATTGCTTATTATCTGGAAAACACTGCGGCACACATACACACAAAAGAAGGTGTAGAATAAGTGGAAGAGAAGTGTTTGAAGATCAAGTATTTACCACCCTTGAATGGATCAGAATACGCATTTCCCGTGCTGTTGGGATTCTAAAAACACTCAACTACTGACATGCTCTTTATGAAAGCCTGTTTAAAAAGAGGTGATAGATGGACTGGAATAAAGTTACCTTTTCACAAGATAAATAGATTATTTAAATAAGAAGATTACTTAGTTAATCTCCTCCTTCTGTCATCCTGTGTACTGTAATTATATTCTTGAAACACTGGAATTTTAGAGTTAATGTTAATCACAAACCTGTAGTTCTCAGAAAGGAGCCTTGAGGAATTTAATGACTACTGTTGAAAGAAAGTGAAGTTCTGTCTATGGACTCAGAACTACCATGAAGCAGTGGCCCCTTAACCACTTTCAGACAAAAGCAAGGACTGTCTACGCTGACTCTCTATACATTTGGCTATACCAGACACAGTAATGGTGATGTTTCATAACTATTCATTCAGCTTCAGCCTAAATCATGATTCATGAATCTGAACTTTCTACTGCCATTTACAGAATGGTGTTCCAGCAACATGAAGCAAAAGCATCTCCCAAAACCCAAGACGAGTGAATCTTCAAGTCATAGAAAAGTCTTATTGAAGGCATTAATGCCACGTGTGAAGACCTTGTGTTTTGCAGTCACAGTAAATTTGCATCTATGGAAGAAAAAAGCAGTTACTTATTGTATTTGAAGTGTATATGGATATTCTGATTTGTGCAAGTTCAGCAACAATTATTTGTAAACCCTAATGCTTGCAAGGACTAACTTGTTTATATTATTATCCTCCACCTGAGGTGAAGAATGATATGTCAGGGTATTTGCAACTCTGGAAAAAGTGCAGTTTTTTGGTAAAACATGGACAGTCTTCCAGAATTAATTTGGAAGACAGAAAAGGATGTCCTGAATAATCAGAAAGACCTGTTTCAAAGCATCACCTATTATTTATTGTCAAACCATGTATGAAGTGATAACTAAACGCTCAATAAAAACAAAGGCTGAGTAGTCACTGATGAAAGAAAAATGTTGTTTCAAGCTGAAGAATAAATAACGTTTCTCAGGTCAGTAATACTGTGCCATTAAACATACTGTGCCATTAAAACATAAATTCCTTGTGAGAACATAGAAATGTATAAGCAAGTTCAAGAATGATGAATTAAAATACATGGAATACATAAAATGAAAGGAGTCTCTCTCCTGAATTAGGAATCCCGTTCCCAAAGATTTCAAAGTCTCCTTGAATTCCAGCCTTTTTCTCTCTGTTCTTCTTCAAAACTACATAAAATCATTGAGAAGTAAGGAAATACCATTTACTCTATGCCAGTACAAACAACTCCTCCACGTTAGGCAAAGAAAACACCATCTGTCACGTTTTCAAGTTATAGAACAGAAAACTGAATAAAACATTTAGGGGCATAATTACTAGTGGAGATTCATAGTGGTCTATGAGTAATTATGTAGCGAGAAAACATTTGTCAGGAAAGGAAAACAACAACAACAGTAACATCAAAAACATCCTCAAACCACAGAAAATAATCAAGGAACAAAGCCATTGAAACAACCAATGTCACAGAGGTTAAATCCCTGTTCCTGGACATGTCTCAGAGGTGCTCCTAGCAGAATAGAATTGGCCAACAAGCAAATCCTAACCTCTATCAATCAGTAACTGATCTACACAGATCCATTACTTGCAAATTCATGTTCATATTAGCCTAGTTTCACCTAAGGTGCAAATGCTAAAACATTTGAAAAAGGTGGCAAGGAATGTGATGCATTTATCTGGCAGATATTATCTTTAAATAATCTCTGGATACCCTTTCCAAAGGAGATAAACTTTTGTCCATATAGAAATACTGGCATATTTTATGTAGATTAGACTGAAAGGACACAGGAGAACTGAAAAAAGTTAGGAGACAGGGGAAAGAAAAAAAAAAAAAAAGACAAAAAAGTGTAGAATTTATTATGAACAAGAAATTATTAAGTGAAGACTCTTCAATTTGGAAAAATGGAAAACAATGGAGTCAGGTATGAGACAAAGGTCAGTACTATCCAAATGTCATGGAGGCAGTGAATAGGAATTGACTGTTGACTGCGTGTTTCACTTCAAGAGCTAGAAAGGGCACCGAAGAAAACTGACAGAAAACAGATGCAAAACCAACCCAAGGAGGTGGTTTCCACATAGCATATGGCCATGTTTTGGATAGTAGTATTTTACACAGGTTTGTAAAGTGACTAGGCAAAATCATGGAATAAAAATACGTAACTTTTTTTTTAGTCTGTGAAAGGCATATCTGTCTTCAGACTGGTCAAAAGCTGGGAGAGTGTCTGTGAGAAAATTCACATGTGGTCACCTTGTTGTTATGTGTTTCTGCAGGCAGCAGTCTTTAGCCATTGCAAGAGGTATTCTTATGTGCTTTATAGTTCTTTATATTATGAAAATAATTTTGAAATATGAAAGTATAATGCTTCAGTGATTTAAGATACACTGTGCCGTAAGTGGCATACTTTCATGAGGTGTGAAAAATCTGCTTTTTCTCTTTTCTAAAGAGAATTACTCATATGAATTTGAGCAGGAGGTGAGATCACATTTTATGTTTGATGTCTCCTGCTCTCCTCTCTTAGATTCTGTCAAAAAAGCTGTAAATATTGTTCATACGCTTATGTTCCTATGATTGTGACTAGATGTATAAAGATGTATATGGATACAGAGCTTTACTGAGTTGAACTCAATCCCTCAAATATCCTGGATCCTGTCCTTCAGTAACTCCTATAAGCAGAAATTTGGAAGTATTGCATATGATCACTTAGTAAAATAATCTCTTTTTCATCAGGAAGCAGCCAAGAAAAAAGAAAACAAGAGAACAGAGCAAAATACAAAATATGGATGAAAGAAATAGCTGAAGATGTGGGTAATGGCAATACAGGAAAAAAGAAAAAAAGATTAAAAATCCACTTACCATATTGACACATACTTTTACTCAATATGAATATCATCTATTAGTCTCTGTGGACTTTTATTACTAGCCAGCTAGGTAGTGTGGGATAGAGAAACTGGATGGCTCTTAGTTCTACATCCCCTTCCATTTCTCTGAAAGGAACTTAATTCTCATTGGCCATGTTGCCAGCCACTGTCTGCTGGAATCAAGTGTTGCAAATTTCCCATACTTGGAGACTGCTTGAGATGCAAATATCTAAAGCCATTAAAAATTCAACAGCTAAAACTCAAAGAAAAATACTACAATTTACAAGATCTGCTATGATTGCAGGAACAAATCCAAGAGGATCCATTCCATATGTTTGAAAATCATTTGAGGGATGTCGCAAGCTTGACCTGTTATATGCACTTCCAATACAACAGAATTAAACACCAGTCAGAGGAAGGCTTCTAGGACAGAGATGACTGCAGTATAAATACTACTATCTGAGTAGAAGTATTTATGAATGCATTTTACTTACACTTCATAGAGACTGGCAGTAACCCACAGAGAAAACATTTCTATTGCCTGAAAAAGGTAAATGTGCGTCCTGATGAAGGCGTCAGTTACACAATATAAAGAGGTTATTTTTTCATCAAGGCAACCAACAATACTACTTTATTTTTGAGGAATATGTAGGTTCACCACAAGAAATACATTCTCAAATCAGATACATATCTTGTATCAACAGGGTATTAATTAGCAAGGCTTGGACCTGTTACTATCTACTCTTCTATATGCAGGTGTAAAAATCCAGCAACAGAATAAACAGTAGTCAAAGAAACTGAAAACACATCATCAGGATTTCCCAATTTTCAAAAATCACTTTCACAGAAATGGATGTTAGGATTCTAGAAAATGGACAGGAAAATCCTTTGAGAACATAATTTTAGTTCAGAGAGTAACAGAAATTGCAAAAAGCTTGTAGGATTTTTCCGTGTAGCGGAGGAACACTGTTTATAAAAGTAATGTATCATGTAGTTCTGTTCAAGCCCAAATAGCTAAATGTTTACAAGTCATACAGCTTACTCCATCCAATTCCATCTCCTAGAAGATAAAGGCAGATGGTTTCTTTCAAGGCATTAACTTTGAAGTTATTTGGACAGTAGCTGTAAGTATTCCAGACCCAGATTAAAAACACACACACACACAGAAAATCCCTGTAGTTTACCTGCATTTTTCATTTCTCACATTAACTTACTATTACTATAAATTGTTATCTTGCAGAAACCAAATAAAAGCACTATTGAAACATGCTAACGAGGTCTATGAACACCCACAAAAATATAACATTTGTTGGAACAGCTCTTTTGGTGACATATTTCGAATTTGACTTCACATTGCAATTTCCAGTTAGTTTCTTCAACCATTTAACTACTTGATGTTAGCAATGTCTACACCACTAAATAGACCAGTATGGTTGAGCAACAGGCTTATTCATAAGCAAATCTTTTAATTAAAGGTGATCTGGAAGTTTAATCACTTCTGAAGTGAGCAGTTGGATATAGTTGCCTATAAAAGCAGAAGTCTAGAATTATGTGATATTTCTGGCCG
Source organism: Chrysolophus pictus (assembly GCA_037305975.1). Classification (NCBI taxonomy): domain Eukaryota; kingdom Metazoa; phylum Chordata; class Aves; order Galliformes; family Phasianidae; genus Chrysolophus; species Chrysolophus pictus. Next base: position 5,469,020 of record CM074614.1, read on the forward strand.
TTCCTATAAGGCCGAATTCTTTGAATACTGACAGCGTCAAGCAGCTAGACTGCCTTGGTGAGACTGAATGGTTTGCCTGGAGGATGCCTGAGGACTTTTTGGCAATGTATTTCCAGAATCACTTCAGGGAGAAGTGTTCGTGTGCACTAACAAATCCTGCTTCTCTGTTTCATGTCACACCCAGAGGCATTTTGAACCTCCTCAAGAGAGAACAGGGTAGATTAGTGCACTGCAGTCCTGTGCGATAACCAAGGCAATTAGTGAAGAAGATCAGGCATTGCCAGAATCAGAGAATCACAGTTCTATGCCAGCAGCAAGACTGAACAAATACTGCTAGCATGCGCATAGATGCACCACATCTGTACACATACACAGCCAACCACAGTGATGAACAGAGGCACAGAGCACTCACATCAACAGTCAGCACAGACGACTTCATCCTGCTCCCCTCTCAGTCTGAGCAGGACAGTCATCTACCAGTGAGAATTAGATCTCTGGTTCTCCAGCAAAGACACTCTGGGAGGGGCCTGGACAAGGTGTCCTCTCCTCTGAGTTCTCAGTTTGGGTTCTCACCTGCCTTTGGGTACCTGTGCTTCTCTGGGCATGTGAAGATGGGCCTTGGATGGGGCTGATGGCTCCTCTTACGAGTCTGGTAGTAGCCAGAGCAAGGTATTACTGGGTTCTTCCACCTGTCACTGACTCCATTTGCTCCTTTGTGAGCACAAGCAAAGGAGCACTTATGACAAGTCTAACAGCAACAGCAAGTGACCTAGGCTCTCCTTGAGTCCAAATTATCTGGTTTTCAGAATATGAGCTGAGGTAATGTAAACACAGCTCTCCTATATATGTGGAAGGGCTAGCAGTGTGAATGTTTGTCAAAGATACTTGACTGGTTCCCTCCATGACATCAGTATATGTCAGATACTGAACAGTTTGACAAGAACAAAAATCTGTTATGTGGCCAAATTAAGGGAAAGGGAAAAGAAGAGAGTGAAGAAACTGACAGCTATCCAAATCTAAGAGATGAGACTGAAGATATGTGCGAGTTGAGACAGAAGAGTATAAAGTTTTGAATAGTACTTTGATAAAATAAAAAGTGTAAAATTAGAGAAAAAGCCATTAGTAGGACTTTCCAGAACTCAAAACCATCCTACAGAAAACAAAACAAGAATGCAGTCACACTTCAGCAGAGGCATTTGCCATGCTGTTGATTAATTTTAACCTAGCTGCCTACAAAAGTTAAAAATGCATAAAAATATCATATCCTTTGAAATAGCTTTCTAGGACTTCTAAGACCTCTAAGACTAGTCTTTCAATTTAAGTAGGAAATATTTTTGGTCTTGATTTCTGAGAAAGATATTTTGTTTTCTTGCTTGTTTTACAACTCTGAGCTTTCCTACTACTCATATGTGCTCCTAATGTACACATAAGATCATGAGGACTATGACAATCTACTTAGCAATCACTTCACAGCTATAATCATGATTGATGATTTAAGACATGGCTGTTATTTTAAACTATTTAACACCACACAAAAGCTGTGCCAGGCATTAGTGAGTGCATAAAATGCCCAATATTATTTCAAATATAGAATATTCAAGGAAAGAAAATGAGTAAGATCATGAAGCACTTCAATGTATAAAATTTGTACATACTGAAACTTAAATAGAGAAGTTCAGTGCATAAAGATGAAGCTGGTAAGGTATTTGTTATTGAACCACTGGGCCAGTGAAAAGTTTTACTATTAAAAGATATGTACCCACATGTCACATGTATAGTTTATTCCAAGTCAATGGATTCTCTTTCTTCTTCTTCCTGTAAGGAAAATCAAACCAGAATAAAACACAAAACACTGGTTCTCTCTGGACTACATATCCAACATTTTTCTGTCAGCAGAGGGATTAATTATGGAAAATTCCCATTAACACGGTTAATTTCACAGATCTCTTAGGGAAAGAAGAGACCAATTTGGCATTCTAATATATCTTGCATTTTAAAATACTTTTCCTTAGAAGGATATTGTTCTCTTGACAAAATTTCAGTCTCTTATTTATGAAGAACTGCATAAAATTATGTGTCATAGCATCCTTCAAATTTATTAAAATTCCTTCAACTCCATGTAGAGCCTTATTCAATCTATGCCTTGCTATGCACACAGGAAATCAGTGTGACTGAAGTCACTTGAGGTTTTACGACTACTAGGCTGTACATACACTCTTTCCAACCCCTGCCATACTGCTTTTGTTACTGTGGAACTGGATCTTTTTTAATCAACTGAACTATACTCCCCAAATCTTGTTGCTCACATACATGGCTTCCTTGAGTAATAGCTTTGGGTTTGCTTTCATGTAAACTTGATTTATTTGCAGACTTTCTTCATATATCCTCCCTTGTATCTTAAAAGAATTCTGTAGTCAGTGAGTGATTTTTTTAGACTGTTTTTCTCCTCCCTTGAAGTGGTCTTTCACAATCCCATTTGAGAACTGAGATAGTCTTCCTCCTTTAAATGAATCATTTCCAAAAAATGTTCTACTAATCATTTTTATCTCATCTGGGACTGCCTCAAGGACTCTCCTAGTACTTAGAAAAAAATAATTGTCTCCAATAAGGTTCAGAATATATTCTGAATTTCCTCCCCCATGCTATTGTTCTCCTCAAATATCGAGTCCCAAGATATATTTAAATAATAATCATCTGAAAAGAAAAGCCACACCTCCCTGATTCAGAAGAGTCTACATTATTTGGTCTATTGCACAAGCTTGCACCAGAGGTAAGAAGGCTTTCAAAATAACCAGGTTTAGTTTCCTGCTGTTATCTTATCTGAAAAACAGTTGGGTTTTTTTGCACTCATCAAGAATTCTAAAACAAAACTATATGTTGCTCTATTAGTTTATTTAATACTTCCAATATTACATATGTAATTTAAAACTAGGATGAAGATGAAATCCATTATGTAAACTCTGTTTTGAACTGATTGAGGAAACTGAGGCATTTATTATGTCCATATCATTAGCTGATTAAGACAAAACGTGTGTTAAAACAATCACAACAAGTTCAATTTGTTACTCAAAAACGTTTATTTATTTTCAACTGCTAATGAGTTTCTCAAAGGAAGTAGCTTAGACATTCATAGATAAATATATCTTACTTAAACGAAAAGTTATCAAATGTGCTTTAAGATCTTAAAGCTGTATATACTTAGCCTGGTTGTTACTATATTGCTGTTCCCATTGTACAAATAAGATAAAATGGTTAGTTTTCAAAGGAAAAATAAGATGTAGGGAGTGTCTGTTTAAAGAAGAAAAATAAATGACTGAATGAGACAAAGAGAGAAGTTATGACTCAAAAGTCAAGGGAAAACATTCCAGCTACTATTCCATCTGTGGGAAGGAAAGGTAAGACAGTTAAATATTTCAATGCATTTACTGTACAGAAAGAAATTACTGAAAACAAGCATTTCTCTCTAGCTTGGAAATCACAAGGGTCACAAGAACTCATGTTTTTCTTGACAGAAACCATGACCATAAATATATGTTTACATAAGCTTCATGATGATGTTAGTCCTGTATATAGTTACAGTGGTAAACACATCTGTAAAATTAGCATATTCAAACTGACTTTTAAAAAATACAAACACTGTAGAAGTAAATGTAGCATGAACAAGGCTTCCAGTTCTGCTAACATCGGGGCAGAGGGTTTTCATGGCATGTCTGCTGGAAAAGAATATGAAAGCCTGCAGTGTTGCTAAGGGATGTAATAAATGAATTATAAGAGAAACAGAGAAAATGAATATGGTATTTACTTGTTACTGTTGGAAAATGACAGATAGTTGCAAGAAGCTTTCATTGTAACACATTTCCAGAGAAAGTGCATTACTGGAAACTTTCAGAATAACACATTTCTAAAAGAATTAGCCTTATACACAAGCAAGGTTAACTGTTGCTATAAGTTCTCCTAGGCAAAATCTAACATCAAATCATCTTATTATTTCAGTGCAGAATCCTTGCTTTGGTTCAACATCTGCCCTTCAAAAAATGTCATCTCAACTTTCTATTTTTGTTTTCATATTTCTCTGAAATATGAGTTTTGTTTTTCTGAACCCGAATCGTATTTCCTGACTGCAATCTGACTAATATGCCTCTCTTTTCAAGGAAAACTTGCATTAGTCCTGATGGATTTTCAGATTCACACGAAGAATTTACTTCTGTTACTCACTAACAAGCTTCTATCTGCACCAAATTAGGAATTCCTCAACATGACTAAGATAACAAATTAGAACAGGCACCCCTGTAGCCATAATGCCTTGCTGATGGCACTCACACACTTCACAACAACCATGGACAATTCATAGAAAAGGCAATGAAGTGACTGCTTTAAATAAAGAGACTGCTTTAGCGTATCGACTGCTTTAGATAAAGCTTTTTACTGTTTACTTTAAAGCTTTTACACTTACTGTGAAGCAACATTTCAATAACAAAAAATCACAAAGCAGTGTGCTGTAGTCCAAAATATGAGCTAATAAAATGTGATGATTATTTTTCCAGCTTTTCTTCTTTAATTGACAGGGGAACTAAGTATGCACAGATTGACCATGATGACTTAACTGGCCTGAAAACCCACAAACTACTATTAATTTCCTGTGTGCAAAAAAGTTCTTCAATATGCTATCTGTGCTTTTGATTCATGGCCAAGACAAAGCTGTTGCACCTGCAGAGCAGTGCACTTCTTGAAAGGCTCAGTACAGAAATCTCTTTGCCATTGCCATATCATCAAAGTCATCTTCCCTAGTTATAAGACGTGTTCCTGGCAGAAAGCAAACAGATGGCGGCAACAAATGAAAAGATTAGGAACAGAAAGGAGAGGTAATAAAATATCAGACAAAACTAAAGATAACACTTGACGTTGTCATTAATGCCTGGCCAAAATATGTTCCACACATTTTGGAAATAATAAATACTTCTTACACAGACTTTAGAGGTGAAAGATCAGATTCAGAAAGCTCTCTGGCACTTCAGAGTATTTCGAGATTAGAAGACACACCATCACAACAAATGAGGTGGAGTGGTGAATGTATCAAGAAACCATCGAAGGCAAGAGAGATTAAAAACATGGATTTGGGTCTTTTACTCACTTTGCTGCACTTGGAAGAATGTTCAAGAGTTCCTGAACATCAATAACTCCTGTGCCATGTTCTGTTCTCTGGATTACAGTCAGCTCAATGTAGTATTATGGAGGATTTGTGGAACAGGACATATCCAAGCAATTGACTCCATCTATCTATGAGCTACATACCTGAATGTGAGCCAGCAGTGCGTCCAAGGTGGCCAAGAAGGCTAAGGGCACTCTGGCTTGCATCAGAAATGGTGCAGTCAACAGGACTAGAGAAATGACTGTCTGTGCACAGTATTGGTAAGACCACACTTCAAGAACTGTATTCAGTTTTGGGCCCCTCTGTACAAGGATGCTGAGTTATTCGAGCATGTGCAGAGAAGAGCAACAAAGCCAGTGGAGGGACTGGAAAACAAGAGAATTGGGGATGTTTAAAGAAATGGGGATGTTTAGAGGATGCAGTGGGGAGATCTCATCATTCTCTACAACCACCTACAGGAGATTGCAGTGAGCAGGGTGTCAGTTTCTTCTCAGGTGACAAATGACAGAAACAACCTCAAACAGTACAGGGAGAGTTTAGATTGGATATTAGGAAGAACTGCTTCACTAAAAGGGTGGTCATATATTGGAAGGGGCTGCCAAGGGATGCGGTGGAGCCCTCATCTCTGGAGATAATCAAGAGATACGTGGACACAGCACTAAGGGACACAGTGATCTTGACAGTCTTTTTCAGTTTAAATGATTCAAGATTCTATACAGCTATTACTGATGCAAAAGCTATACACTGTTACTGTATATTATTGCTACTAATATCATCCTGATGAGGTTTTGAAAATGAAGATGGGATAAAAAACAATCTGTTTACATTGCACAGAAAGAACTAGAAAGGAACATAACCAACTCATTCGAAATCCGCGTGTGGAAAAGACTATCACAATTTCTTAATATCAAATGATAAAAGCAGATAAAGAAAAAAGATTATTTTAAAACACTTACCATAGAATCACAGAATGACTTGGGTTGGAAAGAACTTCAAGATCAGCCAAGACCAAACTCTGATGTGGGAAGGATGGCCAACAAGTAAATCGGGCACTAAATCCTGTTTCCTAAGGTCCCACCCAAGTTCTATCTTTTATTCTTCGAAGTGAGATACCTTCTGAACCTCATCAGCATTTGACTGGTTTTGCAAAACCTAACTGCTTTTGCAGTCAACTTTTTGAGAATAATGTGAATGTTGATTTTTTTTTTCTAAAGGCACAGATAGCACACACTAATAAAATATATAAATTGAGGATTAATCGTCATTCAGGAAAAAATCATGGTTCTTCTTCCAGGTACAAAGAGACTTTATTCTGCGTCTCATTTTCATGCACACCACATTCCAGTGGAATCCAAACAGGAAACCATCAGGCCTAGCTTGTTTACTTGCTGTCTCTAGCAAAAGAACAAACAGCAGGTAAAGAAAAGGGACAGTACTATGGTTTAGCACAGGTAACAACCATGCTAATTAAAGCAATACCTAACTCATAATTTATTAAGGCTTTAGCAACATTTCCATAAGAAAAATCAGTCAATTTCTCCATCGTATCTGTTTTCAGACAGTTTCCAAGTGCAGCTGCCTCAGCAAAAAAATATTTATTTTGCTTTTCTGCCATCTTGTGGCTTAACCACAAACACTTTTTTTTAAAAAAAAAAAAAAAAAAGCTAGAATTTCTATTTTGTGAAAAGATTTTTGTATTGTTTTATTTTTTAAATATTACTCAGCCTAAACTATGATCCAGACCAGCACCCACTGTTACTTCCCAACCTCACGGCACTGCAATTTACAACTGCACAGACCTGAAATCCAATGATTTTTTCTTACAATTTGACCCAACAGAAATGCATCCTGTCTAACAACCATAGAGATGATTGGCCATTCTGATTTCCACAAACTCCCCTTTGACTCACATCTAGCTTGACACAGTGACAGTTTTAACACAGTCTTATTTCTTATATAACTATATGTGCTTTGAGTATGTGAGAAATGAGATAAATTGCAGTCTCTCTCCCCCATTAGAATAGAGCCATATGCTATCAGGGCTACATCAGTAAAATAAGGAAGTCATTTAGCAACCTGGAAAGTTGCATCTGTATACGTATGAATGCTAAGAAGCCACGCTAAGCCTTTTGGGTTTTGCACTTACAAGGAATGGTCGAGACAGATAATTTAATGCAAATAAAAATAAAAATGAAATTCTAATGTTACTTTCATTACATGTGGGCCTGCACAAAAAAAAAAAAAAAAAAACCTAAACATTTCCTTTCCATCACTGTCTGACAGCAGAGTAGCAGCACAATGTACATTTACCTGAATACACACACAAAGAAGAATTCAAATAACTGTCTAAAGGTCAGACGTGAAGAATATTAGAGGTTTTCCACAAAAGTCTTTTGTTGAGGCTTATCGACAGCACTGCAGGAATTATGAGCTGTCTGGCTATGAGGAACAGCTCCACTGGTTGATGTGCTTGACTAACAAAATTAACTTTTGTTCTCTTCATACTTCTGAATATTTCTGTGGAAAAAAAAAAAAACAAAAAAACAACTTTTTGTCCACTCTGGATTAAAGAGAGCCTTCTAAAACAGACTGCAGGTGATTGGATTTAGTAGCTTGCGTGACATTTAGTGCTTGGATAGAATCTGTGCACGTTTTCAGCAAGAAACAAACATTCTGTGGTGAAAGGTCTGGATGTAACAGGCTCACACCGGCAGTTCAAACGGAGCAACAGCCCGCAAGAAGCACACAGCCCTACGCACAAGCCCGCGAGGAGCCGGCGGCCGCAAGGCAGCACCCGCACACCGCGCTGACTGGCAGGAGCTGACGGAATACGTCTCTCCTTCGCCCAATCAAAGCACGCACCCGCCCCGCGGCAGCCAACAGCGGGCGATGGCGGCCCGGCGGCACATCGCGCGATACGAGCTGACGGGCACGGTGGGCGGGGACTGAGCCGGTTACGCTCCCCCGCTCCCTTCCCTTCCCCGCCCCGAACCGCATCCTCTGCCGAGGCGGGCAGCGTCGCCATTGGCCGCGCCGGAAGCCAACTGCGTTCTCATTGGCTGCCGGCATCGGCCGATCGGGCCGCGGAACGGAGACGCCGGGCCGCCCGCCGGAGTTGGGAAGGAACGAGGTGCGGACCGAGGTGGAAACCGCGGGTGTGCGGAGCGGGGGTGGCAGCGGGTCGGGGCTGGCGCTGCGCTGAGCTGAGTGCGGAGTGGGGGCACGTAGAGGGCAGGCTCAGAGCCTGCGGGTCCGGGCGGTGGGGTGCCCGGTGGCAATGTGTAGAGAGCCGTGTGTTCGCACAGGAAGAGCGCCGATGGACCTGCTGCCGGACCCCGCGCCCCTGGCTACCAAGCTGCAGAACACCCTGCTCCGCTACCACAGCATCGCCGACAGCGAGTGGCGGATCGCCAGGAAAACTGTGAGTGGTGCTGCGGCTCCTCCCGTGTCTGCTAGCAGGTGTAGGTCGTGTAGATGTTAACAGTTGTGCTGTGGCATCTCGGGTTAGCTGTTTGATGGGCTTAATGCTATCAATTTTTATCTTTTCCCCTTTACAACAACACTTTCGGTTGTTCTTATAATTTTATTTTCCCTTGTTAGCATTGGTCAGAGGCGAAGTGTTCCAAATATGAGTTGGTTATTTACTAAATTAGCAAATTCAGTGTCTTGAAAAGGAGGGATAGAGCACCCGAGCCTCTCACAATCACAGAATGGTTTGGGTTGGAAGGGACCTTAAAAATCACCTAGTTCCCCACTGCCCAGAGCCCCATCCAGCCTGGCCTGAACACCTCCAGAGATGGGGCACCCACAGCTTCTCTGGGCAGCCCATGCTAGCACCTCACCACCCTCTGAAGGAAGAATTTCCTTCTGGCATCTAATCTGAATCTCCCAGCTTTTAGTTTAAAGCCTTCATCTCATGTCCTATTAATATGGTCTCTGACAGAGTCACTCCCCAGCCTTCCTGTCAGCCTCCTATAAGTACTGGAAGGCTGCACTGAAGTCTTCACAGAGCCTCCTTCCTCCACGCTGAATAAGCTCACTTCCATTATCCTGTCTTCATAGAAGAGATGCTCAAGCACACTTATAGTCTTCAAGGCTCTCCTCTGGATCTGTTTTGGGCCAAGAGCTGGATGCTGTACTCCACATGAGGCCTCACGAGGGCAGACCAGAGGAGGACCTTCCTGCTGGCCACCCCCCTTTTGAAGCAGCCCAGGACACAAGCATTTTGTGGACATCTTAGAAGGGTTTGTAAATGACTATTAACATAATATCTTTAATTTTTTTCCAGAAAGATGCAGTGGTGTGGCGTAAACCATCAGAAGAATTCAGCGGGTACCTGTAAGTATGCTTGCCAAGAGGTTGAATTTTTAAGATTCCCCAAATATACTTCGTAGTTTAGAAATAATGGCTGTGAACAAATTACACAGATTTTCTGCAGGAGGAGCTAAGTAAATCATCTGCTGTGCCTTGTTGTCTTGTAAAGACCTATGCTGTTTCTTTTTAATGTTATATTTTGATGCTTCATGCTTGTTTGCTGTCTAGAATAATGAACAATCAAAACTATGGAGCACACCACAAAGCTCCCACTGGCTGTTGTGCACAGTGGGAATTGCCCAGGCATTTTAAAAAGACGGTCTGCAATCACATACAGGTTTGGTAGGTTTGCAGCATTGTTGAGTGACAACACAGACAGTGTTTGGACACCCTTACTGGCTATGAAACTGATAGAACGAAATATTAAGCATGTAGTTGTGGGAGTGGTGTATGACACGTAGAGCCTTCCTATGAGTTTGTCACTGGTTTTGTAGTTATCTGCAGGTAGGAGTATTGAGTAGAAAACGTCAATCTGAAGAAATGTAAAGTGCTGTGAAAAGATAGTGTTTGATAAGAATCTCAAGGACCGATACACTCTAGGTACTCTGTTCTGGTGAATTTGTTAAGGGTTGATGGTACTGGGTACAAGGTGTCTGCTGACCCTGTGCAGATATACCAGCACACTGTCAGCACCAGGTTGTGTAACTTGAGTGACTGCCAACAGGAGAGTGGCTGCTATATGCGAGTGACTGCAGAGTTGTGTATAAACCTGATTAAGAAAGCACACTTTGAAGAACTTTCCAAATGCAACACTAGAAGGCCGTGACCTTTTAATATGGTCCTCTGAAGAACAAATAGCTGAGGTTGGCCTCATCCAGGTAACTGTGAGTGGAAAGGGGGTGAGCTGCACAAGTAAATAAATCAGTGAGTTGTGACACTAGTTATCTACTATTGAAAAGAGCTGCTCAATGGATAAGAAATGTTTTGAAAATAATGACTGTGATCAATTCCACCCCCTCAGGAGCTTGAAACTCAGTAACTCAGGTAACCAAAACATCTGTTGTCTACTTAAAAGACAACAAATGAACATTCTGCAGTCTTACACCAAATTATTTGACACTGTAGTAGGCTACAAAGCAGAATGTAGTTTATCTTCATCTTGAGTAAACTACCATTACTTCTACTTTTTGAAAACTATTTTTCTCACTGTATTCTGCTCTTATTTTTTTTGTTGTTGTTTTACTTTTCCCTGGTGGACTCCCTTGCTCCCCTTTCAAGAGCAGCAAAAAAACATGTTAGAGGAAACATGACAATTCTTCTGATTTGCAATTTAAGAAATACAGATTATAGTGTAAGGGTATTATTCTCATAATAATATTTATTGCATAAACAGATGCATGCTCAGATCTTTCCTGTACTACCTTTCTAATGCAGTTATCCACTGACTATAAAGTTCCAGATACCAAGGTATTATAGTAAATATGCTGTTGCAGATTAATGGAATACTTAATAAAAATTTCTCTCTTTTAAGTATAAACTTATATTTCTCTAGGTACAAAGCTCAAGGAGTGGTGGAAGACGTTACTAACAGAATAGTGGATCATATTCGTCCTGGACCTTACAGGCTTGACTGGGACAGCTTAATGACTACAATGGACATCGTGGAAATGTTTGAGGAGGTGAAGACTTGTTTAGATTCTTAAGGGAAGTGCATGTAGACTCGTGTGAAACATTACAGAAGAGCATTTGTCCCAATAAGTACTGATATTTTTCTGCCTGTTTTATTCCATGCTTATTTACGTGCATGGATAGTGTATATACATGCTGTGGGTAACCTTGCATGAGGCTTTCTGGCTGCTGAGAGTGGTCTGGCAATTTATTCATGGTCCCTTTGGACTTTCTAAGTAGTGGGAAAGCCATATAAAACATGCATGGCTTTTAGTTTCCAGGTGTGACTGCAGTTCTGTAGTTTTAGTCAGTAGTCAGTTTATAGGTGCCATATGTTCTCAGTCGCTGCAGCTGCAGATGGCAAGTCCGTCAAACGTCAGTGTTTAAAGCAGCACCTTCTTTCATACCTCACTGAAGTTGTCTGGAGAGCATGTCGTTGATAGAAGCTGCCGTCTCTGTGGAAAAGGCCAGCTGCTGAAAAGTATGAATAGAGTGTCGTTTATTACCTAAGATGCTTTTGTTTTGTTTCTCTCATTCTTTCACTCAACAAGAACTGCTGTGTGATGCGCTACACCACTGCCGGGCAGCTCTGGAACATCATAGCACCAAGGGAGTTTGTTGATTTTTCTTACACGACAACCTATGAAGATGGGCTTCTATCATGTGGTAAGGCACCACTCAACTCCGCTTAATTCTTAACAATGGCTGCTTGGCTTAAGATATGATTTGAATTAATAATGGTTCTGCAGTAAACATTTATAAATGCTATAAGATGACCTCCAACAAGTATTTCAGAGGTGTTTAGAAGTTCTACAGACTTGAAAAAGTATACAAGTTACTACGTTACCCATGAGCCATCTTTGTGTGCCAGGAGTCATTTATGTTGACTGTGGGATGGTTAAGGCAAGTTGTGTGGCCTGTGTCAGCTCCTACATCAAAATGAGTAGAGTAAGAAGCTTGTTAGCTAGTGGAAGTCTTTTAATGTTGATTTCTGCTTGTCAAGCCCTGCTTGTATGTGAATGCGTTTGGATGGACAACAGACAGCTTTCAGGCATGAAAGTACCCAAAAACGTAGAAGTGTTTCTGGAAATACTTCTGAATTCTCCAAGCAGAAAAAGGAGTTGCTATGAAATACACTGTATCTTTATTTTTTTAATTTGTCTCAAATTCATTTTCCCTTTTCCGTTTGTTTTCATGACAGGTATAAGCCTTAACTACGGAGAGGTGAGACCTAATTTTGTCCGTGGATTCAATCACCCATGTGGCTGGTTCTGCGTCCCTCTTAAGGACTGTCCTAGCCACAGCCTTTTAACAGGCTATATTCAGACCGAACTGCGAGGGATGCTACCTCAGTCTGCAGTAGACACTGCCATGGCTAGTACCCTGGCCAATTTCTACTCTGACCTCAAAAAGGCACTGAAATCATAGACAAAAAGTGACTTGGAAGCCCATGCATTTCTTGCAATCAAATTATATTGATTAGCTTAATATAGGTTAACTACTGAACTCAAAGCTGAATAAGGTTGTTCCTGAATGATTCCTGAACCTTTCTGTAGAGGGATCCAGACAACTTTGATGTCATACTTAGAATACATTCCTATTTCACAGCACAAGATCTTGTTTCCTGCTCAGCACACTGCAGCTGTGTGAGTACACTGAACCTATACATCCCTTACTTCCTTAGGTGGAAAACAGAAGATGTGAATGTAAACTTGGAAAGTGAATCAGAAACTTGGCTCTCAACAACAGTACAGAGTGGAGTGCTCAGGATTTTGAGGGTGCACGTTGCTGTACAGACAGCAGCTCATAGAAGTTGCAATTTTTTTATATATAAATATATATATATATATTTACATTAAGTTTTTAATTTATGTAGTAAATTATGTAGTTATGTGGTACTGGTGCATCTTTAATTTCTATGTTAAAAATTTGCTTTGCTTTATCATTGAGATGGTCCATAGCCATACTGTTAAATAATACTATTCAGAAGAAAGCTATTTGCTCATGTTAGCAAATCAAGTATTCATTATCAGCATTTCTTTAATGTTGTAACTGCAGGTTGTTAACTGTTGTATATCAACAGCACGTTGATAAAGAAATGCCCTTACAGCTGATCCAAAGCTCATGTAAGTCATGAGGTGTCTTTCCATAGTTTTCAGTGGACTTTTAATCACATGTGTAGTTGTTAAAATAGCAAACCTGCAGTGGTTCCTCTGTAGCACTTGGCATTTCTAAATAGTTGTTTTTACTAAATTCTGTGTGGAATTGTGTTTTCTAGCTTAATTTTTGTCTTCCTTAGCTGAAAATCCTACAGTTACTAAAACTACAGATAGTATCACTAAGTTGCTTAGGCATAGGCTTTGGTTTAACCAGAGCAGCACAGACTACGAACATGATGGAACAGCACAGTAGAGTTTTCTGTTGAAATTTAATGTAAGTGAAATAAGCATCTTAAAATATGGCTGACTGAATGTCAAAAATACAAGCTGTAGAGTTGCTCAGAGTCACAGGAAGGTGGAGGGTCATATTTTTAAGGATATTTAACCACCTAGTGATGCTGATAGATGTGGGGACTTTGGAAAGCCTGCTGCCTGTGCTACTAAGTCCTTAGTTCTCTTTAAAACCTGACACTGAGCATTCAGTGTTGGTAAGCATCCATTTCTCAGTTGAGATTGTAATTTTCCCTGTGCTTTTCCAGTGCAAGTGTAGCTGTGTTGTAGTTTGGGAAGGTACCTTGTATCCCTAGTGTTTTGGGGCTAGTAGTACAATTAGTACAATTAGTTGTACAATACAATTTTGGTAGTGGACTCTAAAGTGCATTCACGTGGAAGATGTTCCTCTGGAATATTGGCTCTTTGGGCATTAGCCACTGTAGCTGAACTTTGAATAGTAAGGACTTTTCTTTCTCATTGTTTGAGCAAAGATGTAGAAAAAAAGACACCAAGTAGTAAGAGTTCTTCAGATTTGCTTCATGTGTTAAGGTATACAGCACTGTTTAAAATGCTTAAAGATGATGACATGAAACAGCCTTTGTTGTGTTAACAGACAAAGAATTCACTTCTCTGTTGGGTTTTGTGTATTCTTCTGTTCCTTTTAAACTCCTTGGTTAGTTTTCCTGTCTTTCCTGTCTTTGTTTCCCTCACAGCCCGGATGTTTAGAGGTTGCTCTTTTACCACCAGTCATACTGAGTAATTACTTATGCCTGGATGCTAGAGTGTGCTGCTTTCTATTGGTACTGGTGTAGAAGCAAGTAAGAAAGCCCTAGCAATACTTGTGTGGCATGAATGCTGACATGATTACAGAGGAAGTTGTGTGCGGTGTACCGTATTTGTTCTTCCCAATTACACAGGCTACATAGATAGTCATTAATCTGCATATTCATTGTATTTTTTTTTAAGGCTCCAGGTACTAATTGAGAGGTTGTGATACATATATATAATATTTGATGTCTTCATAATGAGTTTATACCTACAGAGGCACTTCACTGCTGGAGAAGCAAGTCAAAAGGAGCATGAGACGCTTGTAGACATGAGGATGATGTTTGCAGAGCACTAGATGCTGTAGAAAAGATCACAAGGTCCCTGTTCACATAACCAGTTTAAGGACTCTTGCATCTCTACAGAATTATCCAGGGTTATTTGTTTGAAGTGAAATGGCCTTTTAAGCTTTCAGGTGAAGATAGGCTGATGAAGAACAGAGCAGACAAAGAAAGAAGACTTGTAAGAAAATCCTTGGAATATTTTAATATTTGATTATGTTTTTTAATACACATTTCTCCATGCATGTTTCTTTTTTATCAGCAGAGTTGTTTTCAATATGAGGCCAAAGGATGGAAAGATGTAGTGGATGAGGACAAATATCTGAAAGCCAAGTGGGCCTTTTATTTTGCATTATGATGCATTATAATTTGTTCCTTAAACACCAAGTAAACTGGCTTTGTGTGTTTTAATGGATGTAGTCTGTTGTTTCTGACAATGCGTCTGGACATTCAAGTGAATAACAACAGAGACTGCAGGAGGCAGAGACCAGAGCCAGATCTTTTTATGTCAGCATTATACAGTTCTACAGTTTTCAGATGAGGAGAATACATGGAAGGTGCCAGCAAACCTTAAGGATTTATTTCGGATATTCTCTTGCTTCTAAAAATTCTCTAGTTTAAGAATGCAGCGATGGACAGTGTACTGATGATGCTATTTAAGTGATGCATTGCTGATACCTCTTTGCTGATCATTTAGAGCAGTTGAGCTATAGAGTAACACAAAACTGTAAGAAAAGTGTCTGGTTTTACAGAGTATTGTATTTGAAGTAACAACTTACTTTCTTTTCATATAGCTAGGGATTGAGAGGAGTGTGAGGTATTAAGGCAGAGCTGTTCTTTAACTAGAGTACATTCAGAACCAGGAAAGCCAGTATCAAGAACCAATCAGATCAGAAGATTTTCTTTCCCCTCCCATAGCATTGCTTTCCTCCTAAGTCAGTGAACAGTCTGGATGGAGCAAGACAGTACAAAGTAGGAAGGGATTTGAGGGGACGAAATGCAGGAGCACATACTGTGCTTGTTAGGAGATAGTGGAAGGCAAAGTAAATTACTTTGTATACTTTGCTGTCATCAGCACAGCAGCAGAATTTATGCAACTTTGTGAGGTTTGCCAGTGTTTCTGTTGTTGGGAAGAGCCACATGCTGCCTTCAGTACTTGAACTCAGTGTTTCAGCAAGACTGTGTCACCTGAAATAAGCTTCTGGATGAGGTACACAAGAATAAATGGCAGATAGGTGTCAGTTTTTGCCAGGGAAATAGCTTGTATATAGACACATCAACATTATTTTTATATGGCTAGTAATTTAAAAAACAAAAGAAAACAAAAACTATTCAGGTATTCAGGCAATATATTTGTTTATTTTAAGTCTGTCATTTTAACTCTGTCCTGTATGTGTGGATGGGAAAGATGGCTAAAGATAAGACAATCATTATGTTTAGCTTTTATTTGTTATCTAAGGCCTCTAGCATTGAACTTTCTTTGTAGCTGTGCCGCTTATTTTGTTTCTGCAGTAAACAGATGTTGAGGTAAGTGCACTGTTGATGCAGCCTGAGGTGCTCCAGTGCTCTGGTGAGAGGTGGAGCAGTACCTCAGCCAGCCACTCTGGGAACAGCACAAGCCCTGATCTCAAATTTGATTATCTTGCTATGTTTTTAATGGATCAGAATGTAAAAACACTGTATTCCTCCAATGATCATAAACAACTAGAACTGTTTTGATAGTGTGAGCTAGTTATTCTAGGTCCATTGCTGGAAAAGTAGCAATAGTTCTATTGAACCCAGTCGAGTTAGGCCTGTGTTTAGAAAATGAAAGTCAGTCTGGCTCATCAGTGGTTTGAAAGACTGTGTGAAATGCTTAAGATATTTATGTTTATATTTTGAATGCAATTACAGAATAAATCGAGACATGAATGCTAACAGACTCATGGCATTTCTTAAATGTGTTAAAAGGTAACTAACATGAAGTTCAACCTAAACACGGTTGCATTTAACATCTTGCAGAAGGCATGTAGATGGGCAATACGGGGTTACGTGCTAGCACGTTTATTTTGATGTGTGTTTAATTGGAACTTAAACAAATGAAGAAATGCCTGTACCTTTTGGCTTGCCTGTGCTGCACTGAGTGAAGACTCATTGTCTGGGGCTGCATCTACGAAAGTTCATCTGAAAGTAATGCCTCTTATTTATTTAAATGGAAACTATGAGCAATACAGAGCACAATAGCACTAGTAGAGCAAATTTCCATCTACGAAACACTCTTTTTCAACACAGTCACTATTAGCTATGCATTTTTGCCAGCCATGAAGAAGAAGAGCCTGCATGCAGCACACAAAACAGCCTGCACCAGGGGAGGTGACCCACTGTCAGTGCTGCTGAAATGTGCAGCATCAGTGTGCTCACATTCACTGTTTCATTTCCATAAACATTCAGCAGGCATTGATGAATGCCAGTGGGTGCTATTTCTTCTGAATGGAGGGATTCAATTCCACTTCTTTGTTTCATCTGCACTTCCATGTCAGGTGCCATTTTGTCAGGCTGCCTCTCTGCTGCCATCTGTCACACAGCATCAAAAAGGAACAGAACCTTGGTGGGAAGGTTCAGCCTCTACTATCATACCACCAACATCTGCTTCTGATGTAGGCCAACATAGTAAAATAGGAGGCACAGCTTTCAGAGGAGCCCTCAAAATATAGTTAATGTATATAAGCAACAAAGTTTAATTTAATTTTAATGTGTTTTTTTTTTTAATTATTATTAAAACACTGAAAAAAGAGGGCAACAAAAACATAAAAACAGTGAAATGTGTGATCTTGCTTTTGTAAAACTGATAAATCACTGTAGTTCAGTGGCAGAGGTTGCAATCCTTAGTGACCTCTCAAGGTGCCCATCTGAGATTTTTGATGAAATTTTACTCTTCCTGCACTTCATCTTTGACAGTAGTTGCTTACAAATGTGTGAACTGCCAAAAGTGATGACATGAGTCAAGTGGAGTGAGGGGTATTTTTCTGTGATAAGAGAGGTCTTACAGAAGTCTGATAAAGAGACTTGATCACATTTTGGATTGCACCTCCATACGCTCCATTAGAAAATTTGCAGGTAATGTGTTTATGTTAACTGAAAATAGGGTTGCAAATAAAAAAAATAATGGTTTTTTTGGCTGTTTTTAAACTTAGTCTCAACTTCCTTTATCAAAAGAGAAAGCACAGTTGCATATTTTCGATGCTCACAGGACTGTGTTTAGCCCAGATATCACAATGCACGCAATTATTTGCCGTAGATTGAGTTGGCACTGCACTGTGCCCTCCTTGTGTCCCAGTTTCAGCCCAGATGAAGCTAATAGTGCACCAATGTTCACTTGGTGCCCAGTGATGGTTGTGCCTGGGACTGGGCCAGGCCATGCAGTGGGAAGAGCCATCACTGTGATGGAGCAAGGCAAGGATGGCTGCACTATGAGCTGTGCTTCAGATGCCCTGGCTGTCAGAAGATCCGTGTATTGTGGGGTTGCTGTGAGTGGAAGAGCAACAGGTATGTGCCACAACAATGGTGCACAGACAGCAGTGCTGCACCAACAGAGGTTGCTTGCTCCCCATTCATAATTTGATTCATCAACTGGAGAGTCAGGGAATGATAAGCAAAACTCACTCATCTTTTAACATCCCCATATGGTCAGTGTGTAAAGCCGGTGGAAAATGGAGGCTGATAGTAGATTACTGTGGCCTGAACGAAGTCACACCCCCACTGAGTGCTGCTGTGCCGGACATGTTAGAACTCCAATATGAACTGAAGTCAAAAGCAGCCAAGTGGTATGCCACCACTGACATTGCTAATGCCTTTTTCTCCATTCCTTTGGCCACAGAATGTAGGCCACAGTTTACTATACCTGGAGGAACCATTTGCCCCAGGGGCGGAAACATAGCCCAACCATTTGCCACACATTGATCCAAACTGCATTGGAACAGATGCTCCTGAGCATCTGCAGTACATTGATGATATCATTGTGTGGGGCGATGCAGAAGTTTTCAAGAAAGGAGAATGAATAATCCAAATTCTTTTGCATGCTGGTTTTGCTATTAAGTGAAGCAAAATGAAAGGACCAGCCCACACAGTTCAGTTCCTAGGTATAAAGTGGCAAGATGGATGTGGTCACATTCCAACAGATGTGATCAACAAAATCACTGCCATGTCTCAGAAAGAGACACAATCTTTTCTGGGTGTAGTGGGCTTTTGGAGAATGCATGTTCCAAACTATAGCCTCCTTGTAAGCCCCCTCTATTAGATGACACAGAAGAAGTATAATTTCGCATAGGGTCCTGAGCAGAAGCAGGTTTTTGAGTAAATTAACAGGAGATGGCCCAAGCCATAGCCCTAGGGCCAGTATGGACAGGACAGGATGTGAAGAACATCCTCTATGCTGCTGCTGGAGAGAAAGGTCCCACTTGGAGTTTGTGGCAAAGAGCCTCTGGAGAGACATGAGGCCAACCCTTGGGATTCTGGAGTAGAGCCTACAGGGGGTCTGAAGAGTGCTACACTCCAACTGAAAAGGAGATCTTAGCCACATATGAGGGGGTTTGGACTGCTTCTGAAGTAATTTGTACTGAGATGCAGCTCCTTTTGGCGCTCTGACTGCCAGTGCTAAACCGGATGTTCAAAGGAAAGGTTCCCTCTTCCCATCATGCTACTGAGTCACTTGGAATAATGGATTTCATTGGTTACTCAACGAGCTCAGATAGGGAATCTCAGTTGTCCAGAAATCCCAGAGGTGATCATGGACTGGCCTGAAGGTAAAAAGTTTGGAACATCACAACCAGAAGAAATATTGCGAGCTAAAGAGGTCCTACCATACAGTGAACTACCAGAAAATGAAAAGAAATATGCCCTGTTCACAGATGGATCGTGTCGTACAGTGGGGAAGCATCGCAGATGGAAAGCTGCTGTGTGGAGCCCCACACGAGGAGTTGTGGAGGCCACAGAAGGGAAAGGAGAATTGAGTCAGTTTGCAGAAGTAAAGGCTGTCCAACTGGCCTTAGATGTCTCTGAATAGGAGAGGTGGCCAATGCTTTATCTTTACACTGACTCATGGATGATGGCAAATGCCTTATGGGAGTGGTTACAGCAATGGGAGCAAAACAACTGGCAATGGAAGGGTAAACCTATTTGGGTTGCTGAACTGTGGAAAAACACTGCTGCTCGAATACTTTATTCGATATGGTTGTAAAGATGTGGATGCTCATGTGCCCAAGAGTTGGGCTACTGAAAAACAACAAAATAGCCATCAGGTAGATCAAGCTGCTAAAATTAAGGTTGAAGGCTCACATAGGCTTGGACTGGCAACAGAAGAGTGAATTATTTCTAGCTCGATGGGCCCATGAGACCTTGGGCCATCAAGGAAGAGATGCAACATGTAAGTAGGCTAGAGACTGAGGGGTGGAGTTAATGATGGACGCTATTGCACAGGACATTAATGACTGTGACACATGTGCCATAATTAAACAAACCAAGAGGATGAAACCTTTCTGGGGGAAAGGTTGATGGCAAAAGTATAAATACGGGAAAGTGTGGCAGGTTAATTATATCACCTTGCCACGATCTTGCAGTGGTGTGCTTACCATGGTGGAGGCAACACTGGGTGGCTTGAAACATATGCAATACCCCATGCTACTGCCCAAAACACCATATTAGGTTTTGAGAAACAAGTCTTATGGTGACATGGCACTCCAGAAAGAATTGAGTCAGATAATGGGACTCATTTCAAAAATTCTCTTGTAAATACTTGGGCCAAAAATCGTGGCATTGGATGGATTTATCATATCCCTTATCATGCTTCTGGTAAAATTGAATGACACAGTGAGTTGTTAAAAACCATGTTGAAAGCAATGGGTGGCAGAACATTTAAGCACTGGGAGAAGCATTTGGCAGAAGCCATTTTGTTGGTCAACACCAGAGGATCGATCAATCATGATGGTCCTGCCATCTCCCTACATATTAGCAAGGGAGATAAGGTCCCTGGCAAAGTCATAAGACCTGGCTCTCTCCTCTTCTGCTCACCCTGACTGCACGTTTTGCCTCAGCATTAGAGTAAGGCTTTCTGTTTTCAAACACTCTCTCTCATTTAAATTGATTTATTAGCTTCAATTCTAATTATATTGTATTATATTGTATTAGAGTGTGTTACCTTGCATTCCAATATCATATTTAGTAAATCAGTTTGTTTCTCCTCAGATCGTTTTTGCTGTTTTCTCTTTCCAGGGCATGGGTCCGTGGGTTCCCCCACCGCGCTAGTCACAGAACTGGGCCAAACCACCCCATAAACAGTTGATACATCTTCTGCAAAAAGTGGGATGGAAATAGGTATAGAAGATACTTAAGATCATTGGACAATGGTTGAAGATATTAATTAGAATGATTAAGAAACATAGTGATATTTAATCTTAATCTAAGCCCATTTCCTTATGGGAGACATAAGGATGGGTGAGATGAATAATAAAATCCATGGTAAGGATGAAATGTTCTGTAGGAATTAATATATCCTGAAGTCCTAGACCAGAGGTTAAACTTTGAGACACATTCTGCCTCTTCCAGTCCCCACCAAGTTGTGCTGGTGACTCAGTGCTACTGGACGGCTAGCCTTCCAACCCAGACACAGCACCTGGGCTGGTTGTATGGAGAGCAGGATAGCAAAGTATGATCCTGACTCAGATCTCCTAACTTGCTAAGGGTTACAATCCGAGCACTGCCTTGAATTTGGGTTCCAATCACACTGCATTGAGGCTAGGAAGTTGGTGTATGAATTCGATCTATCAGCTCACTAGGACTACAGGACAATGCTTATAGACGTGCATCTAATCAGTTGCAAGGAAGAATACTTTGCAATCCTACCCCAACTCCGTTAAATCCCAACAGGATTTTGAGCTTCACACAATTTGGAGAAAGAAGGAATCAGAGCTTGCCTATTCAGTGCAGCATGAAGCATGTCCCTGCAAACCAGTATCTCTTATGCATACAGGATTAAGCAAGGAGCCTCAGTGGGCACTGCCATCAGGAACTCCATCACCTCTTTGTCTCAAAGGAGTTAAAGGCAAGCATTTAAAAAAAGCTGCACCAGGACAAGAAAGTGGCCAAGCATCTGCTCCACAGGAGAGGAGCTGACAGTTGTGACCCAAAGCAAAGAGACAGGAGAGAATGCTTCTGAGGAAAAACAGCTGAGGAAACAGAGCAGAGAAGCAGAAAGTAGTCCTTCCAGCAGCTCATTCTTGCAAGGCCTATACTCAAGAACCACTTGCAGCCATGGCTTTTGACTATATAGATAGAGAGTAACTAATTAGAGGTAGAAAAATCCAAGAGCAATCAAAAACATGGGACACACAACCTGTGGGGAAAGACTTGCTGAGAGAACGCTTAACAAAACGGCATTTTGATAGCATTTGGGTTCATAAGAAATAGTTGCAGAAAAAAAGACCTCTGTGATGGGCAGGCTGCTAACTGCTAAGCTTTTGAGGAAGTTGAAATGTTATTCTAAGTTGGAATTAATTCACAGCTGTGCTAGGAACAGGCAACACAACATAATTTCATCTAACTATAATGATGGCTACCATCCCCTGCTTAGCTGGACCTTATCTGTCAGCAAATAAAAGATGTAGGCATGCCTAGATGAACTGGTTTATTTAGCACCAGATCAGTCATGCAAGTCACTTATTAAGAACAGACTTCCCATCATACAAGCACATTCTCGTGTCATATTAGCATTTCCATACAAGCACACAAACAGGTACATTGGTCCCAAATACAACACGCTTATACAACAAAATTGTCCAGGTTCTCTCTGGTTCATTTACAGCGTATCAGAAAGTTACTACACAAACAGGCTTAATGTGAAGTAAATGTGCACCATCAAACAAGCAATCCACAAATTTCTGTTTAGTCACTTATGCCTTTGCTAGTACAAGCAGTGTTGATAGTACAGATGTTCTCAGACATAAAGTAGTAAAAGCAGGAGTCAGGTACTCAGGACATGGAGCTAATTTGAGAAAGTCAATACCTAGATGACACTTTCCGATATTATTCTTAGGAATCCAGACACCATGGCTCTGAAACCAATGAACTTCTGCACCAGGCTTATAAAGTACTCAGTGTGACAAGCCAGTGGCATTGTTAGCCCGTCTGTCTTAGCAGCACGTCCCCTACCTGTTCAGCTTGAATTAGCACGAGCTCAAAGCTTCCCACACGCACCCTCCAGGAGGAACCAGGAGCCAACCAGGCCAAGCAAGGCACTAGACCTTCACATACTGCATCCCCTCAGGAAAAGAACAGCTTAAGCTGATGAATGACTTGACTAAGAGCCCCTCTGCAGGGGTCTGTAGCAGACAACTGCATTTGGTTCAGTGCCTCCTAAGCTTGCAAGGACACTCCAGCACAGTGGGACTAATGCATTTCTTCCTCCCGGTAAGGAAGTCTCTTTCTTCCTTCTGCTCCTACTCCCAGGCTGACTCAGCCACACTTGCTATTCGTAAAGTCTGTCTTATTTATCTTAGTCCTAAGGACCAGAGTTCATGATCTCCCCATACCCATCTTTCTCCTAATCACTTTCTCACTGGCATAGGTCTCTTAACACTGTTTCTTTTGCCAAAAGCAAAGAGAGAGGGAGAGAGAGAGAGGGATTGAAAGAAGAAAGTCCTCAAAAGTCCCCTTTGGAACATTAAATGAAATTTCTGCTCTTTAATCAGGAGCACTAGCATGACTTCTCATGAGGAGTGTGCGGTGTGAATAAGGAAATAGTTCCTGTTGTGCGTAATGGCACCAAGCTGGGGTTTGCTCACAGCAGCAAGCTCTTGCTAGGAATTACTCTCAGTAAAAGCTCTTATGGTTTGCAGTCACCATTCCTCTTGCAGCTAGGGTGGTGAAGATCTGAGCACAGTGATTGAGGTGCCCACCTCTGTAGTGAGGGCAGTATGGCGGCAGTGCCCACCTGGGACCTCCTGCAGTACTCTTCGGGTTCACTGGGCCCTGCATTTGTAAGTAACAAAATAACGTTACGAGTTTTGGTTTTTATTTTTCCTACATACTCTGGTTCCAGCAGGTGTGGGACTTACAATTTCTCGCACTATTGTAAGACTTCTTAAGTAAGATTGGATGGGGCCCTGGGCAATCTGGTCTAGTATAAAATGGGAAGATTGGTGGCCCTGCCTGTGGCAGGGAGACTGGCGATTCATGACCCTTGAGATCCCTTCCAACCCAGGCCATTCTGTGATTCTGTGATTCTTTGAGATGATATTTGGACGGTTGTGTGGTTTATACACTCTGTATTAACCTGCTAAGACATCATCCCATGATTGCCTTTACTGCTGTGATGAGGACAATTGATTTAAATCATTTCAGTTACATCATGCATAAGTGGGAGACAGAGCTTAACAGCAGTATCTCAGATAGACAGCACTTCAACAACCACGGAGTTTTGCACTTCACTCTTCATATACCCAGTTTTGTTAGCTAAATATGGCTAAAACTGGGAAGTTGCTCACTGGACATTTGCAAAATCTAGAGCTTCTCTGTCCTGCCTAGGAGGAAGAGAGAGAATTGCTGTGCAGAATTATAACTGCATGGCCTTGTCCCAGCTGATGTGCTCAGCACTATTGCTTTGAAAGGGGATGAGAACAGCATTCTTAGCATTTTGAAGTGTCAGAGAGACGTGGCTGGCTTTGTGCACAATTAATTTACATTTCTTAGATTAACACTAAAGCTTTATTATCAGCAGCATTAGCTCTAAAGGGCATGGGAGAAATGATACTAGGGGCTGGAGTGATAAAGCAGACTTAGTGGCTACTGGAGAATATTGTCTCTGGAGATCACATGCCATCTGTACCTATAAAGCACACCTGAGGGCTTGCCTTGCCTTTTGCATTACCAGAATAACTGCCTGAAGTCTAATAGACACTAATTTCATTTTGGAGCAGCATCTCAGACCTGCCCAGTAGAGGGATAAGGACTACAGTCATTTTTCTATTTGATAGACTTTCCCTATGTGTAGATATGTGGGTGCAATGATTGATTCCGTAGTGTTATAAAGCAGATAACTGTTCACAGCTCCAGACAACAGGGACCAAATACTATGAACAGACTTTGCTGCATCTTCTGCCAATTCTCTAAGTGGAAATGCTGCAAAAATAAGAGTACTATTATATCAGCTGATATTAAGAACATCTTTGGTCACATATAGCACACATGACATCTTTTAGGGTTTTTGAGCCCAGTGTTTCTTTGGGGTGACTAAACTCACATCTTCTCCACAGAAAGGAGAAGACAGTTTGACGTAGCAGCCCTTGGTACTGAGGAGCAGGACCTGCATGGTACTCTTCTCACCTCACCACACTCTGAGCCTTTCATGCTCTACTCTGGCACAGCCCAAGCACTTGAAGCAGCCCAGGTGCCTTCCTTTTCTGTTTAAAACTAACACAAGATGTTGAATTATTTTCTGGTTCTGGCATTTGTTGCACAGCTTTGTGTTACTTCTGTCACCCAGCTATACGCTCTTGAGAAAGGAAAGATGTCAGAAAACTGTGTGGTTCTAGGAAATGGGGAGGAAAGGAGATACCCCACCCACATCCAGCCGGACCCTAACTAGAGATAAGAGATCAGCCAAGCCCTCTCCTACAGGCAATATGTTTATACTCAAACACTACCCAGTCTTTTGGAGCAAAACCAGTCTAAGGAGGAGGCGTGAGCTCCTCAATGCCCCAAGGTGATGCAGGTCTTTCAGGGCACCTGGAGCCTGCCAGGTGCAGTGTGTCTCCTCCCATCCAGCAAATGGCAGCCCTTCCTGGGCTGCAGCCAGGACACAGGATGGGGCATAAGGCAGGAGAAAAGCATGCCTCCGGCCTTGAGTGTGTGCTGGCACTTGTTCTTGGAGTTGGAGCTCCAGACAGAAATGTACAGCTTCACTTTGTGTACTATCATATAATGCTGCAGTGCAAACAAAAAAAAGCAGCTGCTATTTTCCATTATGGGAGTGCATCTACAGTATTTAATAGGAGCAGACACATGGTGTTTAAAGCTCCTTGGCCAACAGACATCTTCCTAGTGTACAGATAAAGGGCTGGACTCATCTGCTCACACACACTGTGGCAGCTTTCACCATCTCACAGTGCTGTGCTGGTGTTGTCAGCCTGCTCCAGCCATTTCTGCAGCACACTAAGGGAAGAGGGCACAGCAGTGCTCTTTTCCAGCTGTGTCTTGGTATGAAGGAGCCACAGCTGGGGAAAGCTGTTCCACTGTATCCATTAATCTTTCATACCTTGATGCCCCTGACACTGAATTTCATCCAAATGTGATCCATGTGTACAGGAATGTGAAACACTAAGGTTTCAGTTCCAGCTGAGTAATGCTGCAAATGGGAGAAGACAACTCAAAAAGTTATTGCAGCTGTGGCTCTCAGAGACTTTCAGAATCTACCTCTCTCTTTCAATACATTTAAATGTGTGTGTGTACTTTTATATAATTGTACACATATCTATAAAGTTAATTTTATCGATAAGTTCAGAATTGGGGCACTCTATTTTTTAGTTCCTGCTTCTGTACTATGCCTACCTCCATATGCCTCCCAATAAAGTGCTTTTGTTTTGTGTTCCAAGTTGGTGGGGATGAAGAGCATCCAATGTAGTTTTTTGTTTTTGTTGCGTGTAGATTTCTAATCATATATATGCACGTTCTCACATCTTCATGTTAGAGGATTCACAGTGTTTGTACTGACACTCCAACAAATATTCATTGAATTATTCTGGCCAAAGTGTTAAATCCCAGACATAAAGCAAAGTTTTGGTTATGTAAAGAATCTACAGTCTTGTCCATACAAATTTATACATGTCTTGAAATCAACATCCTTAAATTCTAGGCTACGTAATTATTTCATTCCCATCTTTCTCCTCTAAGCTCCTTCTCACATTTTTATTATTTTATTGTTTTTCAACACAGCTGATGATTTCTATTCTATACAATGCTGTATTATGCAGGGGCTTTCAGGGAAACCAAATTTCTTTATACAAAAGCAGAATTACCTTTTCCCACTGTGGTTGTATGTTCCAACTAGATTTATTCTGAAAAGGAGGGAAGGACATTTTCTGAGCTATTACTGTACTGTGAAGTAGCTTTAAGGAAGTTCTGGGCTGCCTCTTGGGTTACCTTTGGTATCTTTAGGACTTTGCTGTATCATTGCCACATCATCAAGCCACATGGCTTTCTACAGCATTTCACTCTATCCACCAAGGCATGAATCCTTGCAAAGGAGATGCTCAGCAGTGTTTGTCAATCTCCTTTCACATACCCAACAACCAGCTCACCACCAGGGACTGAAGCATGTTGTATCAAACTTCTGCTCTTAGGGTCTTTTGCATTCAGAAGTTTGACTGTGGTGAGCCTGCATCTTACAGCATGCTTGTAAAAAGCCATGGACAAATGCCAGCTAACAAGCAAGCACTGGGCTGATGCAGTGCGATCTGCCATCAGCAACATCACAAGCAAAGTGTTCAAAATGATACAAAACCTATCACTGTTTCAGAGTGAATTTTTCTGAACTTGTAAAAAACCGTCTTGTTGTGTAAAGGCAGGAAGTCACTGGCAGTTTAACAGAGGCTGGATTCACAGTCTAGCTTTCAAATTTTAGCCTTTAATATGCTACAGAATTCACATCTAGAGGAAAAGTTTTGCTAAGTTCAAATACTTCAGAGCGATGGCAATGTTCCCTCTTTTTTTTTTGTACCAGAAGAACTCAGATGATATGCTGAATGTTTAAAAAATCTAAAGCTTAGAGTGTCAACATAGAAGAACATCAGTAATTTTCTACCTAGTTTATAACTACAAATGTGGAACTGGCCTGCCTCCAGTCTCTTCTGGGTGTGTTCCTGTTTTTTTTATCCACTGTAAGACACAAATGTTGTGCTCCACTCCCAAGTCTGAATTATGGGGTGTGATTTTCTAGACAGAAACAACGCACATAATGTTCCTCTCCTCATGTAAGTGCATACACCCTCGTGCTGCTGTTCCTTCTGCACAGTACTGACAAAAAAGGCATAATATTTTACTGAGCCAGATACTGGTAGTTCCTCCAGCATAGACACTCTGATTGTTTTACACTGAAGATAATGAAAGTCAACCAAGCAAAAACATTTTAAGCCTCAGAGCCTTTATGCACAAGGCTGAGCTGCACCCGACATCACGCTGTCATGGAGCAGTCTCTAGTTGCATGGTGTTGGTTCCTATTTATGATGTGCTATGCTATAATTTAACAACAAGCAGAGTTAAGATTCAGCTAGGACTATACTACTTATAATCTCAGACACGCCATGTTTCAGAAGAATGTATTTCCACTCAAGCAGTCACATATGTGCTGTGACTGTGCCACCGGTTCCACTTCCTCAGATCAGAAGCAAATATCACCACTGGAGAAGGAAATGTTACCAAAATCTCAACGAACTCGGATGCCTCCATCACTGTGAAAGAGGAAACCTTTGGCTGAGAAATGCATTAGTTCTGGGGCCCCTTTGCAGAAGATGAGAAAGATAGTAAAAGGCAAGACAAGTGAATGTGCCTATTACCTTCTTCAGAGCGGTTTATTCCTAAAGAATTTTCTTCCAAGGGAAAATCTGTAAGTGGGTCTTGCTGGCCTGCTAACAGTCAGAACAATAAACTCAGGCAGAACCTTCAGCTCCGCTTTAGCAGCCCGCTGCCCCACCTGCTCCTCCAGCTGGCAGTGCCGGATCATCTCAAAGTGTATCACCCAGAAGAGGCAGACACGTGTACTTCAAATTTCAAACACACTTAGCACAAAGTCAATGGGTTTAAGAAAAGGGTAAATCAGAACAATATGTTCATTAGCATTCATTTTACTGAGCAAGCAAAGTATTCCTTCTTATAGTATTCTAGATTACATTTTATGTAGCACATCTGCCAAGAGTAATGTTCTACTACCTTTTATTTTAACTTCTTCAGGAAATGTAGCTACTGAATGTTTTATCAGTGACTTTTGCAGCTGGTATACCTTTTGAAGGCAAGTTGTGCAAGGCCTACCTTAAAATAAAAACTGAACAAAACAAGAATCTTGAGTGTATAAAGGATGTAGGTCACTATCAGGACAGAAAGTTTAATAAACACAAATGACAGTGTTGTACATCAGATTCTTTTTGCCACTTCTGTAATATAGCAATAACATGAAATCCCCATGCTATCAAAGTGATATCAAAGAAACGTAAACAGTCATAAATACTGATGCTCGGTAGTTTCTCAATTTCTACTGATCACATTCAAACAATGATCAAGACAGCTGAAGAGACTGATACTAATTTTGCAAGCTGCCGCATGCACACAGCTTGTAGCTTCAGACACAGGAGCTCTAGGTGGATGAACGATCTGTGCTTGTAGAGCATTTTGGATGAGAGGTCCTTTCTCAGGAAAATTTGGACTAATGGCACTGACAAGTGGAAACTGGTTACTTGTGATGATAAATTATCTAGGAAGCAGGCAGATAACACTAACTGTCTCCCAGAGTGGTTCCCCAGAGCAAAATCACTACACTGTGGAATAGCTTCCTCCAAGCATTTAAAACTTGTATAATTGCAGATTATTCTCAAAGGCCCTATAAAAATGTTTTCTAGCTGCACAGTTTAGAAAGTCACAAATAAATGCAACAGTATTCCAAAAATCTACTTTAATCCCCCATTGCTCTGTCATTTTGTTTGGCTAACGCTTTACTAGAGAATGAAATAGCAGGAAGCTGAGTAATTTTGGTTGTCATTAAAGCGTTGTATATAAACACGAAAATTCAGAGTAAGGCATTCTCAACAGAAGCTTGAGGAACATACATTTTCATGCCCGGTAGAACTAATATTTCAGTTTCTTCCCAGAAACAGTGGAATGTTTCTTGCATATAAATCCCCAAATACTTTTTAAATTTTACAGGTAAAAAGCATTATTTCATACAACATTTTTTAAAAGCACTGGTTTGGTATTTCCTTCCATTTTGTCTACTATGGGATTATGAATGTGGAAGGAAGCAGTTCAAAGAAAATCATGACATAAAGAAGACACTTACTTCCATAAACTGAATTAAATAGCATTTGTTTCAAACAACATCTAGAAACACTTTATAGATGTATATGAAATATACGCATCATGGTAGGTAGTTATTCATCCCCATATTTTTGCCTGCCAGCATTACTGCAAATAACACGGTTTCCTTGACATGCCTTATGGAACAGTTTATTATTTTCATAAGTAGTCACATGCATTGAAGGTAGAATCACCAGCAGTGCATTTGGCACCCCAAAGCAGAACCAGAGAGGTCAAGCTTACGAATCTGTCCTGCTGAATGACAAGTTAGCTGGTGTATGAAATGACAGATCTCAGCTGTAATAAGGGAGTGCATTGACTTAAGACATTTCTTCTGGAGCTGCTTCTGCTTCCTGAGTGGATTTCTCTTCAGGCTTGCCGTCACGGATAGGAGATGCACTACAGCTAGGCTTGTTGCTGTCATGAGTGCTGTGACTGCTGGCGCTGCCAAGACGAGTTGATGCCACAACAGCTTTTACTGCAGCCTGAGAAAGACAGGATCAAACAAACATTCCTTAAAGGATATAATCTACCAGCAGTACAGCTATAGAATCACAGCTGTAGTAGCCACAGCATCACGGTGCTGGGAATACCATGCTGCTTGTTCTTCAGCAAAACTTCATCTAGATACCTCCAGAACAGATTTAGAAGGCTATCTGAAGTATGTGACTGCAGTTTAAAAGAGCTGCTTTTATAATGTTACAAAGTTGGTCAACATGAATATAAATTTTATTTCATCTGCACACACAGTATTATTTTTGAAACCACGTCAGACCTCTTGCACTGAAGTCAGATGGCAAAAACAAAACTCTTTTCCATCGTAATAATTATTATCATTGATCTATTACTTTATTATCATTGATTACATAAGGAAAACATATCTACATATGCACACACATATATTCATACAGACATATATACGAGGGCTGTTCTGAAAGTAATGCCTCCTATATAAGGGTGAAGGTGGCAGCTTCCTGGATTGTATCACTACTGATGATAAGACGTAGTGCTGCCACTGAGCCAGAGTCAAAGCAGAAGCCTATGGAATGGTGACATACGAATTCCCCATTAATGAAGAAATTCAAGATGTAGCCTTCAGAGTGTAAAGTGATGTGTACTGTCTTTTGGGATAGGAACGGGGTAATCCATCTGACTTTCCTGGAACCTGGACAAACCACCAACTTTGACTGCCACATCACAACACAGACTAAGCCAGGCATGTCTAAGCAGTGGCCTGCAGGCTGCATGCATTCCAACACAGCTTGTAATGCGGCCCACCACTGGTGGTGACTCTTTCCTGTCAAGTGGCCAGGTGTGCATCCATTGCTTGCAGCAACTAAACAGTGGTGTGCGATCTGCACTATTGGGGCTGATACGAGGGCACAAGGAGGGTGCAGTGCAGCACTAATAATAATACATTGGCTGAACACTGTCCTGTGAATAGGAAAAAAACCATGCTGCCGTGCTTTCTGTTTTCATACAGGAATTTGAGAACAGGCTTCAAAATTGAAAAAAAAAAAAAAAAAATCATTTTATGTTTGCAACTCCATTTTCAGTTGATGTGAATACATTACTTGCATGTTTAATAATGCAGTGTATGAAGTTGCAACTGGATACTCAACTCAAAAATGTGATGTCTTTTTACCAGACTTTTATAAGACATTTCTTAACAGAGATAACTGTCCCTTGCTTCACAGTCATGCCTTATTCATATAATCACTTTTGGCGATTTGGACATCAGTGAGCAACTGTTGTCAAGGATGAAATACAGGAAAAGTAAAATTTCATCAATAATCTCTGACAAGCACCTTGAGAGTTCACTAAAAACTGCAGCCACTGCTACTGAAACAGACTGATGCACTAGTTCACAAAAACACAGTCACATATCCCACTGGTTTTATGTTTTTGTTGATATCTCTAGTATATATTTTACAAGGGCTAGTCTGAAAGTAATGCCTCCTTTTTTTTTTTATGTTGGACCATATCAGAGGTAGATGTTGGTGCTGTTAGAGGTTAAACCTTCCCACACATATTCTGTTCCATTTTGCTGCTGTGTGACAGATGGCAGCAGAGGGACAGCCTGACAACATGGTGTCTGATGTGGAATTGCAGATGAAGAAAAGGTGCATCATCGAACTTTTTGATTACAAAAAAAAAAAAAAATTGCACCCACTGACATTCACTGATGCTTGCTGAACACGTACAGAGACCAAACAGTGGATGTGAGCACAGTGGTGTGTTTCAGCAGTGGTGACACCAACAGTGGGTCACCTCCACTGGTACAGGTTTTGAAGAGTGTGGCATAAAGACTCTTGTTCACTGCTGGTGAAAATACTGATGGTGGTGAGTATGCTGAAAAATATTGTTTTGTTGCTGAGAATTTGCTCTATCAAACAGAATTACTGTATTCAATGTACCTGCTGTAATTTCCAAGGAAATAAACAGGAGGCATTACTTTTGCAGCGAGCTACATATTTACACACACAGGCACACACACACATAAAATAGTAAATGTGGGGAACAGGCTCTCATACCACATTAAATGTCAAAACATGAGGCCACACATTAAGGCAGTTATCTTAGCCCTTGTTTTTACTGCCTGCAAAAAACCAGACGTATGGAAGTGAGGAGAAGAAGCACTAATCTAAAAACAAATCCTAGCTATTGTTGGCCTGGCCAGCAATTTGCAATTTGCATACTCACAGAAGACGTGAGTATGCATGAAGGAACGAGAAGGAATGTGTTTGTGGATGGTTTGGAGATGCAACCATACCAAAAGAAAAAAGATAAAAAAAAGAAAAAATCAATATGCAAATGAAAAAGCAAACTATATAAAAGTTGGCATCAACAAAGAGTCATCTGGTACAGAACATGAAGTCAAAATGCACCAATAAATGTGTCAACAGTTTTGAAGGTGTTAAGAAGTCTAGACTTCTTAAAGGGAAATCACATGGATCCATATTAGAAAGCATTTCAGAAAACATATTACAAACACAACAGGCCACTCAAAACAAGATGATTTTAATGTCATTTAGTCTCACTAGGCATTTGGATATTTATGAAACAAATTCAACAGAATCTACGAAAAAGCAAATAATCACTGAAAGCTTTAAAATTAAGTAATAATTTAAGTGCTAGATTCTGAATGTGGAATGGGACAATCCCAGCTATATGTACAGGCTGTAGGACAATAGGTGAGACTGCAGCCTATGACAAGGGATCTGTGTGCTCTGGATAACAGCAAGTTGAACATGAGCCAGCAGCGCGCCCTGGCAGCCCAAAGGGCCAATCATACCCTGGGGTGCACCAGGCCCAGCACCGCCATTGGGAGAGGAAGGGGTTGTCTGCTCTGCTCTGTGCTGTGCAGCCTCACCCCCAGCATTGGGTGCAGGTTGGGTGTCGCAATGTAAGAAGGACATAAAACTCTTAGTGTCCAACAGAGAAGATGGCAAAGGGCATGGTGGACATTGCATGTGAAGAGCCACAGAGGTCCCCTGGTTTGTTCAGCACAGAGCAGAGGAGCTGAGCTGAGGCCTGATGGTGGCTGCAACTCCTTACGTGGAGCGAAGGGCAGCGCTGAGCTCTGATCTGACAGCGACAGACCTGAGGGAACGGCATGGAGCTGTCAGGGGAGGGCAGCTGGGGGTTAGCACAGGGTCTGCACCAGAGGGTGGTGGGCATGGGACGGGCTGCACAGGGCAGGGGGCACAGCCCCAGGCTCCGGAGTTCTGGGAATGCTTGGACAGCACTCTCAGACATCGGGTTTTGATTCTGGGTGGTGCTGCATGGAGCCAGCAGCTGGATTCCATGGTCCTTGAGGGTCCCTTCCCACTCGGAATATTCTGTGCTTCTATGATTCTATGAATTATTCTGTAACTATGTTCCTCTATGTAAAGAAAAACTGCTACTGGTCTTGTATATTGGGAAGAGAAGGTAATTTTATATTACTCTTACATTATTAACACAATTAAACTTTGTATTTATTAATGGTTCACTGCTTTGTTCTTACTTTTATGGGTACAAATTAACTATCTAAATACTTATGGCTCATTTTATATAAATATGATAGTAAAAAAGACTAACTCTATAATAACTGCTAACTCTAGATAATTCTTATTAATTATTAGAGATTTGATCGTTTAGTCTTTGAGAGAAAAGAAGTGGAGAAATAACCTTACAAAAAGCAACATCTGCTAAGCACAGAGGTATAAATTTGTTGACTTTATTGGTCTGAATAAACTAAGCAGCTGGTGATCAAAAGTGCAAAAATATGTAGAGAATCAATTCCAAGCATACAGAGAAGGAATCCTGTTCTTTGTGACTTTCTGGGCAGAGAATGTAACAGCTCACTCATAAATAATTAATTTTACAACTCTTTTCAGTGCTCTTGAATTATTTCAGTATAACAAGATTGCATGACATCTTTGGTGAATACACAGCAATCCTGCTCTTAGACTATAGAAATCTTTTAGAAGGGAACAGTGTTAATACACATGTCACCAGCTCTGCATGTGCAAAATATCACTGTGAATTATATCTCCCGTGTCCTAAATGACAAAACTTTTTTCTTTGCTCTTTGTCACAGTACTATAATAAAACTTATAAAAAATGAATAGAAAGAAAATTAAAGGTCATTTCTCTGTGTATTTAATTTTGCATGGGGTTATAAAATTCACAGACAAGATGCTTTTTACTCTTATTCCACAGGGTTACAAAGGTAGCCTCACTCTAGCTGTTGAGAATGGTTCCTGTGCTAAAGCCAACTTGGAAGTCTTTTCTAAGCAGATACAAATCTTGAACAACTGAAGAAGGGACAAGGGGAAAAGGAAGTTTCTTGATGTTATGTCAGTTAGGTGCTCAATCACCTGTAATTTATTATTTGCACATAATAAATCTTTTCCTCTCTCCTCTCATGGTAGATAAGCAGATTAGATAGTGAAGGAGCAGTCTGATGACTCAGAATTCTCGCTGCAGGTCTTACAAGCATTCTTGCTTTACAGTATCTAATCTTCAGATAAATAATTCCACAATTGCTTTCACAGATATTTGTGAATGTAAAGTTTGGGCCTATTAATCACAGCTCAATACCTTGTATAATGCTGGCTCTACTATAATGCTATGAGTTAAATTCCTGTTTTGCACTGATAGATGTAAAAAATGTAGGTGGCTTACATATCAAAAGCTTACATGGTAGACTATGTACTTCCCATATTTATGGATGCATATTTCATGAGAACACTACTCAGAATTTTTTTTCTTCTTGTCAGCACTCCAAACATGCAGCAAGCAGTACTAAACAAGACAGACCAATGGATGGCAGAATAGATGGATGGATGGAAAGATGCATGGAGGGAAGGGAGGTGGGAAAGAAGGAAATGATTTGGGGAAAGATGTTTATATTCTTGGCAGTTTTGTTTCTGTAGAGTTTTCAATCAAATCTCATTTTTAATTTGCCTGGCTGCAGATATTGACTAAATAATTTTTTACTTTTCCACCTACAGATATTTAAAAGATAGATATTTAAAAAAAAAAACTTTAACATGTCTACATGACATTGCTCTGGAAAGTCTACAAGGCCTCTGTAGGCTACTAATTTTATTGCACACTTTCAAAGCCAAAACAGAGACTAAGTCCAGAGACTTGCCTTAAGTTTACGTCGGGCATTGAATTCTTGAAGCTTCTTTTGTGCGTTGTCCATGTGTGCAAAATTTGCTGCTTTTCCTGTGACCCATGGATGCTGCAAAGCCTGTAGAGTGGTGAGGCGTTTCTTGGGATCTAAAACAATTAACTTTTTAACCTGCATCACAAAGACAAAATACAGTAGATTGTTAACCTTATTCCATGTACAGACTTGCACCATGTAATTGCTACCAGATATGTAAAAAATCAAGTGCTTCATTCAGTCACTACATAACCTCTTGTAAACATGAACTAGAAAGTACTGTGTAAGTATTTCTTTTGTAGCCCTCTCAGAAGCTAATGCTATCTATGCTATTGCTTCTGCTGTCGTTACCAGGAGAGTTGCACATCTACAAATGCAAGAGTAGGAAACTTTTGGGAAGTAAGTACTGTAGACATATCTGTGGAATGGAGATGGTGCAGACTGCTGGGTGCAAGGTGTGTCCAGACAAGCTGCACTTCGTGGGGTTTTCTGCATGTTCTGGAAAGGTTATTTTATTTTTCTAAGGCTGAGGATAGAGTAAAGTAGTAAAGTAGTAAAGTAGTGTAAGCACAGTACTTAGCAGCAGTACATTGATGCAGGTTTCCTTCCCACATAAATTCTCAGAAGAGAATTGCAAGTGACAGCACAGTTCATTGCTGCTTCAAGCCCAGGTGTGAAAGATTTACACAGAGGCAAGGAAGTGGCCTCTGTGGCATGTGCATACTGTGAGACAATAGAAAAGGTAAAGCTAAACAAATCACCCGAACTAAACACACCAGAACTGCCCAAAGCATGAAT
This sequence comes from Chrysolophus pictus, assembly GCA_037305975.1. NCBI lineage: Eukaryota > Metazoa > Chordata > Aves > Galliformes > Phasianidae > Chrysolophus > Chrysolophus pictus. The sequence goes on from CM074614.1 coordinate 5,505,239, forward strand.
TTTGAGAGCCATGGCTTTCATCCTTATCTGAAGCTTGTTACAAAGTGTTCAAAAGTGAAACTCTGAGCTTTACTATAGCAAAATGGTAGAAACCAGTTTGGACCAAAGCTCTTTGCTTACGGAAAACACATTGTTTTGCTGCAGGCTGCTGCTCGTCTGACTTCTGATGACAAAAAGGCAGTAAATAGTGCTTTCTTTAGCTTACGAAATCTTCAAATCTAATTAAAAAAATACTCAGAATTTCTCCAATGGCTTTCACTTGAGGCATCGGAAATACTTAACAAACACACCAATGCAAGCATTTTTATGGTACTGTTTGTACAAGTAAAATGGAATTGAGAATTTATATCTTCAGTGTCAGTGAAATAACTGAACTGAGCCAGTAACCAAATAGATATAATGAAAAAGATTCTGCACTCTCATTTTTGTTTTACTTACTAAATCCTTGGCATTCAGAGACACGTCATCCCACCAGGGGGACACAAAATCATATTCACAGTTCAGGGTTCTCTTATATATGTACTGATCTCCCCTTTCATCATAAAATGGTTCAAAGCCACAAAGTCTGCAAAGACAAAAAAGAGATAAGTTTATCAAACATTACTTGGTCTTCTGTTGCTAGAAACAGTTCCTGATTGATCTTTTCCATCTCTATGACCTATGCCCCACTTTGGGAAACCAGGCCAGGATGCATACAGCAGAGCAAACCAAAGTGATGTTATAAGCATTTACAAGCACTGGCAAAGGCTGATCAAACTGAGTATCTTCCACTGTCAATTATCTGTGATTGGAGCAATTAATATAGTGACTTAACGTAAAAGTAGCTATAAAATGTCATACCAAAACTTCTTTAAGCCTTTCAGCCTCTGACTACCTTAAATCAGATGTCTAGTGAAGAGTACAAAAACTGTGGCTCAGGAGTCAACTTCCATGGATCTTCAGTCTCTTGAGTTTTTCCAGTCACTTTTTGAGATAGCTGAACACAAGCCAGAAGTGTGTCCAGGTGGCTAAGAAAGCCAGTGCCATCCTGGCTTGTATCAGAAATACAGCAGTGAGAGGGAGGTGATCATCTCCTACTGGTGAGGGTGGATCTCACATACTGTGTTCAGTTTTGGGCCCCCTACTACAAGAAAGACATCAAGGCCCTGAAGCATGTCCAAAGAAAGGCAACGGAGCTGTGAAGGGTCTGGGACACAAGTCTATTGGGGAGCAGCTGAGACAACTGGGATTGTTTAGTCTGCTAAACAATAGAGAAGGCTAAGGTGAGACCTTATTGCTCTACAACTGCCTGAAAGGAGGTTGTATTGAGGTGGGGGTTGGAATTTTTTCCCAGGTAACAGTGATAGGACGAGAGGCAATTGCCTCAAGTTGTGCCAGGGAAGCTGTGTCATGGTTTTGTGATTTTTGGTTTTCGGTATTCCACATCATAACATCATGTGGGGCACTGGGAGCTAAACTGAATGCTCAAGTTCTGGGTACCTGCCCATAAGAGAAGAAGAACTACATTCCCCAGGGGACTTTGCGGTCACACAGAGGAGATATAACTCCTGGCAAGGTCACCTTCTTCATCCACTCTTCTTCGTCTCCCTGCTGCTCAACTGGACTGCGCATCTCAGCACTGTGATGAGGCCTATCCACCTTTCGGACATATCCTCTCTCATTATATTTGATTTACTAGCTTCAATTTTAATTATATTGTATTACAGTGTGTTATCTTGCATTTCGATAATACATTTAGTAAATTAGTTTGTTTCTCCTCAGATCGTTGCTGCTGTTTTTAATTATTTTGGGGTCCCCTGTTCCCTTTTTCCGGAAGTGCGGATTTTGCAAAATCCCTCTGCCCTGCTAGTCATGGAACTGGGCTGAACCAGCCTGTAAAACGTTGACAGCTGAATATTAGGAAAAATTCTTCTCAGAAAGAGTGCTGAAGTATTGGAACAGGCTGCCCAGGGAGGTGGTGGAGTCACCGTTACTGGAGGTGCTCAAGAAATGTGAAGATGGAGCACTGATGGACATGGTTAGTGGGCATGGTGGTAATGTTTTAATGATTGAACTTGATCATCTTGGAGGTTTTTTCCAAACTTAATGACTCTGTATTCTATCCTGTGGCCAAGCACATCAGAGCTATCTTCACTCCTTGGCTGAAATATCCCACTGAGAAATTTCATTCATTGACCTCCACACTTGTTCCAGAAAAAAAACCTGCAAAAAGCTGATCTCCATTTACCTTCTATATGCCAGTAAGCACCTTCTTGCACCTATTCTTTCTGCAGATATCTGGCTGAAAGCACTTAAATTATTTAGTTACTCCTTAGTCTGAAGCCTTTGCTCTTTCCTACCCTTCTTTTGAGTCTCTTTCAGTGTTTTTTAAAGAACATGCAAATGCTGTTCAGCAAGCACACTCTGTTGAGTTTCATATAAGCATAAATATGCTTCCTATTTTGATTTCAATTCCTTTCCTAACAATTCCTGACCTTGGACCTGCTTGTCTGGATTGTTCGCAAACAGAAAGGTAGAATGTTCAGAGAGTAATTATCAGAATCCCTGTCTCTTCTCCCTGAGAGAAAAAAAAATAACAGCAGTCCCTCATTTTGCCCGTGAAGTTAGAAGTTGTTATCTATCAAATTTGGATTGTTATCATTGTATATTTTCTTTCATTCTATCACTCAGATATTCAGTAATGTAAAATCCTTCGGCAGTTTTTCATTATCAGTTCTCATCTTTACTTGTAACTTAAGCATTAAAAGAAGTTTTGCAATGACACTAATGAGTGCATTTACGAAAACACTGAACAGTACAGATCCTGACAGATCCCCATTGTTGATCCCAGGGAAAGCAAAGTGATAGAAATAGTTTCTACTATATTGTGTATATTATAGTCTATTATATAACAACATCTTTGTGCTTTTCAATCATGCCTCCACAAATAATCAGATGCTTCAAAGTGAATTTCCTTTTCAACCAGTAAGTTTTCGGAGCTAAACAAAAATTCTATCCACTACTCCGTCCCTGGAAAATGCAACAAGCAACAAGATGATTATAGGAAAATAACAGGAAACTGCAAAACAACAGATTGAAGTCTAGGTAACTTTACATTTTAATTTGTTTTTATTTTTATTTTTAAAGTCAATCAGTGTGCTTACTGTCCTGAAGAAGGAGACAGATGTTCAAGGAACAAATGTGTTTTTTTGCGAGTGGTATTCAGTCTGAACAGCTGCATCACTGCACTGATGCAGAGAAAAAATTCTCCACCATAAGCACATTCTGGGTTTCTCAATTCTCAATTCTATGTTTGACAAAGATGGCTTATAGTATAAGGATTCAGTCTACAAATACAGGAGTTCAGTAGCTGGGAGCCAGGCATGGTCATCCTATCCCTTGCCTTCCATTTGCCTTTCTCAGAACCATATCTGAGCTTGTTTCAGGTTGGCTCCTTTCCCCAAGGAGTATCTCCACAATTAAAGCAGTTGGAACACTAATAGTTCAGCCAAAATTAGCTTCTGGTTACCAGGTAACTGATTACATATAGTGAAACTGTACTTAAAGCTTGCTCTGACTGTGTTGGAAGCCTTTAAAGTGAATCTCTATTTACATCTAAAAATATTTTCATCATAATTCACTACTACTGCCTACTGTAGTCTAAAGAATTTCTATATATGCATTTTCACTTCTCAAAAAATCTCCACTTCATTAGGCAGATCATTTGCTACATCTCATATTATGTCAGTAAAACTACAGATTTCATTTCAAAGTAGATAAATTAAGTCAGTGAAATCCAGCATGGCTGCTCTTGATTTCATTTATAACAGGATTATGCTGATTCATTTTAAATCATTTATCAACACAATAAAGAAAAGTCAGTAACAAGGCTCAAAATCAATTAGAATTTGCCAGACATAGCTTTATGTTCTTTTAAGTCTGCTGGTAAAAAAACAAAACAAAACACCTTTATCCACGCAATCCATGCAATCCTGACTATAAACAAAGCCTACATACTTGTTGACTGCTATGTAGCAAATGCACAGTGTTATTCCTAGCCTATTGTTGGAATACAAAAGGATTACTCCTCTGTGTTGCTAAAATTATAAATGTGACTTCCCTGGAATTCTGAAATCAGAAGTAACTGTTCTGTCAAGTATGTGTCATACTTGACATACACAAAGTCTGTACTGGTGAGAAGACAGAGGTTTATACACACATCTTCTGTAGCAAGGTAGTTAACTCTTATGTCCGCTCCATTTTAGGGGAACAGACAACCACATATTTTTGGACCATGTGTGTGCTCGTTCCTCCTGCTAAAATATGAAACTGGGACATGCAACATTGTCCTTTAGGCTGCAGGATTAATGAATGAGGTATTGTGAAGGTACCTTTCTGGTCTAAACATTCAGAAATGTTGATCTACAAAGCTTTACACTAACTGGAAAAATACAGCTGTGGAATGTTACTAAAGCTAAACAGAAGAGCCAGTCAAATGCAACACAATACTACCCTTTTTTGTCTGGCCTACTCCTGTAGATCAAGCAGGATTTTGATGGGGAAGTATGAGGAGAACACCAGGAGGAAAAGCAGAGGATTATCTGCTCTGGTCGTGTTGAACAGCAGGAGCTTATATGCTTGTTTACACCAGTGCAGATATTTAATAAGGCTTGGGAGCATGTCCTGAACAGCTGGAAGATGTAGAAAGGCTGTAGGTAGCAAATAGCACTCCACATAGTATATTAGAAATCTGCTATATGATCTCACTTGGAGCCTGACTACACCTGAAAGGAAGCTCTGCTTAAAGAAGGCTCTCAATTTCAAGCACAAAACCTATTCAATCATTCAATAGTCAGGCAAGCCCATGCCTTAATTCATACATCTATGGAGAGGAAAAATACCTCTCCCATCTCAGAGACAGCCTCATATCTCTCTGTTAAGTGTGGGCCGTTAGAGCTGATGAGAAATGGTCAACTGGATGAATGACCTACTCCTTCACCAAACTCAACCCTGAGCCTGAAATGAACCCATGTGGCCACGTTGTAGGATGACCGCAGGGCTCTGGGTAAGACACTGCAACTTTTACACAAATAAACGGTATGAGCTGAAATAAAAGTGGGAATTACAACTATGTTAGCACTATTAGGACATTGGGTATAAAGAAGAGGCAGAATTTGAGATGTAAAACAGATCTTGAGACAAAGATTCACATTTAGAAAGAGCAGATAACAAAAGTGTAACAAAAAATGACAAGGATGGAAAGCATGGACTCCAAAACTCATCATTAAGACACGCATGCATTTCCTGACATATTAGAGAAATACTATAGCTTATTTGTTATAGGACAAATGAGAGCCATTAATTATTAGAAGCGTATGGACAGAAGATATTTTCTATTATTTCCATCAGAGTGTTTATATACCCTTAAATGTAATTTTTGTATAAATCCTAGAAAATATAATTATTTCCAGAAGGCAGAAAGAAAATAATTGCATTATTATCTATTGTACTTGTGGGACACAGTTAGTGAGTCCTAGAAGGGGAAAGAAAATGGGCCTAAATATAGCAAACCTTCTGTATTTTTAATGTGTATGTGCAAAATCCCATTTTCCTCCTATAAAAGGCATCCTGCTAGCATCATATACAACTACACAAGCCAGCTTAGCATCTGTGTTGCCAAGGGAATAAATGAAGTTATTCATTCTCCCATGAAGAGAAGTGCCAATACAAAAGACATAATTTTTCCTTATCAAAGATCTTCATTTGAAAGACTCCACTGATAGAATAACATAATTGCAATACTTAGCAATTGAATTGGGACTAGCCATATTAAAATGCAGCCATAAGTGCTTACCTCTAGATGCTTCTTTAGCATCTGACTTCTTTAAACAACTTTATAAATATCATAACTCAAGTTTAGCATCTCTTCGTTTTCCAGCAGCACAGCTCACACATAATGCTCATACATAATGCTGATACATAAAGTCATAGGTGATTTTTTTAAAACAAAGGAGGCAGCTGCATACCACCTTAAGACAACATCTTCACTTACAGAATGTAGGTGATGATCCCTAGAGACCACATGTCCACTTCAGGGCCATAGGCACATCCTCGTAGTATCTCTGGCGCTGCAGATGACAAAAGTCTTGTCAGTAAGATGAAATTTGAACCCAGAAATTACTGTCACAAAAGTCACCCGTATAAACTCAGTGCATATCTGCAAGCATCTTTGAAACAATGTCTACTCCTTAAAGTTCTTAGTTAGGCAGATGATTCCCTCCACTGAGCATAAAGAAATAACAGACATGTTCAAGCACTGATAGAATAAAGTGCAAAATGAATGGTGAACTTCAGAGTCAAATAGCTTTTTGGATTTAGGCTTGCAAAAGTAAAAGGAATAGCCACAAAGCACTGGAGCTGCAAAGTGACAAAAGTAGGTAGCATTCTTACTTCGGTTTTTATTTATTTACTTGGTACTTTGAATTTTATTTCTGAAATTTCAATTGTATGAATATATCTGAAGTTTATGAGAAATACTGCAAGTGTGCTTTATTCCACTCTACCATTCTCACCACATCCCAATATTACTTAATTCCTCTTACAGCCTACCCCTTTCTTCCCTAGTCTTTCATTTTGATTTTTCTCATCTGTGGTTCTGTACTTTAGTTCAGCTCGTCTACTCGACTGCATTACAAGGAAATTGAGCACCATATCCCTCTGTCTTCAGATGAGGGACTACAAGTATGGCCACCCCAGACACGGGTCTTTCCTTAATTTCCTATAAAGGAGTTCAGCCCTAAAGAAAGACAAGAGCAATTCAGGCAATTGCTCTTGCTGCATGTGTGCAGCAACATCCCTGCAAAGCAACACTCCCCACAGCATGACCTTAGTCTCCTGCCTCCCTGATGGCCTCTGGGCAGCTTGCTCAGACTTCTTCAACCAATCTGAAAGATCTACCATGCCAAAACATACCAAGCATTTTTACAGATAATTAGTATGGAAGGCAAAGTGCATTAATCACCAGGTTTTGCTATATAGCCATACTTGGGAACTGGGCAAATGCTTCCTACTGTATGCACAGACTTACCCTGCCTTTTCATTCTTCTATCAGGGAATCTAGTGAACAGAGAGGGGATGTTTTTGCAGAGGAATGCCAGATCCCAACTGATCTGAACCCAGATGTAGCTAACAGAACAGCCTGGAGGCAAAGCAGCCAATGGCTTTGAAGAAAGAGATGCAGGGGAGCCAGAAGAAGAGATGTTACCTAATGCCCCCTCTGTCATATTTGCTAATGTCATGCGGGGGGCTATGAGCTGTAATTCTGTGATTCTGTGATTCTGAGCAAGACAGGACAGTTTTTATGTTTATTGGCTGATACTGTTCTTCTAGAGGAAACTACGTTTCTTCTTGTCCAGGATAAGGAAGAAGACTTCCAGTCCTTTTTGTTTTCTGCTCCTTCCACCAATACTCTGCAAAATGACCACAAAACAGACCAAAAACCTATATGCTGAAGTCTGTCTTGCTGTTTGGACCATGATTACACAATTACGTGATTCCTCTGTAAAGTTTGCTTGTGGAGAATGGACTGCACTGATTTATTGCTGTTATTTTAGATGTTGGCAGTAACAGACGTCCATGAATCACTGGTCTATGTTGTGTTGTTTTCTGTGCTACTGTAAGCAATCCCTTTCTTCTTAAGTTCACTCAAGGGACAACGACTCAGCAAGTTAAGTTCTTTGTGTTCATCTTGTTTCCAGTTTTCTGCATTATTTTACTTGTTGCAGCCACTGTGGGATGGTGAAGTCTTGATTCCAAAATATCCAGGCTCCAAGTGTATGTTTTCCTTGCTGTGCCCTTTCTGGAAAAACAGCTGATGGGAGAGTGGGCAGGATGTGGGAGCTGGCAGCCTGAGACTATCAATTATTCATAGTTTAACTTGGCATTTCAACAGTACTCCTTCTGGGTTTCTTCCACTTCTGGAAAGTAACACTTGATTATCTTCCAAGCACCAGGAATTCTGCATGGTCAGTTAACTCAGATCATAAGGCAAGGATTGCAGGTCCATGTCTGAAGGAACAAAGCTCCTTTCACACCTTCTCAGCACAGACATTCCATCACACCTCTCTCACCAAACCATCTCTACTCTGAGGGCTCTTTAGTGCGTAAAAGCCTCATTATATTTTTAACAATACATAAAGATAGTCGTTAAAAGGCCTAAATAATAACTAGAGTTTTATGGCATTTGTAGTCTAACAGCAATGAGAGAAAACAAGAAGACTCAGAGTACAGTCTTATGACACTAAGCAGATAGGAATTCAGTGCTTCTCTAAAGCACACTTGGCAGACTAAGACATACAAGCCAATAGACATATTACCTGAATCTCATTATCAGCTGGGCTACAAGCTCATTAAGCTCATGGTCTTCTCCACTGTCTTCTATCCTTTGCTTCTACACTTGAGAAGGCAAATATCAAGTCTTTAGTTTCCACCCAGCCTGGCTTAGCTCTGTCCTAAACTACCAGATATGCTTACCTGCCAGTACACTCCTAGGAAGCTGCATTCAGGACCAAGAGTTCACTAAGAATGACAGAAATTAGTTTCTCCACAGGATAACATGGGTGCTAGAGATGAGCATCCACCACAGCAAGCATAGCAAGTTTGCTTTAGGCTAAACAAGACCACCACTATCCTTGGCTATCAGCTTGTTTCCTGACACAGAAGCACCTAGCAGTGAAAGGTAAGTAGACTGCAAAGGTAACTGCAATCCTCTTTTTCATGAGAGTCTCATTTTGCATGTTTTGTCAATGGAGGATCCATTTCTGGTGCATTTTCTGGCTCTAGAAGTCCAGGAGAGCTTCTCCTCCAGGCATCCACAAAGTGGTTGTTACTTGCTCTGTCAGCCAGTGTGTGCATGCGACAGCTGTATGGCAGCATGCATGGTATGGCCCAGAGAAAGCTGCTGGACAGACTGTGAGGCTCCTTTCAGCACTGATATTGCACTCATTATTATATTGCATTGTATTATTGCATACCATATCATACCATACCATAACATTACGTTACGTTACGCTACGCTACGTTACATTATGTTACATTACATTACATTACATTAACAATTATATCAATTATATAGGTGCCGCTCTGGGGGGACCTATATTACCAATCTAAGTAAAACTGCATTTAAAACCATATATTATTAAATGGTTAAATGGTTTGGGATTAGGGAGTTAAATAATGAACCTACTGTAAGGGATAATTTGATTTCCTCTGCATTAAAAAAGTATTACTTAAGATAAATTCACCATAATTAATATTCAAATATTTGTAACCTCCTCTATATTTTTAGTGTTTTCCATTATGCCCTGCATTGTTCAAATTTCTGGAGATGTTTCTCAAGTTTTGTATCAGTAGTGTCAGTATTTTTATGATGGTTGTACTTATTTCCATTCAAGTAATGAACTTGTACTGTAACATACGTTTTGATTAAGCTTCAGTACTGGCGAATGTATATTTAGAAAAGTTGAACATGGTCCCAATTCTGAATTTCAGTTTTCTATTTATTTCTGCTTTTTAGATTCTTTTTGAATTTTGACTTTAGGAAGAAAAATTTCACCTCGGAAAGAAAAAATGTAACATTCTCACATTAAGACCAGTAAGCTGTAAATAATAACATACCGCAGTACCCTGGAGTTCCACAAACTGTCTTCATGGTCACCTGATCTTCCACAATCTTGGAAAGCCCAAAATCAGCTGTTAAGATTTTTTTAGAAATATTAGTGTTTTTACTTCTTTGAAAAATAATGATTGTTACATTGTGCATGTAGTTAAATGAGCAACTATACATTAAATGCACAGTACTGTCATTTCAAGAAATGATGGTCAGTTTAAGGAACCTACCCAGACTGCAGTAAAGAAGCAAAAAACTGTACAAATGAGTATTCTTGGCTGACACAAATGTAACTTGTTTATCCTGAGGATTGCACATAGACAATACAGTGAGATGCCTGAGGGTGTAAAATCAGCAATACAGAAATTTGTGTTAGGCACATACTCAGCTTTCACTTTGTGAGTAATTCAATAAATAAAATAATTCAATAAAGTAACAGAACAGAATTTTTGTCTTAAAAATCATACAGTGGCGATTTATGGACAATTTTGGTAATGACAATCTGGCCTTAAAAATGCAAAATAAATGTATTTGTGTTTTGTTACAGTGAATATAAAAATGTATATTTTGATCAGGATACAAGTAATTCATATTTTATTCCATACATTTATTGTTAGTGTTCACTCATCCCTAAAATGTTCAACACTTACGTATTATAATTGATCTAAGCAGTAATATATTTTACAAATACTGTCATCCATTGTAAAACAGTTCTATCTTTATAGCTTAATAAGCTTAATCAAAAGATAAAGAACTACTCAATTTAAGAACAAAGTACAACATACTGTCATTCCATCCCTCACTGCTGCAGGAGGTGCAAGATATACAGCACCTATACAATAAAGTGTGTGTAGTGCTGGGTTTGTCTCACAGAGGGTGTGATTTTGAAAATATGCCCAAAGTACTTATTCCAAAGTAGCCTAATTTCTATTTGTCTTAAATTTTGTAGGTTTTTAATGTCAGTAAGGTATAGGTAGCGGCTAGTCTTCATGTTTCACACAGAAAATCTTGCTTAGGAGAGGTAATTGTAGCATTACACCTAGCCTAGCTGCTGGATGATGATTCCTGCCATCTCTTGAAACTGACTAAGCTGAGCTAGTTAAGTGAAGCTATATTTTCAGCAGAGCAGCTGTACTTTCTTCTCACCTCAGTACTATCTAATTTGTGATTCACTGATATGGCAGCACCTTTGGATAGGCTGGCATCTGAGACTGAAAAGGGAAGGAGGGCTGAGGATGGGGGTGAGGATGCTGCTCTTCTGAGGATGAATGCTCCAGAAGCCCATACTACTAGCCATCAAGCCATAGCTGCTGGGTACTGCATTAAACTACTACATGTAACAATGGTTCAGAGCCGTGAGAAAATGTAAATCAGATACTATTATCCTGATATGCAATGCTTTCCTAGAAATGTGTAAGAAATTACTTAAAAATAGTTAGTGAAAAACTGGCTTCTGAAACCTGTGATGAACACAAGCATAATGAATATGAAACGCTTTCACTCCTCACGTGCTCACCTGCTCCCTGGCAAAGGAGCACAAAGCGGTACTTCCAAACAAACTGGGAGCAATGAATATCTGGAATACCATTTGCTGGAAAACAGCACGACAGAGTTCTTTAAGGAGATGAGAGCAAGAGCATCTGGGTTTTTGTTCTTTCAGTATGTACGGATCAGTCCTTTTCCAGCTTGATATATCTGGAATGCCACAACCCAGATCCCACCAGGGAGCCCTGCACTGCTCTGTTTGTGTGAACTAGGTCAGCAGCTGTCCATGGCTGAACACAACATGACGCCTGCTGGATTCCTCAGAACTCCACTTTGCTACAGGAAGAGTGGAACACGCTCAGCTTTTGGAAGTCAGGCCCTAGGCAAGCGGCTGCTGCTCCTGAGGGCACTGATGTATAACACCCTCAGTCAGGAGAGCCTGACCTCTTCTCCTCTCACCCCTCCCTGTCACTGCTTCAGGGAGCTTTTCCTGTGTCCTATAATGATGAGCATTTCTTCTCGTCCCAGGTCTGCCCTGAAGACATACTTGGTTTGTTTACGTTCTTCTCTTTGTCTGCAAACTTGCACATATTGTGTCTATGAATCTTCTCCCTTATAATACTATTTTAGCAAAAAAAGGACACAGCAGAGGTGCACACAGCTCACTCCATGATCTTTCTTGTTCCACCTGTGCTATTATTATCTATAGCTTTCTGCGGGATTTAGGCTGCAAATTAACCACAACAAGAATTCACTTCTATGTTTGTTTTTAAAACACTATGCACGATCACGTTTCTGAAACAGTAATGTACTGTTCATTTAAGTATAAGCATTAGCTTAGAACAAAGTGGTGGTAAGAATTACATACTTGTAGCACATACTAGTGGTAGTAAGGAATTAGGGAAACATCTATTTAGTGCCGTTTACCTATTTTCAGTGGCGCATCTGGTGCTGGTGTTGCATAGAGCAGATTTTCTGGCTTCAAATCACGGTGCACAATCCCATTTGCATGCAGGTACTATAAAGAGAGAAAGTAAAAGCATTTACCTGAGCGTAGTACGGTCAAACATGAGTTAACACCTTCCTAGTCATCTATAGCAGCAGTCCACTGATTGCTACTTCTGTGACACGAAGTCACTTAACCAACTTCCAGCAGCTTTTTACTGCAGACAGTCTCAGTATGGGATCCTTAGAAGCGTACTGAGATCGGAATAGGAAACTGCATATTGGGAAGGCAAAGAAGACATCACATTCATTTGAGAAGAAAAGCTTCTCAGAAAACATTACTGACTTTTAATACAGAGATAACTACTAGGAAGTAATCTAACAAACACTGAGATACAGAAATCTGGCTGCCATGGTTTTATGATTTTTGGTTATCGGCATTCCACATCATAACATAGTGCACTGGCAGTTAAAATGTTAATGCTCCACTTCTGGGTACCTGTCCCAGAGGAGAACTACTACTACATTCCCCACAAGACTGTTTGCTGTGCTGTTATCATTTCTGCTCAGGGGGAACAGATATAAGGCCTTGGTAGGTCAGGCTTCCTTCCTCGTCAGGCTCTCCTCCCTGCTGCTCAACCAGACTGCACACCTCACCTCAGTGTTACGGTGAGGCCTTTCCAACTTTCAGACACTCTTTCTCATTACATTTGATTTATTAGCTTCAATTCTAATTATATTGTATTATAGTGTGTTATCTTGCATTCCAATACCATATTTAGTAAATTAGTTTGTTTCTCCTCAGATCGTTGCCACTGTATTTAGTTATTTTGGGATCCCCTGTTTCCCATTTCTGGAGGAGCGGATTCGTGAAATCCCTCCGTCCCGCTAGTCATGGAACTGGGCTGAACCAGCCCGTAGACTGCTGACACTGGCTCATAGGAAGGCAGATTCTGTATATTATAATATTATGAGAGATTAAAAAAAAAAAGTCATTCAATTAAACTGCAAGACTGTCAAATAGACAACACAGATAAGAAAAGATGTAGCATGTGTCTTGTTTAAACTATTAAAAACTTACAGTCTTTTTTGCAGTCCTTCTAGGTTTTAATTCAACACAGCTGTAGACTCTCAGGTTTCCAGCTGTCTTGCTGAAACACATGCAGTACATGCAAACTCACTTATCACTGGATTCATGTAAAAGCGTTCCTGCCTTGCAGTAATGGAAGGAAACGCTTCTGGGACATACGGCCACCTTCTATGTTGCAAGAGATGGACACTGACAGAAGGGGCAAAAATGGTAAACTAGAGAAATAAATTCTGCATTTCATGATAAAATCTTCAGCAGAAATCTCTAAAGAGATGGAAGAATGATGCTTAAAGGTAGAATCTGAGTATCTTATTTGAAGGTCTCCTGATCTATCTTTAGTGGAATCTTCTCTCAGCCAAGTTTTCACTGGTGGAAAAAATTAGAGTGCTCATTACTATGCAGAAAAGAAGTTTCTGAATATTTGTCTGGAAAGTACATTCACAGCATTGAGTTAGACTCTGAGATGAATTCTTGACTGTGTATCTTTTAGTTTGCAAACTGTAGTTAGCCAGTTGCCAGTGATTACATAACATAAAGAACAGATAGCTCTTTCCTTGAGCATCATTTTAGTGACAGTGAGTGCTATTAAGTATGTTTCCTACAGTCTAATTGCTTGTCACAGCTGTGTTTTCTATAGATAGGTGGCTAACTAGTTAACCTAGGTAAAAACAGACAACAATTTAAGGATTCATGGATTACATTCTGCTGCATCATTTATTGTAGTCACATCTGCATGGCTGAAAAAAAATTGTGTCTAGCCTGGATAAAAGTGCATCTTTATCTGCCAAGGAAGACAATCAGCAAGGATGCTCCCAGAGTTTATGCCACTGATGTGCCTGACAAACAGAGGTAAGCAAAGAGGAAGCACCCAAAAAATGCATCAAAAGCAATCACATCAAAGTGGACAGGAAGAGGATTCTGAACTGATCTACATTCACATCCTGCAAATCGGTTCAGCTGACTCTGTAGAAATGAGAAGAGCAGATATTTCACAATCACTCAGTGGAAAGCAGCAACTTCCAGTTAATTCATATGACATAATTTAGACCAAATTTGTGCAAACAAATGTTCCAGTCAAGTTTGCAGAAAGTCTTCTAGCAGGTCATTTTTTATACACACGTAATCTTAAAAACACTATGTGGTGTGAGGCTGAAAACATCAAAAATCTCTTCTTAGCCCATTTTTATTCAAGGGAAATTTGGGAAGCACTTTGGAAAAACTCTTCAACTTTTCCTCTGTTAAATCCTGACAGTCTGACTCCCAGGGCTTCATTTTGTGATTCGTAATGAATTTGCAGTGTGAGCTCCCTTTTTATTATATACCCATAAGAACACTTGTAAGAAAATCTCCTCCTCTATTCAGCCCACCTTTGCAAAAAGTAGAAGACGCAGGTGGCCAACAGATGTGAATTCCCCAAATAACCTAGTCCACACCTTTCAAAAACTGCTAATACAGCACCCCCTCCTCTATGTTCTCTCCTCACAACATTCCAGCTCTTCCTATTCGCTCTGACACATCTCACCTTATTTCCCCACCATCCAAGCCAAGATTTCCTGCCCATCCCTAATAACATCCTTACCTGACCTCTCCATGTGGCTTCATAGGTTCTTTCATGATTGCTGAAATCTCTATCTATCTCAGTTGTCTCTGTTTTGTCTTCTTTCTCCCACAGCCTCTTTGCTTAATTTTATACCAGGGCACAAGATCTGGTACTTGGACCAGCAAAGACCCACAGGTATACTGGCATGTCAGCCTGCTGCTGTCTTCCCCTACTGGCAGAAGTAATGCGTGTCGAATTACTGCTGCCAAGCCAGACATTTAACAGATGCCTTGTGTATCTGTGCAACTAGTATATCTGAAGGCCAGCCTGCTGTCATCTTATGTTGAGGTTGACAAATAGGGTTACTAGTTGTATTATAAATTGACAAACAAAAAGGACAAATCAAAAAACTCCTACAGTATTTGCACTAACGCAGACAGCCCATTCTTCAACAACCAAGAAGAAACAACTAGCTTCATGGAACTGCAGACTTTCAACAGGAAAGACCTCTGACTGGAGTCCTCTATGATGTACCTGCGTCCAAATGGCCTTGTTACTCAATGTCTCCAATACATGCAGAAACCCTACTTCCTTCTTTTCAGCCTAATCTGTCCCTGTGCAAAGAAAAAACAACAGAGCTGGGGAAGAGACTAGAATATAAGAATTAAAAGGAGTGGTTGGAGGAACTGGGGTACTTTAGTCTGAAGAAAAGGAGCCAAAGGAGAGAACTGATTATTCTCTTTGACAACCTGAAAGGAGGTTTCAGAGAGGAGGGAGTTCATCTCTTTTTTCAGGTCAAAAGTGACAGGAGGCAAAGAAACGATCTCATGTTGCAACAGTAAAGGTTTAGATTGGATAACAGGAAGAGTTTCTTCACAGAGAAGAGTGATCAAGCACTGTGATGGGCTACCCAGGGTAGCAGAGTCCGTATGCCTACAGCTATTTAGGACAGGGCATTAGGAAACATGGTTTAGCAATGGGACTCGGTAGGCCAGCTGGCTGGTTGGACCTTAGGCCTTGTTAGTTTGCACCAGTCCCAAAAAACCAAGTCAAAAGCATCCAGCAGCCATCTACTCATTATGTTGACACAGTGGCTCCTAGTATTGAAGACTACTTGATAATTACATTGTATTTTATAAAGTGAACAGTGTTCTGAATTTTACTGTGCTTTACAAATTTTTACTGAGTTTTTTTAGGGTCCATCTAGAAACAGATTAAATTACCATAACTCACACTGTTACAATTAATAGATATTTCAGTTTATATATGCTTTATTTCTCATATACTGATCTTAATGAATGGAATTTTCCTTTTTAGTGCCTCTGTGGCATAAGCTCAAAGATAACTCTTGCTGTCTTCAAGTCTACAGTACAGTTTTGGGCATTACATACTGTCATACTACCAGAATAGTTAACCTGTGTTCTTCTACTTACATTCTATGTCTCTCAGTGGTTAAACAATATGATTAAATGCAATAATCAGGGACCAAGTGTCAAGTTAGAACAGGTACTGATTCACCTCACAATCTAGGCTTTGTTGAAGTACATAATTTTTCCCATCTGTAAGTTACAGATGAGACTTGAAAAACATTTTAATTCTATGAATGATTGAAGAGTTTTTAGATGCACAATACTGTATGAACATTTAATGAGCATGTAAAATGTGATTATAACATGAAGAGAGTCTTCCAGTAACTAAAAAATCCTGCTTTCAATTTCTTTTGATTTTCAAAAGGCAATATTAAACATTGAAAGAAAGTATGGGTACTGCATTTGTCTGATTGCAGCTTTGCTCATTTGTGTTAGTGAAATAAGGTGGATACAGAAAATTTAGTTATACATTATGATGCTGTATTTCCATGGCAACATTACATGGCTATATTTAGAACTAGTATGCCTTGTAACATCTATGTACTAAAAGGTAAGACTTATTTACAGCAGCATTTCATCTGACTGATGAGATGTAGACAAAAGAGAGGACAGAGCATGGTCTATGGAAGAAGTCTTATGGAAGAAGTGCTCTCAGTGTCCAACAGTTTCATCATATAAGCAGGTCCATGGCACAGGGAAGACCAATTACATCTTCACATGTACCTGTTTTTCTGATTTTTTGAAACAGCAAAGCAGATGCTATAAAATGGGACAGTACTGATTTTAAAGAACACATGTCTATTCCACATAGCAAAGATAAATGAAAAAGAAAAAATAAAATGGAAACTATGTAGGATGCTCTGAAAGTAATTACTCCTATTTATTTCCATGGAAACTACAACAGATACAAATAGCACAATAACACTATTTGGGAGAGCAAATCCTCAAACAAAACACTCTTTTTCAACATAGTCACAACCATTAGCTGTGCTTTTTCACCAGTGGTCAACAAGAACCGGCATGCCATGCTTGTAATTGTATAGCTTTAGCAAAAACTTGTCTTTCACTTTGCACTTTCATTTTAGATGCCACTGTGTCAGGCTGCCATCTGTCACACCGGAACAAAATAAAACAGAATACTGGCAGGAAGGTTCAGCCTCTACTGCCATTCCACCAACATCAGCTTCTGGTGTCATGGGCCAGCATTATAAATAAATTATTTTTGAAGCAGTCCTCGAAGAAACAATAGAGAACTGCAGTATTTCGTATCAAAAGAACGAATATGAATGCAAAAGAAATAAAATAAACAATGAAAAAAATATACTTGCTAAGCACAGGGCCTTGCACATCCTACAAACACACTTCTTTTTCAGTTGCTTGGGCCAATGAGATGTATGTAGGCCAGGCAGGTGAATCAGCTATACTTCAGGCACACTGTAGGGTACTGCATTATCAGTCCATAGCATATCAAATAATCAGGGGCAAATATATTCTAGCAAAATTGATTATGACAGTCTTATTACTCTTTGATAAACTTTGAGGACAGACTCAGCATGACACTTACTTGGAATAATACACAGGACCTCTTCTGAAAGACAAACCAGTTGAAATACAATCAGCCTTCATCTTGGACTTTATTTGCATGGCACACAAAGCAGCCTCATGACTCAATCATTGCCATGATCCCAATTGTGCAGTGCAGAAGAAAGATTTTTTTTCTTTCATTTGCCTTTTGAATCTTCTTTCTAATTGCTGCATGAGAGTTTCATTTTCTGTTTGTTTTATCCCTTAATAGCAATAGTTCCTACCCAACTTTAATGATTTTATGACAGAAAGATGAATGAAGACTGCTTAAAACTATGCCTTTTTTTTTTTTTTCTTAATTTTATTTATGGAACCTGCTGCAGAGAAACGTAGAAAAGAAATGAACCTGAATTATCTACTCCTATACTCCTTGGCAGCATCAATTACATCTACAATGGATGTTTGTCCAATTTATGCTTAAGGTTCTCCCACACTATAGTCTCTGCAACCTCTGTGTGCCATTTATTTCAAGGCTATGTTACGCTGACCATTCAAATGTTCTTCTCTGTGACTTACCTGGATCTTTAGAGGGGTAGATGAAACACTTGGTTTCTTATACACCAAACATGCAGAAAGCAAACTGTTCTATTTTCTGCAAAGGTCTTTTGTGTATTTATTACCAAACATCTGATCAGACTTTCTCTTAACACTACAATACCATATTTCTAGATATATGATTCCTTCTGTTGCTCTTTCGCAGGCTGCATTGGCTTGCATCATTGTATTCCAAATGCAAATATGCATTTCAGCTGTGGCCTAAGAAAATTTAGAGGACATACTGATCAACATATATATATCTTTCTGCAGCCCATTCCACTCCTGTTTGCCTTTTTATTCAGTGTAACCTTCAGGTCCTTTCCGTTTTGTTCCTACCTCTAGATTTGTACTGTTAACCATATAGGTTCATACACAATTTTGTCCTTGACAATGCAGAAAGAACACTGCATTTTGGCAATATTTATTTATTTATTTATTTATTTATTTATTTATTTATTAACACTAATACTCAACATTCTTGCAGTCTTTCCTCATTTTATGTTGTCCAAAGTTTTCATAAGTGTACTCTTTGCTCCATCATCCAGGGTTGTCAACAAAAGCAATGAAATGAGCAGACCCAAGAAAACTTTTGTTGCCCCTTTGCTCCTGTTGATTCTAGCTACACCAACAGCACTCTCTCCATACAATCAGCCTGTATTCCATTCAGCTTAGAATCACAGCATTGTGATTAGATTTCTCCAATTTACTGTGAGGCCGTCAAATGAAACAAGTACCAAAAGCTTTATTCATGTTAAGTATGTATGATATTTTGTGTTCCTCTTCTATAGCAATGCCTCTTATCCTGCTTGAGAAAAAAAAACAGACCTATCTGGCATGACATAATCTTGACAAAACCTTTGCATTGATGGTAACCTCCAGATTTCGTCTCCAGGTGCCTAATACTACTTTGCTTAGTATTTCTATTTGTTTATTTTCTGGGGAGTCAAGCCAATTAGCCTATAATTCCATCCTCTTGAAGTGTGTACTAGATATAGGTGGCTCTCTGCCTTGCTTCTATGAGAAATGACTGTCAACAGTTAACTCTAATACAAATTCAAATTCAAGATCTTTAAAGAACATACTAAGAAGGGCACTTGGTGCAGCCAACTATTAAAAGATCTAAAGGATTTGAATAACCTCTAGCCTAGCCTTTTCTCATTCTAGGCTTACATCTTACCACTCTGTAACTGTTAATTTTGGTGTTAATAGGTGTTAATTTTGCTAGACATCCAGGAACAGCTGAACTTTTAACAAAAATAAAGCAAAAAATACAAAGATACTTCTCCTTTCAGAAAATTTCACCAGTGTTTCTTCATATGAGGATGACTGATTTTGCTACCATTTCTACCTCATGCTAGATGCATCTCAATTTTTCCCCTGGCCTTTTTCGACTTTATTCTTCACACTCTTGCAATTCTCCTAACTCCAGCTTAAACAACTTGACCTATTTTCTGCCTTCTATATACTCAGGCTGTGTTTTACTCCGGGATGTACAGCCCCTGCTTGAGCACTGTCCTTTGTCTGAACGGACTGGTGAAAAATCATCTGACCAGCTGGTGAAAAACCATCTTTGACCACATCACTGTGCTTATACCATCCTGCTCTCTCTCAGGCATAGAGCTGCAGCTGGCAGCGCTGCAGGTTCCCTTCTACCAGCAAGGAATAATTCTTAAGATGCCTTTGATTCTATTCGCGAGACTGTTCTCCTCAATTACCAGGAGAGTTATCCTATGAACTTCTGCCAAGCACACCTATATGACTGCAACACTCATGAACATCAGACTCACTCCTGTTATCAAAGGGCAAACTTCTACTATTTTTGTTAACGTGAAAGTACAACAAATTGAATTGGTTAGGAAATGGACCTTGCAACTTCACAAAGGGGAAATAAAATCTGTAGATATGAAGTTAGTATTGGACATCTAGAGCTATAAATTCAGACATTAAACCTATGAAAAGCTGAAAAAAAACATGTTTTATCCTCCCTTTGCAGAAGTGTCTAGACGTATAATTAAGCTATTTCTGTAGCCCTTAGAAAAGTGTGTCACTGTGTAATGAAAGCTACTGCCTAGCAATTTAGTTTGATTACTGCTATGTAATGTTTGATACGGCTGTGGCTAATTGATGAAGTTTCTGAAGAGAAAGTTTAAATAAACTTTTAATAATCTAACAGAATAGAGAGGGATTACTCACGAAAGAAGAAAATATATGTTCCTGTTTCCTATTTCTAGGAAGGAGAATGAACTCTCTGTTAATCACTTACATACAGAAGGTCAAAGTCAGTCTCCATGTAACTGGTGTCTGTAATATTCACAAAGTACATAGATTACAGCTTACAGTGAGACAAATACTTATCATTCAAAATGTACATTTAGTCATACTCTCTACACTTTGCAAAACAAGCTACATGTAGCTTTGATAACTAGACTGGGGGATCTAGAGAAATCTAAAATTTCAGTTAGTCAGGGGCTATATCCTGTTATTGTCTTCTGTGTGAATCCAGTGATTTGCAATTCACACATATCATAAGTACCCAAAAACTAAAGATTGGCAGAAGATATGTGACCTGGAGCTATTACAGTGTTACCCTAGAGCAAATGATGCAATCCTTCTGCAACGTGGGTTCCATAACCTTAAAACTGTTGAGACACATAAGTTGTTTACACTTCCCTAAGTGACAAGTGTAAAAGGGCAATAAGGCTACCAAACGATCTGTCATTGAAATTGTGTTATCTCTGCTGAACTTGCTATAAAACTCTACTGCTTCAAGTGATTCAGGCCGTGTTTAAAAACAATAATACATCTACTGAGTGGCTTCTTTCCGTGCTTCCACTTATCTCTCAGACAGCAAGTAACCTGGAATACAAAATTGGATCTGAAAAACTGCATCACTGGACTATGGCATTTGGGTCAGGTGATTTCTGCTGATTATGAAAAAAAAGTGAATTATTTGCTTTTTTACAGAATAAACAACCTATTTAAGACAGTAATTGTTTGTTTGTTTCAAAATGGAAAAAAAAATCAAAATATCTTAGAAATGCAGGAACTGTTTTGAGAAGTGCAGTAGAGTCTAAGAATTCTTGCTTAAAGGGCTTTAAAAAAAAAAGATATTGTTTTTTTTTTTTAATGTCCCAGCTGCCCCGGGATCAATGAGGTTGCTGTGGTAAAAGTGTGAAATCAAGTTATTATGCAGTCAATGTAATTTTCCCTCTTTCACTGTTGTCTTACTTCCCTGACATTGACTTTGGGACCAAATGAACAGAAGACCATTTTATCATTTCAGAAAATAAAAGGAATATTGATTTATTTTCAGAAAGTCTAGGATTTCTTCATATGGGTAATAATAAAGAGGGATGTTAGAAAGGAGCCAAATTCTAAAAGCCTACCTACAAGCTTATTCTTTGTATTCGTCTTGCTTTTACTGGTAGATATGGGAAAATGAAAGAGAGCACTGTTCCTGAAAACACTGACTTCCAAATATTTTCATAAAACTTTGATTAGTTTAGCTAAAATAATTTGATATTATTTTAATGGAACACAGCATACTTGCCTCTGCACTTTGTACAAACATGTATTAGCACATCTAATCTGATTTATGAATTCAGGCTGCAGATCTGTGTCTTTTTAAAATATATGCAGAAATGCATCAGTATAGATGCATAGATCCAAATCATACTTTCTTCTTTGCTAGACTTCATGCCTAAAGGTACGATGAAATAATTCAGATGGGAATTTCTTAATTAAGCAGTTAGACTACGTAGAACTCTAAATGTAAGCTTCAAAATTACTTTATTTTACATTTGGAAATGTTTTTATGTATGCTAATGCTTCAGAAGACTAAAGCACCAATAACGACGACGACGTTTTGCCGGGTGTGATCACAGCAAGTCACATACAGCCATTTCTGTGCAGTCTAACATACGCAGCAGAGGATAACGCACACACCTTCCCACACAAATCCCAAACAAATGAGTTTGTGCAGGGAGCTAACTGCCTGCAGTGGCATGGAGTTCTCTGGAACTGTAAGTAGGCCACAGCATCAGAGTAGGCAGAACAGCTTTGCTGCAGTAGCTCTGCCTCAGATCCATGCAAAAGAGGCACCCACTTGCAGAATCTCTGAATTCACTGCAGAATTAACATACATTAATGCTGTTCCTCACACAGCCGCTCCGCTCAGACTTTCTTTTTCTGTATGCCTAGGGTGAAAGAGGACAAGGATGCTGTTTCTTTTCCTGCAGCAGGGCAGGGAACAAGGAAGCTTTCCTGCAGCAGCCTCCCCACCTACTGTAGGACACGCACCACAGGCCTGCCTTCAGTCAGATTGCTTAACAAAATGGCAAAGAATTTATGTTGTTTGGGGAAAATTCAGTCATTTCTGATAAAATTCGAAAGAACTGCCTATATAAGATGCAGCACAGTGCCACAGAATTGTAATGGGCAGAACCCAGTTAAGTTAAAACTTTGTGTGTCAGAGCTGCCAAGCTGCAGTACGTTTCATTCTTCCACGAGGAGGAGTTGTAAAAACACAAACAAAAATAAAATGAAACACCACCCACCCCCCCAAAAAAAACCCTACACAAAGCAAACAACAACAAAATCAAAAATCAAAAAACAAAAACCAAAGGCACAGGAAAACTGTAAAAAACACCATTAACTCCTTACGCAAAACACATGCCAAAAAGTATCGGTCCTGCTCCTAATACTGGCACCCATTCCTTCTGCAGTTCCCCATGACTCACAGCATTTCTCCATATGACCTACTTTACTCACACTACCACATAAAATCCTCCAAAATGTGCTAAGCTTCTACAGTGCTCTGTAAAATAGATTTTGTTCTGTTCATTCCCTGTCTTCAGCATTTTTTACTCTAATCACAATAGAACTATAAACAAACAAACAAAAAAATAGTTTGTAACAAGAACTGAATTTAATTATGAATAGCATTTAAAAGGTATTAGAGATGCAACTGTTTTAAGACTAAACTGAAAGAAAACTTGAAAGGTTCATAAATCAACTGCATATGCTTTGGTAAATTAATGTCATTATAGCAAAGGTTAAAGACCTCTTACAAAACAAAGTTCGTAAGATTCATTTCCATTCTAGGTTTTCAAGCCTGAATTTGTTTCCAAATTATGACATTAACAGCATACATTTTTATCATACATGACAGGGTACCAGCAGTGTTTGTGAAGGAATTACATACAAAACACCTTGAAGCCTTAAAAATGACCTACACATTCAAAAACAAAATTGCACGTAATTAAGAAATTCTCACCTGTTAAAAAAATAGGAGTAGGTGAGGATGATTAGTCCGTGGATATCTCTATTATGTAGGTGATTTTCTCCTTTGGAAAGCCCTCTCAAATTGTATATGAATATAATTATGTGTTTTCTGGAAAGAAATATTACCTGACTTGTGCAGGTTCCTGAATGTGAAAGAACAATTCAGATCCTTCTGGGAAATGCAACAGTTCTTGTTGGATGCTGCACTTCCATTTTTTCTCACTGTCTAGTGCTCAATTGGAATTCTGAAATATCATGTGTAACCTGGAGAAATATTGAACTGTAAACATGAACCTGCCATCAGCTCATACGTCTTCAGAAAGGTCACGAATAAATGAACAAGAGATGTTTTGTTTATATGCAACGAAGATACCTTCCTACGTGCTCAGTGCTCTGCATCACAACTTTAAGCAACATTACTTTTTAATGGTTGCCATTTTACTGGTGCCTAAAATGCAGAAAGGTTACAAATACGCTCCTCGGTGAGATCCACTGGTAACAGAAAACACAGTAGTAGATTTTATCTAGAACTCAGTTTTGTCAGGCAAAAAGTATCTATTATGTTTTCACGCTTATTTTTCCTAGCTTCTACATGTATTCATTCAATCCCAAAATCTTCTGTTACAGCAGAGAAGTAACGAGCCTAAAAAAAGTTTCTCAACTTCTGTGCCATATTTTTCTCAGGGTTCAGAAAAATTTGGTAAAAAATATTTTAATGGAACAAAAATAGGATGCCAGGTAACAAATTCTTCCAAGTTTCACAGCTCAGTTCAATTCTTCCAAGATTCAGAGGAACTGAAAAGAAAATCTTGGTATTTTGACTTCACTTTGTGGGCAGATGGTATTTCCAATGCAATATAAAGCAATGTTTTCCAATCTGCAGACCCTGAGGCTATTTCTGTAGAAAAGCAACAGTAATGCATAAGAAACTCCAATAATCTGAGTGTTTTCTGCAGTAAGTAGTGACAAAATACAGGTACATGTTGCCACCTCCAACCTTGCCTCAGGTTCTGCAGTTAGAAAAGCTGCACATTGCACAGGAGACCAGGATGGAAAATCAACTGAGATGTATTGTCTTAGAAGATCTTCTTGGACGAGATGTTAAAGCACATGTGAAGCAAAGAGGTGATGCAAGACAGCTAGCATAGCTTCACCAGATCAAACCTGACCAATTGGGTTGCATTCTATGACTGAGTAATAGCATCAGTGTACAAAGAAAAATCAACTGATGTCACCTACCTGGACTTCTGCATGGTACTTGACAGGGTCCCACAGCATATCTTTATCTTATTGGAGAAATATGGATTTGAAGAGGATAAAAAGTTGGTTGGATGGATCACAGCCAGAGGTTGTGGTTAATGTTTCTATGTTCAGGTGAAGGCCAGTAATGAGTAGTGTCCCCCAGGGGTCTGTTTTGGTATCAGTGCTCTTCAACACCTATATCAATGACATAGATGATGGGATTGAGTACACTGTCAGCAAGTTTGTAGATGACATCAAGCTGAGTGGTGCAGCCGATAGAGCAGAAGAAAGGGATGTCATCCAGAGGGACCTGAACAGGCTTGAGTGGGTCCACGAAAACTTAATGACATGGACATGAGCCAGCTGTGTTCTTGCAGCCCAGAAGGTTGACTGTATCATGGACTTCATCAAAAAAGGGGTGGCCAGCAGGACAAGAAAGGTGATTGTCCCTCCTCTGCTATGTCCCTGTGAAGCCCCTTCCAGAGTACCGTGTCCAGGTCTAAGTCTTCTACAGAAGATGCAGAATTGTAGGAGCAGGTCCAGAGGAGGGCCATGAGGATGACCAGAAGGCTGGAGCACCTCTCTTACGAAGAAAGGCTGAAGGAACTGAGCTTGTTCAGCCCGGAAAAGAGAAGGCTCCAGGGAGATCTCATTCTGCCCTTCTAGTACTTACAAGAGCTTATTAGCAGGAGGCAGGATGACTTTTCACACAGGCAGACAGGAAGGGGGGGAATGACTTTAAACCAAATGAGGGGAGATTTAATTAGATGTTTGGAAGAAGTTCTTCATTCAGAGGGTGGTGAGAGCACAGGCTGCCCAGAAAGGTTGTGAATACCCCTAGAGTTTGGATGGGGTCCCAGACAGCTTGATCTAGTGAGTGGCAACCCTGACCATAGCAAGGGGTTGGGGACTGGGTGGGCTTTAAGGTCCCTTTCAAACTAAGTCATTCTAAGATTCTATGATTACAGTTTACAGCTAGAGAAAACATTACCCACATGTGACAAACTGCAATTAATTCTACGAAATAAATGGAAGTGTTTCTGTTATCCTCAATGAATTATGATGAATCACCATCATAATTCAAATATCTTGCTAGATTTGATCAATCTAATGCCAACACTGCTCACTCAAAGAAAGTTAAGGCCTTCAAAATGATGAAATTAAATGCAGTGACTGTCATTCAGTCACATTATTATTTTCCTTGCTCTGAGGGATGAAAAGCAGTTTAAAGTTAAAAACAACTAAATACGTTCATACATTTTTGTTTCTGGATTTCAAGTTAGGACTGTTATTTGTAGTGTATGCAAGAGGCTTAAATTTACCTCATGAGGTAAAATTTACCTCATACTAAAAACTAACTGCAGAATAATTAGGACTCTTTATGATTCCTAATCATTCTGATACAGTCTAGTCTTTGGTAATTTATTCTGACTTCTATGAAGTAAAAAGTGTATCTATTACAAATTGTGAATTGAGGGAATTAGGATGTTAAAATATTGTTCTTAAAAAAAAAAAAAATCAGTCAAAATCTCAGTAAATAAAATTAAAATGTACTGAGAAAGAAGCATGTCATCTAGGGTGAAATTTTTTTATCAGATATCTCTGAACCTAAAATTAAATCAGTGTTAAGAGGAACATGTTATTTAGGCCTCAATCAAGGCATTGGCTACATTATTATTGAGTAGAGTTAGAATCTGACTGAGGGACTACGAAGATCATAATAGAAAGTTATGCCCCCTCGTTACATCCTAATAAGTAATGACTCCATTTAAATGTGCTTCTAATCATAGAGACTTCTGGCTTACTAAGACTTCAGTTATGAGTGTGAAAGACAGCAAAGAAAGATTCAGATAAAAATTCAAAGCCTTTCACAGTGCTATGTGGTAAAAATAAGTGAAAGTAGCACAAGCCCTCTTCATTTAGCCTTTTCAGGTTACAGTTGAGCTGATTTGCTAGGCTAAAAAGTGCTAATGGAAAATGAACCTACATTAATTTTAACATGTTTCAGAACATAATTGTGCTACTCTTACCTCTGGTGAGCCTGTGATCATAAAACCACAACTACACTGGGCACAACAGCAGATGCAAATGTAAACACTGAAGGAGAAAACAGCAGTCTGCCTTTGGATTATTCATGGAGAAAAATGTATAATCTTTGGAGTTTTTGATCAACCAAACTTCATGCAACAATCACAGTTATCAACGTGTCTGGATTTCAGTAAGGTATTTTATATTACTTTAGATCAAATGTTTGAAGAAAATGGAGATGAGTAAGAGAAATGCAAAGCAGATGGGAAAGCATGGCAAAATGGAAAAGTGAAGCTAATAAAGGATGGGGAAACTATTTCCTCTTGCATTTTCACTTGTTTGGTATTTTATAACTTCCAAAAAATTAAGAGCACTCTTCTTTTATTGAACAAGAGAGCATTACCAGTACCCTCAAAAGGGTAAAACCAACAAAAAACCCACAAACAATCTTAACAGTATTAATAAATGAAAAGTCATCCATTTAGGTATTAATGGCAGGATTTATATTATGTTAGTGTCTTAGTCGGAACAAATGAGTAAAACTTAGCTCTAAGATCTGCTTATAGTTTATGTGCCACCAATCAGACACAGCTCTGATAAAGATAAACGCAATTCAAGGACAAAGCAAGTAAAGTTAGGCAGTGGCAGAAGGCACTGAAAAGTACTTAACTGATGGCAGAAGGCTGTGGAGAAACCTCTTCTGGAGAACTGGGAATCAGTGGGGGAACAGAGAGGCTGCTGTGTGATGACGCTCAACCTTTCTTGTTCAGCAAAGCAAAGCATAGGTTTGATGAAGGATTTGACCGCTGCCTGTAACTAAAACACCCAGCAGGATGAGGGATATGATTTAAGTAAAGGATTCTTGGCGCACACAAACAGCCAGAAACTAGCTATGAATATCTTTAGGCTAGAAATAAGAAAAAGCCTTCTAACTGTGAAAGTTGCAAGAATTCAGGGCAACCTTCCAAGAAATGTGGAGAGGTCAAAATATGAACTGCTGTTCAGTACTTAAAAGAGGGCTACAAGATACAGAGTCTGCGTGGGCAGAGACTGCAGTGAAGAGAGAAGGAAATACACAGCACAGCTTTCTCTGGAACTGCAAAGGCTGGTTCTGGGCAGATGCCTCTGCTCCCCACCAGGACCGCAGCAATGCAGACAGGCGGCTGCCCTCAGTCCTCCTGGGGAATGTAGGCAGCAACCTGCTGGGGCCCTCCTTCTCCTCTTTCTCCACCTCTTTCTCCTTGTCATGCTGCCTCTGCTTCCTAGACACCATTAACCACAGTGTATGTTGGACATCTCCTCCCCTTGTCCCTTGTCTTCTAAGGATCTGTCTCTGCTCAGCTCCGGCAGCAATATACGAAGTGCTATACACAAGGAAGAAGAAACAGCTTTCCCATCTGCTCAGAGCAGTAATGGAGGAATTTCAGTCAAGGAATGTCTTTTGTCAGACAAGAATAGTCTGAGCTGCAAGGCTGCTAACAGCATGTCAGAAGGGAATGATGTAAGGGGTGCTAGCTCCAGTTCAAGGGGCAGTGTAGAGCAGAGATATCTTGGAGCTCTGAGGAAGTGATAAAAAGGGAAGTTACTGCTGAAAATTACTTCTTTCAGTCTGTGAGGTTCAGAGAAAACTGACACACACCTTTTTCTCAGATTTCTGTCAAGTACCAAAGATAGCACTGCAAGGCTATGAGGCTGAGCTCCTGCACTGTCTCATCGAAGATAAGGTCTCTAGTTTACATGCAATCTTTTGCTTGTATTTTTAAATTCAGGGAATTAACGTTCTTATACTTATCTCTCATAAGTTTGTTAATCGATCATTTACAACCCATGTTAGAGGCTAACGTTGCATGTTATAAACAGTTTCCAGGTATTACTGTTCCCCCTCTTCTCTCTTGCTTCTCATACCACAGGGCTAAATAGTCAAGACACTTGTATATTCTCTGTCCGTTGCGGGCTAGCCTCTCATCTTTACTATTCACATTGACCACACTGATTCTCATGTTAGCCCATATCCTTCACTCAGGCTTGTGCACTACCTTGCACTGCTTCTATTGCCCACGTGCTCTAACCATGACCTGTGATATTCACCAGATCACGTTCACTTCTGTGTACCTCCCAGCATCCAGGCAGCACACCCTGTAACACTCACAGCTCTGTCATTCTCCTTGCACAGCATGGAGAAATGGCTTCACACAACTATCAGGGATGAACAGCACTCAGTAATGCATACTGTAAATTACCAACTCCTTTCAAGGGTAGCAATCATTTCTGTTGCTGGACATCTGTATAATGTTGACAAGTACACAGATGTGGGGTCATCAGCTAGAAACTGCAAAGAATGAAAAAGATAGAAAGATCTGTATACCACAAGATAGTTATGAACTCCTAGTGTGACACTTCTTATGAATGAGATAACTGAACTGAACTGGAGAGCATGCAGGTATTTTTGGAGAACATGAAAATGGTCAAGAAAAAGACATAACTGGGATGCAGTATTAAATCTATAATGCTGCCTATAATAAATCTGCTATGTGCAGAAATAAGATCTAGCGGAATTGTCAGGAATGTTTATTCTATTTTTAATATCTTTTCCTTGAATATGTATGCCTGCAATGGTATCTAGTAAAGGTCTCCCACAAAAGCTGAAGTCAAGCTCAGATTGCCCAGTAAGAAATACATTAATCGAATGCTGAGGTCATTATGAACAGAAATTAAACATACAATTTTATTTAGGTCCAGC
The DNA here is from genome assembly GCA_037305975.1 of Chrysolophus pictus. Classification (NCBI taxonomy): domain Eukaryota; kingdom Metazoa; phylum Chordata; class Aves; order Galliformes; family Phasianidae; genus Chrysolophus; species Chrysolophus pictus. The sequence continues at coordinate 5,534,729 of CM074614.1, forward strand.
AAAAAGTGGAGGATTGGTGGGGAAGCAACCGTTGTTTCTGAAGACATCACGTAAACACCTGGAACAGAGAAAATGAAAAGAATGGAAATTCACAGATGTTCCCTAATCTCTGGGATGAGAACAGCTTCCCAATAGGAATTTGTGAGCAAAAAACGGAGTGGTCTTATGTTTGAGGCTCACTGCACTGTGAGAAAGTACAACTCTGATAGTGGAACAAGGCTTGACGATCCCAGAGGACCTGCACAACCCTGCATTTCTAATGAAGAATAACCCTGCCATGTAAAATTGCCAAAACTAGAAGACGGAAACAAAAGGGTGAATTTCAGCTTTGACTATCCACAGGATTCAACAGAGAGTAGCCCTGTGAAGTCAGGATGCTGTTTTCCAACCTGTGACATCAACAAGCCAAACTTTCAACTGCTATGTTTGCTCCACTGGCTTCAGTGCAGTATTGATGACCCAATGATGGAGGATCAAATCAGTGTAAAAGCTGTTCTTTTACACAATGCATACTTATGTTTCAATATAGGCGTGTTTTGTTTCTTTTTTTTTCCTGCTAAATCAGTGCACAGGAAGTCTGGGCTTGAGCTGATAGCTACGAGCAGTCAGCATTCAGTATCTGTAAGCCTGCAGAGATGAGAGTAACTGTATTTAGACACATATGACTAAACAAAGGCAGAGCAGTTTCAAATAAACCAATGCTGTTTCCAAACAGGGAAATAGGCATTATCAGGCACACTGTCAAACGCAAGATGAGAATTATCACAGTGATGAAAATGCCAGCATTTTCGACCATTAAAATGACATTTACTGCAGTTAATCTCTAGATTAACTTAATTATCTCAAGTGCCACTGTGTTTCAGCTATCTTAGCCCAGGCTTTGGAAGCTTTTATCACTGAATTGTAACAGCATGCATATAAACTGTGTGTAAAAGCCAGTTTTCCACATACAAAAAAATACTACTGAGCAGACAGTGTTAGTTTTCCAAACTATTAAATTACACAGAAGACTGCATGCGTATAATTACATACTAGCCAACACTACGCAAAGTTAAAAAAGATGCACTGCTCTTAAAGCAAGGCACTCAGGTGTGTAAGCTAGTAAATGTTGGTGCAAAATTCAGAGTTGTGCAGCACACTCTCACTGCTCCAGGTGGAGCAGTGCACTCATACCTGGTGCTGCCCCTCAGTCTCTGCTGCAGCCAAGCAAGGCTATGTCCACAAGTGCTCTGACACCTCTGCCTGACAAACTGTGCTGACATGTTCTGGGACACCAACCAGCAGCCAGCCCATATGGCATTATGAAAGCAAGGAGAAAGGTCACACAGTGGTAGCTACTGGTTCCATCAGGAGAATACCACACAGTTGCTTTAGTTGCTCTCTGCGGGCAGTTTTAGGAAAATATTTGCCAAAACCAAAGCATTTTGAACATTAAGATCAGACTTAAAATCAGTAGTCCAAAGGTCTTCGGTTTTTCAGACAGCCCTACTGGTTTCAGTCTATCAGGATGCAACACCCGAGGCCATACATGTTACATCTTGAAGACTGAATATACTTCCCTGCATACTGCACATTAGAGTATGTCACTATGCAGAGACACAGTCTTTTTCCTCAAGACAAACTGTATCTTTTCAGGAAAAATGCCAGAAGCAAAGAAGTAAAAAAAAAAAAAAGAAAGAAAATCAAATACTAAAAGGAAGCTTTAATTGTAGCAGCTAAGAACTGTTGTTTTGTAAGTGGCTGCAGGCCATTTGCATTCATTTTTTCTTGCTGTATCTCAAGACTGTTTTTTTTTTTTTTTCTGCTTTAAGAACACCAGCTTTCAAGGCAAATTCCACAAAAAGACTGCCAGTGCAAAGGTAGTTGCAAGCAAAAATCCATAATGATTCACACTAAAACTCTCTCTCATGCTGCCATCTATTACATAGCCTCTTAAAATATCCTTTCTTCTGGTCCTCACTGCATGGACAAGAGACAAAAACTCACACATCTTGTAGTCAACAAATACCTTTAGTTCTAACACGTAAGGCCAAAACATGAGTTATATCCCCTAAGAATGCAGAGGGAGCTACCAATCTTCCAGACCTTTATTGTTGCTGTTATTGTTTTTGTTTTATGTCCCTCTTTATTTTAAATCTGGTAAAATGGAAGTCTGAAGGTTTCTTTTCTTCCTTTCCCCCAACCAGCAGGACTCCAAGGAACTCTCAATGACCTGGGGCATGGTGGAGTGCAAGGGTGCTGCCCCCAGCACTTGGATCCTCTTTGTGGAGCGTTCAAATCCACCCATCATTGCTGATACGGCTTAAGTGCCACAGCCAGCAGCAGGATGCTGCAGAATAGCACACCCTGATCTCACAAGAAGGTGTCCAGCTCACGCACTTTGCAGAGGGCTGGGGCTTTACAATCCAACAAGGGATAACCCAGTGTGATTTCAGGTCTCAGCTTTTTTGCCCAGATTTGATGCTGGGTTTATTCCAGTCTCACCCAGGTCACATTTCAGAGCACACCTGCTTTCCAACGCAGTCTTTTCCTTTTTATGTTGAAATGGGATAAGAAAGTGTATTCAAATGGAATACAATATGATGTAATATAATGTAATGTAATGTAATGTAATATAAATAACATAACATAATACAATACAATATAAGAACAGGATGTGGCTTTGACTAAACTGGTCCAGAGGGAGGTGTTCCTGCCTATAGCAGGGTGGTTGGAACTTCCAACACAAACCACTCTATGATTCTATAAATGATGTTCTAAACAAATTATTTCTAACTTTGGGTTTCGAGAGGCTGTACTTATTTAGCACGCAGAATGCTATGCTGAGAAGTTAATTTCTTTGAAATAAAAAATTGAGCCATATTACTAAATCACTTTAAACAATTTTCTAAGTTCATTAAAATCTAAGTTCTGTATACTCATAGTCAGCACTGGAGTCTAAGAAGCACACTAGTGTTATCAATGAAACCTACAATGAAAGTCGTCTTTAACACATTACTTACTGCAAGGAACACTGGCATACTGTTTGCCAGTAATGCTATCTTGTTTATAAGAAAGCTAACACTAAATACATGGGAAATGCAACAAAAGAAGACTTATGCTAGAATGCAAAGCAGAGTGGCCAAATTCAGAGTGTCTTTCCATGCAGCTAAAATACATTCATTCACAAAAAGCTGCAACAGTTACCTTCAAATACTGTATTAAATGCAAGGAGAACTCTGTCCCTGAAGTGATCACCAGAGAGTTGTCTGCCCTGTTGAACGGTCCCAGAGTCAGAAAATGCTTTTGACATGTCCTACAAACACATTCACTGCTCAGACCTTTGCTGCAAGGTCAGAGACATTCCTGCATAGAACGGGAGTAGTGCAAAGAAACTCCTTCCCTAAATACCATACCTTACTTACCACTTTCTTTATAGAAACAATTTACTCAAAACCTCACTTGTTTCAATAAGTTACTTAAATGATCACTGACAGTGAGGAGACTCTGCTTGAGGCTGAATAATAGCCAAGTGCAGGGATGAGTTTCAATGAATACAACACTTGAGTCATTGAAGCTTCTTTTCTATCCACTGCAACATATACACCGGATCTCAAGTCACAGCAACTATTACTGGAGCCAGAAGGGAACTATGTACTGGATTTCCTAACAGATAAAAAATGCACAAAGCAGTAAAGAAAGTCATAATGTCTCCTACTTCGAAAAACATTACCTTCCCCACAATTTGCAAATGTCATGAGTGGCATTTTACTGGGAAAAATATGAGGAAATGCAGAGAAGATTTCAGAGCCATCTCATCATACATTACCCTCTGGACCATGCACATTAGTAAACTCCCATTTAGTGAAACCACACAGCTAAAAGCAGCCAGTCATTTAAACAATAATGTCCCATATGTCTGTGTTGTTATAGAAACAGCAGTCTCTGAATCTAATTATCATTAAGTATTAAATACAATTGCTGACATTGTCATGTATCACTGAGTGTAACAGCTTTTTAGGAGTACTAACACTGCTTAAACACTTTATCCTCACATACTTGTTACTTCAAAATAAATTTGACACATTTAGGTATAAAATCAAGAGAAAATAAGAACAGCAGCTGAAAAGAACTACAGTATGCAATGTGATGCAACTTAGTCTTATATGATATATGGGCTCTACCATTGCATACCTAAACAGCTTTATGGGCTATTCCTACAGCAGAAGGAAGGGACAAAAAGCCAAAAAGCGGAATCGATTTTGCTTCAGTAGAAAAGATTAAATTCTGAGAGAGGTTCAGAGCAGCGTCTCTGATCTCCCAATGCTTGAGATGTATACTTCGTTGCATTTCTCTGCTCAAGTGTTGGACTGCATGACAGAGGGTACCGATTTTAGGAAATAGCTGGCATTTTTGGCTCACCATACTGTGTTTGGATTCATTAATCACCAATAAGCATGAATGCAGCACTCCATAGCTAGGATTACAAGGGGAACTACAGAGAAGGCCCTCATGGTATCTGATACCCCAAATACACTGTTAAAGGACTGGCAGATAACCTCCTTCCTTCCCCAAACTAATTTCAGAGCTCAGAACGTTCATAAAACGCAGTATTTTTCTACTACCCTCTGAGTGTTGCAGGGTTCACAGAACAGCAATAAGCTAAAGCAGAATAATAAGCAAGTCAGTCAGGAACACCAGTGACTAAAATGCCTGCAGTTGCTTCTGGAATGACACACTTCTGCATATACAGTACTTCTCAAAGAAGCACAGATTCATAGAATCCTTAAGGTTGGAAAAGGTCTCTAATATGTAGTCCAACTGTCCACCTACCACCACTACTGCCCAGTAAACTAGGTTCCTTAGTACCACATCTACACAGTTCTTGAGCATTTCCAGGGATGCTGACTCCACCACCTCCCTGGGCAGCCTATCCAGTGCACGACCACTCTTTGGGAGAAAAAAAATTCCTAATATTCAACCTGAACATCCCCTGGTGCAACTGGATTTCCTCTAGTCCTACTACTAGTTATGTGGGAGAATAGGTTGACTCTCACCTCACCACAACATCCCTTCACCTAGTGGTAGGGAGCGATAAGGTCTTCCCCAGTTCTTCAGACTAAACAATCCCAGCTCCCTCAGCTGCTCCACGTAAGATTTGTGCTCCAGAGCTCTCATCAGCTTCACTGCCCTTCTCTGAACATGCTCCAGGGCCTCGATTGTCTTCCTTGCAGTGAGGAGCCCAGAACTGAAGACAGTACTCACGGAGTGGTCTCACCAGAACTGAATACAGGGGGATAATCACCTCCCTTGGTCCACTGGCTACACTATTTCTGACATAAACAAGGATGCCACTGGCTCTTTTGGCCACTTGGGCATGCTGCTGGCTCATGTTCAGCCAAGCATCGGCCAACACTCTCAGGTCTTTTCCTCTGTACAGTTTTCCAGCCACTCTGCCCCAAGCCTGCAGCACTGCCTGGGGTTGTCGTGGCCAAAGTGCAGGACACAGCACTTAATTCTGTTGAACTTCATCCCATTGGCCTCAGCCCAGTGATCCAGTCTCTCCACATCTTTCTGAAGGGCCTTTCTACCCCCAGGCAGATCAACTTTCTCCCAACTTGGTGTCATCTGCAAACTTACTGAGGGTGCACTCAATCCACTTATTCAGATCATCAATAAAGATATGAAACAGGACAGGGCCCTATATAGATATAGATCTCCAGGGAACAGTACTTGTGACCAGTCTTCAGCTGGATTAAATCCATTCACCACCACTCTCTGAGCCTGGCCATCCAGCTAGTTGTACAGGTACAAGCAAATCATGTACCTGTTCAGATCACAGGCTGCCAGCTTCCCCAGGAGAATACTGTGGGAGGTAGTGTGAAAGGTTTTGCTGAAGTTTGGCTAGACTACTTCAACAGCCTTTCCCTCATCCACCAAACTGGTCACCTGGTCATAGAAGCAGATGAGTTTGGTCAAACAGGACCTGTCTTTCGTGAACTCATGCTGACTGGACCTGATCCCTTGGTTGTCCTGCAGATACTGTGTAATCTCACTCAAGATGATCTGTTTCATAATCTTCTCTGGCACCAAGTTCAGGCTGACAGGCCTGTAGTTCCCTGGATCCTTACAACCCTTCTTGTATATGGAAGTCACAGTGGCAAGCCCCCAGTCCTCCAGGTCTTCTCCTGCTGACCAAGAACACTGATAGATATTGGAAAGCAGGTTGGCAATCATCTTCACCCAGTTTCTCAGCATCCTCAGGTGGATCTCATTTGACTCCATGGACTTGTAACAGTCCAGGTGAAATAGTAGGTCTCTAACTCTTTCTATCTGAATTCTGCTGCCCATCCCAGAGAGTACCTGGAGGATAACTGGTCTGACCTTTAAAGACAGACGTAAAGAAGACATTGAGACCTTAGACTTCTTCTTCTTTTTTTTTTTTTTTTTTGCTGACCTCTCTCTTGACTTCATCGAGAATTGAGAATTCTACCATCTTTTGGACACTCTGCCCAAAAAGCTCCCAACCTCTATATCTCCCACCAGTCCTTCTCTGTCTGTAAACACCAGGTCTAGTGGGGCACCTCCCCTGGTAGGATCTCTTACCAGCTGCATCAGAAAGCTAGGAATGCTCATATCATGCCTCATGAGTAGGCTTCTGTGGGCATTTTGGGGCAGCAGGGTCTTGCATCTGAAGGGCTGTCAGGTACCTCTGACTGCAAGACACTTTTGGAAGGGGCTGTGTCAGGACGATTTTAGTTGACTGCTGGGGAAGGGCAATGAAGAAGGCTTTTGTTCCCACGATCTCTGGTGGGTGTGCCAGCAGAGAAGCATAAACAACTACCTTGTTTGCCTGGCTTAGTTTCTTTCTACACTTCCAAAGCTGCGTGGAAAGATTTCAGCCAAAGAGCCTTGCCAAGTACACAACCCACTGGACAGAGCCCTGAAATAAATCTCAACTCTCTAAAGAAGACAGTGTTTGTAAACAAGAGTTCAGTGAATTATTCCTTATTTTTCCTCAGCTGTGCCATACCACATTAAAAAAAAAAAAATTGGATTTTCCTCGCCTAAATCAAACATATCAACTCTAAGATTTTAAGCATATTCATCAAACTGAAAACCAACAATACTTTATGAACCAGCACCCAACTGTTTCCTGATTAGGTACATAAGGTTGTATTTCATTCTGAAAAGTTATTCTAAGAAACAATAAAAACAAAAGGTCGTAAAAGAAGAAAAGTTGAGGAAGAATAGTAAGAGGTAACACCATAATTTACTTTTTAAAGCCATATGCCCACCCTGCATAGCAGTTTAATTGCATCATATCAAGTAACTCCAGCTTGAATCTCATGAATCATTGCTCTCACATTTTGAGGTCATTGAATCTATACATTCCATTAACAGACCAAATGATGAAAAAATGGTCCCCCTGTGACTGACTTGTCCTACTCCAGATAGGCCACTAGCAGTGGATAGAACAGGAGCCCTTTTTCTTTCTCTTGCAGGAGTGCTGCTGTGATGGATTATTGCATTTGAATGGCATAGACACAACATTCATTACATACATCCTGAAAGCAGCCCACTGTGCTGCAACGCATGAGATGATTAATCACGACAGAGGGGTATGAACTGCTTGTGTGAGATGCGGCAGCTGGTCCTTCCTATCCCTTCCCTCTCCAAAAAGCCAAAGATGGATATAGAGCATGTGGCATCACTGCACTGCATGGTTTGAAGTGTGGTGTGTGGGGACAGTGTCTGCATTGGAGAATTTGTGATGCAAAAGAAGTCAGAGAGGGCCTTTCAGAAGCAAGAGAAATGACTGAGAAAAAGAGGGGTGGAAATTCTTTATCCACAGTTCCACTCCTCAGGATCCTAGCAACACAGTTATATATTCTAACCCTTGTACTTTTTAAGAAAAGATGCCCATTCAATTATTTTAACTACATGTTGCAGGCAGCTTATTCCTTTGAGACTTAAGCATTCATCTCTCTCTTCAGGTTGAAAAAAAAGAAGAAAGAAAGAAAAAAAGCAGTCAGGAAGAAAAAAGAGATATTTTTAATCCTGTCACCAAGGGAAAAACTACAATATAAGACAGACCATCAATATACACCTGAATGCTCATGCGGTGCTCTAATTACAAGCACAGCAATGAAGCACACTTAGAGGAAAACAGCATTCTTATTATTGAGAGATGTGGAGTGTTAAGTTTCTAGTTTGTGAGTTAGTTCAATTATTCATCCTTTCAGCGACACTCCTTTCAGTATCTCAACGGGAGCTGTTAGAAGGAACAGGACAGACTGCCTAGCAGTGTCTGTTGTGACAAGACATATGGAAATGATTTCAATCTAAAAGAGGGTAGACTGAGACTGGATATATAAGGAAGAAGCTTTTTACAATATGGGTGGTGAAGCACCAGAACAGGTTGTCCAAGATGCGGTGGATGCCCCATCCCTGGAAACAATCAAGGTCAGGCTGGACAGGGCTCTGAGCAACCTGATCTAGCTGTAGGTGTCCCAGTTCATTGCAGGGGCGTTGGACCAGATGATCACTGCAGGTCTCTTTCAACTCAAATAATTCTGTGATTCTATAAGCAAAGGTAATCTAGGCTGTTGTATCTGCACAGGAAACTATGATCATTTTTTTTGTTAGCAACAAGCTTCGCAACATATCTCACTACATTATAACAGTGTTTTAGATTAAATTTTGATTATTCAGTGAAAAACATAATATTCATGCTCCTAAATGGAGACAGATTTTTTTGTTGCATGCCATTCAAGGTTTGTTATAGCAACACTGAAATTCGCATCAATGTGACGAGGAAGGTTAAAGCCCATCTGGAATTGAATCTAGCAAAGGTGGTAAAGGATAATAAAAAAGGCTTTTTTAAGTATGTTAACAGTAAAGGGAAGACTAGGGAGAATGTAGGTCCCCTACTAAGTGAGGGGGGTGTTCTGGTAACGGGGGATGATGAGAAGGCGGAGATACTGAATGCCTTCTTTGCTTCTGTCTTCAGTGAAAAAGTTCCCCCTCGGGAATCCCAGACCCTAGCAGTTAGTGAGAAGGTCTGGGGAATGGAAGGCTTCCCTTTAGTCAGGGAAGAGGCAGTTCGAGAGCGCCTAGGCAACACCAATGTTCATAAATCCATGGGACCCGATGGGGTGCATCCACGGGTGCTGAGGGAGCTGGCAGAGGTGATTGCTGAACCGCTCTCTGTCATCTTTGAGAAGTCTTGGAGAATGGGGGAGGTGCCTGAAGACTGGAGGATAGCCAACATCACTCCGGTCTTCAAAACGGGCAAGAAGGAAGATCCAGGTAATTACAGGCCAGTCAGCCTCACCTCTGTCCCTGGAAAGGTAATGGAACAGATTGTGCTGGATGCCATCACCAGACAACTGGAAGAAAAGGAGGTTATCAGGAGTAGTCAGCATGGGTTCACCAGGGGGAGGTCGTGCTTGACCAACCTGGTAGCCTTCTATGATGTTGTCTCTGGCTGGGTGGATGGGGGGAGAGCAGTGGATGTAGTCTACCTTGATTTCAGCAAGGCGTTTGACACTGTCTCCCACGATGTCCTTATAACAAAGCTGAGGAAGTGCGGGATAGATGAGTGGACAGTGAGGTGGGTTGAGAACTGGCTGACTGGCAGAGCGCAGAGGGCTGTTGTTGGCGGTGCAGAGTCTGGTTGGAGGCCTGTAACCAGCGGTGTTCCCCAGGGGTCGGTGCTGGGTCCGGTCTTGTTCAACATCTTCATCAATGACCTTGATGAGGGGATAGTGGCCACCCTCAGCAAGTTTGCTGATGATACAAAGTTGGGAGGATTGGCTGACACACCCGATGGCTGTGCTGCCATTCAGCAAGACCTGGACAGGCTGGAGAGCTGGGCAGTAAGAAACCAGATGAGGTTTAACAAAAGCAAGTGTAGAGTCTTGCACCTTGGGAGGAATAATTGCATGCACCAGTACAGGCTGGGGGATGACCTGCTGGAGAGGAGCTCTGTAGAGAGGGACCTGGGTGTCCTGGTGGACGACAGGTTGGTCGTGAGCCAGCAGTGTGCCCTTGTGGCCAAAAAGGCCAATGGCATTCTGGGGTGCATTAAAAAGAGCGTGGCCAGCAGGTCGAGGGAGGTGATCCTCCCCCTCTACTCTGCCCTGGTAAGGCCTCATCTGGAGTACTGTGTCCAGTTCTGGGCTCCCCAGTACAAAAGAGACAGGGATCTCTTGGAAAGAGTCCAGTGGAGGGCCACAAAGATGGTGAAGGGCCTGGAACATCTCCCCTATGAAGAAAGGCTAAGAGAACTGGGTCTGTTCAGCCTTGAGAAGAGAAGACTGAGAGGGGACCTGATCCAGGTCTATAAATATCTAAGATGTGGGGGGCAAAGTGGCGAGGCCAGACTCTTTTCAGCAGTGTGTGGAGACAGGACAAGGGGAAATGGCCAGAAGCTGGAGCACAGGAAGTTCCGCACCAATGTGTGCAAGAACTTCTTTAGGGTGAGGGTGACGGAGCACTGGAACAGGCTGCCCAGGGAGGTTGTGGAGTCTCCTTCTCTGGAGATATTCAAGACCCGCCTGGACGCCTACCTGTGTGACCTGGTGTAGGGAGCCTGCTTTGGCAGGGGGGTTGGACTCGATGATCTCTGGAGGTCCCTTCCAACCCCTACAATTCTGTAATTCTGTGATTCTGTGTCACACAAAAGGATACAAGAACACCAGTGGCACAGTTAGATGAGAGAAAAACAACATACTTGCAGCTATGATAATTTATGTTACCTAGCTCTACAGTCAATGAAATGTGCTCATGAAAATAAACACTAGTATTACCATATTTTACCACCATAAAGTACAGTAATACTTTATAGATAAGACACCACAATAGGACAACGAGTTAGTTTTAAAATGGAAGCAAAAAAAAAGATGGGTGTGTTTACTTGATAACTGACAACATACTGGTTTCCTGCAATTAGTGCTTATCATATGGATTCAGTGGAGTGCAGTATTGAGGGAAACACATTCCAGTAATGAAATATAATGTCTGCTTACACTCCAGCTTCCGTCCATCATCATTAATGTTTGTGTCAGAAAATCACCGAACTCCCCACGTCCCACACTACTCATCAGAAAATCAAATTTCTTAGTGCCTGGGAAACTAACCACTCCTGTGATCATGTACCACCAGATAAATTCAGAAGGTCTACATACCTGTGGAAGCCCCCAGCTTGAACCTGCAATATGAATCAAAGAGACACCTGGACCTTATATTTATATTTCCTCCACTAGCTCTCTTCTATCTCTATCCTTTTATACCTAGCTAATAAAGTAACAACATCATCTACATACATACAACATACTCCAAATTTACCAACTGGGGTTTTAAAGACAGAGACATCACTCACTTCTGCTTAAGTTTGGATATTCCAGATCCAGAAGTCTAGGAAAACCTCAGGTGAAAATATGGGGTTTATGTTATTTAAAGCCAAGACACTGCTTAGCTTTGCTGAAAGCTATTGGGACGTATTACAAATGGAGGTACAAGAATTCAAAAAGCAACATGCATGTGTGAGAAGGCCAGCATACGACCACAACATATCAGTCACAGAGACATGAAAAGCCTCAGCAGAGAGTAAACAAGAAAAGGACGGAAACAAACTCATGAGTTTCAAAATATCCACAGCTGATCACATTTCAGGGGCTATGTATCATGAACGCGCTGGATTCACTCATAGTGTCAGGGTCACAGAAACAGAATCAGTTATCTGAAATGACTGGTAAATCATTATACCCTCTGCTCAGGAATGATCACAGTCAGTCTCAGCTCATGCCATCCCCTAGCGCTTCAAGGGTCTCCTCTGAAGACCACAGAAATACTCTGAGCATTTACTCAAGCCACAAGTGGGGATGGTTGGGCAATTTTCCATATTACCTTATAAAAAATATTGTTTTCTAAATAGCTACTTCTGCTGTGAACCTACTATCTGGTCAGTTTTATACTATGAGTTTTATACTGGGGACAGAAAATTGCATAAAAACGAATGTTGAGCAATTGCTTTGCAAATGTTTCTCATTACACAGGTTCACATGCATTTTTCTTCTAAACAATCAATGTATTTTTCTCCTAATTGATCATGGAGGCAGGAGCAAGAAGACACAGAGAGACAAGCCTGTCCTCACATTCATCCACAGGAACAGCAGGCCTTTGAATAGTGAGAACTAAAAAATAGGGCCTCCATAGGCTTCAGAAGATCTTTTGAGCAATAAAGCACTGACTTCTGCAGAAGTGCTGTTACTCAGCACCTGCTCATCGAGGTTGCACAGTTTGTTGAATAGCAGCAATTATTACTGATACTCCTGAGGTACCAGTTAGCATTTCTCCACTACCTACTACCCAGCCATGCTGGGCTGTTTTCTAGTTTGGTAGTTCCCCTAGGGCAACTTCTGAGGCAAGACCTCCACAGCCTGCAGCAGGATCTGGCCTTTTACACTTTGCTTGTGGTGTGTTTTGAGTTAAAACGCTTTGCCTTATTCCAAACATTTTTTTCAGAAGTAATGTTGTAATTTCTTGCTTTCAAAATGAGAGAAGGATACCTTACTTAAATGAAAGTGTAATTTAAGATGTAAACCACCTAGCAAATATGACACTGACTTTTTGCTGCTCTGGACATTAACTGTAATACAGTAGGTCTGCAACGTGATCATTAGTGCTTGTTCCATTTCCTCTATTAGAGATAATAGCAAATACAATACCCTCATTTCCTTATTGCTGATGGCAGTACTGCCAGACTCTTTTGACTGTAAATCTTCTCTTTCCTGTATGCTGCCAAAGGAGTTTTGCACACAGCTCAAAACAGGTCTCTGAAAATGCTTTTGATAATGGTTCTGAGTCAAAGTATCTGATAAAGCAGATTGGTGTGACAACAAAACCCACTCTATTCCTTTGCCAACCTTTCAGTATTTAAATACATTATTAACATGAAAAAATTAGTTGTAAATCTTACAACAAATGAATGAAACAAATGTAAGCCAGCAAAATGATGAAGCTACTCATTCAACACGCCTGCACCCTGCAAAAAGATTATGTATGGAGCCATTTGTTGTTTAACCTTGCAGCAGAAACAGCAGAAGCAGGACATAAATCCCTTCCTATCCCAGAAAGTGGCAGTTCTTCAAAAGGTTTTTTACACAGATAGTCAGTTCACCCATTTGCTTATTTGTTCTTGACAGGAATGCACTAGAAAGATCTTCACAGGATGCTCATGAGACCCTTGTTAAGATGTCGTCATCACTGAAGGGAAAAAAAGGAGAGATGATCTCTCAGCCTTTATGGGGTCATCTCTTTGTAGAATATGTTAAATCAAAGCAAATCAAGCAAATTTTGAAAAAATAAATACTTTTTGCCTGCAATAAATCGAATGGTATTTAAAAAAGAAACAAACACACAAATCAGGATGTTATTCCTTCTCCACTACACGTCACCATGCTGTCTGCCACACACATGGCGATACTCCCAGTTTTGACACAAGCAAAGAACTTGTATATTTGTCCCACAAAACACAGCTTGATACAAATACAATACCACTGGTTCAGCCTGCCTTTGCTGACTGTGACTGTAAGAGGGTACAGGCAAGGAAACAAATCCTCTCCTCTCTGTCAGACATCCTGCCTTGACAGGTAGGGTCTAAAATGTATCAGAGGCAGGTTCTTTTATAGAACTCTTTGTTAAGAACAGTGTTAGAACCTCTTTACTCTGCATTCTCCTACAGTGATCATTGAAGTCAGTGTTTATGTTATTCCAAGAGGCCAAAAAAATGATCAAAACTCATAGCCAGTAATATTTCTTCCTATTTTGTCTTGTGCTGTGATTTGCCTACAAATTTCTTCCCTTATCATGACAGCAGGTGCACTGCAAGCTATCCATACATTAGGATACCATTTAGTTAATGTCTCATACTTTACCTCAGGACACACTTGACATGGAATTTAGAATACCTGACAATTATTCAAGCTTTGCTATATCAGTTAGAATAATCAGCAGATCTGCAGTGACATTCCTTGCATTAATTTGCATAACAAAGAAGTGTCATTTTGGAATCTTTTAAGAGTCTCATCACTGACATATCCACCTTCAGGCCAGGTGTTCCATTGTAACCAACAACTGTTGGAAACACAGTCAGCAATTGTTATGACTACTGTCACTTTAAGGTTAGATCTACATATACATAATCTTGTCATATCCTCAAAATGAAAGAGACAAAACCATCGTTTGATAGGCTTACATATTAGAATATGTATATGGGACATGTGTTTGATCTGTGATCAGTTACATACAAGTTATAGCTGCCCTGTGTAATAGATAATCTGCACAGACCAAGCACAGAAGAAAAACATTAATTAATTAATTTAGACTGATGGGATAGTTGGACAAGGGTGAAGTTGTCTCTCATGTTGTGGATACGTAGGGTGCAGGAGAAAGAGGACAATTCAGCTTGTTGCACATGAGACAGAAAACGGCAGATAGACCCTTGGACAAACCACTTCTGTGTGCAGCCCTCATGGGAAGCAGAGACAGGGCATGGGATACAGCACTGGACAGCAAGACTGACGCTGGACCTGTCTGCTCTCCTTTTCCTCCTGATTCAGCAAGCTTTAGAAATGATCAGGACTGCACAAATAGCATGAACGATTTGTGTTTCCATGTATTTTGCCCCCTGAATGTAATTAAGCAACTATGCAGTTATGGCCCTGAATATAGAGAAAACACTTGTGCAAAGTGAAGGCAGTTACATATTACTTCCTGGGTCAGATTGATGGGGAAAGATTTGAGCTCTACATTTACTTTTATTTTTTGAAAACAACGTATCTTTCATTTAAGCAGAAAAAATTAAAACCAAAGAAAAGAAATCATTTCAGTGCTTTAATAGATGACAGAACTCAATTTGTAATTAGAGCTTTACAGCTGTTTTAGCAAATGTACTTGAATAAAAAGCAAATGTTCTCACTGCAATGTTCAAATTCCTCTTAGATTTATGTATGGTATGCTTGTGCACCATGTGCTTACACAAATCTCTTATCCACTTAGACATAATTCTGGAAATGAGCATGCATCTGATTTGTGCAAGCCCTACTGCCACAAACCATGCAGATGTCCTCAATATGAAATTTTCCACATTAGCTATTTGTAAACAAAGCCAAATTTTTTCACAAATGGTCCTTTAAGTATAATGCAGATCATGACTGAAGAGATTTGCCACAGGAAGTAATGAATTGTGATGGATGAGTGCACAGAAATATTGCACAGGTGGTAGTTCAGTTATTCACTTAAATTGTTTCAAAAAATATTTGGTAATTCTCACTATTAAAAATTCAGTAATCTCCTGCTTTTCACGGTCAATGAAGGGAACTTTTATACATAGATATAACATGCAAAGTACCAGTAAAAAGGTCAGTAAGAGGGGAGGACTTGGAAAATGTTGTTTGATGTCTTGTTACTTCAGTCTGCTTTCCTGAAATGACCTGAATTTTTAACTTACACTAGAAATCTTGATAGATCCTGTCCTGCATCAAGCTCCTTTGACTCAGTACCTCCTCTGACAGTCCATACAGAACCTACCTCACCACTACCATCTGCTCCACTACTAGGGCTTGAGGCTGGCCTCTTCTTTGCATGCCACTGACAGCTTGTCATGGTTTTATGATGTTTGGTTATCAGTATTCCACATCATAACATCATGTAGTGCACTGGGAGTTAAAGAATTAATGCTCCAGGTCTGGGTACCTGTCCTGGAAGAGAAGAACTACTACATTACCCAGAGGACTGCTCGCTCTTCTGTTATCATTTCTGCTCAGGGGGAAAACATAAAAAGCCTCTGTAGGTCACCTGATGGCCCTTTCAATCGTCTGGCTCGTCTCCTCACAGCATTAGAGTAAGGCCTTTGGCTTCCAGACACTCTCTCATTTAATTTGATTTATTAGTTTCTATTCTAATTATATTGTATTTTACCATAGTGTGCTATCTTGCATTCCGGTATCTTATTTAGTAAAATTGTTCCTCCTCAGATTGTTGCCGCTGTTTTGTTTTTGGGACCATCACTCTATTCTTTTCCCCTTTTTTTTTTCCCTTTTCCCTTCTGAGGCATGGGTCTGTGGGTCCTTTCGCCCTGCTAGTCACAGAACTGGGCCAAACCAGATCATAAGCCATTGACACAGCTGTTTTTTTGTTTGTTTGTTTGAAGAGTCCCGCACCCAAAATCACTCACATCCCATCTGCACTAATCACACACTGCTGAGCACATTTCTGTTCCAAGATCTATGCTGTTCTGCAAGTTGACCCCTTCATGCCAAATACCTGCCGCAGGCTACCTCATGGTGCCTGTAATTTCAGACTGCATACAGGGCTAAAATGACCAACACCGAACACTGTAGGTTTTTGAGATTGGACAGAACATACACACCACTGTTAACAGACAACTTAGAACATTAAGAAAATTAACTATATTGCTGACTGCCATCTTATGTCACTTCTTGCGCCTCAGAGTGCCACCACCTTAAAAAAAGTCAATACAAATATAATTACAGGAAGAAGGTTATGTGGACAGTCTCCAGTGAATTCCTGTGTTTCTTTCATGCTTAGGTATTTATTGAGCCATTAGGGGTGAAAGATTTGGTGCTGAGCATGTAAGGCTAGACAGTACTCACTGCAACCGCCTCCAGGATCTGTTTAACAGCATCAGCAGCATCTCGTTCACTGTAATAACCCTTTTCCACAATCCTACAAAAAAAAAAAGCAGTGAGAAAGACTGTGTTCAACATTATGCAGTAAGATAAATTAACTCTGCAGGCAAAAGCTTCTTCTGAAAAATGAGTGAGAAAATAACCAAATTTAAATATATTAAACACTATGAGGAGTGTGGAGTCTCCTCTAAAGCATAGGAAATAGTCCTTTGGCAATTCAGGTTATCATTGATTTCAGCTAAATGAGAAGACAGAGTTAAGGTGTCAGCTCAGTGAGGTGATAGGTAACATAAAGGCTGCTCCAAAAGTAATGCCTCTTACTTTATTATGATGGCCCACCAATATTCTGTTTCGTTTTGTGGCCGTGACACAGCTGGCAGCAGAGGTGCAGAGTGACCAAATGTGTTTGACAAGGAAGTGCATATGAAGCAAAGGTGTGTCAATGAATTCCTCCATGCAGAAAAAAATGCAAGCATTGACATTCATTGACATTTGCTGAATTTTTATGGAGTAGATGTGAACACAGACAGATGGTAGCCGGTACATTTCAACAGTGGTGACAGTGACAAGTGGGTAACCTATGCTGGTGGAGATTTTTATGAGGGCAGCATGCAGGCTTTTTTCATCACTGGTAAAAATGCATAGCTCATGGCAGTGACTATGTTGAAAAATAGAATTTGCTCTATCAAATAGTGTTCTTGTTCTCTTTGTAACTCTTGTTTCAATGAAAATAAATAGCAGCCATTACTTTTGGAGGGATCTATAAACATACACATTCAATTGAAAAGTTTTGCAGTTTTCTAAAATTGAAGAAATATGAAATGCTTTCATATAGATATAACCAGAAATCCTTTAGGAATGGCTTTTTTCTTTTTTCTTTTTTTTCCCATTTATAGTTATGTTTTTTTTACCTCATTTAGGTAAATGAAGTAAAATGAGTTTTATGGCAAAAACGCATTATGCCAATGCCAATACAGATCTGGATTGCTTAGAAGAAATGGTTGGTGTGAAAACATTAATTTCAAATTATCCCTTCGTATGATGGGCTATAACAATCATTCTTCCCCCTTCAGCATGAAATCAGGGGCTCTGTCATTAAAAAAAAAACACAGCTTCATTAACAGTGAAACAAAATATTTTTTCTTTTTTTTTTAAATGTAAACAGCCATTATGTTAAACTTATTTAGTACAAATGACACACAAAACTAAGCTTGTAAATGCTTTCATCAGGCACAGCATTTGGTGAGTTCCATTACACTTATGAGCTCTGAACATCCAGAAAATCTTTTTTTCCTCTTTGTTTTTATATCAGTTCAATTGTGCTCGTATCATACCAACACAAAGGTAAAACAATGCAAAGTTTACTTTGTGACCAACCTGACTCAGACAACTGTATGTCAGTAATGGTAGGATAATGTTTTCATTATTCACACTAAAATACTCGGTGGAAGAACAGCACAGATGCTGAAGATGATGCAGTTGTGAATTTATACTTTACAATAAATGGATACAGTGAAGTGTGGGCCCATATTTTAGGAGAGCAACACAACAGAACTGTAGAACTAGTGCTCAATGTACATGGCTCACCAGCTTAGGCTACCAGTGTGTAGTATGCACTAGCAAGCCAATTATTCCTCATGTCATATGCAGCTAATTTCCTCCTTTTTTTTCAGAACTGTAGAGAACAGACTTAAGAATAAAAACACAACTATTAATTAATGATTATCTAGCAAGTAGAAAGCTTAATCTTCTGTAACAGCAGTAAATGAAAAAAGACATACTTATTCATTCTATGAACATGTATTTTTAGGGGAAGCCTGCTTTAAAACTGAAAACCTGAAAAGCTCTGAGGCAATAAAGATGAGTACCTAAAGAAGATTCCTGCAGTTCAGGTCCTGTAATAATGCTGGGGGATCATCTACATATCTATTTTTTGCACCCTCCTTGCAGTAGTTTACATAAGACAAATGGTAGGTGTGACACTGCTTCATTATCACAACACTCCTACCTGAAGCCAATGAAGCTTCTTTACAAGGATTTTTCAATTTCAGCTTGCAGTTTAACACTGAATCATTGCTCTTTCTTTCCATAAAGGGAAAGATATCTGCAGGAATGTCTTATTCTCTTATTATGGAAATCAAAAAAATATTTATACTTAGCTTACAGAAGGATCTTTAAGAAACACTTGGATGAAGAAAAAGTAAACCTTCACTGAGAGAACAGAAAGACAAGAACATTAATGGTAAGGAGCTAATTAATTCCTGCCTTTGATATGTAAATGGAAAGTCAAGTAGACCAGAGCTTGAGAGAAAAAGTGGGAGGAAGACAGAAGGCAACTGAGAAGAAAGTATACAGGAATGCTATTTCAAGGTCCAAGGAAAAAGAGGTAGGAAGAATTATAAATTTGGTGGCACAAACATTCAGAAAATTTAAGATAGCCCTTCAAATTGATGATGACATTACAGAGAAAGCAAAAGTATTATACCAATGATAGAAATAATCCATATTCTCACTGTGCAGAATCACATTTATGTATACACATTTAATGAAAAATGTTGATAGTAACAGTCAGACACACCTAACAGAGTACACACTGATACACATCAAGTTGCAGGTCTCCTAAAAGGCCACATGCTTGAATGAATCCTTTTTCTGCTGTATGGAAAAGCACTTCTCAAAGGCCCCTCCTCACTGCTTTTCTATAAGGCAGCTGAAAATGCTGGTACCCAACTATAGAAACATAGGAC
The DNA here is from genome assembly GCA_037305975.1 of Chrysolophus pictus. Lineage (NCBI taxonomy): Eukaryota > Metazoa > Chordata > Aves > Galliformes > Phasianidae > Chrysolophus > Chrysolophus pictus. The sequence continues at coordinate 5,554,173 of CM074614.1, forward strand.
TGAGCAAAACCAGCTATAGTGAATACTGACATGCAAACCCAAAGGCAGCCTGCAGGAAGGGAGGGTGCAGCCTTTTTCCTGTGATCTATTCCAAGTAGCAGACAGCTGAAATTTCGCAGCTTCCACCTGATCATCAAGACTATTCACAGAATCACAGAATGGCCTGGGTTGAAGGGACCTCAAAGATCATCAAGCTCCAACCCCCTCCAGCACAAGCAGGGCCACCAACATGTTCAACAACTTGCAGTGATGCTTGCTAGCTCCCACCTAGTCTTTGTATCCTTTCTGTTCTGTGCATTGTGAGGCTTCTGACTATATAGATACTGCAGTCCTGTGGGTACTCTTTAGTGTAGTTGTGGAGATTTCTAGTGCTGCCCTTCTATGAAAGAGAAGGTTCCTCTGCTGCTCGTTATGCGCATCTTCACTGCAGCATCATTCCATAGAAGTTTCCACTAGTTTGCAGCCTGCAGATAAAGCTGGGAAGAACACAAGCTGGATTCTTCTTGGAACACTCTCCCTATAGTTTGGGATTGAGCTTTAATTCATCACATCTTTATGAAGCCACTGACAGCGAGAGGGTGTTCCCACTTACTATGCTGAAATTTTGTTACTGACGGAAAAGAAATAAGAGTAGGAGCGTAGTCCACCTAAACATAATACATTTGAGCTGAAAATCAATGAGGAAAGAGGTGAGGAATCCTGATATATCATTTTAAAATCAATTTGCAGAGCAGCATTAAAATTACATTGATACACAATTGTGCAGTTGAATGTAGCACAGGTATCTGAAGACAAGCATGTCAGGTGACAAGGTGAAGCAATCAACTTCCCACAGAGACAAAAAAGTGAACATTTTATCATGGAAGGATAGGACGAGGCTGGCAGCTGGCCCTCCAGTGAGGTCCTGGCCAGGCAAAAGTTGGGGCTGGGTGTCCTTCCTCAGGCAGCACAGACTCGGGGAGATCACCAGTCTTTCACAGCAGCAGCTGCTGAAGCTTGTGATTCTGAGTACTAGCTGTTGGGAGAAGCATCTACTGAGAGCAAACTGCACAAAGACTGGCTTCTGCACCACATATTGGACCCCAAAACTGAAAGCATCTTCCTGATTGTTTTTCTTAGGAAGAGAAATCCACTGCAAAGACTAACTCCATAATTTGGAATAGAAGCTGTTTTAGTGACCCTTTGTGACCAAGTAAATCTTACCTACTTTAGCAAACTGACCTTTTCCTCCTCCACTCTCCATGCTGACACACTCTCCTATTCTTAGCTCTAACTCCTCACTTCCTTCCTACACAGGCCAAACTTCCCAACCTCTAGCTCAGCCTGAAATCTCAGCATAGAAAGTCTTCCTTCACCTCAGAATGATAAGTGCAGGTAATTTTTATGTAAATCAATCTAAACAGTTACTATAAAATTGGCAAATTCTAGCCAATGCCTGATATTGTTAGTACAAATACTATTTCTCCAAGCTATGGAGCTCCTTCTAAAACAGTATTAAGAAATACATAATTTAGCTTTCAAATGCCTCCAAATACATTTAGCTGTCTGAAAGGAAAAAAAAAAATCACTTCTCCTTTCTTTTATGTTACCAGCTTCCAACATTATTTCTTTTTATATCTTGCTGCTAAGCTTATATTTGCCTTTTTTGATCATTCTTTATAAATAGCACAATATCAGAAAAAGGTATTACTCTTGTAAGGGCTATTTTCATTCTTTTTCTGTCTGGCTTTTATGTCACACTCCTGTACCATGTTACTGGTGGTCTGCATCCCATTACATCACATACAGTACTACTGAGATACTTGCTTATACAAATGCAAGATCCATTTGAATAGCACTATGTGCTGATTTTTTCAATATTTGATTTTATATAATGAATGTTCATTTATCTAACATTCTCTGGTTGCCATGGAGATTTTCTCTGTACATATTCACTTAATTCTTACATAAAGATAATTTAAAAATAAAATTAATGTGCTTCTACAAGGTAAAGTAAGCCTGAAAATTAGTCAGAAACGGGGAAAGAAAATGATATCACTCTATTCAATAGCAAAAACGTTTTCTACAAAGAACACCTTTCCAATGAGTGATTCATAAAATGGCCCATGCCTCTATTGAGATGGTTTTGATTCCTTACTGCTTTGATGCATTTGTTTAGTTAAAAACTAAAGCTTCCTCTTTAACTATGGATGTATTTTTCTTAATAAAGCTTTGAAGAATAGTATATACGAATACCATAGCTCAGATTCAATTTACTGATTCTCCCTTATTTTATGACCATTTTCATAATTCGTTTCAGAATAGCTTTTACTGTTACTAATGACCAAAACTGTCTGCCCCTAACATGAAGAAGGATAAGGAGAATTACAGAAATGGCTTAGAATCTGACTCTGGATCAACCAAGGAGGGCATTTTCCTTTAGTATCTCGTTCAGAAATGAAATACAGCACTCTAGTTATTTAGAGAAGCTGTTTTCCTTCCTCGTTATGATAATGAGAGGTAATTAATAAAAAAGTGTGGCATACAGGAGAATTTTGGGGAAGATTCCATATTTATTATAACAGGTACTAGTGTTTGTTTTCCCAACTTCCTCATCAGCATTTGTACAGCATCCACAGAACTAAAAACCCTCTGAGCTACATAAAGAATTATACATTAAAAGCTTTGGTAAGACTAAATAAATTGCCACATCTTCGAATATAACCGTAATACAGCCATCTGCAGTGAAGTTGGTAGGAGCAGTTCAGCATCCATAATTTTCAAAATGACAGATTCATCTATCAGACACTCCATTTCAGTCAGCGCTATTAATGGTTTTTAATGGCTAAAGAATACTGCCTGTGCTCATGTGAACTACCTGCTCATCACAGCCCTCCCTGCCAAAGCCAGACAGCTGTGGCTGTCCTGACGTTTTAAGCACACTGTGCTAGAGCTCACTCTGGCATGTTGTCGTTTACTTCCCCAAAAAGTAAACAAGTAAAGCAGAAGGCCATCAAATTTTGAAACTGCATACTTAACATATATTGCGCTTATATCTCTGTCACAGTGCTTAAGAACACTTGTTGAGGATTACTCTAGGTTCTCTGCCTCCAGCCCGTCAGCAACTTTGGCACCTCTAACAGTGCCTGGATGTACAACACATTCCTTACTCCAGCAGTTATGCTTCAACACTGACCAGAGAATTACATTTTCTGAAAAAGATTTGCTTTTTAGGTTTTGACCTTAAGATAAATTTACTTGTAGTTTAGGACAAGTACTTTGGTGCCCTAAATACTCCAGATAACTTTACTTCCTAAAATGTTTTGGCTTCCCTTTGTACTTCAGTCATAATGTAAATCAAAGAAGCAATAGAAAACAAAATGTGCAAAGCACTCATATCCTGTTTTATAATTTCAGGACAGGTTTTGAATCAAGGCGCAGTGAGCTCCTGGGTCTGTCAGAGACGTTCTGTACATATACAGCTTCGGGTATAGAGGCCGCAGTTAAATATATATATATATCTGGTCACCTGCACAGAACTGTCAAAACCTCTGCATTTCAAATGAACTTAAATGCTAGATTTGTTAATAACTGAGGAAATGTTCATATTTAAATTAAGTGGCATCTCTCTCATTTCTCTAGCACGCAGGTTGTGTCTTTATTACAGCGATGAGGCCGTGGCAGAAAGACAACATATTTGCTGAAATCACAAGGATCTATAATGACACTACTTAACAAAGTCAAGAGCTTTGCAGGCACCAATCTGCCCTCCCTCCATAAGCACTGTCCCCTTTCCCAAGTATGTCAGTGAGACAGAAGGACAACTCATGGCAACAATTCCAGCAAAGTTATCTTGAGTAAGAACAACAAAAGACAAGAGGATATTTTAAATGAAAATGTCTTAGCTGAAGAGGCTTCCACAGTGAAGTTGAGAGCCAGGCATGCTCTAATGTTGTCTCAGTTCACATTTACAGAGTGGCATGAAGCCAACCAGTATTATAATTGCACCATCACCACAGTGTGAGTTGTTTATTCATGCATAAAGCTGTAACTGAGTATCCTCTGATGTTTTAGATGTTTCATCTAATTCTAAGTGCATGCACTGACTACATTCTGAATTGTATTTTATAGTATAACCATTTCCAAAAATTACTTTATTTTCTTGTCTTGAAGAGAATATTATAGTCTGCTAGACTCTGTCTGACTTAAAAAGTAATTCTGACAGTGTCAGGTATAAAGGCATATAAAGTATATAGACATATAAAGGTATTACAACTTTGAATGGGAAGGAAACAGTAAATTATATTAGAAAGCCTACAAATGAGCAACAACACGTACCTCGTTATTCTGTAAACTACTGTTATTTTAATTACTGCTGTAGCAGAAATCAAGAGACTTTAAATGAGCTAATATTACATCAATAAGCACTTTCACCAGAGCCAATTTGTGTGTTTTTCATTCTGCTTTTCATTCAGTAGGGTGCATTTGGGTAAGTCAAGACAGAAAGACTTCATTTTATTTTGCTAGCCTTGAATGAGGGAATACTATCTCGTTCATGTGAAACAGAGTCCAAAGCATGGCTCTGACTCAAGTTCGAAAGACAAATTAATGCCAATTAAAGAGACCAGTCATCAGAAACAAATGAAAGATGCTACTCTGCCACGGATTCATAAAAGACACACATTTTTGTGGCAGATGAAGTCTTCGGCAATTCTTATTTCCCTATGCAGAAACAAGAAGCTTGAAGAAACTTTGTTCACAAGAGGTAATAATTTCAGCACCTATAAAAAAAAGGCAAGTTGTTCAGGAAAAAAAAAAATCATGTTTTGTTAACTTACGCTCCATACAAGACAGTATCAGCTGAAATTGAAATTTCAGAGGAAATAATAATAAACGTGAAATGAAAGCAAGCTGAGAGACCTTCATCCATAAACAATATTTTTAGACAGTGGTTGGTGTACTTAATAAAATGAAGGAAGAAATAAGAGAGCCTGCAGTCAAGATGACAAAGTACAGACAAGGAGAACATAAGGACTGTCATAATCATATCAAGCTGAAGAAAGAAAGAAGCTAATGAAAACTATTGTTATCAATCTTCATATATTCTGAGGAAAATGAGGTCAGTCTTTGTTTTTTTTCTTTTAAATTTAAAATAGATCTTTTTTTTCTGAAATTAATATTTGGAAAAGTGATTCTGCTGAAAATCAATAAATATCGGTAAAATCTGAATGGAAAAGATCAACTTGAAAAAGAGACAGCTCATAAAAGACAGATAACAGACTTCACTGTACTGCAAGACCTGTCACAGTTAAGAGGTTAACTGACAGAAGCAAAACCAGATCAACAGAGGGACTGAGAATCTGATAAAAGGCACCATGGAATAGAAGAAAAAATCAAACTTGAAAGTATAAAGCAATTACATTACATTTAACCAAAGAATGCTGAAGGGACAGAGAGCAAAATATAGGAGCAAGAGAAAAATATAACTGAACCAGCCTTAGGAATAATTATCATTATTCCAAAAGGAAAGAACTGTAATGAAAATTGAAGAAATAATAATCAAATGGTTTAACATAATAAAGAGAGAAGAGTGAGTACATATGTAATCAAATCTTGGAACAATCTGAAGTTTACTTATTAGTAGTAGAAGTGTATTAAAAAATTATCTTGATTAACAATTTGATTATGTATGTAAGTCAAGGCTAATTTTGAACAGAAAACCTACATCAGTTTTTATGGTAAAGTCATTCTACATTCCCTGATGGTTGTTGAATTTAATCTTTGTTCTACTGAGATCCCTGACTCATATTAAAATGTTTTATTTAATTTATTCGAGCTCAAATTCACTCCCCTCTATCTAAATTGATTAAATCTAATTGATTCCATCAATTCTTCCTTTAGCCTTCTTCTTTCAAATTGAAAAAAGCTTTCTGATTATAAATCTGCCTTTTAAAAGTAACCACATAGAGTTTATTACTTTATTTTGAATGCACAATATGATGCCATTCAAAAACCTAGTAAAACCAAATTACTTCTTTCCATCACTCAAACTCCTCATATAAAATTTGTTCATTGTCTAAACTCTGTAATACTCTTCCTGAGAAGTTGATGTAAGAAGAAAATTGTGAGAAAGAGATGAAAAACGACCTTCTCCTGTCACTGTGCTTCATATCCAACAATTTTCTATCCACAAGTACAGTGCAGACAAGATATTTTTAAGAGGGACCATTCTTGCAGATGGAAAAAGGAGGGGTGAATTTTAGCATGATATCACTCTATCATACATTTGAACAGTTATGCTATTTCTGGGTTTCTGTTTCCTTCAGTAAGAGCCTTTCCTAGCTGCAATGAGGACTAGTGTCAGTATCAGGGCAATGTGACAAACACAGACTTGCTGTAGGACACACTGGGCTGGAAGACTAAGCAGTATCAGAGTACTCTTCCAAGGCTCTGTCATAGTGCCATAGTTCAAAATGTTCTCCAAGCACGCATAGTTGATTCAAACATACAGGGATGAAAGAGGAGGGGCAATTTTAAGAAGCTATATTTGCCAGAACTGGACTGGAAACTAGAATATGACTTAATTTACACTTACTAGACCCATCCACTTCAGCAAGGCTTTTGAAATGTTTCCCAGAATAACCCCATTGATGAGCTTAGGAAGTCTGAGCTACACAAGTGGACATGAGGTGGATTGAGAACTGGATGACTGGCAGAGTGCAGAGGGTTGTGATCAGACGTGCAGAGTCTAGCTGGAGTACTGTAATTAGTGGTGTTCCCCAGGGTTTAGTACTGGGTCCAATCTTGTTCAACATTTTATGAGACTCAACAAGGGCAAGTGTGGAGATCTATACTGGGGGTTGCATCAGTACAAGTTAGGGGCTGATCTACGGGAAAGGAGTTCTGAAGAGTTCCTGGTGAAGAACAGGTTGGCCATGTGGCAGCAGTGTGTCCTTGTGTCCAAGAAGGCCAAAGGTACCCTGGGTTGTTTTGGACCTGATTCAAGGTTGTTTTCTTTTCTTCCTTTTCTCAAAAACAACTTCTGCTGTAATTCCTCACGTTAACATACTGCAGGTGATAAAGAGCCTTCCCCTGTTCCAGTGCAGTCTGGATCAGCCTATGACAAATGGCACGACTGGGTTTCCACCCCTGGGGCAGTCGATTCCAGGTTTCATGGACACCTCTCCAAGTAAAAGCAAATTCTGCCTGCATTTCCTCATACCCTCTCCATGGTCATGCAGGTAAAACAAGGATAGGATGGTACAAGATGTGTACTCACTATATCCTTCCTATCAAGCAGAGAAACGCTTATTTCTAAAGGATAGAATTCTAGTTTGTACAGGTGGAGGAGCCATTGAACCACTTTCTTTTTCTTTGAGTGTCTGAACCAGTTTCTTTACAGGCCTGCAGGGAGGAAGAGAGACAATCTTCACACTGTCAAAGTAGGCTAGTCACTTTATCCACTGTTGGTCTTTCATCATCCATCCAGTTTGCTCCTGCCAGGGTGCTGATTCAACATAATGGTGCACTCTGTACTACTCTCCACCACATAGGTCACGCACATAACAGTGTCATCTGGATCCTGGGAGTTGGTATTATTGTTCAAGTTAATTCCATACATCATCACTACCGCATCTAGCTCCCTTAAGTACTGGATAATTTTCTCCATGGTAGTTCATTTCCCTGGATTACATATAAAGTCTTCCTTGAAGGGATGTCTTTTCATCATGGCAGACAAGAGGCACTGCCACAGGATGAAAGGCTGTGACCTTTTTCCAGTTGTTTTGTCAATGCTACTTTCCCAAGAAAGAGATCTGAGCTGCTTGGCTTCACTGCCTGCTAAGTCCAGGCTGCTGCTTACACCAACCCAGCAGTGATGACAGATGTCTAGATGACAGCCATAATCTTTTCACAAAACTTGCACCTCACTAAACACTAGGAGTAATATGATTTCTGTCTCTTTCTCCTCCTACTGTTTTTGCAATGGCCCTAGACATTCTGAAGAAAAACAATTCTGTCTTAGTTGAAACTAAGACAAGAACTCAACAGATATCTTGCAGAAATGTTTTAACATGATGACTGGTTTTATAAATCCTATGAATTTCAAGTAGTATATCTTTCTTGTTACTCCACTTATCAACTTATTATCTGACATAGCACAGCCCTCCTGGTTGACTGGTTACCACCTACCATTTTTCATTACGACCTGCCTTCTGCCTGCCCCAGCACACACTGACACCACATACATGCTAAACACCTTCCTTGTACCATATAGGCTCTCCATAATTCACTGTCAATTTCTTCCATTCCCAACTCACGTAATCCTTCAAAAAAAACCTTCCCGATACTTACATTTCCAAACACATTTTTTAAACAAGTTCCTGCAGATTAAGTCTCATGCGAAGAAATTGTATGTTGACGAAATAACTCCAGTAATTACTCAGACACAGATTACACGCAGAGCTAAAAACAGGACCATAACATACCAGGAGGAAATACACAGTGTGATATGTAAAGACAGCTTACCTGTCAAATAGTTCTCCACCTGTGACCAATTCCAGAACAAGGCTGATATCTGTAGGGGTCTCAAATATCTCCTTCAGTTTTATCTGGTAAAAGACAATGAAAATCACAGAATCATGGGATTCATTCTTCATTTTTTTCTTCTTGTACAGCATATCACAGTGCCAGCAGCAAGACATAGACCACAGCTAGTAATGTAGAGGATACCAGCTGAAGTTGGTGTCTCCTCTACCTTGCAGTCAAGCAGATTACTGTAAATATTCTCCCAACCTTGCTGGTTTTTGATTTGGTTTAGATTTTTTTTTTTCTTTTTCTTTTTTTTTTTTGGCTACTTTAATCCCTTTTTATTGTTGTCCTCATACCTCCATAATCTCTGTGGAATACAGCAGTTTTAGAACCCGCTTTCTTTAGTGGTTGTTAATATCCCTCTGTCAATCTTCTACAGTAAGCTGAATTCCCACTGAAGATGGACAATGCCAAATTTCTCTTATCCTTTACAGAACTCCTTTTGCACAGTTTCTCAGTCAATTCCATGAGAACAGTAATTAAATTTAAAATATACTTCAATGGTCTCTCATAATGAATTGTTAATGAAGACACGAGGAGAAACCAAAGCTTTAACTAAGATTCCTGCAAGTCTATATAAGTGACCTATAGCACTAGTTAACGTGGAGCTCTCAGAAATATTCTTTTTTTTTTTTTTGAAGACATGGAGTGAAATGTGACTGAACTTACAATGTTGGGATGAGAGAGGCGAAGAAGAACTCCAATTTCCGTACGAACAATTTTCTTGTCTATCTGGTTGAAAGTATGGGAAAAAATAGGTAAATAATTGATTTCTTTGTTAACCACAGTAAAGTTTATCATAGGAAACTAAGTATGAACAGCAATTCTAGGTCTCTTGGGAGATAACAATGAGGTGACATACATAATTCAAGTATACTGCGTGGAAGTCTTCCTTCATCACAAGACAGATGGTGTAACAGAAAAAAAGATCAGCAACTAGCAAAATGATTGAAAACAAATCATGTAGAAGTAGATATAGGAAAGACATCTAAGTAAACTCCTAACATCCTATTTTTATTAAGACTCTGCTCTTGTCTACCACTACTTAGGATGGCTCCATTTTCGCCAGAATAGCTTTCTTTTGGCACACTCCAGTCACCAGCTGTACTTACAGTTTTCTGCAGGTAGGATGAGCGCACCAAAGCAGAGTACTAAGCTGCTTAGTACAAAAAAGCAACACAAAATTTAAACAGCCCTGAGCCACGGCAGTGCATAAGGTTTGGCTTCAGCTTGCTTCAGACATACCTTACAGACAAGCCTAGTTCTGCACAGACTCTCTCTGATTAAACTATGAGAGGATTAGCTCTTCCCTTCTCAAATTGCTAGGTTTAACAATCCAGGCATAACCTACGCTCTCTTGGGGTAAATTGATCATTTCTCACAAAAAATGCAGACCTGGGCAGTATTTCATTCAGGAAAGACAACTGCAGCTCTTCCTGAATTTGAACACTTAAGCAAGCAAGAAAAACACTTGTTAAGAAATTATGCATGCTTCTTATGTTGCTAAGGCAATCAATACACTTACGAAGAAACCATCATGGTTGCAGACATACTGACAAACACAAGATAAATTCTACACCGATGAAAATAAACATTTTTCTTCTACTCCACTCTTCGTCTTGGGGGTTATGAAATGCATGAGAATCAGCAAGTTAAGTCACCAGCTTTTTCCAAACTGGTAAAACAAGCAAATGACGTGAAATAGAAAAAATTTGTTTCTTTCTTTTTAGTGGAGACATTACATCAAACATTTCTAGGTTTTGTTGTGGGGTTGCTGGGTTTTTGTTTTGTTCTTTTTTTTTTTTAACATTATATTGGAAATGAACTATGGTACTACTTAAATCATTCAAAGGAATATAAAATTACCTTCAAATTCTTAATGACGAAGTCACATGCTTACAAAAAGATCTCTTTTTTAACATCTGAAAGATGGGGAGTGCTTCTCAGTATTTTATTCTTCTCAGCAACACTAAAACCAGCTATCAGTGATGCTCTGAAGTACAGGGCAGGCAGCATTTGATTCTCCCTGAACACATGGAAGTCAGGAACAATGCCAGATACGAGTATAGAGCAAGAGCCCTCAGGATCTATTGAAAGTCATTGACATTTACCTGCTTTTAGCAGCTCTGATAGGGAGCAAAATAAAAGATACAAAAATCAACATTCAATACGTTAAGAGCAGAGAAGCAGCAGAAAAAAATTAAGGAGGAACAAAACGCTCCATTCTCCTAATACCTAATGGGAGATAAAGAGTGGTGCTTATATCTAAAATCTTTGCTGGGATCTAATAAAATGCTGTGGCTGCATATGCTGAGGAGTTCCTTCTTGGGCCCAGGATGCCTGTGGGTCAGCACAACTCCTCACCCCTGGGTTACCCACACAGCACAAAGGCACAGTCTCGCTCCAATTATAGGAGGGAGAGAAGGTTTTTAATATATGTGTACCAGATGGCAAGATTAAGACGCAACAGGTCAAATGTTAGCCCAAGTTTAGTGAAAATTCTAGTTGCTTAGGGAGATGGGGAAGGGAAGGTGGGTGATAAAAAAGGGAGAGGAAATAAAAGCAAGGAGTCTTTGTAGAAACCAAGAGAGAGATAGTCACCACGAGGATTCTTGCTGTTTCCTGTAGTTCAGATGTTTATCTTCAGTAGTGATGGGTTGTTGGAGGTTGTGTTGTTCGGTTGATGACTACTGACATTGACAGTACAAACTTATAAATACATCCAAATCGGTCAAGTCAGCTCTTTTTGGAATGACAGCTTTTGAATCTCTGCATGAACTCCTTTGTTCCCATCTTCCAGGCCATGCAAATCTAAGCAAGCATATAAGAGCAGGGAGACATCAACTTGCTTCCCCATCTTCCCAGGATACAACGGTATCATCCCCCAGTCTCCTGTGTCAAGCTGGAGTTATTTGGTCACAGGACAGGTCTTCAGCCAGTAAACGCTCTTTGTCATTCCCTTTTGAAGGCAAACATCTTCAAAGAAATGCTTTCAAATGTAAAATTGTCCACAAAGTGATGCTGATTGCCATATAGTGATACCCACCACCTTCTAGATAAGTCTTGTGGCAAGAAATGCCTCAGAGAGTGAGATTTCAGCCAAGAAAAAAGAAGGGTTCAGACACATGGCCAGCAGCTCCGGTGATTCTGGCAGTAACACACAGCTGGGATCTTTTCATGGGCTTCATACCTCAGATCAAATCAGAAAAGTTAACCACAGGCACAGCTGCTGCTTAGAATGAGCAATTCATCCTCTCAAAAAGAGCCCATACAAGTTGAACAATCTGCAGCTTATTTTCTCCAGTTCTGAAAATGTTTGCTCATCACGAATGCCTGGCAGGAGGCATGTAAGAGCCTGTCCAAATCATAAGGATGTTTCCTTTGGCACTAAGTAGGCAGTACTGACCAATGACAAAGGCCCCCTCTGAAGTTGCTACCAGCAGTAAATTAAGTGAAGTGACTTGAGACTCAGTTTCAGGTAGGGAAGTCCTCTATGATCCAGTGATCCAGTTCCCAATCTGACACACATTTTTTCTTTAAGCTTCTTCATACGGTAGTATGAGAAAAAGGTACCCCAAAATTTGAGATACTGAGTTGGAATAGTAAATAGGTCACATATAAATGCTTAGGAGTGCTAAACATTTAGAAGCATCCTAGAAAATGCCTAAAGGAATATATTTTACAACAGAAGCACGCATGTGTAAATGATATGAATAGTTTCAGAGTAAAAACAGCAGCATATATAACCACAACATTTTAGTAGGAAGAGACTGTTTTTTGAGTGACAGCAGCAAAGATTTACCAACCTGAATTTGGGAGAAAGATGCAGTCCAGGAACCCTGGGCACTTAACTGAAATGCCTGTCTTCTCTGTAGTTTGTGTTCTGGCTTTGCTGTGACACCTGAGGTTCCCAGACAAATGGTAGCATGTTGCATGCACTCAAAACTGAACTCTTAAGTCCAGGTTATGGAGAGACAGACAGACAGAGGGCTAACAATATTAACAGAGTTACAGTAACAGTATTATTTCACAATTTTGCTCTTTGCTCAAAGCAAAGACCCAGAGAGTTAGGACAATATCTGCCGGTGTGGGTCAGTTAAATTGGATAAATTTATCCAATTTATCAAATTATCCCCTCAAACCCTTACTTTACATTAAACATTTACATTAAAAATATTCCTGGATGTGCTAGTATTTTCTCTCCATTTCCCCCCCCCCCCCCCCCCCCACGCTTTTCTAGAACTAGGTATTCATGTGTTTTTACAATTATGTGTCTAAAAGCACTGTACCTTAACAACTGGATCCTCATCACTGACTGAACTAGAGCTAGGTCTGATTCCTAATGGTCTTACCCTAGGTCTCATCCTTAATCAAAGCTGAGATCCTTCCATGTTTCCATGCCATGAGGTAGAGTGACACTACAAATCCCTGAGATACGAAAGTGTTGATTCTATCTGAATTAAATCAGACAAGATAAAATGAACTGTCACTGTAAAGAGGTTAGTTTAGTTGCTGCCTTGTAATAAAGTACTTTATCCTGAAAACACAGGTGGCCCCTCAGACTTAGTAGAGAGCAAGAAGCAGAGCATATTCCTCATCCTACAAGCCTGATCTTTACTGTCCTCCTTCCCCAGGACCCTCAAGATATAGAGGTGCACATCTGGCCAGCTGTGGTCACCAGGGTGCAGGGTGCCCATGAAGTAACAAAACAGCAAATGCATATGGCTTTTCAGAAACTTCAGAGCACAGTTCACTTCATGGATGCTGTTTCCCCCAGCTCTGCACAGCTTCTTATTTAATTTCTCTTTTATTGACTCATATGAACACCTCTAACTCATCACTGGCAAATGAATACTTTATTGAACCAACAGCTCAGGCTCTGAGCAGGTGATTCCTTGCACTTACAAGGAGAATGCTGCAAATCATGATTGACTTGCCATTACACTCTGCTACATGTGTTTCTAAGAAACAATTTATATGTCTGTCTCAGTTAAAAGAATTCCTCTACTCAGACTTTATGATGTTAATTGATAACTACTCTTCTTAACTACATCATTGTTCTTTTTTGTTTGTTTTTTCCTTAAAAAATATACACAAATACAACTATTCACCAGCAGAGATGCACAGTCACTGGTAGTCTGAAAGTGTTTCCGACTGTGACAAGTATGCAAAGGGCTGCTAGGTTACCAAGCTTCTTTTGAAAGTTTACAAACGTAATGCATGAAGGTTTCTTTCTCTTCTGGAGAAAAACTTTAAAATACACACTTTCTAGTCAGTTGTAGGCTTTATTTTTTAATTTCAGCGTGTCCCAAATAATGGGAATTACAAGATGAACCTTTTGAACAAAGGGATACTAAGGATACTTCTTTGTTCTAATTAGAGTAGTTATTTAACACCTATTTCATGTGATTTGATTCTTTGTGTAATTTTTTTTTGAATGAAAATAAGAGTTCTCGAAATAAAGAATGTGTCCTATGTTTTAGGGGCTGTTCTTGCCGGGTCATTGCTTGACCTTCTCAGCAGCTTCTTAGCAGCTCTCTCTTTGAAAGGGAGAAACGTTTGTACTTGGACTAATATTATACTTTAAAAAAAAAAAAAAAAATTGATTGAAAATAATATTTTCTGTATTTCAAGCTTAGCAGACTATTCTGTCTCTAAACCTATTGAAGCTGAACACAGGGCCCCTGAAGAACACATCAAACAATACAATAAGGCACAGCAGTAATTGCACAGTGCTGCAGTATCTTCTATAAAGTCAGCAGGGAGTTCTTACCTTATAGGTTGCTGACAAAGTTTTTGAGCCTCCATAAGTCTACTCGTATTATTAATGCAAGGAAAACAGACTATTCCTTATTAAATCAAGTATTTTCTGCCTTTAGATGCAAGTCCACACTTCCAATTTGTATCTACAATGCTTCAATGGATGCACATTCTTCAGACTGTACACACCTGCATGGAACTACTGCAAGTTATGTGTCCGGATTTGTCTTTTCAGGATGTTTTATTAGATGCTTAAAGATCTGCTTGTATGCAAATGTGCTGGTTGCAAATGCAGGTCAGATGGGCTTGTACAGGCAAATGGTACAAGCTTTTCAAGAAAGAAGAAAAAATGTCATTTTTTTCATATGATAATACTGTTAATGTTAAATGTAAATTTTTTCCATCACAGAAGCAACACTTCTGTTTGTCAAAAAGCACAACGCATTTGCAGACAAGCTATCATATGGACAGACATAATTTCTGGGATTGTAGAGATTACAAACAATAAGTTACATGCTGATTTATCTGATTAATAGATCCTCCACGTTACAACACAGTATTTTAAGGGTAAAGATGGCCAGAGGCAAACCATATTCTTCAAAACCACACAAAGTATCTTCCTGCTTAACCTGATGGTGCCACATAAGGATGAATCACAAGGTTCTCATGGTTCTTACAGCTTACACAACACAGGTGATTTAATGATTTACAATAATGTGTTTTCTGGATAGGTTCAGAACAGGTTATATGTTCACTAGAACTGGCCTTACTATACATTGTAGTCTAACTATCTGAATAATTTTGTTATTATTTCCTTTTGTGATTAATTTATACAGATTTTTTATGTAAATATGTTTGATAAATGTTGAACCACTTACAAAAACGAATTTCAGACTACTGGGCATGAACTGCTTGTTTCAGTTATTCACTATTTATAGTGTCACTGCCATTACTGTTGCTCCCAAAGCTGCATAGAGGAAGACACTTATAAAATAGAAGAACAATGTGTAAATCTAAGTTAAGTGCATTTTTTTCCTGAGTTCAAAATAGTCACAGTTAAAGGATTATTTAGAAAATTGTACTTGCCATTTCCTTGCCCATTCTTCCAATTTCACTTATACAGCTACAAACACAGTTAAAATTTATTAAGCTTTGTTTTAACCTAAATGATGCAATCAGTATTAGACATCCGCCATTTAGTAAGACTTCATGTTATCACCACATTTCCAAATAAATAAACTGTATCACCATGTAATCATAGAATCACAGAATGGCCTGGGTTGAAAAGGGCCATTGTGATCATCTCGTTTCAACCCTCTGCTGTGTGCAGGGTCACCAACCACCAGACCAGGCTGCCCAGAGCCACATCCAGCCTGGCCTTGAATGCTTCTAGGGATGGGGCATCCACAGCCTCCTCTGTGTTCCAGCTCCTCAACAACCACTCTGAGTGAAAAACTTCCTCCTAATATCTAACCTAAATCTCCCCTGTCATAGTTCTCATGGTTCTCACAGCTTACCGGGGGCCCTAGAACAGGAACTGTACAGGAACTGAACACAGTGCTGCAGATGGGGCCTCACAAGAGCTGAGTAGAGGGGAACAATCACCTCCCTCTCCCTGCTGGCCACCCCTTTTTTAATGCAGCCCAGAACACAGTTGGCCTTCCGGGCTGCCAGCGCACACTGCTGGCTCATGTCCAGCTTCTCGTCCACCAGGACCCTAAAGTCCTTCTCTGCAAGGCCCCCGTCAAGGAATTCTTCACCCAGTCTATATTAATACTTAGGATCATCCTCACCCAAGTGCAATACCTTGTGCACACTTGGCCTTGTGGAATCTCACCAGGTTTACATGGACCCACTTCTCTATCCTGTCCTGGTCCCTCTGGATGGCTTCCCCTCCCTCCAATGTATCAACTGCACAGCTCAGCTTGGTGTTGCCAATCATAGTCCTTTGAAAACTGAAAGCTGTTAGATGATTAGAATATTTCTTACCATCTACTATATCATTTTATCTCAAAGCTATTCTATTTTTTCACAAGACTTCAGCTGCATGAGAAAAACTGAGAACAAATATACTGTTCTTTCTTACATTATTAGCAAAGTTTGATGCCTACAGCAATTCAAGAAATTGCACAGAAATATAAAGCTAATGTTCACATCTTTCTCTGCATTAACTCACACTCACTCACACTGAGATCCATCTCAGCTTTCACTGCTGCTCAATGAAGGTTTGACACACATTACTATTGTAAACCCCAACACAGATACCAGATTATTCCATGTTATGAAATACATACTCAACCACTCAATTTTGTAATGCCTGGCTGGGAGTCTGCTGATCAAATGAGAATATTTTCTTTATCAAACATCAGACAGGAATAAATCGTGACAACTTCAGGTATGGGTTAAGTCTTGCATATAATCTCTGAAAAATTACCCAGAATCTTTGGACCTGCACCTGGTCTTCAGCATCTCCTGATGTTGAAAAAGTCTTCTGGTAGATCAGCCCCAGCCACCAACAATGAGGAGTCCTAAAGACACAATGTCACTTCTGTGTTTGATAGTAGATAGAATCTGTAACTTTACAACTACAGGAACCAAATAAGAGTCCACGTCCACAGAACTGCTTATAATTTACAGGTTATACTCTTTTTAATCTGAGTAACATAGAAAGCCAGCGGATCCTCACAGAAAGAAAAAAAAATCCCACACAGAAACTTTGTAGGGAAAATGGAAAATATTTGATACAACTGTGAGAGGACCCCAAGGAGCAAGTAGATACAGCAAGATGATTAGAACAAGTAGATACACATGTGAAAGTAGGGCCCTATAGTTAATTTAAAGAGCTCCATTCACAGATTGGAAAATGTAAACTGAGATTTTTTTTAGTGTTAACTATCAATGAGTATTAGGAGGTGCAGGAATGTTTCTGTCTCTAAGTCTCTCCAAACCCTATAGAGGATGTCTCAACTACATTAATGCCTCCTCTATCAGCATCAACTAGCCATGCTAGTTTCAGGAAAAAAGAGAAGCAACCAAGCAGGCTGAGAGCATAGAGTGACTGCTCTGTCCAACAGATCAGACAGAAGATCAGTTTAGACTAAATCCCAACCTGTGAATTCTGTGCAAAAGAGCTACAGGTTGCCTTCCATATTTAATCCTGAGTTCCGTGATGCTTTATACAATTTAGGACTAAATGGAGGAGATGCTGAAAGTAGGCTGCTGTATACTATGTGAGCCTGAACTAGAACCTGTGACCTTCTACCAAAGTTATTTAAAGTCCTCATTACAATTACTATAGTCTGCATATGCTCTCATAAGCTCTGGGAAGAAAAGACTATGCACAACATTCGGTAGTCTCTCTTTGAACATTTCATATAAAGAGAGAGAAGACCTGTCTTATAACACCAGTTGCAAGACAACCGTGGCATCCATAAACACTAAGGACATTTCTGCATTGACAACATAACGTCAACAAATAGAATCAAGGACTGGGAAGAACAAAGAACCTTTATCAATTATCTGTAAAGTTGTGCCTTCTTTTGTACTGAGTCAATGAATCTTACGTGCTGTTTCTGCCTCCAAGAAACATTTTAACAGGAAAGATAGAATACTGGTAGAAAAACTTATAGCTGATAAATGCATTCTTCTGACATAGAGTTAGACCTCTCATATAGCGGAGGACACAAAACTAACTCCCACTCCTGTATGTGTGGTTCACTAAGGAGCTGCAATACATAAAAGCGCTGGCATCACCATCCCCTAAATCCACATCCTTGAAAGTACTGACCAAGAGATCTAAAAGGCTTTGGACACCAATCTCAACAGAGTGCTCCTTTCACCAATGAGTTTTAGAAAAACTGAAATATAACACTCAAATCTCTCTCTTTAAAGCTTTTCATTCTGTTAGCAACTAAAGTAACATATAAGCAAAGTTACCTAAAGCCTTGTACATACGTACCCTATCTCCACAGATTTTCTCTGTGACGAAAAGTATGCTGCAGGTTGTTATTGCTACTTTCTGCACTGTTGTGCTACTTGCCTGGATAGCAATTCATTCCAAATCCAGCTGCTAGCCTCAGTGCCTTATGTTACATTCCATCCACAAAACATGAAAGAACTGTTCTTATTACTGTGATGCAGCTAGAACACTATAATGACCCTACAAGAATAACTAAAATAAGTTGTAATGGTAACATGTATCATTTTCCTAGATTTCTGTTAAATATAATTCAACTTCTCATTTGCAGGAATTAGGATTCTCACCTGCAGAAATTAGGACCTTTCCCACAGATACTTGAAAGCTATGCCACAGAGTACTTCTGATTGTGTCTTCTTTTCACTTTACTTTCAAATCCTGTCCTAATGTATTTGTCACTAAATTTAGCAATCTATAACTAATTATCATGTTATTTCTTCTCATAGCTTTGTTGTTCTATTTATTGCAAACAGTTCAAACCAATATAAATGTCATGTACCCTTACAACAAAATCTACATTTCTGCAAGTTGATAGCCCTGAGACCATTGCTTAGAAATCCACGGAAGTTGGATCTTTGCAATTCTAAAACATGCTTCAAATAATAATTTTCTCAAAAAGACTGTAAATCAAAGTGACTATAATATTACTAAAATAATAATTTAAAATATTATTTATGTAAATTCCTATTAATTACGTAAATGCTTCCAGAAGGTTTCAACAATACTGCGTAACAGATGACCAGCTGAAGTTTCAAACATTGTCTCATTCAACATAACCAGAGTTGAATGGAATAGATTATTAGAAACAAATGGTAGTATTTGATGGTTGCTTAAAAAGAAAGGGAAGGAGGAAGTATTATTGTTATAATTATTTTACATTTATGGGAAAATGTTTTATTACCCATAAATAATATAATCCTAGTAATAAACCCAGAATATGCAGTTTTAAGTCGTAAATTGTTCCTGTCTTACTTCAACAACTGAACTACTTGCACTGAAGGGAGCATTATGGCTTCTCATCTTTGGCCTTTCCATACATGAATGCAGATTTTACTTAATTCTTTGCTCAACAACAAGTAGAACAAGAAAACTGAATCCATCTCCTCCAAAATAAGTAACTGCCACACCTGTGGTGATAGCATCACTGTATATAAAACCTACAAAGCAAGTAGGGAAAACTTTCAGAGATCCCCAGGGATCATCTATCTATGCCAAAGCCCTGACTTGTCTGAGGTACACCTCCCAGCTTCTCTTACTGGCTGTAAATAATGATGGGTTTCTATAAAGAAGGGCTATAATCTGAGGGTAAACCTCTGTCCATTAGCTCAGTACTTTTCAGGATTACACCTTTCTTTCAAGCACTAAATGTATCTTCATGTAACAGCACATTTAACTTCTATTTCCTATCTTGCCTCTCTACACTTATGTACACACATTGCTCTAGAACTTCATGAAGCCATGGAGAAAACAAATCACTGCAGGTGAAAAGGAAGCAAGATGTGCTTGGATGGGTTGGTGGAAAAAAATATGCAGCTTAGATAAATTCACAAAACATTCTGTGAATTGTCCCTTTTTTACTGAATTTTTTACTGAATCATCTAAGGGATATTATTTAGCTTCCTCGAAGTACTAATTCAACAATGCAAAGTGTGCAGTAGGTTGAGCTTCCTCAAACTGCAAAATGAGCTGAGCTTTATATTTTCCTATTTTAACTGATATCTGTATTTCCGAAATGAAGAAGAAGATTATTATAATGTTAGCTAATTGTGTGCAAATTTAATGCAGAAAGGAAGACATACAACACACACACTCTTTCCTTAAAATCTTACCCTGAGGGATGACTTACTCAGGAAGATCACAGCAATACAATCTAAATGGTGACATGCAAAAAAATACTACTCTATGTTAAATGATTTTTTCACACGTCATCTGCACTGCAATGCGATATAATACAATACATTGTAATGCAGATGGCAAATTAAATGACTTTATGCAGGTAGGACAGGTTTATTCAATTCTAGAGTGATATTTTTTTCCTTTTCTAAAGGAAAGTAAAAAGTAACTACGAAACTGTCTCTCACTTTTCCTGTGGACTAGCTTATTCAGCAATTCCTCTGCTCCTCCTAGATGCCAATCCAGCAAAAGTACTGATGGTTATTGCATCAAAGAACCAGTATATATGGTCTCATCAGAGATTCTACAGCAGCAGAGAAATATGGAGGCAGCAGGGATTCAAGCTAGAAATCCTGCAAGGCCTCATGGAAGCAGATGAAAATTTCTGTTTTGTAGCCACAAACACAACATCTTCTCCAAAAGTCACTAGAAGTCCTACTTAGTAAATTCGACAATCCCCAAGTATGATACACAGTCCCTACATTCTTTTTCCAGAGTACACATCTATGGCACTTGCCTTCTCATCCAGTTTCAACGAAAACAGCACTACTCCAGGATAACAGACTCAACTTTTGCACAAGCGTCATGTCTACCACTTATTATCACCAATTCACTGCAACTTAGAATAAAGAAGTCCAAATCTTTAAATTCGTTGTACAACCAGGAACACATGGAGTTTGTTGCATATACACATATCACAATACATTTAAATTTAGCCCTTGCTATCCAACCCCATTTATTCATACATTTAAATTTAGCCCTTGCTATCCAACCTCATTTATCCATTCATACTCCTCTCTGCTCCACAGACCAAGTATTCACTGCTCTCAGATAGCCTAATTTATTAGAATAATTACATTAATCCCAGTACAACTATTGCCAGCATGTGTAGCCTAAAAACTGTTGCTTTTTTTCTGACCTGAAGTATTAAGAATAATGTTGCCTCATAAAAAAGATCTTAAGTACCTCAGAAATATTATTTAAACATCAAAAACCCTGTGAGAGAGGACACTCACATACTAAACAAAATGAAATTCTCCAAAGCAGTCTCTGCACTAGGATGCCTCATTATTGAGGCACAGAGGCTCTAACATTTCATAATATTTAACTGCTCTTATGAGAAAATATGTATCAACTGAAGCCTAGCAATATTGACTAGGATATCTTACAAAGCACTGCTGTAAAGATAAATCAATAAACATTACCTCCACGCTACGGCTGATGAAGCAGAAACAAAAAGAGCAGATAAGTTGGCCAAGAGCACAGGTTGAACTGGGAGCAGAGGAGCATCAAACTCCAGACAATCTGACTCAGCATCCTACTCTGCCTTTCTCAGAGCACGTGGCTTTACTGCAGCGATAGCTGCCAGATTACTTCCGTTAGAACTTGGTACCTTCAAAAAATAAGCAGGCCTTCAGTGCCTCAACTTGGAAGCCACAGAGGAGTGGTTATCTATTTTTCTCCAGTGGTGATACTCTCTTAAGCAATTTGTCCAGACTCTGCAGGAAATTTAAGGCTGAGGTGGACCTTATTTCTTGGATGGTATTTACCTGTTCAAACAATGACAAGGCCTTCATGCTGGCCTCAGTTCATAGGCTCATTCAGCCAGCCCTAATATACTAAAAAAATACTAATTACAGAAGATTCTAAGAATTCACATCTTTCCACAAATCTATATTCTGAGAATTGGCTGATATGTCTTGTCCAAACTTATATTTGTTTTTAAAATGTAATGAAAAACAAAATGAAAAATTAATTACTTAAATGAAAATAACATGGTCACGTGTTTTATGTTTCTTGCAATCTGTTCCCAGCACAGAACTTTAATCCAAAAGCATCATTTGTTTCTTATCTGAGCCTCTCCCATGAGAAAAAAAACATTCAATTTCTGAGAAGCTTCTAGCAAGCAACACACCACTTGCTGCTACCGCCAGTGCGAGATGGATCACTTGCCTCCTGCTTCCATTCTGTTCTCTTGGACAATCTTTCTCACTAGGTTACTCTTGTTCTGTGCTTTGCAGTGTTTAAAATCAGGCAGTTTGACTAGACATATTTGAGAATTTGCTCTTTCAACATACTCCTCTGTCTTCTAATCTCCTGTGCTCTTCAGAGCTTCCTTAAATGTATTTAAGAAAGAAAACTGAAGAAAGGTGACTGTGTATCAAAAGCAGCCACAGGCTCTTCCTCTCTCTCCATTCATTTCTCAGATACTGAGCTGCCATCTGTTTGTTTTGCTGGTTAAGGTTTTTTTTTGTTTTTTTTTTTTGTTTTTTTTTTTTTTGTTTAATAATTGCTTAAAAAAGCCATCTGAAAACTTAAGCCAATCAACATTTTAGTGTATAACTTGGCCCACATAATTATTTTTATTGAGATAGGCTCTGAGCAAATATCAGGCCTCCTGCTGAGGAAATACTAACACACAGTTAGTCCTGTCTCTGTGGTAATAATTATGTGTCCAATTTGGACAGCAGCTACAACAACTCATGGCACACAGACACAAACCACAACATATTGTTACAGCATCTCCTTTAATGTTCTCAATTATACAAATAAGCCAGTCACACAGTAATATCACTTGTTCTAATGGCACACTAAAGCCTCCCAAAGTATATGATTACACCAGAACAGCTCAGCTAAATGAGTTGCTTAAACACACCACTGATACAGTGAAGGCTGCATTAATAAGCTATTGCTGCTCTGTAATACATAACCATATGCTTATGTTCTTCTTGCTTGTCATCTTTCCCTATTATCATTTTAAAAACAAAATCTTTGTTACAGTAAGTCTGTGAAAAATCAGAACCAAATACTTGATGGATCTAGTAGTAACGTGATCATCATGAATGTGAATTAATCTCTAAAACATCAAAAAAGGGGCAAATAAACTATGTAAAGTCATATCTTTCTTCAAAATGCACTGCCGAACATGAATTGTAAGAAAGTATATTCTTAAACTGTTACAGGAATAATAGGCATAGAAAACTGATTAAAATTTACAAATACGGTTCTCTGCAGTTTGATTAACAGAGAAGGCTCCAGCAATTCAGAGACTGTTTCTGCAGTGCACCAGGTGCTAATTCAAGTGCAGCAAACAAAACTAAATTTTTATGACAGCTTAAACTTTGGCTTACTTTCACAGATGACAAATTAATACCAACCTTTTACTCATGTGGAACCCCTTGTTATATGTTACACAGAGACCACCAGTTAATTCAGCATTTAGACATGTTTACACCTACCCACCTTTCATTATGTTGCTGCATGCAAACACTACTGAACTTTCTGGACAAATGAATGCTTTAAAACTAGAATAAACTGAATCAAAACCACTCACAAATAAAAATCATAGCCATATCTCACAGTTAGTTTCCTTCCCCACAAATTTATCTTCCCTTCTTAGAAACATGAACTGCTCTTCCTCATCTCTCATTTGCCAGGATGCCCCATCCCTGGAGTCATTCAAGGCCAGGCTGGATGTGGCTCTGGGCAGCCTGGTCTGGTGGCAACCCTGCACATAGCAGGGGGGTTGAAACTAGATGATCATTATGGTCCTTTTCAACCCAGGCCATTCTGTGATTCTATGATTCTATGATTTCTTTTGTGCTGCTTGAAGTTTCTCAGACCATTACTAAGCCTTCCTCTTTAGTCTCTCTTCATGCTTTCCACCATCTATTTTGTAACACACAAAAATGGCCATGGTGGAAGTGATATATATGGAGTTCTAAAAATAAGTGATGTTTCAGCTGGTCCTCTGGTAATTTTGTAGGGGAGAAAAGCCTCCATGAAACATTTAATCTTACTTGAATGTGAATCAGTGTTTTAATCTGTTTCTGAAAAAAATAAATTATATGATGATATTTATATTTTGAGCAAGTCAATATACTAAAGCAATATGTAATCAAAGAAAATTTGAATGACATAGAACCCATTTCTTTTACATAGTGGACGAAATTTTTGTCTAAAATGCTTTCCCCAAATCCAGGTCCATACAGATAACACCAGATAAGACAGAAGCAAGATCTGTGGGGACAACAGATTCACAACAGAATATTGTTACCTCTAAAAGCTATTTTAACTATAAGGAACATAAGAATCCCAGTGAGAGAAAATAAAAAGGTTAGTGAGGTCCTTAATCTAGTCCATTCCCTCCCACTAAGAAACCACATCCAAAGGAAAGAAAAACAGGAAGCCCCAAACATATCCCAAAGTAAAAAAGAAAAACAAACAACTAAATGGCAACAACAACAACGAAAAACTGTAAAAACAAAAACAAAACAAAAAACACTTACTGTCTTCTTCAACTTTTTGATGGCGTAATGTTTCTGGGTCCCTTTCTGCCTGCATCTGTAGACAATGGATGTAGCCCCACTAAATAAAAAAAAAAAAAAAAAGAAAAAAAAAAGGAAAAAAAAAAAAAGGAAGAATAGTTGTACATACATCTCTTTGAATACGTCAATAAACCGATTTCCCTAGCTAACATTTTCTACTTTTCCCACGCTAGGTAAAAAAACCTCATTTTTTCCCCACACATGGAACAACAACAAAAAAAAACAACAGTGAAACGTGCTCTCTATGAAACCAGTGCAGTTCAGTTATTATTCAGGCAATAGAACTGCAAGTGCTCAAGGTGCCTCTTTGCCACACCTATGGCTCTCGGCACACACACTGAACATCACTGTGGCAGCAAGGAACATCAGCTGGCCCTGGATCTATGAGACCCTATCTTGTTTTTGTTAAGGCCATTTGCAACGATTAGTTAAGGCAGATTTTTTGTTTTTTATCGTTGTTGTTCTTTATTTGTTTTTCAACCACTGGTAGCAAAGTGGAGACAAAAAAGAGGAAAAGTACTGTGGTACTTCCTGCCCAGTTGTCCAAATAGCCAAATATGGCAGCATACTGATGAAGCACGCAGACTGATTAATTCAGAGTAAACCAAAGAGGTTTGTTCAAAGCAAAACCAGACAACTTGTGTGTAGAAGCTTCAGGTCCTTTTCAAGACCCACCACATGCTAAATAAGAGCACTCATAATATAAAGTTATGGCACTGGTATCTGGGAGACGTTTATCAGAGTGGGAAGTTGGACTACATTCTCCAGAGATCCAGAACAGGGTGTCTCAGCAGCTTTATTTGTTACTTACAAAGTACTACCTTTGTATTCTATGAACTAACTAAACAGAGGAAAAACCTCTGGCTAAACCATATTGGTTATAAACGATTCAGATTATACTCTATAACATTTGTGTTTAGATACCTCTGAACAACTCAGTGTCAGCCAGTAGTAAAATGGATGGACTGAAGTGCTACATCTCAGCACAGTATTTAAGGCCCTCTGAGACCCAACAATAGCACTGACTGTATGGGCCAAAGCAACGAAGCCTGTCCTCAGGAGATATATCATGCTTTGTAAGATCCAATAATTAATTCCAAAAAGCTGGAGATTTTTAAGTGAGAGGGGACTGGCTCTTATCATACACGACTTCCTGAGTAACATACGCTTTGGAAGTTCATATAATACACACCATAC
This sequence comes from Chrysolophus pictus, assembly GCA_037305975.1. Lineage (NCBI taxonomy): Eukaryota > Metazoa > Chordata > Aves > Galliformes > Phasianidae > Chrysolophus > Chrysolophus pictus. The sequence goes on from CM074614.1 coordinate 5,579,895, forward strand.
AGCCAACTGTACTGCACACAGAATCACAGAATCACAGAATGGCCAGGGTAGCCCAGAGTCTCTGGGCAGCCTGTTCCAGCACCTTACTACTCTCCTAGTAAAGAACTTCCCCCTGACATCCAACCTAAATCTGCCCTCTTTCAACTTAATAACATTTCCCCTTGTCCTGCTATTATCTACTCTTTCAAAGAGTTGATTCCCCTCCTGTTTGTAGGCTCCCTTTAGGTACTGAAAGGCTGCAGTGAGGTCACTCCTCAGCCTTCTCTTCTCCAGGCTGAACAAGCCCAGCTCCCCCAGCATGTCTTCATAGGGAAGGTGCTCCAGCTCTCTGGTCATCTTTGTGGCTCTCCTCTGGACCCTCTCCAACAGCTCTCTGTCTTTCTTGAACTGGGGGCCCCAGACCTGGATGCAGTACTGCAGATGGGGCCTGAGGCAAGCAGGGTATAGAGGGGCAATCACCTCCCTGTCCCTGCTGACCACCCCTTTTCTGATAGAGCCCAGGACACCATTTGCTTTCCAAGCTGCATGCACACACTGCTGACTCATGTTCAGTTTTTCATCTACCAGGACTCCCAGATCCTTCTCTGCAGGGCTCTTAAGGAATGCTCCTTCCAATCTGTATGGATACCTGAGATTCCTCCAGCCCAAGTGCAAAACCTTGCATCTTCCTGTACTGAACTTAATTACACACGTCTCTTCCAACAAGAAGAAACCCATGCCATCTATAAGAGATGGTCAAGAACAGTAGTTTGACACAAACAGCTTGCTTCTATAGCCCCAAAGTCAGTACAGGAGGAGGCTAGGAAGCTTCCTGCTGAACCTTGGTGAGCCTTCTTCTGAATCAGCACATATAACTTTTCAGAGACTGTATAATTTGGAGGGTCGTAGTGATTCAAGACTTTATCACCAAAAGCAGTAGGAAGCTTCACTGACAAAAAGCTCTGTGCAACTGAAAAACTCAGAGAGATGGTAACTGGAGTAATGTCTTGCCCTCAGCTTTAATTGTTCAGCATCGGACCACGACTGTGAACAGTAACCCCTCAAAAGCTGGAATGTAACTCATATCAATGAAACATTTCATGGACATATTTTGCCAGGAAATAAAAACGTAGAAAGCAAAAATCCTCATGGCAACATGCACATTACTTTCTGCAAGCATTCTCCACTACATCTGAATAATACATTTTAACAGTACTACAGAAGAGAGACTACCTATATTCAAAGGCTTGAGCACTTCTGTGATAAGCAGCAGGTATCACAACTAGGGAATATTTAATCCTACAGCAAGAATAGTTTCAGAGAAGAAACTGAGAGGACTGTAAGCCCAAGCAATTGGTAATCACTTGCAGATCCACATAGCAGAATGTGCTACAACCATTTCCAACTCAGAGTAGAAACGTGAAATTAAGTTTACTATACTCCAGATGAGACTGACCATAAGAGTACTCACTATATATGGAGTTGACGTATTTCAAATTAATCCTACCGATTCTTCCCTCTTCATAGTTAGTGAATATATACATACATATACATGCATATATGTACATATCCAGTCTGTGAAACTGAGAGAAAAGGCACAGTCACAATCAAATACACGAAGTCAGAAATAGTGGTGTGAACACAGATGGAATGCCCACGAGGGACATTATGGAGACAGAAGTGGTGAGCTGAATTTGCACCTAAAGGCAATAAATGATAAAGTATATTTTGCAGATCAAGGCTTGGACTCGAGGCAGAAAGAAAAGCCAAAGCAAAAAAACACTCAGAATTTGAGCTGGGTGAGAAAACACATCTTTCTCTCCCAGCTCAAGAAAAAGCCCTTCTACCTCTGAAACAAGAGAACCAAAATAAAATAGTTGCACATTTATTTGGTCACAGATAGACAGAAAAGGTAAATTCCTACAGCTGAAATCTCTGTAATGAAAGAAACAGCACTGAGAGTATTTGCACTAGACACAGTAAAATTGATTTTTTTTTTAATAGGTCAGCATTGCCATACTGTGCCACTCTGGGTTATATTCTGCATTTTGAATCAACTCAGTACAAACACACTCCTGCATGTAATCTCCTCTAAATTTCATTTGGATTAAATTCCTTAAGTTCTGAATTGATTTTTTAAAAATAAATTAGTTTGTGCTTCATGCAGTCAAAGAACGATTACACGATCTAGTTTGTCCAATTAAATTATGTGACAGAACAAACATTCTGTGGCTATGAAGCCACAGAAATCATTGCTGTCAGCACCACAGTAATACTGAAGTCGTGTTGGTTCCCATGGAGAATAGTGAATTTTTATGTAGCCTACAGAGGTATGGAGCTAAAATACATGATTTTTTTTCTTACAAATACACGATAGGAGGATCAAATGATCAATGAAATTATTGTTCCATGACTTCAAAATTAAACTCCCTGTTCAAATACCAAGATTGCTCAGAATAAAAAAAAAATGCCATAGAAAACTGACAATTTAACAAATTGTCTTGGGAGTCTGGCAAGGTCCCTGCTGACTAGAAACTAGCCTTTTTACTGATAATGTTTAACTGGGAAATGTTTTAAACTCCCCAGAATGATGAGAGGCCTTCCAGAGACATCCAGACAGGTTGAAGCACAGAGCAACTAGAAACAGCAGGAAGTTCAGCAAAGGTAAATGCTGGGTGCTGCATATGGGACAGAGCAATGTCAGACAAAGGTACACACATGAGACAAGCAGCTGGAGAGCAGCTCAGCAGGAAGGGACCTCAGGGTGATGCTAACAGCAGCTCAGCATAAGCATCAGTGTGCCCTGGAAGCGAGAACAGAAATACCACATTAAACATACCACAGCCAGCAAAGCAAAAGAGGAGATTCTCCCACTTTCTTAGTGATTGTGCCTTACAAGGATCCGATGAGGGAACTACAGGAGACACTATTGCTCTCTCCAATAGAAGAAGAGGAGGCTTAGGGGAGACCCTACTGCTCTCTCCAACTACCTGAAAGGAGGTGGTAGCGAGTTGGGGGTAATCCTCTTCTCCCTGTTAACAGTGTTGAGAGGTAATGGTGTCAAGCTGCATCAGGGGAGATTCAAGTTAGATATTAGTAAAAAAGTTGTCTCTGAAAGGTGGCTATGCATTGGAACATGCTACCCTCCATTCCTAGAGGTTTTCAAGAAAAGGGTGGATGGCACATTTTAGTGACGTGGTCTTGAGCAGACACAGGCATGAGTTGATGGTTAGACTAAATGACCCCATTGGTCTTTGCAACTTTAATGATTTTACGATTCACAATTAATATTATATGCTGTTCTTGGCTCCACAATGCAAAAAGGATGATGAGGCCCTTGCAAAGGCAATTCCTAGTTAAGAGCAACTTCTAGACTTACTTGTTCATTGCTAGGAAATACCACTGGTGTTGTGAGAGGTCACAGATGAGTTCATTAGCTAAAAGTAATCTGTGGTTGGAAAAGATTTCAGCAGCTTCTCACTCCAGTGTCTCAATAAATGCGCTTAGTTTCCTGATGAAACTAGTCACTATTTGTTACCATCTGCACAACACAGGTTTTAAAATAATATTTACACTTCCCATACAGTGATTAACACAACTAGCTATTCCAGATCCCCATATTCTTCTTCACTAAAAGCCTCTAAAATTTTGGTCGTAAAGAGGGAATACAGCATTCAGCACATTTTCTGTTATCAGAAAGGCCTAATGGCATTAATATTAAAAAAAAAAACAAACAAGAGTTAACCTCTGTTTTTATCAATTATTATCCTGAACAGAGTATGAAGATGTTAAATTATTCCCCTAAGCTTCAGTCTACTCCTATCAATTGTAGTGGCAGAAAGTCAGAGCTTCATATCTTGTTCATTAGAATGAATTTAATTTACAAAGAGTTAACAGTAATTACCCATAAACAAAGATTTACGGGTAATTAGTCTGGATGCTTAGTGTGTGGCAGTATAGTTTGTTTGATAATGAAAAACACCAGCTGTGATAAATTAAAGCCCCTCGTCTCCACTAAAGTAAAAGAAAGGAGGAGATCATTAATAAGAGAAATCTGGTTCTGAAATTTCATTACTCCATGGTCAGAAAGAGGCATCCATCAGTCTGCATTCATGAGATAGGACCTGAGGGGAGGCAGGTGCCCACAAGAAGCAATATGCTTGCCTGTACCCAGAAGAAGCAGCATACCAGCCACAGGCCCCAGGACACAGGCACATGAGGGGCTCCAAGGGGAGTACTGGAACTGCAGGGTTTGCCTGCTCCACGGAGAGAGCTGCAGCTGCTCTAGGGAGAGCCTTCTGGTGCTACTGGCATGTTACTGCTGCACAAACTACTTCGTGTAATCAAGCAGTTCAGTTACAGAAGATGCAAGAAAATAATTACAAGATAGCTGTCTAGAGCAGCTATCTCTAGTCTTACAGCCTTTTTGTTAGTCACGTGTTTGTGGGTTGCTCTGTGCTGCTCCTAAGAATTTGTGAAGTGTTGATTTGCCTGCAAAAACTTTGTAAGGGCTATTAGTTACAAAAACAGAAAGTTACTTTTTTACTCAACAATAAATTCCAATGCTGGGAATGGACAGCACACAATCTGAAATTACTTGATTTATTCAAATACTCCTGCAGTGCCAAGCATTACTATAAGCCAAACTGTTGTTTTGGTTTCACTTCAGAAATTCATGAATGAGTCAATAAATAAATAAATAAATAAAAATACTCCATAGTTATTTTTAGCAATGTTCATATGATTAAGTAAACATCGTATTTTTACAGTGATTGTAAGAGGAATAACGTTATTTTAGCCAGGACAGCCTCAGATGGCACACTTTGCAGGAAGAAGTAACATCACAGTCCGGTAGCAGTAGGACAAGGGGTAATGGTTTTAAACTAAAAGAGGGGAGATTTTGATTAGATGTTAGGAGGAAATTGTTCACTCAGAGGACAGTGAGGCTCTTCTCAGTTTGTAGAAGAAAAGGGTTTAAGGAAACCTCACTGTGGCCTTCTGGTACTTGAAGGGAGCTTATAAGCAGGAGGTAGACTGACTTTTTATTATGCAGGCAGATAGTAATAGGACAAGGGGGAATGGCTTTAATCTGAAAGAACGGAGATTTATGTTAGATGTTAGACAGAAATTCTTTACTCAGAGGTATAGGCACAGACTGCCCAGAGAAGCACCCTGGAGTGTTGAAGGCCAAGTTGGATGGGGCCTGTGTAGCAGGCCATGATCCTGAGGGTAACAACCCGGACCACGGCATGAGGTTGGAACTGGGTGTGCTTTAAGGTCCTTCCACCTAAGCCATTCCATGATTCTGTGTTCTTACTAAGCGTACAGACTCTGATGGTAAAACTAGGCCAACGTTTAGTTCTTTCTTCGGAGCAGTAAACATGATCTGTGCATGCTATGAAAATGTGTAGCCTTTCTTCATAAGGACTGAAACAGTGTTTCACTTAGCACTGGAAAGAGCTTAGAATACACAGCGTGGAGCCAGCGGTTGTATTGGTGATCCTTATGGGTCCCTTCCAACTAGGCACAGTCTGTGATTCTGAACAGGGGCACTCAAAACTGGATGACTCGTGAATACGAACAATCTTGCTCTACCTTGGCTTTATCTCCCCATTTGTGTAACAGTCTGCAGTGCTAACACCAGTGTTGAATACCTTTCCTGAACCACCAAGCTACTTGTCTGACTCAAGACAATTCTCTTCTTTCCACCTGAATCTGCACAAAAACAGAAAGCAAAACTCACCCGTTCAAATGTTATCATTTACTTCGGAGATAACTACCTAAATTCCTTTTGTAGGTCAGAGAGAAATGGGCAATTTTGAAGCATGATTCACTTTGTTCTAAGGATGCCCAGAACATGCCAGGTAGAACATGTCCTGAAAGTGTTTATTTTTCTTTATATGACCATGAAGGAAGCTTTATATAGGCCACTAATAGCAACTCTTCATGGTTAGAAGAATTACACCCACAAGTATTGCAAATAATACAGCAAGGCCTTAGTGAAAGACAGTCATAGTAGTCTCTTCTTAAGACTCTACATAGCAGCACAAATGACCATGACTACCCTTTCTTATGAACTACAGGTTCTGACATCCACACATCTCTGACAGGGGGCAATACTCCCTTGATGCAGCAATACTGGGGAGGGGAGAGAAAGTGGGTGGGAAATCACATACCTATCTCCTTTCTCCTCCATGTCCCATACTGACCACTGAAAGCTAACATGAACAATGAAACCATGCTGAGAAGGCATGCTGCCTTGTGTGGTGTGGTATATACCTCACAAATGTATCACTGCAATCCTGCATTCAAAGCACCAGAAGAAAGGCCACAGGGAGGATCTCTGAAGATAAATCGTCCCAATGGTTAAATAGAAAAGAATATGTTATGTATGTATCTGTATGTATCTGTCTATATATGCAAAGATGGGCAGAGATAACAAGATGCTGAGGAAGGAAAGTTGTGGAGATAAGAATGGAAAAGACAGAACACAAGGTGGTGAAAAATGCAAGCAGAAGGAGAGCACAGAGTGGGCCAGGAGACTTCCAAGCAAAGAGACAGCTGCCAAGAGAGAAAGCAGAAAAGGAGTTCAGAGTGGAAAGAGCAGCAAATAGCAAACGTACTGATAAGCTTACGGTTTCAGAGACTGAGGAAACAGAACATGCTATGGCAAAGTACAGCAGAGAACAAGAGTAGGAGAGAAAACTGAAGTGTGAGGGGTGTAGTTGTATTTCCTTCCAAATTCTGAAAAGGAAGAAGAGCAAAGGAAAGAACAAATTGAAGAAAAGGTAGGGTTTTTTTCCTTCCTTTCTTTGTTCTTTTTTTCCATTTAGCTTTCTCCTATACATATATGTTATGCATATATGTAAAATGTGCATAATAGAGATAGGCTTTTTTTTTCAGCACAGTACAGCATCAGAAGTGGCAAGTACAAAAGTCAGTGCTACAGACGTATTACATTTAATGCCATTTCAAACTTTCCACATCCTACAACTGAAAAAAAATTTCCACAAGAAGAATATCCTCAGTGGCATCTGCATCACCGAACCCCAGACCTGTCTGTGAATGTATTTTCACTAAAATGAGATTTAAACAGGACTGTGCCAGTTGTACACACATCTGTTGTGCAAGCTAGTCACAGTAACGTGTACCCTCAGACTGCTAACATAAACAAATTTAATTAAACCAGATATGCCTGAACGTCTTATCCTCACAAAAAAGTAAATACTCCGTATAGGCTGAAAAAAATAAAACTTCTGAAGAGGAATGTAAGAAGTAACAGTATCAATCTACCTTTGGCAGGTTGCCTATACTCCTTCCCCAGAAGTCTATCATCTCTTGTACATGAACAGAAATTTCACTGTGTTCATAAGCATAAATTAAAAATAAAAAAGAAAAATTAGCTTTGTCTTCTACTAATACTAACAATAGATTCTGCAAGCAAATCATGCCCTCTTGCACCATCTTTACTAACCTATTGGTTCTCCATGAGTGTCAGCTTTTTATGCCAACGATAGCATTTATTTTTGAGTGTGCTTGAAGTCTATCTCTTAGCATTTAAACAAAAAGGGAGCTACTTTTCCTATTACTGTTGTTATTACTGATCAACTAAGCATTTCTCTCACGGTAACACAAGAATAAATCTTTCAGTAGCCATCTGTCTCTCCTGGCATGATTGGAAGACAAGAGAATGCAATGGTTCTGGACAAATCCCAGCAGCACACAACAGAGGCAACAGCTGAAGTAAAGCTGAGCACTCTTCACATCTTTTTGCTTTGAAGAAAAAACCAATCTGCATTCATTTTTACTGTGTAAGACTAAGGATAAAATCTCAGATTTTGAAAAATGATAATGGCATAACAGAATGGGATAAGCAAAGACAGGTCTTGGTTTTTATGGAGTGAATACAAAGAACTGGTTGGTTTACTCTAATTAAGTTGCACTGATATACAAAAAAGATGTCATAAAAGTCATCACTGAGCCAATTAATTGGTAGATACTCCTCAAAGCATTTCCATGCTACCCTATCCAGGCCAGCTGTAAATGTCATATCTGACACACAAAGACAAGGAAGTCTTGTGAGGATTCAGCCATTTGCTGCAGTAAAATGAACACTGCACACAATAACAAAGTTTAATGGTGCTAAGTACAGCTTACCCAAAACTCATTGACAGATAAGAACACTATATCTACCGCCAGATTTGAAAAGAGATGTCTGAATCAGCTCTCTTACTCCTCATATCTTACTAAGTATAAAAAATTTGCCATGTCCTAACAAACATACTTGTTTCTTTAAAAGTCGTTGGCTCCAGAATTTCAGAAGGGAATAGTGGTACATCAAGAGCACTGTCGCTAGGTTCTAAACAGCCAGTGCCCATACCAAGTGGTTAGAGTGACCTAGTACAGGCATAACCCAGATGAACTTTTCAAAAGAAAAGAAAGAAAAAAAAAAGGAAAGAAATTCCAAGAAAGCAAGGTGACAAATACTTCAGGAGAAAAAAATAAAATAAAATAAAATAAAAATAGAAGAAAGAAAGAAAAAGAAAGAAAGTAAAGAAGGAAAGAGAGTAACAAAATAGATGGGAAGTGATTTTGAAATAAAAGGATTTGAAAAACCAATTGAAAAACTACACAGTCAGGCATCACCACTACTATGTGAATACACAAGTACAAATTAACAAAACACTGCAGTTTTCTTTCTGGTTATTTTAGTCATACAGCACGATAACATCTCTAATGTTTTTAGTAAAATTATCTATATTTATGTTGTTTTCTCCTACCCATGTGTTTTGAAAAATGAAAAAACAAGTTATAATAACCTTGCTACAAAGCATCAGATCTCTGTCATCAATAGTTATTTCATTAACAGATGATCTCAGGGGAACATACTCAGCATCCAGTGCTCATGGTTTAAAAAAAAAAAAATGGAGACCACAAATCCATAAAAAGCCTTCATCACAGAACTGCAGCAACACAATTTGGTCCACACCTGATATGATGGCTGCAAACGGAAGTAGCCTGTCTCTGAGGGGTAAGAGGATCTTAGCCAAGGAACTGGTGGGACTCACTGAAAGGTCTTTAAACTAGGTATGAAGGCAGAAGGGGGCAAAATCAGGGTTGCTGGGGGTGAGCAGGTCGTTTGAGGGCTCGTACCGAACTTGATGGGCGATGATGTTGAAGTATAAAGGAATGGACTGGGGCCGGGGGGTGCTGGGGATGCTGCTGTTCTAGGGGAACCTAGATCCTCTATAAAGGTGGTGAGACAGAAAGCCCAGCTGAAGTGCCTTTATACCAACGCATAGCCTGGGAAATAACCAGGAGCTCCCTCTGAGAAACGATCAGGAACAGGTTGAGAGCCTGTGGGTTAGAATTAGGGATGGGTCTAACAAAGGCCAGCTGATGATAGGAGTATTCTACAAGCCACCTGATCAAGGGAAGACTGCTGACGAGGCTTTCTTGCTTCAGATGCGGGAGGCTTTGTGCTCACGGGCTCTTGACCTGATGGTGGACTTCAACCATCCAGATATCTCTTGGAAAGACCACACAGCGAGCTGCAAGAGGTCCAGGAGTCTCCTGGAATGCACTGACGATAACTTTCTGGTCCAGGTATTGAACAGTGTCACGGAATTAACTAGATCAGTTTATGCCCGTGACAGGGGGGCAGTAGGCCCCTGCCCTCCCCACCCCCCGCCTGGCCCACGGAGGGAGGAAGGGGGAAAAAGAAGAGAAACAGCGGCAACAATCTATGGAGGTAAACTTATTTTACTAACTATGATATCGGAATGCAAAATAATATAATATAATACAACCTAATTAAAATTGAGACTAATAAATCAAATAAGATATGAGAGAGAGTTCCCGAGACCGAGTCAAACCTGAAAAAAAGCTTGGAACGGCCAGGAAAGCACCCTCCAGCACCCACTGCCAGGCAGTAAGAGACCGCCCCCCGGAAGGGTCAGATCCCATGACTTCCGTAATGTATAGGGATAGGTGCGTAGAAATGAGAGCATTAACACCTTAATTCCAGTACATGATGTTTTGATGTGGAATATTAAAAATCAAAAAACAAACCCATGACCAGAGGTGACGCGTTGCTGGACCTGCTGCTCACCAATGCAGATGAAATCATTAAAGACGTTAAGGCTGGAGGCAGCCTGGGCTGCAGTGACCATGCCCTGGTTGAGTTCATGATCTCGAGGGATGTGGGCCTGGCAAAGAGTGGCATCAAGACCCTGAACTTTGGAAGAGCAAACTTTAAGCTGTTCGATGGACTGTTGGCCGAGATCCCTGGGATGCTGTCTTTAAAAACAAAGATCTTGAGGAGAGCTGGCTACTCCTCAAGATGCCTTTCTGAGAGCACAAGAACTCTCCATCCCTCTGAATAAGAAAGCGGGCAGAGGAGGTAGGAAGCTGGCGTGGCTCGGTAAGGACCTGCTGGGTGTGCTGAGGGCAAAGAAAGGTGCGTACAAGCTCTGGAAACACAGGCGTGTCATCTGGGAAGAATACAGGGATGCTGTCTGGACTTGCAGACATGGGATCAGGAAAGCCAAGACACAGGCAGAACTGAACTTGGCGAGGGACATGAAAAACAATAGGAAGACTTTCTACAGGTACACTGGCCAGAAGAGACAGGTCAAAGGGAGTGTACCTCCTTTGGTAAATGTAAAAGGAGAACTGGCTTCAATGGACAAAGAGAAGGCTGAGGTACTGAATGAGTTCTTTGCCTCGGTCTTCACTGGCAGTCAGGATTCTAGTATTTCTCACGTCCCTGAGCCCTGCAGCCCTAAAACCTCTACGTGGGGACCGGAGTGGTAAATCCCCCCCTGCTGTGAGGACAGAGCAAGTCCAAGACTGCCTCATGAGACTGAATGTGTACAAGTCTATGGGGCTGGATGGCGTGCATCTCAGGGTTCTGAAGGAGCTGGCTGAGGTGGTTGCTGAGCCGCTGTCCACCATATTTGAAAAGCAGTGGTTGTCAGGTGAGGTCTCAGATGACTGGAGGAAGGGTCACGTCACTCCCATTTACAAGAAAGGAAGCAAGGAGGACCACCGGAACTACAGGCCAGTGAATCTCACCTCTGTGCCTGGGAAGATCATGGAACAGATCATCCTGGATGACATGCTTGATCACATGAGGAATAGGCATGTGATCCATGACAGCCAGCATGGCTTCACCAGCAGAAGGTCATGCTTAACCAATCTGGTGGCCTTCTGTGATAGAGTGACGGCATCAGTGGACAAGGGGAAGGCAACCAATGTCATTTACCTGGACTTGAGCAAGGCCTTTGACATGGTACCCCACCACATCCTCATCTCCAAATTGGAGGAATGTGGATCTGATGGGTGGACCACTCGATGGATAAGAAACTGGTTGAAAGGCTGCAGACAGAGGATGGTCATCAATGGCTCTATGTCCAGGTGGAGGCCGGTAACAAGCAGCGTCCCCCAGGGGTCTGTCTTGGGACCGGTGCTCTTTAACATCTTTATCAATGACATTGATGACGGAATCGAGTGCACCCTCAACAAATTTGGTCATGACACCAAGCTGAGTGGTGTGGTTGACATGGTGGAAGGAAGGGATGCCATTCAGAGGGACCTCGACAGGCTAGAAAGGTGGGCCTGGGTGAATCTGATGAGGTTCAACACAGCAAAGTGCAAGGTTTTGCACTTCGGCCAGAGGAATCCCAGGCATCCAGACAGAGCGGAAGGAGCGGTCCTTGAGAACAGAAATACAGAGAAGGACCTGGGGGGCTTGATAGATGAAAAGCTTAACATGAGTCAGCAGTGTGCTCTTGCAGCTCAGAAAGCAAATGGTATCCCGGGCACCATCAGAAGAGGGGTGGCCGGCAGGACAAGGAGGTGATTGTCCCCCTCTACTCTGCTCTTGTGAGGCCCCATCTGGAGTACTGTGTCCAGGTCTAGAGCCCCCAGTACAAGAAAGACAGAGAGGTGTTGGAGAGGATCCAGAGGAGTGTCACAAAGATGATCAGGGGACTGGAGCACCTCCCCTGTGAGGACAGGCTGAGGGAGCTGGGCTTGTTCAGCCTGGAGAAAAGAAGGCTGAGGAGTGACCTCATTGCAGCCTTTCAGTACCTAAAGGGAGCCTACAAATAGGTGGGGAATCAACTCTTTGAAAGGGTAGATAACAGCAGGACAAGGGGAAATGGTTTGAAGTTGAGGGAGGGAAGATTTAGATTGGATGTCAGGGGGAAATTCTTTACAGAGAAAGTGATGAGGTTCTGGAACAGGCTGCCCAGAGAGGTTGTGGATGCCCCATCCCTGGAAGTATTCAAGGCCAAATTGGATGGGGCCCTGGTCAGCCTGGTCTAGTATTAAATGTGGAGATTGGTGGCCCTGCATGTGGCAGGGGGATTGGAGCTTCATGATCCTTGAGGTCCCTTCCAACTCTGGCCATTCTGTGATTTTGTGAAAAGCCATTTGTCTTAATTGCTTTTTGACAGCAGATCTTCAAAGATACCTGTGATTACAGCTTATTGGAAATACTGCAGCTGCTGTAATATGCTAGATAACATCAACCTCATCAGCGAGTGATTTCAGTAGATTCCTGACAATGTTTGCTCATTGCAGGTTAATCCAAAATACTAACAGGCTGATAAAAAGCATACATATAGTTTTGAAGGCAGGCAAAAAATATGTTCCTTCTTAAGCAACGCACACAAGAATTAGATATGTTTAATTTAGAGGAACAGATCTGCATGCATAAATTTAGTTTGCAGAGATGGCAACTTGTTGCACAGAAACCTTAAAATCCAGTCCAGTCTTTACTCACTATGTGCTATAATTCACAACATATGGAAGAAGAAAATTTAAAGTGCATTTAGAATGTAAATTTACGGTGCATTGTTATGACATTTAAACTGCATAACCACTTCCTGGAAAAAGGGAACAATGTGATTTTTCCTGAGAAATCATTCATTTTACTTTAACTATTTTGTAAATGCTAGAAAATAAAATTTGCTACCTCAGCAATAAACCATCATCCCCTTGCTCACCAAGGAGAAAAATACCAGAATTTACTTTTATCGGTACACATATCATTTCAAAATCAACCACCTAATAAATACTACCACTAGTTTCATTTTCCAACTTTGCTAGCAGCTAAGACACAAGACTATTTTACCAATTTATTATTTTCTGCAACTGAATTCAGACTTGAATCAGTTCCCACGCACTACTTCAAGAGAAGAAGCATTTCATTTCTACAGACTTTCCCTTCTCCAAATCATTTTCTCCTAGCAAATACAAAACAAAACAAACAACAACAACAACAACAAAATTTTATTCTAACAACTTACTATACTAAACCGTTATTGGGAAAAGGCCACAGAAAAGAAATTGGCAGAGTGCATGCTTTTGCTGCTCAGTGAATTCATTATGATAAGCATGGGAGAGAAAAAAAGGACAGCAAGATGCCAGCTTTTAAAGTAATTATTTTAATACCTATGTTTTCTTTTCATACAGAAAAGCAGGTTTATTTTATATATTTCTTTTTTACATCTGTAATAGGTATCCTCTGAAAATTTCCTGTCTTTCCCAAATTTGACATCTACCAATTTGACTGCATGTTTCTGTCTTTCAGAGGATGGTGATGCACTGGAACAGCTTGCCCAGAGAGGTTGCAGATCCCCCATCCCTGGAGGCATTCAAGGCCAGGCTGGATGTGGCTCTGGGCAGTCTGGTCTGGTAGTTGACAACCCTGCACATAGCAGGGAAGTTGAAACTAAATGATCATTGTGGTCCTTTTCAACCCAGGCCATTCTATCATTCTATGATTTAATACATCATCAGTATTGAAGAGGTTAGCTCTTAACCTGTTTTTCCTGTTAGCCTTCACAAAACATCTCATTTGAATCATTTTTCTCAGCATATCCACTAGACTCTAGCCCGAAGGAGTAGATTTTTTTTGGATGAAAGTAAAGACATGTAATTTAATTTTTCCTTCAGTTCCTCAATATTTTTTTTTATCACTTTCTAGCTTGGAAAAATACTAAGGACTCCATATTGGTAATTACTTTTAATGACTCCTTAGCTTCTGTGAGATACTATTACAGATCCTAATCCGGAGGGAGAAACTTATTTGGATTTTTGAAAGAAGGAATATATTTTAAAATAGATTACAACCAGTTTCCAATTAAGTCAAATCCATCTCAGCATCATTGTCAAAAATCATTTCTTGTCATGATTCTAGTCAAAACTCCCCAACAGACTTGACAAAGAGCAAATCAAGTAGCAACTCAAACATAGGATGCATCCTTCTCTAAGTCATTTAATAAAATCCAAGGGTTTAAGCAATAGCTGTTTCTTTGATAAATCTCTAGTTTACATACTGTCATGGTTTTGTGATTTTTGGTTTTCAGTATTCCACATCATAACATCATGTAGCCCAAGGAAGAAAAAAATACTAGCGACAACGATCTATGGAGGAAAACTTATTTTTTACTAACTATGATATCGGAATGCAAGATAACACAATATAATACAATTGAAATTAAGACTAATAGATCAAATAAAATAGGAGAGAGAGTTCCTGAGACCAAGTCAAACCTGAAAAGCTTGGTACAGCTAGGAAAGCACCCTTCACCATCCACTGCAAGGCAGTAAGAGATCGCCCAACCTGGAAGGGTCAAATCCCATGACTTCCGCGATGTACAGGGAGAGGCACCCGGAATTGGAGCATTAACACTTTAACTCCCAGTGCACCACATGATGTTATGATATGGAATACTGAAAACCAAAAATCACAAAACCATGACATTCCATCCCTTATTCTACATCACTACATCATGCTTAATATATATACATATACACAGACAATGATTAAAATGCATTACACGCATGTCTATATGTATATATATACATAGAATTACTGACTGCACTCCCCCAACACCAAGTATCCTTCCTTCAATGTGCAGCACTCATTGAACAACCCCATTTTTCTGCATCATCCACCAAGTGGACGCAGGTCCCTGGGCAAAAACAGTACCACAGAGAGGTTTGCCCTTTCCAGAAGATGGAAGGACCCAAACTGCTTTTCCCAACATGCTCTTTACATGTACTACAGAGACTTTATCTCCCTCTATGGTATATAGGGAGCTGGATTGGGTAGGACCATCATGATTGATAGATCTTCTGGTGTTGACAAACCAAGTAGCTTCTGCTAAATGCTTCTCCCAGTGCTTAAATGTTCCACCACCCATTGCTTTCAGCACATTTTTTAACAATCCACTGTATCATTCAATTTTACTGAGGCTGGTGCATGCTAGGGAATATGATAAATCCATCAATGCCATGATCTTTGGTCCAAGTATTTACAAGGGAATTTTTGAAATGAGTCCCATTATCTGACTCAGTTCTTTCTGGAGTTGCCACAGGACTTGTTTCTCGAGACCCAGTATGGTGCTTTGGGCAGTAGCATGGGGTACTGCATATGTTTCAAGCCACCCAGTAGTTGCTTCCACCATGGTTACCACTGCAAGATCGTGGCAAGGTGATATAATCAACCTGCTACACCTCCCCATATTTCTACTTTTGCCATCACCCTTACACCCAGAAAGGTTTCATCCTCTTGGCTTGTTGAATTATGGCACATGTGTCATACTCATTAATAACCTGTGCAATAGCGTCTATTGTTAACTCCACCCCTCAGTCTCTAGCCCACTTATATGTTGCATCTCTTCCTTGATGGCCTGAGGTCTCATGGGCCCACCGAGCTAGAAATAATTCACCCTTGTTCTGCTAGTCCAGGTCTATTTCTCAGTCGACCTGATGGTTATTTTGTTGTTCTTCAGTAACCCAACTCTTGGGCACATGAGCATCTATATGGCACACCTTTACAACCACATCCTTTATTTGTGCAGCAGTTCAGCAGCCCAAATAGGTTTACCCCTCTGCTGCCAGTTATTTTGCTCCCACTGCTGTAACCACCCCCAAAAGGCATTTGCCACCATCCATGAGTCAGTGAAAAGATAAAGCATTGGCTGTCTCTCCAGTTCAACATCATAGCAACATCTAAGGCCAGTTGGACAGCCTTTACCTCTGCAAATTGGTTCTCAAATGATTCTCATTTCCCTTCAGTGGCCTCTGCAATTCATCGTGTGGGGCTCCAAACAACAGCTTTCTATCTGCGATTCTTCCCCACTGTACGACACGATCCATCTGTGAACAGGGCAAATTTCTTTTCATTTTCTGGTAGTTCACTGTATGGTGGGGCCTCTTTAGCACACAATACCTCTTCTCCTGGTGATGTTCCAAACTTTTTACCTTCAGGCCAGTCCATGATCACCTCTAAGATTCCTGGACAGCTGAGGTTCCCCATCCGTGCCCATTGTGTAATCAGTGAAATCCACTTATTCCAAGTGGCATCAGTTGCATGATGGGTGGAGGGAATCTTTTCTTTAAACATCCGGTTTAGCACTGACAGTCAAGGTGCCAGAAGGAGCTGCATTTCAGTACCAATTACTTCAGAAGCAGTCCAAACCCCCTCATACACGGCTAAGATCTCCTTTTCAGTTGGAGTGTAGCCCTCTTCCGACCCCCTGTACGCTCGACTCCAGAATCCCAGGGGTCGGCCTCGGGTCTCTCCTGAGGCTCTTTGCCACAAACTCCAAGTGGGACCTTTCTCTCCAGCAGCAGTGTAGAGGATGTTCTTTACATCCTGTTCCATCTGTACTGGCCCCAGCGTCACAGCACGGGCTATCTCCTGTTTAATCTGTTCAAAAGCCTGCTGCTGCTCAGGGACACATGTAAAGTCATGCTTCTTCTATGTCACCTGACAAAGGGGGCTTACAATGAAGCTATAGTTTGGAACATGCATTCTCCAAAAGCCCACTACGCCCAGAAAAAACTGTCTGTCTCTCCTGCTAGTGGGTGGAGACATAGCAGTGATTTTGTCAATCACATCTGCTGGAATGTGACAACGCCCATCTTGCCACTTTAAACCTACAAACTGAATCTCCCGAGCAGGTCCTTTCACTCTGCTTTGCTTAATAACAAAACCAGCACGCCAAAGAATTTGGATTATTCGCTCTCCTTTTGTGAAGACTTCTGCTGTATTGCCCCACACGATATCATCAACGTACTGCAGGTGCTCAGGAGCACTGCCCTGTTCCAATGCAGTTTGGATCAACCCACGGCAAATGGCTGGGCTATGTTTCCACCCCTGAGGCAAACAGTTCCAAGTATACTGAATGCCCCTCCACCTGAAAGCAAACTGTGGCGTGCATTCTGTGGCCAAAGGAATGGAAAAGAAGGCATTATCAATGTCAACGGTGGCATACCATTTGGCTGCTTTTGACTCCAGTTCATACTGGAGTTCTAACATGTCTGATACAGCAGCTCTCAGTGGGGGTGTGACTTCATTCAGGCCACGGTTATCCACCATCAGCCTTCACTCTCTACTGGCTTTATGCACTGGCCATATGGGGCTGTTAAAAGGCGAGTGAGTTTTGCTGATCACTCCCTGACGAATCAAGTTGACGAATAACTTATGAATGGGAAGCAAGGAATTCCTATTTGTGCAGTACTGTTGTCTGTGCACCATTTTTGTGGCAACTGGTACCTGCTGCTCTTTTACTTGTAACAACCCCACAACAGACTGATCTGACAGGCCAGGCAAAACAGACAGCTGCTTAATGTTGTCTGTGTTTACAGCAGCTGTTCCAAAGGCCCATCGATACCCCTTAGGATCCTTGAAATGCCCCTTTCTGAGGTAATCAATACCAAGCACACATGGAGGCTCTGGGCCAGTCACAATAGGATGTTTTTGCCAGTCTTTACCAGTGAGGCTTATCTTGGCCTTTAATACAGTCAATTCTTGAGAACCCCCAGTCACTCGAGAAATATGGATTGATTCTGTCCCTCCATGACCCAAGGGCATCAGAGTGCACTGTGTTCCAGTATCCACCAGTGCTTTATATTTGTGGTTCTGATGTGCCAGGCCATCAAATCCACACAGTCCAGTAAACTTTATTATCCCTTTCCCCCTCCTCACTGAGGGCAGGGCCCCTCTATTCATTACCTGTAGTAACAGGAGCAATTGCACTGGTGATTGATCTGTTTTGTAATTCTGTCACCCGTGCTCATAGTGCAGGAGTGGCTTGGTCATGCCACTTCCTCATGTCTTCTCCATGGTCAAGTAAGTAATGCCACCAGGCAATTTGTGATATAGTATTCCTTACTGGAGCAGGAAAGCATTTACCTTTAATAAGTGAGATTTTTGATGGTGCACATGAGGAGGAGGGTTCATCATTTTTAATTAGTTGGATGCTCATTAGTTTGATCAGCTCCTTCATTAGACTCTTTTGATTATCCTGATCTTCACAAGCATTTCCGATACTACCACACGTTTGTCACAATTAATCAATAGAGATAGTTGCTCTCGCATTTCATTCAGTTGGTCCGTTACCTGTGAAATGGAAGCGTGAGTTGGAAGTAGCTGTTGTTCATAGTTTTGGAGCATAAGAATCTATTCAAAAACTAAGGGTCTTCTCTGTTAGTCCTGGTATCTGTCAAACGCTGCTGCTAGTGTACCGGCGTATCTATCTGGTGCTGCTGTTCTGAGTTTCTACCACACATCAGGTGTCATCCTCACTTTCTCAGGGTCATGATCTTGGCGTTGGCGGTTAGGAACAAAATTAGGGTCATGCAACATTTTCACCATGGTTATTTCCCTCAAATACTGGATATCCTTTTCAACTGTATCCCACCTTTTCACCACAGGCTTCAAGCTACCTTTGAAGGGATACCTTTCCTTCACAGCTACTAACACTCATTCCCAGAGGGTGGCAGCCCCATCCAAACATCTACTAATCCCTCTGTCAATAGCTGGATCTCTGGCAATGCCTCCTAGTTGGCGAGCTTCGTTACCATCTAGAGACAAGCTACTGGCCTCGCTGTCCCAACAGTGAAGCAACCAGGGAATGAGAATTTTGTTCGGGCACCATGTAAACTCCTTTCTTGAGCCTTGGATTTCAGTCATCTTCAGAGGTCAATGAGTAGTGATAGAGACTTCCTCTTCAACACTCTCCTCTCCATGTCTCTTAGTTTTTTCTTTTGCCTTCCCCGATCATGGTGGTTCTGAGGAGGGCCCCTTGCCTGGATCTTCCTCTACCTCCTTCTTTGCTTCTTCTTTTTTCTGTTCTTGATGCGAGGACACTTGTTTCCATTTCTTGCCTCCCACAGGGACAACTGACATTGTTACTGGTGTCTCCTGTGATTGAGATTTGACTTGGAGATTTTCCCCTTTGGCTTGAACCTCAGCTCGGAAACTCTGTTTCTCCAGAACAGTATTATAAAGTGCATGGTAAGGACAAGCCATTACCAAATAAGTTGTACCTCCTTAGATGTATGTAAGCCATACTGTCCCTGACTCAAATACTGGCTCAGTTTCTCGGGATCCCACAGATGTTCAAGAGTGAAATCCCATGACACTGCGGGTCCCTGTGCTTCTAAGATTTTTTCTAAACCTCTCCATATTCCCTGCCAGTCAGCATTCTCTGGTTTTGGAGGAGACTCCTTCCACATAACACAAACGCATAGGAATACATTCAGGGAGACTGATAACACACATACAGGAGTATGCCCACAAAGAGGAGCATTAATTCAGCACTCAAAAAACGTGTGACAAACTAAGAAGAAAGCCTGGAAACTGGTCTGAACATCATGTTGTTTGTAAAATTAGCTATTCCATTTGGGATACAGTTGTTTGTAAAATTAGCTATTCCATGTGGGATGTAAGTGTCAAAATTCAAATTATATCATATTGCATATAAGTACCATGCAGGTGTCTACATCAGTGCCCTTATTTGGTTATATATGAACACAATTCCACAACAAGAAATCACGACATTGATAATTGACCAGTAAGTTGCGAGGAACATAATGGCTTTCAATCCCTTAGACAGCATCCCCATAATAAAGAGTGGGTAAATAGCTGGTAGCTGCTAAAAAGGGGTTAATGAATGGAGACTGATGAGAGGTGGGAAAAAAAAAAAAAAAAAAACAACGAAAAAAGCACTGCCCAGACTAAATAGTGCTCAAAGTTTACAAGTATCCCAGAATACTGGCAGCCCGCCTGGGCTTTTAAGGTCAAGTTTTT
Source organism: Chrysolophus pictus (assembly GCA_037305975.1). NCBI lineage: Eukaryota > Metazoa > Chordata > Aves > Galliformes > Phasianidae > Chrysolophus > Chrysolophus pictus. The sequence continues at coordinate 5,599,990 of CM074614.1, forward strand.
CAGCACAGAAACCTGAACTGCTGATAAAGTTCCCTAACAAAGCCCTCAGAGAGCAGAGAGACGGATTTGTTCTAAAAGCTAAAAAGCAGCTATTGCCTGCATTCTTCACCAAAAAACTGTCATGGAGTTAACTAGATCAATCTATGTCCATGACAGGGGGGGGCAGAACTTTTGCAGGCCCCTTCTTGCCCCACAAAATGGGAAGGAAAAGGGAAAAGGGATAGAGAGATGGGACCTGGGCTCAAGGAAGAAAAAAAAAAAAAAAACAGCGGCAACGATCTATGGAGGAAAACTTATTTTACTAACTATGATATCGGAATGCAAGATAACACAATCTAATTGAAATTGAGACTAATAAATCAAATAAAATAGGAGAGAGAGAGAGTTCCTAAGACTGAGTCAAACCTGAAAAGCTTGGTATGGTTAGGAAAGCATCTTCCAGCACTCACTGCAAGGCAGTAAGAGAACACCCAATCAGGAAGGGCCAGATCCCATGATTTCCGCGATGTATAGGGACAGGTACCTGGAATTGGAGTATTAACACTTTAACTTCCAGTGCACCACATGATGTGGAATACTGAAAACCAAAAATCACAAAACCATGACACATATGTTGGCACAAGAAACACAAATTAAAAAAGAAAAAAAGCACAGTTAAACTGTATATGCCCTTAAGATTCTTTTTTAGTAAGAGTTCATGAGAGTCTCCAACATATTTGAAATTTAGGTTGGATATCAGGAGATGCTTCTTTATAGAAAGGGTTGTTAAACACTGGAATAGGCTCCCAAGGGAGGTGGTTGAGTCACTATCCCTGGATGTGTTTAAAAACCTTTCGGATGTGGTGCTCAGAGACATGATTTAGCGAAGGGTTGTTAGTTAGGGTAGTAATAACTACAGGCCAGTGAGCCCTGTCTCAGGGAAGGTCATGAAGCAGATCCTCCTAGAAGCTATCTTAAGGCACATATGAGACAAAGAGGTGATCCGAGACAGACAGCATGACTTCACCAAGGGCAGATGATGTCTGACCAACCTAGTGGCCTTCTAAGATGGAGTGACAGCATGGGTGGACAAGAGAATGGTGACAGATTTCATCTTCCTGGACATCTGCAAAGCTTTTGACATGGTCCCTCAACACATCCTGCTCTCTAAAATGGAGAGGTATAGATTTGAAAGGTGGACTGTTCATTGGATTAAGAATTGGCTGGTTCGATGGAGCCAAAGGGTTGTGATCAGTGGTTCTGTGTCAGGGTGGAGGCCGGTCACAAGCGGTGTCCCTCAGGGGTCATCTTGGGACCAGTGCTCTTCAACATCTTCATCTATGACATAGACAGTGGCATCGAGTGCTCTCTCATCAGTTACAGATGACACCAAGCTGAACTGTGCAGTCAATACATTGGAGAGAAGGGAAGCCATCCAGAGGGACCTGGGCAGATTGGAAAATTGGGCCCATGAAAACCTAATGAGGTTCAATAAGGCCAAGTGCAAGGTGTTGCACTTGGGCAAGGACAACCCCAGGAATTAATACAGAATGGGGAAAGAATCCCTTGAAAGCAGCACCTGTGGGGAAGAACTTGGGGGTCCTGGTGGATGAGAAGCCGGACGTGAGCAAGCAGTGTGTGTTTGCAGCCCAGAAGGCCAACTATATCTGGGGCTGCACGAAAGAAATGTATAGCACAGAACTAATACATACACATATGTTGGCACTCAGACTGATTCCGCTTAATGATCAAACAAGACGCAGGCAATTTGACCCTGCCCAGAATTAAGATCGAATAATCTAGTTGCACATTTAAGTTTGCGAAGTGGCAACCTACACTACATCAGATTATACAACTCCATTGCAGTATGAAAAAATAAAAAGAGGTGGAAAATGTGATAGTTTTATGCAAGAGAAAAGCAGACAACACTGGGAACCTGCATTAATTACAATTCTGTAGTTCCAAAAGCTTTAGCAAGGGATATTTTGTGAGGATTTAAACTGCCATAGCAGTTGGCATTTAATTTAAAAAAAAAAAAAAGAGAGCTAATAGGGTAGAGTCCTTGAAACTAACAGGATGTGGTTTAACTTGACTTTCCTTCAAGACTATATTTATCTAGTGAGGTTCTCTGAGGAGGAAGATAACTGACATTTTATTGTTTTATTTCTGATCCATCAATTATGGATATGGATATGGAGACAGTAATAAACATAAACATGTAAAAACACTAAAGAAATAAATAAATCAGATATACTTTGGATTAAAACACAATTCAATAATATTCCTTAAAATTTCTTCCAAATTTACGTAAGCACCAATGCACTAGCATTGGAAATAGTTATGCCAACTTAGTAGTTGATTCCAAAGAAATTAAAAGAAACAACATATATTCTAAAATGGAAAGGATGAAAATTATATGAATGTGTACATAGCTGGTAGCAATTAAAGAGTAGAGCAGTTGATACTGTAAGCTTTAGTGTGCAAGAATTAAAGAAAAAAGAAAAAAAAACAATTAAATATAAGCTTTCCCAAATGCAAAATGTTTTTGAAAAAGAAGAAAGATCTTCTTTCTTCTTTCAGAGTTGCACACCAAATCCCACTGGGCTGTGGAATTGTTTTTCCCTACATATTAACAGAATAAACACAAACTATGTTGCTAACAACAAAACTCATTTCCTCTATGAAGCCCTAGCTTCCCAGAAGTTTATACTCTGATCCCAGTACACAGATATTCAGATCACAAAAATTTTGCCACATCATATGCTGTAAGTAACTGCTTTTAGAATGACAGGCAACTATGAAGATTACATTTCTCTGTCAACACTTCTTTGCATTATCTTCGTGTACATCTGCATATAAAAAAAGCAAGGAACTTAAGATGCATTTAGTGTTTATCCTATGGGTACATGAAGGATTTCATACCTGTAGGATAATTCTCCCATTTTTACTGCTAGGAAAAGGCAAAATGTTTAAACTCATGTATAAAAACAGATTTTTGAAGGTGTTCTTAATTCAGCAGTGCCCACTATATTGCATCTCAAAACAGTAATTGAGCTTTATGCTGCCAGACTACACTGAACATTTGGACATTGGCAGTGTTTGCAATCAGATAAGTGTTAGAGAAAGAATGCAGATGTTATTCCAGTGAGTGCTCTGAAAATGCTAGCTGTGGGTGAAAATGAGAAATGTTAAGGAATTCCAGTGGACAAAGAAGAATTCCCCTTGTGTAAGAAAACTATATTTTGCTGAAGTGATTAAGAAGAACATTTGAAAAATTTTCTCTAATCTCAAGCCCACTCAAACCAAACTTGGATTAGGATGCAAGATGGTGTGTGAAGTTAGAAGAATGAATTGCACAGATGAGAAAACAATCTGGAACATTCGATCAAAGTTGGCATGCTCTCTTTCATATCTCTTTACCCAAGTGCCCCAGAAGCTGTAATTATGCTTTGAACTTCAAGGGAGAGGTTCGTTTTGTCCTCCTTTTGTCATCGCTGACTACTTAAGAGTAGCATTCTGAATAGAAAGAAGATAGGCAAAACTTGAAAAAGAGACCAAAGTTTCAATGTCCTATCATAATTAAACGTTAGCTATCAAGGCAGAAGGAGTAAAAAAATCTGATCTTTAAACTGTCGACACTATAATGGTGACTGTGTTCATAGATCGTATTAGCCAAAAATAAACTCCAGAGAAAGGTAAAATTTATAAGACTGTTCTTAGGGAACTCCTGTATAAAAATGAGACGAGGTAGCATTACCTATTATGCTCTTCGTCATAAAAGAGTGAGTTTCTTCCATCACCTCTGGTTGCATGAAATGTATAGGGTTATATTAACAGATTAACATATATCTATAGAATAGGGTGCAACTATTACTCCACAAACAAGCTGTGCTATATTTTGCCTTTGTTCCATGACAGAATCTAGAAAGACAGTATTCTAAATTAAAAGTAAAAATTCCATATAGCAACTTTTCCAAACAAAATTATTATTTTGCTTTCATGATAATAAAATAGCTGTTGCACCTAAATGATACATGGATCTGGAGCTCCAGAGGTCAGTTTTTGTTAACTTTTTCAAAACTCTCCCACCAGTCACATAAACAGTCAGATTTATAAACATTAATCTATTCTGTTCTTCTAAAACGTATTTCAGTGCAGCAGAATATGTTGTTACAGACCAAACTGTTAAATTGATGAATTAGTAGGATTCAATATTTCTCAAAGTTCTTGTGAGCTCACACTTTCCAGAAACTTAGTCTTCAGTTCACAAAAATCCCTTAAACAGCATTTTCCTCTCCATGCTTCCAAACGTTTTTTCCTGTTCAGGGTCTATCTCTTCATCTTCTTACTCTTATGACAACACTCCTGTGCTGACCACAGCATCTAGGTATTTAACCAGCAAATTCTTTTCTTCAGCTAAAATCTGCTGTAAGCAGAGGAAACCACACAGAAAGTCTTCTGTCTGTCTTCTTTGGACAATCTGCTTATTTTTCTGTAAGGCAAAAAGCAAGTAAACAAATTCTGGCTCACTGACCACCTGCCCATGTACTCAAGCACTGCTTCTTTTCTGAAAGCTCATCTGAGCTTCTCCAACTCACAACATCAAAACAAAAACCCAGACACAAAGCTTTGAACCAGACTTCTTTTTCAAGTTCAGAAATGAACATCAGATTAAGTAGTATTTTGGAAGTTGGAAATTTATTTCAAGGTATCAAAAGCAGAGAATATTACAAGGTCATTTTTATATACTCAATGAACAAATGTCTTCAGTCATACTATTCTTACAGTCTGCCTGATTGCATACACAAACCTGATCATTTCAGTTGAAAGCTGACCATTCAAGGAATTTTATGTGCAAACACGTATATCTGCTTATTCAGCAAATATTGTGCTTTCTTGCTTGCTTGCTTTTTTTTTTTTTTCCCTGTGGGAACCCACTGATGATTCACACACAGACCAGAAGTAACATTCTGCTCTTGCACAAGGAACATTGTAACCAGATGGAAAATTTGTTTGTAATCCATGCCAAATTTTTCAAACACTTAGCAATTATTTTCATGAAAAGCAAAACCATCCCATTTGTACATTTGCATGATCTTCTGAAATTGCAAATGCGAAACTATTTTTGTCTGAAGTATGTGAGATTTTGAAAGTCTTTGCAATAGAGCACTGAATTGAGTTTTCATAAAAGTAGTACACTGAAATAATATCTTAAAAAGTAATACAGCTTTTCATTAAATAATAATTGTTTTAAACCTGTAATGCTTTTGCTCATATTCACTAGTGTCCTACTACACATTTATTTAATGCTAGCCATAACTCTTTCAAACAGTGTACTGAAAGCTAGGATGATAGAACCTGATCTTACTAGATGAGATTCTCCAATTTCAAACTCCTGTGAAACTGACCAACTGCTGAGACCACAACTCTGAAAAGTTAATTTCTTATAGAACCATTTACTCCTGACTGGGTTTTGCTAGTCCACTTAAAGCTACACTGATAATCATACTGAAAGAAAACAAAACAAGAACAACAACAAAAAAACCCCTACCTCAATAAAGGGTTCAAAATCTGTGTATTTCCATGACACTTAGACAAGTAGATTAGACAAGAAGTAATGTTAGAGCACGTAAGGATCAGTTCTGGTTTCAGACTAAATTCGATCTAAGAATAATAAAGAGGGGCTATGAGAACAATCAGCTTGCTGCAGCTGATTTTGCTTTTGAAAGTATCATCAAGTTTTTTCTGTTTCTACTCACACTTTAACCAAAGCAAATGAACAATTCGTTGTTTTACTGAAATCAATTGTCTTCTAATTTCACACAGGAAAGATTTGTTAATAGCTACATTACCAACAGTAAAACAAAACAAGCAGAATGCCTTGATCATCCAGATTTTTTAATACAAACAAAAAAAGCAACTTGCAGAAGCTTTGAAGGGGGAGGATTTCAACCACAGATGGCTGGCTGCAAAAATGGGTATCAAAAATAATGTTGACTACTAATTAACTCATGCTGAAGAAATTAAGTGCAGGCTCGGCAAATGCAAACACACTGATAAAGGAAGTTCTTATAAAATGTTCAGACTTCTCCATCTAGTATGTTCAGATGAATGAGATGGGAATCTGTATGCTGCACAGCATACAAAAACTTAACTTTTAAAACTGTTTTTGGCAGGCTTAATGCGGGGAAAACACTGAGAGCATTTACAAAATTGCACATCACTGACATATTTCCTACTCAATGGTGCTTTCGAAGGCATAAAGAAAAGTTCCTGTGACAGGCATGAATATAAGTCAGTGTTCAAAAATTTCTACAGTATGGGGAAAGGCTCTCAGATATGCCATTTTACATTTAACTTAGGCAAACCATAGAAAAATTGTTCTCTCATCTACAAGGAAGTACAAAAGTAGAAGTGTGTCACAAAGTGACTGGCTATAATTCATTCTTCTTCTCTCTCTTTTTTTTTCCTGCTACAACCACCAACCTCTAACTTTCACCAAATTATTCTGCCATAAGTAGACATGCATCTCATGGCTGAAATTATTACACCAGCAATTCTGTTACAATCCTCATCAAAAAAGGGCTTAATTCAACTTAAATTATTTACCCAAAAAATTTCATTTTTTCACTGTTCTCAAATTAAACATGGAGAAGGAAGATCTGACTGCTGCAAGTGAAGACCAGATTCAAGACCATCTAAAGAAAAGTGAAGGTGCAGAAGTCCATGGTACCTGATGAGACCCATGCACGGGTTCTGGGGGAACGGGAAGATGAAGTTGCCAAGCTGTATGCATGAGATTTGAAAATTCATGGTAGCCTGGTGAAGTTCCCACTGACTGGAGAAGGGGAAACATAACCCCCATTTTCAAGAAAGAAAAAAAAAACAAGATCCAGAGAATTACAGGCCAGTCAGCCTCAACTCTGTGCCTGGATAGGTTTAGACTAGATATTTGAAAGATATTCTTCACTGTGAGAGTAGTGAGGCACTGGTACAAGTTGCTCAGTGAGGCTGTGAATGCCCCCTCCCTGGAAGCATTCAAGACCAGGATAGATGGGGTTTGAGCAACCAGATCTAGAGGGAGGTGTCACTGCCTATAGCAGGCGGGTTGCAACTAAAGGGCTCCTTCCAACTCAAATCATTCAATGATTTTACATTGTTCTGCAGAGCACTAGCATGCTTACTTAGAAAAATAAATAAGCATTTGAAATCGTATGTTAGTCTTTTTTCTTATATTCTCCGCTGGAATCACCTGCCTCTTCCCTCTTCCGCGAACAACACTTGTGGCTTTTCTTCTGCTTCGGCAGCAGAGCCGCGCGCTTCCCAGACCCGTCGCTGCCCGTCTCTGCGGCCCGGCGCTCAGTACCCTGGTCAGCGCCACGTCGCCTGCACCCTTGATCCCAGCTGGGAGAGCAGCAATGTCAGCATGGGTGCTCCAGATGTGTTATTTTAAAGAAGGTCTTGCTCCTCAATTACACTACAGCACGCAGGAAGGAAAAACAAAACAAAGCAAAACAAAAACAAAACAAAAAAACCCACACAAAGTACGGTTTGTAAGCAGAAAATACCTCGCAAAACGATGTTCTGGACAAGCAACTACTGACAAGGGGCTGCTGAGCAGCAGTCACTCACAATCTCTGTTCCTCCATGTTATGCTCAAATTTCATTATGCTTAAAGCAATTCCCTTGATAAAACCATCTGGGAATTCCAAAACATATATGTCCCAGTTCTGCTACATAAATGCATATAAACTGCTACATAAATGCATTATGTTGCAGAAATACCTAATAGTAATCACACCCTACGGCTCTACTAAAACTCAGTTACATTGCTTCTAATTTCTAAAAATGCTAAAAGCGATCTTGCATAACTTCAGTTAGAAAGCTTATTAACACATCTTACCCATGCTCCTTTTATTAAAAGAAAAATATAGGCAACCACAACAATTTATAACAAATTTGGTTAAGTTACAAGGTTTATGAATGACAGGTATTTAAATATATTTAAATGCTGGTGTGTTTGAGCTCACACATTTTCTGGATCTTGAATGCTATTCAGCCTCCACTCCTCCTTCATGTAGCTTTCTAAAATAACTGCAAAACTGCAACTGTCAGTTGCTGACAGAAGACACATCTGCAGCTACTCTGACTTTTTAATTTTCTTGCCTATTTAAAGATTTTGGATTTGAGTTCATAATTCACTGAAATTCTCTTTTCCTTTGGGGAAAAAAAAAAATAAGGTACAGAAGCAAACAGTTACATATCAAGTCAGCAAATCACAAGTTGTGGTGAAAGGTTCCAAGTGACGTTTATTTAAAAGATATCTAGGCAAAGCTGCAGAGAAATTAAAAATAACTCTCAATCAAAATAAAGCATGCTTTTCATTACAAGAGAGCATTTTTCTCTATAGCAGAGAATTTTAAACTACTAACTAGTCTGATCAGGAGACTATACTAGCGGCTACTTAAGTAGCATCATACTCTGAAAAGCATATTTGAGTAATGAGATGCATCTACCCTCAGAAAAATCCAAGCACCTATGCCAGATTATGCTGTTATGAAAGACAAAAGTAATTAATTTCTTTTTACTAATCCTTATAACACCTTACAGACTTGAACGTACATGAAATGGACAGCAGGTCTCTGTGGCAGCTTACCTTTTCAAGAATCATTATACTCAGTGTACCTGTTGAGTAAATGTGCTGACACTGGAAACTGTACTAGTTTTATGGACTCAAGAAAGCATGGTACAGTTTTACACATTGTCTCTGCAACACAAGAGAGACCAGTAGAGAAGGGAGCTCATTATTTCATCAAAACATCCTGTCTTGAACTGTGATAAGTGGTGATGCCCTTTTACAGATCTTAAAACTAATATTAATTTTAAACATAAGAGTAATGCCACTGACTTCAGCTCACGAGTGCCTCCACTACTTGAGGCTTCAGTTCAGACTGAAAAAACATTATTATTGGTCAAGCCCTGTGATATGGAAAAGTAAAAATCCTTTAAAAAATTTCAGGAGATTTTATCTGGAAGTCAACAAAATACAAGAATGTTTTTTGTTTTTGTAAAACCTCTGCAATCCTATTCACAGTACTACTTCTCAGAGTATACATGTTTTTGTTCTCTTTCTTTTCTTGTAGGTTTCTATTTCTATACTACCCTCCTTTCTGTAAAGCCTCTCACTCTTCAAAAGAAGCTTGTTTTGTCATTTTAATCCCCCAAATCTCCACAATTTCCTAAAGTAAATAGTACTGGTTCACAGCAAACCTGTGATCAATCTGAAAGCTTATCCTTTTGCTGCAAATTTAGAACAGATAAGTACATTTACATAAACTTCTAATAACTGAAATGGGATTTAGGTGAAGGGTGAAAAAAAGATCGATTTTGAAGAAAAATACTTGAGTTTGCTCCAAAGCTTAGTTTAGGAAAAATTCCATACAAGTTACACAATTAATGTAATGAGATAAAAGAAAGAGGAGCATCCTCAGAGACTTAGAAAGACTTCTATCTTTCCTATCAAACAACCTTCTTCAGGTTAAGTTAAAAATCTGTTTGAAAGTAAACTGACAAATTTTTCTTTATGAGCATGAACAGACTCTAACTATACCTGTAATAAATCCCTTGCAATTTGGATACTACTTTGCTTTCAGGATTTTTAGGACTTCAATCAGCATTTCGAGACATTAGAAGGAAAATACAAGCTGAGAATCATAGGATGGCTTGAATTGCAAGGGACACCAAGGATCATCAAGTTCCAATCCCTATGCCACAGGCAGGGCCACCAACCTCCAGATCTGGTACTAGACCAGGCTGCCCAGTGCCCCATCCAACCTTGTCTTGAACAGGGACAGAGCATCCACAGTCTCGCTGGGCAGCCTGTTCCAGCACCTCACCATTCTCTCTGTAAAGATGATGTCATCCCCTGACATCCAATCTAAACCTTCCTTCCTTGAGCTTTAAACCATTCCTCCCTGTCCTATGATTGTCTACCCTTGTAAAAAGTTGATTCCCCTCCTTTTTATAATCCCCTGAGCACACTGATGACCTTATTAAACTATATTCAGTACAACAGGTCAAAGAAATAAATTTATTTTGAGAGCAGCCACTTGACATTTACTAACTCATTAACCTATTTGCTGTCTGTACTTTCTGAACTGTCTCTTTTTGCGTTTTTCTATTAAAAGACTGTATCTTTCACACAGTAAAAATGTGACCCTTATTAAGTAGACAGTTAAAATTGCAGAGAATTTTGCAGTTTTAAAGAAATCCTATTAATCAAACACTATTCAGTAGAACCACTTATATATTTAATAATATGTGTTCCTGATAACTCTATTAAAGTAATTTTTGTGGTGCAACTGCCTGCTCTCCACATCAGTAGCTGAACAGACACACCCAGTGAGTACCATCAAGTTTCATTTGTAATTTCAATGAGCTCTTTCATTTCCTTATGTCTTAATGAAATGTTCAAAGGGCATCTCATCTTGCTACGTACTTCACAAAACCATATGAAAAGCCTAACATTGTTACAAAAATTTCAGAATGTTTTTCATTGCGTACATAACTTTCTGTCATCTCACATAATTCTGCTGTTGGACAAACAGCTTCAGCTTTGTATACAGGCCAAAAGTAGACACGACAACAGATGCTAGCTTTACATTCAAGTTATTACATGCATGCTTGACAGCTGCATCACAGAAACACAAATGAACTGACAACAGATCAGGAAATTGAGAAGAAAAAGTAAATTTTAAAGATTGTCATAGCTGCCACTGTTTAGTTATGTGCATCTCTAACTAAAGAAGGTAATTACTTGAGTAAATGATTGGATTTGCAAACATATATATATATTGGACGAAGTTATCTCAGAATTAATCATACTAACTCGCTAATTTGCAACAGAAACTAAAGAACAAAGTTGTTCTACATGAATCAAAACAGAAGAAAACTTCAGGTCATTGCTTGAAAGCGAGTGTAGACAGACAGCCTCAGGTCTCAACAGCAAATTTAAAATTGAACACTGGTATTATAAACCACTTGAAGTTTGTTTTTATATCACCAACAGCCAGATATTTCTCAAAGTAAAAGTTGACATAATCAAGGGTTCAGTAGTGCAGTGCAGGAAAAGAAAAATGTTGCCTTACAATGTGCATGCATACTGCAGCCACATTCACAGGCCACAGGTTCATATTTTAAAAGTGATTACAAGCATTTCACTATGCTGGATTCATTTTTGTATGAATCTGAATGCCTAATACATGCCAACTAAGAAATTTAAACTGAACTTGTCAGTCAACATGCTAACCACACTTCCTCGGTGTAGCAAGTTCAGTGAAAAAATTGTACAGATTATTAAAATTGTAAAACTTTATCCTTAATGTTCAGATGTTAATGACACAGTGGTATTTCAGTTCTAGCTAGCACTGCATTATCAACAACTATTATGTTCTTCAGAACATAACAGTAAACTTTGAAGCTTTGCATTAGTACCTCCATTGCTGTGGCATTATGGCACTATTATAGGATCACATGCCTATCTGTTTTTCTCTGTGCTTCCAGAAACATCTCTTCCCTTAAAAACCGAAGATAACACATTTCTTCTGGTTTCTTTGTTAATACTTTTTCCTCTCATTTTGCCTTTATTAATAATAATAATAATAATAAAAATACAGTCCTTTCCCTTCCTAACACTTAGAATAGTAAAAGCTCTAGAACAGCCAATTTTTTCTGAATTACAGATAGAAAAAAAAATGTTCCCATATTCAGAGAAGCAGAATGACCCAGGAAAGATTGCAATGAAAGTTCAAGAAATTGAAATCTCATATTCAGAGCGGAGTAATAAAACCATAAATACAACTAAAACCTCCTAGTACGATCTCTCTTAAAAGATTAATTGTATTTTGGAGAATTCAGCTTTTAAGGAGAGCAAGCTTTTCAATCTCTCAATATCAATTTTTCCTCACTTCTAGAAATGCAAACAAAGTAAGAAAATTATTGCCAAGAAGAATAGCATTTTTGTCAGCTTCTTAATATAATCTATATAATCTATGTTTGTTTGTGGGGTTTTTTTTTTCATGGAATCTAGTTCCCTGAGTTTATTTGGGAATGTTATCCAATGTAGGTATATGTCCAGTACAAATACTAACAGACTGTTCAGGAACAGAAGAAAATCTCTCTATTTATGATCAGCATATCCTTCCATTTTTGAACAATGTCCACAAACTGTCCACTCTTTAGTCTAAATGCATTTGTAACAAAGTCTATACTATTGTTCACCTAGACCTTAAAATCCTTAAAAAGTGTTTCCACTGACCAACTTAATTCAATATTTTATTGTAGTTGACAGGTCTACACTACAAAGGATCATATTTGGAACTAGATCATCTTAAAGGTTTCCTACAACCCAAACCATTCTGTGGTTCGATGATTTATGAAGCAATTAGTGTCTTTCCTGTTTCAAACGTAAGGTAGAGATTGGTACCTCACTAAATGAAAGTCTTTTCAACATTACATTTCCAACAACAGCCAAATTTAAAACTTACCTCCGCTGTACAATCTTCCACACTACTATTAATGAGTAATTAATATTTTTATTAAAGTAATTTAATTAAGTGAACTTTAATAAAACACATACAATCTTCACAGCGTGAATTTGTCAGTTTTAATATTCCTGAGCGTACAGAGGTGGAGCAGCAGGATCAGGATTAACAACAGAACAAGTGAGGAAGCCAAGGAACCATTCATGCCTGTACCACTGACCTTAACTGTCACATGATAATTATTTTATTTCTTATTTCTTATTTCTCAAAATAGTCTTTTGCCGAGAAAAAAAATCTTAGATCACTAACTATAAAAACTTTGAATAAGGCAGTGAAGAAGCTGAGCAGTTTGTCTGTAACCTACATTCAACACGATAAACAATGTACACACTTCCTGAACATCATGTGTTTTCACAAAATCAACAGAAAAAGGTTGCATACATGCACAAGGCATAATAAATCACAAACTGAACACTGGATTCACTGTTTTTAAGTCAACCTCTGTAAGTTAGAACTCAAGCAGGCAAATGTGCAGAAAAAGAGTGGAGACCTGTCAGAAAACACATCTATCCACAGCAATGCAAACTATCCCAAGGCAGCATAGGAACAGGGAAGTATAATAAAACATTGACTAAATTGGACTCTTCCTTGACTACTGTGAAAACAAACAAACAAACAAACAAACAAATAAATAAATAAATTCAGAATATCAAGCAAAACAGAAATTAAACAAATCGTATCACTGGTTATTACAAAAGGGAAAACAAAAACAAAACAAAACAAAACAAAAAACCAAAAAAAATGGCTTGCAAGGCAACAAATTTTAATGGTGAATTGTAACAGTCATATCAAAGGCAAGGAGAAGTTACACAATGAAGAGCAGACCTGGCATCCTACTTGGTACACAAGGAAAGCGACCATGATAAAACCTCCACAAGACACAAGTTTAATTTCTTTCCTACACTCACAGTTTCACTGTCTGAATGAACAGAAGAGTTGCTATTTTAACAGCTTAACACTAAGAAAAGCATTTACCAGAGAGTACCTGAATAAATTAGATGCTATCAAATTAATTAGTTTTTGTGAATTTTACCTTAACATATTAATAGAAAGATCTGAAGACATTTCAAAGCCATCACTGGCAATACTTGATAACTCAGGAGAAAACAGTGAGGGAGTAGAAGACTGGATGACAGTCAGACTACTGTTGCCTTGAAAAAAAAAAAAAAAGAAAAAAAGAATACAACAGAAACTAGAGTTCAGGCAGCATTACAGCCTGAAGAAATTGAGAAGAAATGTCAGGCAAACTATCTGTCAACACCAGAGAATGAGAAGGAAATGTTGGGCAACCAACTTGGATTTCTGGAGAACAAATCAGTATCAAATTGAAACTTACTTTTCCATTGTAGCAGATCCCACTACTGATGGAGGCAGCACCAATAATGCTGCACTCCTCACATTCACTAAGCCTGTGACACTGTCTCACTCGGCATTCTCAGAAATAATACAGCCAGTGTAGGACAAAACGCTAAAGGAACAGCGCAACACTATAAACACCATCACATAATAGTTCCAAACAGTCTGACAGTTAAAAATAGTTACAATTTGTTCCAATTGATAGATGTATCATCCATCAGTTTTGTGTCTGCTTCCATGTCTAATGCTGCTCAGTGTTTTCACTGAGAAGACAATTAATAGATAGGTGGCTTAGGCTATTAGTAGAATCATAGAATCATAGAATCACAAGGTTGGAAACGACCTATAAGATCATCTAGTCCAACCGTCATCACACTGCCACTGCTACCACAAGCACTAAACCATATCTCCTTAGTAGATCTCATATCCTCCTTAGTAGATAAGGAGGATAAAAACATGGTACCATGTTTGTTGTTTGTTGTTTTCATTTTTAAACGTGGATACTACAAACTGGGAACATACAAGAATTAAAAAGCTCAGCAGGCTAGACTGATTGGGAAGATCTCTCCCCAAGCAACTAACACTAAAAGGTACAGATACCTTCCTGAGCCAAAGTGAATCACTGCTCTCCAGATGGAGCTACCTAACACAAACAGTCTCCTGACAACAACATGCCCTCTTCAACGCAGAAGCATATCTGGAGACAGCTGAATATATTTCATTTTCAGTTATTTCATTTTTAGAGAAGAAAAAAAAAAGGTCCCAAAGCAACTGTATTTATTTTTGCCTCAACAGTTTCTCACAGGTACTTCTCTACCGTGTACTTCTTAATTGGCTACTGATAGTAAAAGAAGCTAGCCCAAACTTCCAAGTTTCAGTTATGTTTCATGGTGCTGTTTGGGTGTGCGTATGTTTAACTGCAGATCTGCTACAAGAAAACAGTGGTTGTGAACCCTCTCTTGTAAAGTCAACCAAGCTAATGCATTAATATTTTTATATTTCATAATTTCAGCTTCAGCAGCTGCTCCTACGAAACTCTGTCAGAAGTGTAATTGATTGGAATATGTCTATGTCTGGACACAAGTTCACACTGAAGTGCTTTATTATAGCAGCTCTCCCACTCTCTTACTAGAGAAAAATGTTTTTATTAAGCTAAAAAAGAAAGGATTAAATTAAAAATAATTAGAGAACAAAAAATCACATTAAAATCAACCATAAGACTCTTCTAGTAAAATTGATATAATGCCATTCCATAGTATAATTTCATCTGTTTGGTAGCAAGACAGTCCACACAATCTTCATGTATAAGATTACATTATTCAGTGATTTGATGCTACTGTTTCATTTTCAATTCTGATAGCTTATTTAGGCCTTTTATCCTATTCAGTATAATTTAGTACATTACTCAATCTGGAAAGATAAGACAGGTGAGTTGATCTGATTTGCTTCACTAATATTTTTTGAAATGGATACACAAAACTGCACTTACGTATCAGCTCTAGTCAGGCAAACAGAACTCATCCAACAGTCAGTAGTTTACGGGCTGGTTCGGCCCGGTTCCATGACTTGTGGGGTGGAAGGATCTGCAGATCCGCACCTCCAGAAAGGGGAAAAAAGGGACACTGAATAATTAAAAGCAGCAGCAATGATCTGAGGAGAAGCAAACTAATTTACTAAATATGGAATTGGAATGCAAGATAACACACTATCATACAATATAGTTAGAATTGAAGTTAACAAATCAAATACAATGAGAGGAAGTGTCCAAATGGTGGAAAGGTCTCACCATTAATTACTCTGCGGTGAGATGCACAGTCGGGGCGAGTAGCAGGGAGGAGAGCTAAAGAAAAAAGGACCATCAGGTAACCTTGAAAGGAGTTGTATCTCCTCTCTGACCACAAAGTGTTCTGGGGTATGTAGTTCTTCTCTTCTGGACAGATGCCCAGAACTGGAGCATTAATTCCTTAACTCCCAGTGTACTATGTGATGTTATGATGTGGAATGCCAATAACTAAAAATCATAAAACCACGACAAACAGGAAAGAGTTTACATTACAGCTCTTGGAAAGGTGCTGCACAATTTCTCTGAGCATATTATGGTCTAATTCATTTCTTACCGTGATCTGAAAATTGCATTTGTTTTATTCCTACTGACAAGGCATCCTCTACTGTTAATGGAAGTACATTCAGAAGGTTCTCTCTGACCCCGCCAAGACTTTTATCCTACTGAAGCTGGAAGCCAATTAAGAAGTACACTGTAGGTTTTTTTAGGATCTTCACAAGCCATATTTTCCTTTAATATGCTTTACATTCAAAAGCTTCAACGAATGGTAAGTACTAAAGCTAAAGATCTGATGTCAGTTAGTTCCACATAAATGACATAATATATTCAATTACTTGAAAATCATCAGTTACCATTAAAAAAACAAAAAGAGTTTCCAATCATATTTCATGGACAATTTCTCTGAGCATATTATAGTCTAATTCATTTCTTAATGTGATCTGTGAAAATGCATTTGTTTTATTCCTACTGCCAAGGCATCCTCTACTGTTAATGGAAGCACATTCAGAAGGTCCTCTGTGACCCCCCCCAAGACTTGGGGTTCCTGGTGGAGGAGAAGCTCTACATGAGCCAACAGTGTGCACTTTTTACTATCAGCTGGAGTCATTCAGATGAATGCATCCAGCAATCACGTTGCCTTGCTGTCTTTTGCAACTTTTGTGACTATTAAAAGATTCAGTTTTCTGTTTTCTACTGACAGTAGGAATTCAAATTCCCTACTGCTTTATTAGCTTAGAGTTTCAGAAAATCTTCAGACAGTGTGCACTTGCAGCCCAGAAGGCCAACTATATCCTGGGCTGCATTAAAAAAGGGATGGCCAACAGACAGAGGGAGGTGATTGTCCCCCTCTACTCATCTCTTGTGAGGCTCCATCTGGAGCACTGCATACAGGCCTGGGGTCCCTAGTGCAGGAAGGATGTGGAGCTCTGGAGCGGGTCCAGAGGAAGGCCACTGAGATGATCAGAGGGCTGGAGCACCTCTCCTGTGAGAAACGGCTGAGGGAACTGGACTTGTTTAGCTTGGAGAAGAGAAGGCTCTAGGGAGACCTCATTGTAGCCTTCAGTACTTGAAGGGAGCGTATAAACAGGAGGGGGTATGACTGCTTACGAGGGTAGACAATGATAGGACAAGGAGAAATGGTTTTAAGAAACGGGGGAGGTTTAGGTTAGATATTAGGAGGAAGTTTTTCACCCAGAGGGTGGTGAGGCACTGGAACAGCTTGCCCTAGGAGGTTGTGGATGCCCCATCCCTGGAGGCATTCAAGGCCAGGCTGGATGTGGCTCTGGGCAGCCTGGTCTGGTGGTTGGCAACCCTGCACATAGCAGGGGGTTGGAACGAGATGATCATTGTGGTCCTTTTCAACCCAGGCCATTCTATGACTCTATGATTCATACTACCAAAATAAATAAATAAATAAAATAAAAAATCTAGTGTAACCTCACACTTGCATCTTTAATTCAGGTTGAGAATGTAGCTATTGTATGGGCAAATTAACACCAATGGACTTTAGAGAAAGGTAACATTCCACGGGCTGTTGAGGAACTTCAGGATAACAGCAACTTTGTGCCTTCCCTTTGGAAAAAAAGAAACAATGAGAGCTTCATTGCTTCTTATATGCATTTCTTCTTCCCTAAAATAATCACTGGCAGACTTGTATTACACATACACCTTCACTTGCAACTGCTTTGCACTTCTAAATGCCACGTATGTGAAAAGTCTTGTAACAGTTTTCAGAATTGTATGTTTGGTCTCCCCAAATAACTCAAAGAGCCCTATGTAACAGAAACAGTTGTCATTCCTACAGGAAATTTGGCCAGTAGGAGGAAGAGAACAACGGAACCAATGCATAGGAGGAACAGTCATTTAAATATGCAGAGCGTGGAATAAAGTCCTTACTGCTAAAGAGGTGAACAATGAATTTACTACAGATATAAAGCAGAATAGAAAAGTCTATTTTCTGAGAACCTGAAATCCATTTAAGTAACTGACTTTAATTACAACAAAAGTGCCAGCCCAGGCAATCATTCATACGAATTCAAGACAACTTTCAAGATATCACGTTATTTCATTGACTGATGGTGAGACGGGAGAACGTGCTGAAGTCAGTTTTTAAAGTTGAATTTACCACATTTTGAAAAGTTAAATGAATGTATGTTTTATTTTATTTTTGCTGTGAACCGAGCTGTGCATACTACTAGGGTCAATATTTAAACAAAACAAAACAAAACAAAAAGATATTCTACTATAAAAGCTTCCATTTTTTTCCTTTAAAATACAGTATTCTTCTTATGTTACATGTATATTAAAGACAAAAATACATCAGCTTTTTTTCATGATGTCTGTAATAACAGTTACCCTCTCCCTGGGAATTAAAGAGCACTCTCCTTTCTACAACTTTTATGACTAAAGCTTCAGAAAATTGCAATGGTTCCGGTGGTAGATTCAGCTCGTACTTTGTGCAGAAATTAAAAGATCAATGAAAAGAAATCATAATAACAATCCCAATGTTGTCAGAGTTCAATCCTATGAATCCCAGTCACAAAAGTTTGCGATGTCAATTACAACTTTTCATATTTCACATAAATTTTCAAGCTTAGATTAAGCTGTTCTGGAAGACTGTCTGACACACAAGAATCGTCTTAAGGAGAGGTGTGTTTAAAACATGTATTTTGCACTGGAGTTTGAATTCCAATCATTGCCATAATGACATACTACCGGCTCACTTTAGTTACATGGCAGGTAAATCCTGACATGAGTACTTGCTCAAGGTAGAGTCCTCCATGAAGTTCAACAGAACACAAAAACCAGAATGTTAATGAATTACATAATGCTTGTTTTGCTTACCAATCTCCTATTCAGATTTTTAAGAACAGCTGATTTTACAACAGTAATTTTCCTTTTGGAGTGAATGACAATATTAATCTCTAAATGAACTTGAGATCAGATTAAAATGTACAGATTCCCAATAGCAAGCAAAAATCAAGGTTGCAGAAAAGGCAAAATCAGGGATAACAGGCTTCTGGAAGGCTCGCTGAAATACTTAAAGATGAAAAAAACCATATTCCCACAGTTGCTTTTATCTACACTGCTCACAGAATCATAATAGGGCAGCTAGGATGCAATGAACGCACAGTCAGATTGTTTACATTCAATAACTCTATGAGCATCTGTGATGTGGAATATATAGTTTACACATTAACATATATAATTGTCATGGTATTGTGGATTGTTATCGGTATTCCATATCATAACATTATGCTATGCACTGGGATTTAAACAGTTAATGCTGCAGCTTCAGTCTCAGAAAAGAAGAATAAACAAGGATTCCCAGAAGACACTGCTTTTTCATATCTGTCCTCCGGGAAGAGGAGAAGACAAAATTGGCTGGAAGTCATGAGATAATCTCTTTGCTCCCTGGCAGATCAGACTAAGAACTTCAGTTTTCAGAAACTTTCTCTCTTGTTTATTGATTTATTAGCTTCAATCCTAATTAATTTGTATTTCACTGCTAAAATTTGTAAACTAAGATGGTTTTCCTCCTCAGATCACTGCTGCTGGTTTTTTTTTTTTCCCCTTCGTTTCTTTTCCCTTCTTTTCCTTTTGGACCAGGGGGCTTGTGGGCCTGCTGTCCCCTGTCATGGACACAGATCTAGAAATAAAAACCGTGACAATAATTATCTCTGTTCTGCATACACAAACTTAAAAACTGAAGATCAGAGGATGATTCTGCCTGTGGCTAGCAGTCATGTCCAAACTTTTGAATTGTATACAATTAATTTACACAAGTAAGTCTTCTTTTGCATCATCCATCCATATCTCCATATCATATTGAGAGGCAATGAACTTCTTGCTGTCTTAATATGCTTTGAAATATTTCACAGACAGTAAGAAAACAAGATTTTCTTATAAATCACATTATTCACATGAAGACCCTAAGAGGACACACAACATGAGAGTTTGACTGAAGGCCGACTTTTACTAGTAATTGCAGACTACAACTATGAAAATAAATTTGACAATCTAAAAGGAGATATGGAATCAGAAAAACGCAGACATGGAAGGAGTCACATAGATCTGCAGCATCTCCTCTGACATCTTTGTACTGGGTGGGAAAGGAAGTACTGCAGACAGCACCAGCTGGGATGATGACAGCACCTCAGAAGTTTCCATGCCTGGAGAATCCCTGGTAAGGGGGAGCACAGACAATCCCTGATGGAGTTAAACATGCCTTCAGAATTTGACATCTGGCCGGGCACGGGGGAAAGTAATGCACCTCCTGGGCTCGCTGGCTTAGGGCCAAAACAGCTTGCACCAGATGAGTCAACTAGGTAAAACTTAAAATGCTCTGTCTACCATACCTAAAAGATCTCAAAAGCAGTTTAGACCTGCAGCTTCAAACACTCTTCAGAGAGAGGTTTTGTCTGAAATCAGAATGCTATATCATCCATCATTGATACAAGCTGGGACTAGCACTTCCAAAGAAAAACAAATCTTACATTAGGCTTCAGAATGTGTCCATCCATTTCATTTTCAGTTCTGTATACTCTCTGAAAGTTCCCTTTCATCTGCCACTACAAGGTACCATAAAAGTCATTACACTTGAATAATTTTTAAGTTACCTTCTCATCCATCTGAGGGTGTCTGAATGTGTGTGCATGCTCATGCATTCACATGAATTGCAGCAAGTTCACAACAGCAACTCTTAAATTATCATCATAGAATCATCGTGGAATCATAGAATCTTTAGAGTTAAAAAGAACCTTTAAAGGTCATCTAATCCAACTCCCCTGTAACGAACAAGCTATTGTCACAGCTAGATCAGGTCAGGGCCTATTCAGGTTGCCCAGGACCTGATCCATTCTCACCTTGAAAGTCTCCAGTGACAGGGCATCTACCAGATCTCTAGGCAACTTGTTCCAGTGGCTTTTTTCTTATAGCCAACCTAAATCTGTCCTCTTTGAGGTTGAAGTCATTTCTCCTTGTTCTACCAACACAGACCATGCTGAAAAGTCTGTCTCCTTTCCTGTAGCACCCCTTTAGATATCCAGGGGATAAAGACTGCTATCACATCACCTATTCATGGATAATTCTAAGCAGTTCTGCACTATTAGTTTCAGTCAATACTTATTTACTTTACTTCCAGGCAGTTAAACAACATTGATTTTTCTTCTACAGCAGAACTGATACTGTAACGTACGGTCATCAAAGAATGTTAACACAAGGAAAGAATGAATTAGTAAGATAAAGAATCAGCAGCCAAAATTACTGACTAGTAAATACTAAGACTCTCCTTATGAGCGAGGCTAGAAAAAAGAAATTTAAACATGAATTTCACTGGCTAATGATATTATTTTTTCCAGCCATTCAGTCACACATGCTTTTCTTAAAAGCTACACAAACAAATTGTTATCTGAATCATTTCCAGTACCACTGGAAAAAGTCTTGCATTGATGTATGACTTCTAATTTTCATTCACAATCTCTATACCAAAAACAACATGTAAGTACTATTAGCTTCAAGTTTAATTTTTAACTCTTTGCTTCCTAAAATGTTCTATCCCTTGATCAGTTCACCAAAAAGGCAGATGAACTGACTAGTCACAACATGTGACTAGTCACAAACCCTTGTTCACCTTTAGCCATACAGGTTTCTTCTTGGAAGAACTTAACAGTCACTAACACTATGTGAATGTATGCGAAAGACATAAAACTATGCAAAGACCTTCACCATGCCCAAACTGTAGTAAAAGACAGCAGAAAGAAGGCATATGATGAAATATCACAAAGATGAAGGGCAGTCATCTACTACTGCCTCACTTCTCCCTTAGAATTTTGACTGACAAGCACTTGCCCCAAAAGAAAGGCAGGAGGACAACCTCTTGCCTGTCATTCACTGAATGACAAATAATGCTTTGAAGACAACCTCTACAACATTCTGCACAATATCAGCATAACACATTGAAAACATAACACATTGAAACACATATAAAAGGAGAAATAGCTTCAATGGACAAAGAGAAGGCTGAGGTACTGAATGAGTTCTTTGCCTGGTTACCACTGGCAGTCAGGATTCTAGTATTTTTCATATCCCTGAGCCCTGCAGCCCTAAAACCTCTACGTGGGGACCGGAGTGGTAAATTCCCTCCCACTGTGAGGACAGAGCGAGTCCAAGACTGCCTCATGAGACTGAATGTGTACAAGTCTATGGGGCTGGATGGCGTGCATCTCAGGGTTCTGAAGGAGCTGGCTGAGGTGGTTGCTGAGCCACTGTCCACCATATTTGAAAAGCAGTGGTTGTCAGGTGTGGTCTCAGATGACTGGAGGAAGGGTCACGTCACTCCCATTTACAAGAAAGGGAGCAAGGAGGACCACCAGAACTACAGGCCGGTGAGTCTCACCTCTGTGCCTGGGAAGATCATGGAACAGATCATCCTGGATGACGTGCTTGATCACTTGAGGAAAGGGCGTGTGATCCATGACAGCTAGCATGGCTTCACCAGAGGAAGGTCATGCTTGACCAATCTGGTGGCCTTCTGTGATGGAGTGATGGCATCAGTGGACAAGGGGAAAGCAACCAATGTCATTTACCTGGACTTGAGCAAGGCCTTTGACATGGTCCCCCACCACATCCTTATCTCCAAATTGGAGGATGTGGATCTGATGGATGGACCACTCGATGGATAAGAAACTGGTTGAAAGGCCGCAGACAGAGGGTGGTCATCAATGGCTCTATGTCCAGGTGGAGGCTGGTAATGAGCGGCGTCCCCCAGGGGTCTGTCTTGGGACCGGTGCTCTTTAACATCTTTATCAATGACATCGATGACGGAATCGAGTGCACCCTCAGCAAGTTTGGTCATGACACCAAGCTGAGTGGTGTGGTTGACATGGTGGAAGGAAGGGATGCCATTCACAGGGACCTCAACAGGCTAGAAAGGTGGGCCCGGGTGAATCTGATGAGATTCAACACGGCAAAGTGCAAGGTTTTGCACTTGGGCCAGAGGAATCCCAGGCATCCAGACAGACTGAGAGGAGCGGTCCTTGAGAGCAGCCCTGCAGAGAAGGACCTGGGGGTCTTGATAGATGAAAAGCTTAACATGAGCCAGCAGTGTGCTCTTGCAGCTCAGAAAGCAAATGGTATCCTGGGCTCCATCAGAAGAGGGGTGGCCAGCAGGGACAGGGAGGTGATTGTCCCCCTCTACTCTGCTCTTGTGAGGCCCCATTTGGAATACTGTGTCCAGGTCTAGAGCTCCCAGTACAAGAAAGACAGAGAGGTGTTGGAGAGGGTCCAGAGGAGTGTCACAAAGATGATCAGGGGACTGGAGCACCTCCCCTGTGAGGACAGGCTGAGGGAGCTGGGCTTGTTCAGCCTGGAGAAAAGAAGGCTGCAGGGTGACCTCATTGCAGCCTTTCAGTACCTAAAGGCAGCCTACAAACAGGAGAGGAATCAACTCTTTGAAAGGGTAGATAACAGCAGGACAAGGGGAAATGGTTTGAAGTTGAGGGAGGGAAGATTTAGGTTGGATGTCAGGGGAAAGTTCTTTACAGAGAGTGATGAGGTGTTGGAACAGGCTGCCCCGTTGTGGATGCCCTGTCCCTGGAGGTGTTCAAGGCCAGACTGAACGGTGCCCTGGGCAACCTGGTCTACCATTAAATGGGGAGTTTGGGCCATGGATGTGGCAGGAGGGTTGGAGCTTCATGATCCTTGAGGTCCCTTCCAACCCTGGCCATTCTGTGATTCTGTGAAAAGCAGATGCACTGTGATTTTAAAATTCTAATTCTTAAGAACGGAACTGTTCTAGAGTTGATGTTGGATAAAGTGAAGTTTTACCTGTAACAGAACAGAAGATAAATGGTAAATATTTTTCAAACCAAAGATTCTACAAATTGATGACAAAGAAAAGAAGCAGAACAGGTCATGAAATAAACAGATAAAATGAGCAATTGTATGTCATCAGCACCAGCTGGGACTCACTCAGCACTTTAAGTGAAATTCATGGATGAAGAAGCTCAAAAAGTGTTCTGCAACATCTTATAAAAGCATCTTAGCCCTCTTATGTATGATAGAAACAAATCTTACAAACATTTTTATAAGGCTTCTGAGAGGCACCTGGAGAACTATATGCTTACTTCATGTTGGCCAAGTCATTCAAAGCTTTAGGCATAGGATCAGGGGATTTATGGGTAAATATCAGTATAATACTGGATCAGTATTCTTACATGCTTGCCCTTTTTTTATGTAACTTCGTATGTTATTTGCTTCTTGCTACAGCTGCAAGCAGGCTATTGACCTTGACTCACCTCCAATTCAACCCAGTGCAGCTGTTGTTACACTGTTAAAGTTCAACAAATCTAGAACTACAAGATCATTTTACACTTATATGAGAAATCTATGATGTTTGCTCCAAAAGTAATATCTTCTATATTAGTATGTTGGCCCACAATGTCAGAGTCAGACATTGGTGGTGTGGCAGTAGAGGCTGAGTCTTCCCACCAATATTCCCTTACATTCTGTGGCTGTGTGACAGATGGCAGCAGAGGGGCATCCTGACAAAACAATGTCTCACATGGAAGCGCACATGAAGCAAAAGTGCATCACTGAAATGCAGAAAAACTGCATTTATTGACATTCTTTGATGCCTGCTGAGCGTTTATGGAGTCCAAACAGTGGGATGAGCATAGAGAAGAGTAGTTGGTTTGTTTCAACAGTGGCAATGGTAACACTTGGTCACCTCTACTGGTGCAGATTTTTACAGCACAGCATGCAGACTCTTGCTCATCACCAGTGAAAATACAGAACTAATAGTGGTGACTATGTTGAAAAAATGGTGTTGCTGAGATTTTGCTCTGTCAAACAGTATTTGTGTAGTTTCCATGGAATCATTACTTTCAGAGTAGCCTACATATATGCACATACTACTCAATCTATAGAAGATGGGATTTCTAGGTGAGACTGAGATTTTGAAATGACTCTGAAAATAAAGCTTACTGTTTCTAGATAAGATGTTTCCAGAAATACCAGCATGAAGCAGAGAAAGCTTATCCATCCTACCACTCAAGTTACTTTTTATTGAAAGCCAAATGTAAGCTTTCCTTAAATACCACAAAAGCATATACAGTGTGCTACGTACTCATCTCTGACAGCAACAGCCTCAATTTGTATACATTTTCCATCAGTCAAACATTAACAATGTAGAAGAGCACAACATCAGCCACCAAAGAGATTCTGATTTTAATTTTAGATAAGAACGTGACCAGGACAAGTTGTCTGATCCCTTATTGATGTCAACAGATCAATACTGAACTTTTGTATCTATCAACAAAAGGATGCTAAGAACTCTCCCAAATCATCAAAATGATCCCTGATATCATGGGCAACTATGTCATAAAGCCTCCTCCAGACAATGATCATATACAAATTTTGCACACACTTCCTGGGTCACCTGTCTGTATTGAAAAGGCTGTTACAGAACTGCAGATGTCTAGACATTTTCTCCTAGACTACATTTATTACTGTAACCACAGTCAAGTTACTTCCCTTCCCCTCTGCCTGCAGGAATAGTCCTTTAATTTAGGTGAAATATTCTACCTCACAGGTGTGATTCTCTGCTGGAGAACTATCATCACCTTTCCCCAGCACCATCTGCTCCTAGCCCAACTCCTCCACAGTATGTTTGCAAATGATAAAGTTTACAGATAAGTTTAAACCAGATTTTTCATAATACACATGAAGGGTAGCATTTTATATCTCTGTTGCCATCAGTCACTTTCTACATCTGTGATTACTATGCTGTATGAAAATCAAGGACAAATCAGGATCTCAAATACATAAATTTCAAGTGCCATTTAGAAACACACTATTTTTCATTTTTGTTTGACAGAGTTACTGAATCTGAGTCCTTCTACATTCAGGAATGATGAATTTGATCTAAATTCCTAAAATGGGAAGAGGAAAATGGGAAATCTATCCAAGTAATGAAATTTAATCACTTATTTCTCTGAAACATCAAGATTTTGTTAAACTTTCTGACTAGCATACGAATTATATCCTGCTTGGCATTTACTTCAGGAAGATAGATGCAGAATGACCAATTTCTCAGCTTCTGAATCTGCACCCATGAAATACAGTGGACAATATTTCTTCCTCTCTGCATAAACTAGATTGAGATTGTTTTCTAAAAGAAAGTATTAGGTGCTTAGGGAAAGGGGAAAATAGTCCTAGACTCTTCTAACTGAAAGGAGCAAGGAGTTACTAAAATAAAGTGAAACAGATTCAACATTGGTATGGGAAATACAGTAAGAATTCTGATCATTACACTATTGCAGTTTAATTGAAATAATGGGGAACATTTTTATAACAGTTCTGTGCTGGTTGGGATTTCTCTCCCTCGCAAGGAAATTTGCCTATGCAATCTAACCTACAACAAAAGTTTGTCAGCTCTTCATTACTTCAGTGTCATTTTGTTCCAACATGCACATTTGAACTATATTATTTTGGTTTGCTAGATAATCTACTTAGTAATTTCATTAGCAATTTTGGCAGAAACTTAGAAGTATACTAACTCAACTTGACGATGAAGGTGGGAGGCACTGGCAATGCAAGAGAAGGCTGTGTTATAAGAAAGGAAGAACTATACTGCCCGGGGATTGGTAGCAAAAGGAATGGGGAAAAGATTAACAGTGTTAAATGCAAGTTCAGCCACTGCAGACAAATAACAGGAATTTTGCTGTAAGACAGAAGTTTTGTCAGCCACAAAACGGAAATGAAAATGGAACAACCGAAGTTTGGGCAACAAACAACTAGATGACTATAAACAACCAAGATAACAGCTGTGAGAAGGGCAAATTTGATCTTATCCTGTTCAGTAATATTTATTGTTCTTCTTAAAAAGTATTAGAATTTTATGACTGTAGTCAGTAGAGAAATGCAGCTTCTGCAACATCCCTCCTGTTCCAACAGGAGCTCATGTTGTATGAATGTATCATGGTTTTGTTGTTTGCTATTGATATTCCACATCATAAGATTATACTGGGCATCAAAGAGTTAATGCTGCAGCTACAGTCTCAGAGAAGAATAAACCACAATTCCCAGCAGACTCCACTTTTTCATTTTCATCTTCCAGGGAGAGGGAAAAATAGAACTGACTGGAAGTCACAAGACAATCTCTTTGCTCCCTGGCAGATCAGACTAAGAACTTTGGTTTTCAGAAGCTCTCTCATTTATTTGATTTATTAGCTTCAATCCCAATTAACTTCTATTTCACCACTACAATTTGCAAACTAAGTTTGTTTTCCCCCTCAGATTATTGCTGCTGTTTTTTGTTGTTGTTGTCATTGTTGTTTTCCCTTTCTTTCCTTTCCATTTCCTTCCCCCTTTACAGCCAGTGGGCTTGTGGGACCACTGTCCCCCAGTCACAGACAGATACAGAGATAAAAGCATGACAAAATGCTGCTCCGCTTTTGGTATAGCACATAAAATGCAGTGCAAAGAGGAGTCACATACAAGATGAAAGCAGGAAAAGCAAACATCTGTATTAATACCCTCATTTGACACCACTGTACAACCGATCCTAAATCTGGAGAATTTGATCGCATATCTTTAATAACCAATAAATGCAAAATGGGAAAATGTTCATAAAATTTCATTCAAAATTGTTGAAAAGTTCTATGCCATGAAACAGCACATTATTCCTACCCTTCTGGTGCTTTAAAATAAGATAAAGTAACTGAAAATAAAAACAACTGCTAATATACTGAAATTCATTGTGGTACGGAAAACCTGTAGTTTCTCAGCTCTGCCTATTCACTCTTATAAGTATTTGTATACTCAGATAAAACAAGCTGTAATAGATATGACCCTCCAGCATGAAGTGTGGCCTTCCAACATTTATATGCCATTGTGTATACCACCCTTCTGCTCACCATTGTTCTGTCTGCAAATTCATGTGGGTTGTGAGTAGTAAAGAACACAATGAAATGGTCTCATTATGCATTCAGCACAGTTAGAAGGCATGGTTTATAAAAAGCACTAAGTCAAATTACTTTAACATGGTAAACATCTGGTAAACATTCATTGTATTCATTGACAAACATAACCACTTCACAAAATATAGACTGACAGTAGAGAAACTCTATTTTAAAAATAAGTTTCACTGGCTTTAATTTATATGGTCATCTGCAAGTTCAATTCTAATATGATTATTTCTATCATAAAAGATGTTTCATCTTATTTCAAGCCATGTAGAAATAGACTGTGAGATGGTCCTGGTTTCTTTCCTTTTTAATACACAAGTGTTGCAAGAATAATAAAAATAGATGAAGCCAGCTGAAATGACTTTAAGGTAACTTGGGCTATAGCTTTAGCTAGATCAGCCAAAGATTCAAATGGTCAAAAAAACCACTGTTCTGCTGAAGAAGAGAAGGCAGAGGAGACGACTCAGGTTGTTTTGTCATTTGAAATGAATGATTCTCTAGAAATAGAAGGGTATTCTTTCTCTGCTACTGCCAATCGAATAAACTCCATGAGCAAGTTCTCATAGTAATAAATGTGTTTTTCACTCGGTTTTATTTGTGTTCCACCTTCTTTTTAGCATCTAAGGTATGAATTATGCATGGAAATGGATGTGAATTTAAATTAAAAAAATAATTTACCTGTATATTTATTATGATGGAGATGGGTTTCATGTCCATGAGAGTGAGAATGAAAAGCATGCCAGTGAATTTCAGGGTGCCTCATTCAATGAAAATTTCCCACTACATATTGACCCAATTCGGCAACTGATCTGTGATCCTACTCATACACAGACTTAGTTTCATCTGCAAGTTCAAATTCTCTTCTGGTTGTATTTAAGATATTCTCAAATTAAATTTATCAATTTCTCCTCTTCCTGCAGGAAACAAAATCAATGTACTGCTGCCTTTTTAGCATCAAATGCGCTGCTCCAGAAGTAGCAGTTATTTGTTGTTACAAGAATATTTTATCAAGACTAGCCTCAGCTTTGTCTTTCAATTTAAATCAATTTCCTGCTAAGACGACCAAAATATAGTGAGTGAATGCTGCACTCCCTAAACACTTGCAACACCTGCATTTCACGTCTGGTTGCAAAGAACAAATCAGAGTGGGGGGAACAAGTCTGTTTGTCATCTTTTTTCATCTGGACACCCAAAACCTGAAGTCACTGAAAAAATATCCTAAGTTATTTTCTAAACGGTCATCACCATACACCACATAAGTGTTTCACCTTGAGTACTGTGTGCAGCTTAGGGAATCAAACTACAAGAAGGACAGGAAGTGATATGAGAGCCCTTCAAAGGAGGGCTACAAAGACAGGGGAGGGTCTGAATGGGAAGACCAGGGCAGAGGAGCTGAGCTGAGGCCTGATGGTGACTGCAACTCCTTACATGGAGCGAAGGGCAGTGCTGAGCTCTGCTCTGTGTGACAGTGACAGGGCCCGAGGGAACAGCATGGAGCTGCGTCAGAGGAGGGCAGCAAGGGGTTAAGGACAGGGGCTGCACCAAGGGCGGTGGGCATGGGATGGGCTGCACAGGGCAATGGGCACAGCCCCAAGTGTCCAAGTCCAAGAAAAACTTTGGATAATGCTATCAGATACATGGTTTGAATTTTAAGTGGTCCCATGTAGAGCCTGGAGTTGGACTCAGTGATCTTTGTGGGTCACTTCCCACTCAGAATATTCTGTGCTTCTAAAAAGTGTTACAAAAATCAGCTTTTCAACCCTTCTCATTTTAATTTTAGTAAGCTAATCAGCCAGAAAAGCATGAAGGCTTGAAGAGAATTTAGAGAGATAGATTGCTTGCTGTCCATACAGCAAAAAAGAACCGGGTGAGATGAATACAGCAAAGCTAGAAGGTAAAAACATCCATGCACACCCATCTTGCATGTCTCTAAATTAAGATTATGGCAAAGATGGTATGGAAAATGACAAGTGAACATCTCCCACCAGGAAAACAAACAACTGTAAGGTACTGTATTCATATGCCATAGCACAATTGCAGATAGTTAATCTAAAAAACAAATAGGATCATAGAGTCATAGAATCATAGAATTACTCAGGTTGGAAGGGACCTCAAGAATCATCAAGTCCAACCGCAGCCTAACATAGTACCCTAACTCTAACAACCCTCTGCTAAATCATATCTCCAAGCACCACATCAAATAAATAATATTAAAAAAAACTTAAATCAATATTCATCCATGACAGACTTTAACTTGAGGAATCATAAGATCTACTAAGCGATCCACTTTCCCTGCAAAACTATAATGTAAAACACCCCTATTTTTTAAAAATACCATTTTATGCCAAAGGAATTGAAATAAACTTCTGGCCAAAGTATGTTCTTAAAATACTCATTGGTCCAGAATATTAGACTGGTGCAGGACATCTAATAAATCAAGTGGCAAATACCATTTTGCACATTTAATGAATCCGAAATTCATACTTTCTTTTGTTTGAATAAAATTCAAATTTAGTCTCCAAAGAGTATAAGCAGGTAGGAAGACTCATTACCATCTGAAAGTTGTACAATTTATGATCAGTCTTCCACAGAAGGGGCATGAAAATCCGCTCTTTTCAAGACAGTATTTATTTGTTTTTATTTTTACTGCCAAGCACAAAATAAAATCCCACAGCATAACTGTCTTTTGTACTTTGGCAGTGAGCTTCTGTTAACTAGATTATTCAGACAAATAATTAAGAATATTATTTCAAAAGTACATTAAAATAATGCCAGACTTCTTATTCAGTGGTATTCATTAACATCTTGTACGCCTTTTTATTTCCCTTCATTCATGACAGCAAAGTTACTGAATGCAATTTATTTAGATTAAAATGAAAATCCTGGATTTTATTATGAGCTACCATCAACTTAGTTACATGCATTTGATACCTACTGGTGTCAGTGGTTTTGGTTTTTTTATATGAAAATAAAAAGTCCACAAGCAATTCAAAATTTATCATGACTGATACAGTTGACAGATTCTCTCGATCACATAATGCTTTCATAATGTTTTCACAAGAAAACAAAATCAAGATATCTGTAGAATATTTTTGCTTACACAATATTCAGTTTTCCAAAAGTTAGTGGAGCAATCACGGTCATCCTCAAGAATTAAAGCATTAAAAATAAATGAGATGTAGTATTATCTCACAAAAGCAGCAGCTTGGTAGATATGGATGTTTTAAAGATTAACAATAAAAAAAATCAGGAACAGTATTGATATGTTTATGACAACTTGACTACAGGAAAAAATTTTTCCTTGCAATAAGGAAAAACTGAAATTCAGAGAGAAAGAAAACTGTTCTAGAATGCTACCTCTTTCTTAAACCTGATTAACTGCTTTTTTTTTCCCCAAGAAGCTTGGAGAAAGGCCAGAGGAAAGATGCATCATTTGTTTCTAGTGGAGAGTGTTTAGGGAAAAATAGCTGAGGAGATGACATCAGTTCTGAGGTCATGTTGCATTTCTGGCATCTTATCCGTGGCATATGGACACTCATCATGAGCTATGCATCTAAGCAGAGACTATACATTTGTTCAAAGGTTTAGATTCGGGTGTTGATGTTCTTGAGGAATCTTGCGCTTGTCTTGTCATTGCCTTATCTACCCCAAAAGCCAATATGATGGATGATGATAAATAGATAGTAGCCTTAATAAACGGTAAAGATAATTAGATAGATGGGTCCTCATTCCTCATCTTTTGATTTACATGTTATGGTTCTTGAATTCTAACAGGAATAGCTGCATATGTGAAAAAGACAACAAGTTTTTCAGTTGATAACTTCAGTCATGTTGCAATTCATAGGCAATACTGACCATGGAGTATGGTGGTTCATGCCAAGTGATTCCTCTCTGGTTATTCCCTGCAGATCAAATTCAAGAACATAAGTTTTGCTTGTTACAGACTGAACAGTCTCCTCCAAGGTCACTGTTGTACAGTCTCATATCTTTACAATTATTTTACGAGGAAAGCAATACATCTTTAGGAATCTGTTCTCAGATCAACAGATGCAAATATTGATAGCTTCTGACAGTCACTGCGTTAGTGGCAGTAATCAATGACAATTAACCATACTATTTTTGCTTTCATTCTTTTTCTATTTATAAGGAAGCAAAATTGCTTCTGATAGGTTCTTGGTGATAACAGGCAAAGTATTTGCAAGTAGGCCAATGGTTATACACAGAAAGAAGAATGGGATTCACCCAACTGGTGAAGGGGATTTCTGGCTATGCAACACTTATTTGCATAGGTTCAAGAGACACTCTGCCTTTAGTGGCTGGCCCTAAACATGTGCCTAATGTGGCTCCACCCTGTGTCTGCCTCCTCTGGTGGCATGGAGAGCACATGTGCAAACGTTTGCCTGTGCTTCTGGATCAGGCACACCCATTCGTCAGGTACTCAAACACCAGTTCAAGTCATGGCCTAACAGTTCCCCTACAGCTGGATAACAAAAAGGTTCATTTGCAACATATATTGGTATGCAGTCTAATCAACACTACTTCATCTTTCTGTTTTAAACACTGTATAGTCCAAGAAATTGAGGACACACAATGCATTATGTTTCTCAAGCAAACAACACCGAAAAATGTTCCAGGTTATTTCATTCCCCATGACCCTTTCTATGGCACCATGCTGACAGATCCTAAAAAATACACCTTATATACACAGTAACGACCAACCCTACTGCCCAGTAGCTTCAAGGGAAATGTCATACTGCCCTAAAAACACAAAATACTCAGCAGTTCCAGTATGCCTGGGCTGCTGCAAGCTATGCTGCCAAACAGATCATTCTGACCTGAACCTTTCCTGCTAAATCTAATCATAACAAAACATGAGTTTTATTTTGCAGGTTAGAAAGATCTGGCTAAGAGTAACAGACAATGATCTAGGGCCTTGGAGAAGAGAAAGGAAGATGTGCCATTCTCTTGCCTTGTTAGGTAGAATTTTCATGAGTTTAAAAACAGGTAGGCTGGGAAAACACATCCTGTGCACTTTTCTTTCTGAAAAGATCTTCTGTAGCACTGAGATAGAAAAAGTAAGACAAAAACGAGAAGAAAACAACATGCTTCTGTAACATAAAGATTCCTAAATTCAGTTCTTTATGATTAGCTATCTGACGTACCACAGAGCTGCTGGCTCAAACACCAAAAACAAAGATATGAGGTTATTTAGGAATGAGTTCAGTTTTTAAGAACAGGAAGCAGTAATTTAAAACCTATTTTCTGATGATTCACCAAAGACAACAGCAGTGCAAGAAAGGCCAAATAAAGCATAACTAACAACAAATGGAAGAGTACTTCCAAGGTATCAATGACTGTCATTCCAACTTATTTTTTAAAGTGGAGCAGAAAGGGAAAAAACATAAATAACGAAAGTTGTAAAGACATTACACAAACAAAAGACCAAAAATCAGTATCACTATTTGAAAACACACAGCATGTTTGCCTACCTCTTCTCAAAAAAGCATCACCACACTGCAAAAAGATTACCCCTTGTGAAATTAATGCCTCTTTTCAGACAATAAAGGTCTGCCTATTGTGAAGAAGAGGGGGAGCAGAACTGGTAAGAACTCCTAAATTAAGAAGTTAATAGCAAATATGCAAGTTTGTCAGTCTAAATTCTGCTTCACTGTGAAAGCACAGAATATTACAATTGTTTTCTTTTCATGCAATCAGAACTCCTACCTAAGATTCATAGTTACTGTACATACATACATGAAATAAGCATTCAACTCTTACTACTTAAATTTTGACAGAACATTTCTCAGAGCTAGGCCAGCCTTTTGGCTAGCATACTACCACAGAAAAACCATTTGTCACTACTATTATAAAGCCAGCTCAGTTACTTGGACAGTTACTAACAATAAGTGACAAGGCTGGGAACTGTAATGTTTTTTCAAATGACATATTCTTGTGTCGACAAACAATGCCTTTATTTTGAACTCCTAAGAGTTGTATGTGTAAAAAATTGGTTTGGTATTCTTCAGAGCACTTACTTCAAGAGCTATTCATTTTCTCCATTAAAAATGCTTTTTTTTTTTTAATTAAAAAATTAATTAATTAAAAAGAAGATAACCAAAATCGCTGACAAAAACAAACAAACAAAAGAAAAACAATGCAGGGACTAAAAGAATAAATAGCTTCAAAATAAAGAAGTAACAGTTCTGTGATATAGTACTTTTTATCATTAATAGCTCTTTAAATACATGAAAGTTGTGAAAGCTATACAGAATGATCATCTACGTGTTCGAACTGTTCCACGCTGCTCCAGTAGTCATTTTTTAGAAACACATTAACTGTTCAATTTATTGGAAGAATGATGCACTCAGTATACAGACTAATAAGCATACTGAGATAACGTAATACTCTCTATGGTCTAACTATTCTTTCACTGCCCACTTTATGCACTACATATTCATTTACATAATATATATTCTCAGTGGCTTACAAGTTAATTAAAATTTGAGCAGAAAGACACTGACCTGAGCATTACGTTGAACATGTGGTATCATAAGCACCCTGTTATCATGCTGCGGAGTAACTACAGTAAGGTTCAAACACAGTATCACCATGGCACTATCTAGCAGTACACTGCAATGGAGCACAAAGTGGAACGTGGTGTCAATGCATTAATACAAACAAACTTTCTGCAGCTTCTATTGCAGACAAGATCCAATCTGGTCCTGTGAATTGAACGTTCACAAGAGGTCTGAATGGTTCACGTGGTCCTGAACTATATTATCTGGTTCAGTTACATTCAGTTTGCTCTGTGCCTGCCAAGGATGTCCCCTCATGCAGACAGAAGCACAGTGGGAGGGAATAACTCAGGCATTTGTTTCCAGTGCTTCACTCATGATCCAAATTAAAACTTCAACGTAGATGCACCCACAAATTGCGCTTTAAAAAAGAACAGTGCAATAAAATATTACAAATAAAATCTCAGCGCTCCTGTAAATGAAAGCAAGTAAATACATGCCCTCATCAATAGCCCATTTTGGTTCATATTTAAAAGATAACAATTTTGTTTCAATTATAGAATTTTTAATGTAATGCTTTTAGGACTTCAATAAAACATTATAGGCAACTTTGTTCACAGTCAACCAGGCATTAATCAATTCCTGAAAGGCAGTGGGCTGTGGCAGCATTTAGTTTCTCTGATGTGACTAGGCACAAGCATGGACAGCTAAACATTTCATCCACAGTAGACAGAATCAAAAAACCTATCATCTTCCATCATGCCGTGATGGAAGCAATGCCTCAATTACAGTATTAACAGGATTCAGATATACACATAAGCCATCGCAGAAAAAGCATACTTCCTCATTTGTTTTTTAAGCCTCTGTGAAGCAGGTGCAGAGTTTGTAGTTCAACACAAAATCCCTAGTTGCAAGAGAACAGTTTTGCCACAAATTCCAACACTGAAAGAATTTAAATAGTAGTCTCTATCATTCAGATAGAGTTACTTTTTAGATAAGTAAATAAATAACACCTAAAGCAGAAGTTTTGACAACAGATCAACAGCAAACTTTCATGGAATGGTTCAAAATGTCAGATTTTTTTTCTCCAAAATGCCTGTTCATTTTTCTCCTGATTAGAGCCCTCAGGTGCAATGGCATGTCCATTCTCAAACTGCTTTTATTTACAGAATAGTAAAGGAAACTCTTTTCTTACTTCCTCAATTCGTTTTTTGTTTTTGTTGTTCTGAACCAAACTGTTGAATTGATCAAGATACAATGAAGAAAATACCCTCCCCTCCGCTTATAAAAGTTTCAGTTGTTAAAACCTGGATAATTACATGGTCAAGCTCTGGTTCCTGCTACCCAAGCTAGGCATTTCACCAAGAACACTGGGCTGAGAAACTATAGAGCTTCTACATAGCACATTCAGTGCTCTGTGTCAACTTATATTTATGACTCTGCAGGTAAACGTGTTTTAAGAGGGACCGACTTCTCCCACCTCCTAGACACGCATCTTAATAGAAATCTCTCTAATGTTCTCTTTATGGCCATCTTAATATTGAACTGTCTTCTCCACATGAGAATAACTTCAACAGAAAGAATAAAGCACATGTTCACCATGGAAGAACCTATTCTCATATGTTAAGGACATTTTTCAAGGAGGATGATGAGACAAGCAGAAAAGAACATTGAAATCTTCAACTAGACCTACAATGCCAGTGCAATGTGTGAAAAAGAATTCTCAATGCCCACCTACCTTATGGATGCCTTGGCCACACAAGGATACCATGTCTTCTCTTATTCTTTCTCCTTCAACCAGGACTCCAGTATAACACTAACTTAAAACAGTTAAAGGAAGCCTCAAAATCCCACCTTCAACGGCCTTCCCTATTCACTGACTAGCTGCCTTCACAGAACCTCTTGTTACTTTTCTGCAGATGAGAGCTGCCAGGGTAAGAAGTAAGTTGCAACTAATGGAACAGGGACAAGCAAATCTATACCTGCAGTTTTTGCTCAATATTTTTGCAAGAGGAATTCTCACCCCAGTTCAGCAAAGCACCCTCCATGCAGATTTGGTTACAGCTAGCACTACATACTGTCAACAGCAACACGTCTCCCAGAAAATCATCAAAACCAGTATTGAAAGCTGCAAACCACAAAGCAGAAGTACTGCTGAAGGAGTAACCTACCCCAATGAAAAACAAGTATTTTTCAGAGTAAACCCAGTGAACAGTCTGTATAACAAATGACTCTTCCAGTAGCCAGAAAAACATCCCACTTTTTTTTTTTTTTCATAGAATCACAGAACACATCAGTTGGCAAGGACCCACAAGAATCATCAAGTACAACTCTTGACTCCACACGGTACCACCCAAAAATCAAGCCACGTCTGAGAGCATTATCCAAATGTTTCTTGGACTAAAATGATAGCTATTGAAAGGAGTTGCCTTATTTCACCCACGACTGCTATTACAAAAGCAGATGCTATTATGCCAGCATTCATGAATATGACAGACAGAGTGAGATTTGTAATTCTGCAGAAAGAAATCAACATAGGTTGCTCTGAAAGTAATGTCTCCTATTTATTTCCATAAAAACCACAACAGGTACAAAGAGCAAAATAGCTTGATAAGGAGAATTCTCAGCTATAAAAAGTTATTTTCAGCAATAGTCACCACTATCAGCTATGATGTCAAGCTCTTGTAGAAAATGCGTATCTTGTCACTAGTAATGACGTGATTCAGGAAACCATCACCTTCAGCCTCATACTGTTCAGTAGGTCCTGACAAACTTGCATATGGTGTTCATTCTGTTATTTTGTGAGTATCTGTGCGACCCATATGGTGCAATGGTTTGCAGTGTTCCAACATTGCCACCATTGTTCCAAATGCCAATATTCTGCTTCATACAGAGTTTTGTCTTTGTAATCCATCGATTCACAGGAATGAGCTGATCAAGACTTTTTACATTTTGTAGTATGACAGCTGTGCATGGCTGTCAGGAATATGGCTTGTCTTTCCTGTCTGAAATCACCCACTGCCTCACTGTGCTCACATCCACTGTTTGGTCTCCATAAGAATTCAGAAAGTGTCAACTGAAGCCATTTTTCCCACATGGAGGAATTCAGTGACACATCTTTAAATCCTACACATTTTCATGTCAGATTCCATTTTCTCAGACCGCCCCTCTGTCACCATCTGTGACATGGCAACAAAGCATAATGGAATATTGGTGGGAAGGTTCAACCTCTGCTGCCACATCACCAACACCATCTCTGATGTTGTGGGCCAACACAGTAGAATCATAGAATCACAAGTTTAGAAAGGACCTACAAGATGACCTAGTCCAACCGCCTTCCCATTACCACTGCTACCACAAGCTACTAAACCATATCTGGTAGCTCCTCATCCAGATGCCTCTTGAACACTGCCAGGGACGGCGACTCCACCACCTCCCTGGGCAGCCATTCCACTGCCTGACCACTCTCTGAGAGAAAAAGTTTCTCCTTATGTCTAATCTAAACCTTCTCTGGTGCAACTTGTGGCCGTTTCCTCGGGTCCTGTTTGTTGCCTGGGAGAAGAGGCCAAACTCCTCCTCATCACAACCTCCCTTCAGGAAGTTGTAGAGTGCAGTAAGCCTCCTCTTCTCCAAACTAAACAATCCCAGCTCCCTCAGCCGCTCCTCATAAGACTTGTGCTCCAGACCCCTCACCAGTTTCACTGCCCTTCTGTGGACACGTTCCAGGGCCTCAATGTCTTTCCTGTAGTGAGGGGCCCAAAACTGAACACAGCACTTGAGGTGCGGCCTCACCAGTGCTGAGTACAGGGGGATGATCACCTCCCTGCTCCTGCTGGCCACACTATTTCTAATGCAGGCCAGGATGCCGTTGGCCCTCTTGGTCACCTGGGCACACTGCAGGCTCATGTTCAGTCGAGCATCAACCAACACCCCCAGGTCCCTTTTCTCTTCACAATCATCCAGACACTCAGCCCCAAGCCTATAGTGCTGCATGGGGTTACTGTGGCCAAAGTGCAGGACCCAACTTGGCCTTGTTGAACCTCATCCCATTCATCTCAGCCCAGAGATCCAGCTTATCTAGATCCCTCTGAAGAGCCTCCCTACCCTCAGGCAGATCAACACCACCTCCCAACTTGGTGTCACCTGCAAACTTACTGAGGATACACTCAATCCCTTCATCTAGGTCATCATTAAACAAGATGGGCCCCAGTACTGAGGCCTGAGGGACACCACTTGTAACGGGTCGCCAGCTGGACTACTACCCATTGGGCACAGCCCTCTAGTCAGTTCTTTACTCAGTAAAATAGAAGGCATAACTCCCAGAGCAGTCTTCATAGCATATAATCCACTCTTCAGACTTAAATTCTCTCAGAACTCCTCAAGGCACTCATGACTCAGCTACCACTATCAATTCAAGGCAAACTACAAATACCGAGAATCTTTAGGTTTTCAGCAAGGATCACAAAACTGAAGGTGGTTTTGGATGACTCTACGCATCCTTCTTACACAAAGAAAAATTCTCATAACATTTCTTTTTTTTTTTTTTTAATTTTCTTTTGTGTCTGTTCGCAAAACTAAAAGTGCTAAGCATTTTGTAGAAAATACTTCCAACCTCTCTTGACCATTTAATATATCTGCAATACACCTGCAGTAATAACATTTGGCAGTTTCAAATCAAACGATAATGAAGTTTGACACAATTAGGCAAGAAAGTGCATACTAAGTAAAATATTAATTACAATTTCAACAGAGAAATTTTTGAAATATTTCTGAGTATTAAAATATTTGTTACTGAATTACTTCTTCCCTCGTATAGTACTGTTATACCAATCCTAATTTCAGAAACACCATACCAAATGATACTGAATGAGTTATAAATGGCTAACAAAATGTTTTAGTCTTTATGGAATGAACAAGCTTAGAACCCAAAATTATTAAAATATTTTTCCAAGAGAGTGAAAAATAATCTTTCAGCTGATGTACACTCTGAAAAAAATCCACAAGTCAGCGATACATCCACTTTCAGAGAACTAAGACATACATTCTGTGAAACAAAGACCAAAATTTCATCTTTACAGCAGTTCAGAAATGGACTAACGGACAGGTAAAGTAGTCAAGCAAAGAAGCACGTAAAAATAGGTGTCCTGGTTCAGAATATTAGTCTCATTCAGAACACTGTCTCTAACAGTGGCCAAACATAGATGCCTCAAGATGAACATGAGTAGAGCAAACCTATATTAATACTGTCAAAGAATATAGTTTTAACACTGAAAAACTTATAGTTCAATAATTAGCAATTTTATATTTAATTTGTTTCAATGGGTTTCTCTAAAGTAAACCTGCCATGCTGCCTCTAGTAAATTTACAGCATCCACAGTATCCAGTGGATACGAGATCCATCACCTAACTAGACACTGTTCTATGTCCAACTTAGTGGTTTCTCTCCCATCTCCATCTGCTTTTACTCATCTAAACTAAATTTCATTTGTCATTTAAACATCCTATCAGTCCAGTAATGTCTTCCTGTGATTCCCCACAAGCAGTGTTGTCTTTAAAAACCCTTCATAACTTATGATCAGCAAATACCACTCTTTATCTCCTTTACTTATGAGTCTGTGAAGAACTACAGACCCCTGTGAATCTACAGCTGAGATTCCCAATCTCTTCCCATCACTCCTTCATTCGCTATACATGAATCATAGAATGGTTTGGGGTGGAAGAGACCTTTAATATCATCAAGTTCCAACCTCCTACTATAGGCAGCGACACCTTCCTCTAGACCAGGTTGCTCAAAGCCCCATCCAGCCTGGCCTTGAATGCTTCCAGGGAGGGGACATCCACAACCTCACCAGGCAACCTGTTTCAGTGTCTCACCACCCTCATAGTAAAGAACTGCTTCCTAATATCTAGTCTAAATCGACTCCCTTCCAGTTTAAAGCCATTTCCCTTTGTCCTATCACTACGTGCTCTTCTAAAAAGCCCCTCCCCAGCTTTCCTGTAGAAAAGCCTCTACAAGGTCTCCTCCGGAGCTTTCTCTTCTCCAGGCTGAGGAGCCCCAGCTCTCTCAGCCCATCCTCATAAGGCAGATGCTCCAGCCCTCTGATCATCTTCATAGTCCTCCTCTGGACCCGCTCCAACAGCTCGATGTCCTGCTTGTGTTCAGGGCCCTAGATGCAACACTCCAGGTGGGGCCTCAGGACAGCAGAGTAGAGGGGCAGAATCACCTCCCTCAACCAGCTTCTTAATCACACTTCTCTTAATGCAGCCAGGATATGATTGGCCTTCTCAGCTGCAAGCACACATTGCAG
Source organism: Chrysolophus pictus (assembly GCA_037305975.1). Lineage (NCBI taxonomy): Eukaryota > Metazoa > Chordata > Aves > Galliformes > Phasianidae > Chrysolophus > Chrysolophus pictus. The sequence continues at coordinate 5,640,781 of CM074614.1, forward strand.
GTTTACATTGAATCTTTCATCAACCAGCACCCCCAAATCCATCTCTTCAGGGTTGCCGAGGGAGCAAGATCTACTGATTACAATGGCTATGAGATTTGGCAGACGCATTTTGCGGAAAGGTCTCTTTCCAAGGGGATTCCCATATTTGGCAACAGCTGTCCAATTAGAGACCTTTGCAGTCTGACAAAAGACATACGCCAATCCTTGCATCTTGAAGATGTTTTAGGACAGTGCCTCCTGATACTAATTTTAATATATTACTTTGACTTACTGCACCTAACAGGATGATTTAACCACATTTTTCAGCCTCATCTAGATACACCATCACCACCACTAACCTGAGTATGCTTTGTAGGTGTACTCAAACTCACTTCCAAATTAAAAGGCTGAATGTAAGATTACCAAAAGCAACTGACACACCCGAGCTACTGGAAGAGGTCTGAGATTTGCAGCAGCACTCTGGATGCTAGCACACAACGCACAGGTTTCTAGGTTCACCCTGGGACCTGAGGACCAAGATCTTGCTGCTAAACACCGGTGCAATTCCCCCTTGGAACATGTACACCTTGGAATTCTCTGTCCCATCAGTACCCCATGATCTTTGTTTCAGATGGTTATATTCTCCCGTTTGCATTCTGCTTTTATTTCAAATCTCGTTGCCTACCTCTATCCAGCAGATTTAGTGGCTCACATATCTCACCTAGTTAAGTGTGGTTGTTTCTCACTCAAACCTCCTGTTACGGTTTCATCATCTACTGCCTCATCTTGTATGATGGTGCTCTCCTTGCCCCCCACCCTACCTGGTTATTATGTCCAAGGCTAGTGCATACAGTGAGTTGCGAAGGACCTTACCCTTGGGACTAATAACAATCAAAGTTTCACCACTGGTGCTCAAACACCTAATAACAGAAACCTATTTCAACAGAACCAATTCTAAGTTGTACGACTACAAGTCAGTCATCTTACCCCATAAGCAGCAAGCAGGCAAAGAACCCCCTGGAGAGTGTTCTGCACACCAGAATCTCGCCTTGAGCAGGGACACTTCTCAAGGTGCAGAGATTCACTCAGAACATAGTTATGCCTTGCTAACAGATCCTTGGTAAATGATTTACTGTTTTTAAGTTACACTAGCTTTGCTAAGACTTGATCTTATATTCCTTATGCACCCCCTACCCTCTATGTAGCAAATAATAAAGGATATTTAGTCATTTTGAATTTTGTTAAGTTGCTGTTATCATTGCTCAACTTACCATCTTGTTTATATCAATAAATATCTTTCTGCCTTTTGAGGGGAGTGCGCAGTGCTTTGGTCTCCTTCTGCGATACCTTGCAAGGTAGAAAACCCCACTATACTACAGCATTTAAGGACTTGACTTCCTCAGAAGTCAACATTTTTAATCCCCTTCTCAGGCTAGGAGATGAACGCACGTCATATCACCACTATGGATTCTCCAAAAACTAAGCTCACAATCTCTAGCAGATATGCTGAAAGGACTCCGGGCAAACCACACAGAGCAGCACTTGTTCAGGTGATAGAGTTGCTATCAACTGCTGTTGCTCAGCAATGCGCACTACTGTGTCAGTTCTGGAAACAAAACCGACCTGACTACTTCCTCCTCCATTTTCATGTTCCTGCACAGATGTGTGATAAAGTATAAATTTGTGAAAGGATATAAGATCCTGTTTAAATCTGAGTCACAATAGTGGCAAAAAGGTAGCAGCAAATGCTTGAGACCTAGCCAGCAAGCTAAGAAAAATGTTTTATTGTGTTCCTACAGCTTCTCCTGCCCCTTTTAGCTACAGTAGGCAAATACAGGTGTGTTCACAGCAATACTTTTCATTGACCTCTCAGTAAAGAAATGTACCAAGGAATCATAGTATCACCTGCAAACTTCCCATTGCCATCTGGGATTTTAATAATGATTGTTGTTAGAATTCATGATTGCTATTATTCACTGATTTGCTGACTCAAGTCATCTGGTGCAAGATTCTTTCTAATGCTTTAATGCTTTCCTTCTCCACTATTTTTTAAAAAGCGTTATTTTCTGCCTGTAAATTCAACATAAACCAACAACTGTATGTTGAGGGGGGGAACCCGAATCTCACATGGGGCTTAGATTTGAAAGAAAATGAAAAAAAAAAAAAAGAAAAAAGAAAAAAGAAAAAAAGAAAGAAGGAAACAAACAAACTGAGGGCTTGGGACCCTTAAGCCGCCACGCAGGAGCGCCAGGGCAGGACTCACTGCAGTCCGCGGATGACAGCGGCCTGCTCGCAGCCGATGGCTGGGCTGTGAGCTGACACCCAGGCTGAGGGGCTCTGAGGGGTGGGACGGGGACTGCAGGTCTGGCACGGAGAGAGGGAGGGGCAGGCAGGCAGCACCTCGGGGCGCCTTCCCTCCCACGGAGGGGACGCAACAGGGCACCGCAGCCCGCCGCTACACGGCACCTAACTAACGCGCACCGCGGCTCAGCCCGGGGCTGCCACCTCCCCGCGCCCACCCCCGTTCTCGGAGCCCGACCCCCGGCGGCGTTCCTTCGCCCGCAGCCACACCTCCCCGCGGCTCCGCGTACGCCAAAGTTTCGCCGCTCCCGAGCCAGCGACGCGGGGTCCCTCCCCGGACCCGCCGCCCTCCGGGCCTCCCCCCTCACCGTCCCAGCTCGGACTCCAGATCGAAGTAGTGGGTCAGGGTGTCCCTGTTAGAGCCGTCGATCCAGTAGTCGGGCGCGGGGCGGCCGGCCGAGCCCGAGGCAGAGGTGGAGGGCATGGTGACTTTCAGCGGGCCGGGACGGCTACCGGGCGGTCCCCCGCTCCTCTCCGCGCCGGCTGCAGGCTGCGAGCGGCGGGGCTGCTGGAGCAGCGGCTGCAACGGCTTCCCAGCGGCACCCCCAGGCTGGGGGGCGGGCCCGGGGCGGGGCGCGGGGCCGAGGGCGGGGGCTCGGCGGCTGCCGGTGGTGGGCGTGGGGCCGGGGCTGGGCGGTGGGCGGCGGCGCTGGGACGCGGGCCGGCGGGAGGCGAGCAATGCGGCTTCCCGGCGCAAAGCTGGAAGGCGGGTAAGGAGGTGAAATTGCCGTGCTGCAACGGCACTCCGGGCAGGTTATGAAATCTGCAGCTCATGAGATGCATGCGGATGTAGCGTACTGTATCGCTGGGTACAGCGATCCCAGCGAGGAGCGTCGGCGCGAAGGCAGCTTCTGTCGGTATGCTGGTGAGATCCAGCAGCAGCAGCAGGCGTGTGTAGCTCGCATGTACCGCACCAGCCGCTCACGGCCCCGCCGTGCCGCGCACTCACCGCCGCCCCCCTGCACACGGGCCATGTGGAGGCCGCGCCGCAGCTCCGACATCGGGTCCTGTCCTCCCGTCCTCAGCCACTCCTGCTTCTGAGCGCTGAATTCCCTACCTGGAGCACAGCGTCCTATGTCTATAGCCGTGTTTCTTAACACGTCTTGTTTTCCCCCTGCAAACAAGTCTGACTCCTGCTGTTCCCCGTCTTCCTTCCCTAACCCAGAGGCAAATGATCTCCAGTTTAAATTTCTTAATTCATCAAAGGGCTACACCATATATAAATAAAAATAATAAATAAGAAAAGCTCTCCTTTGTTCAATCAGATAGTAGAAAAACATCTGTTGGTCTGGCCTTTTCAAATGGAAGGGTAAAAAATAGAAATACGAGAGACAAAAGAGAGGTAATGCCCTTTCCCGTCAGTTAACTTCTTGCTGTTTTAAAATTAAAATACAGATCCCCATTGTGGTTTGAGATTGCATCATTTTCAAACTAATCTTGGGAAGAGTGAAAAAAAAAAAAAAAAGTAATCCTAAGCCCTGCTTTGAAAACCAGAATCCCCTCAGACCCACGGTACGCAGAGCCTGACCAGGCTGGGGCTGGCAGTGGGCACACAGCATTTCGCTGCTGATCGTGCCCGCACCTAGCCCCAGCTCACCTTCTCTCTCCTGACCAGCATGGAACTTTTCTTCATGGAGCTTTGGTTGCTAGGTGACATTTCCTTCTCTCTTCTCATGGCATTTTCTGACACATCTCCTGAGAAAAGGAACGGTCACTGCTTGTGAAAACTCCATACGCTCAAAGAATGGCCAATCAGTGCACTACAAGGCAACTGTGTTCTGTGCTGTATTTTTGTTCAGTCACATATCTAACATATTCTGTAATCCATAGGGTACACATGTGGGTTTTTTTGAACAGTTTTAGTGGATTTTTTTTTTATCAGAGTCGTATCTCAGGTGTTCTAGATATGCTTCTTATGGAACTTTCTTTGTTAATGGCATTGCAGCAGCAGATCTTTTTATGTACTGGGCTACCTAGGTAGAATTAGATCATCTTTAAAGGTCCGTTCCAACCCAAACCATCCTGTGATTTTATGTGAAAGGCACTGACTTCCCTTAAAATCCTGTCTCAAAGTGAGTTGGGTCACACCGTACTGACAATCAGGTACTTTAAAACTGACTGACCTTGTTCTCCAGAAACTCCATAGAATCACAGAATCATTAAGGTTGGAAAAGACCTCTAAGGTCACCAAGTCCAACCATCAATCCACCCCCACCATGCCCACTAACTATGTTCCTCAGTACCACATCTGCATGTTACTTAAATACCTTCAGGGATTTCCTCTACCTCCCTGGGTAGCCCAATCCAATGCATCACCACTCTTTCTGAGAAGAAATGTTTCATAATATGCACCTTAATCTTCCCTGGAAATGAAGAAAAAGAAGCTTAAGAAGAAAAAAAAAGATAATATAGCAATATGCAAATATAATCATATGCACCTGAAGTCTTCAGATTGCACACTGTGTGTGACCAGCACATGAATGCCCCTTTCAGCCATCAGAGAACCAAGGCAGCATTTCAAACATGAGGTTCTCTGGTTGTGTCAGAGATTTGTTCACAATGCACTGATTTGCATTGTCATTACTGGACATGAGATTAAACTGCTAAGGAAACCTCATTTATGTATTTATGGCACGCTGTGTGTGAAATTTTATTTTGGAGACACAAATACTGTAGTTTTCCTGACAACAAACCTAGGTTACAAATTCAGAGGAAAAATGCAGGTCCAGAAGGCGTGCAATTTTTGCAAAGGAAGCAGTTTTTATGAACACAAAAATAAAGACAGGAACTGTCCAACCTCCTACAAGACCAGTTCCCTCAACCTTTCCTCATAGGAGAGGTGCTCCAGTCCTGTGATCATCTTAGTGGCCCTCCTCCAGACCTGTTCCAAGAACTCCATGTCCTTCTGGTATTGGGGGCCTCAGGCCTGGACACAGTGCTACAGATGGGGCCCCACAAAAGCTGAGTGGAGGGGGACAATCACCTCCCTCTCCCTGCTGGCCACTCCTCTTGTAATGCTGGCTCATGTCCAGCATCTTGTTCACCAGGATCCCCAAGCCCCTCTTTGCAGGGCTGCTCTCAAGGAGATCTTCCCCCAGTCTGTATAAATACCTGGGATTGCTCTGACCCAAGTGCAGCACCTTGCTCTTGGCCTTATTGAACCTCATTAGGTTTTCATGGGCCCACTTGTCCAGCCTGTCCAGGTCTCTCTGAATGGCTTCCCTTCCTTCCAGTGTATCGACCACACCACTCAGCTTGGTGCCATCGGCAAACTTGCTGAGGGTGCACTTGATGCCATTTTCTGTGTCATTGATGAAGATGTTGAAGAGCACCAGTGTCCTGAGGGACATCGCTTGTGACCAGCTTCCACCCTGACACAGAGCCATTGATCAGAACCCTTTGGCTGCGTCCAGCCAGCCATTTCCTAATCCCTCCAACAGTCCATCCTTCAAATCCACACCTCTCCGCTTGAGAGAGCAGGATGTGGTGAGGGACCATGTCAAAGGCCTTGCAGAAGTCCAGGTAGACCAGGTAGACCATCCAGGTAGATGACATCCACCATCCTTCCCCCATCCACTGAAGCTATCGCTCCATCATAGAAGGCTACCAGATTGGTCAGGCACGATTTGCCCTTGGTGAAGCCATGCTGGCTGCCTCAAATCACCTCTTTGTCTCGTATGTGCCTTAACATAGTTTCTCTCCAAACAGTTTGCAGACAGTAGGGCTTTCTTCCTGACACAGATGATCCATTACTGTAATCAACATTTATATTCATTTTCTTGGTCCAGTGTTTGTGATATTATATGCTATGCACACAATGCAGATTAGGTCTTCTAAAAAAAACCTCTGGATCCAAGCCTCTATAGTATATGCCCATCAGCTAGGAATGTAAAAAACCCTCTGTATTGTCTCTGTTGGAAAATAAGCCTTATGACTTATATTGAACAATTTTTCCATAGTCTCATCATATTTCATGCTGTCTTATATGTAAATCTGAGCCTACTTATTGATTTTTAGAACTGCTGGATAAAGACAGACTCTTTTATCAGCTGTTTACGTGAGTAGATTAAATCTGGTAAGAATGAACACAGGGTGCAATGATTGACTATCAGAAGAGTCGTGGTTGGGATGATGTGTTCTTATAAGAGGGGGAACAAGCTGTCATGAGACCCTTTACAGAGTGGCAATAGAGGAGAAAGAAGGACAATAGCAACAAGCTCAGATGTTTTGAAATCTAGACCACTCTTTTACCAGTGTCTGGGGAAAGGAAATATGTAAATGAAGATAAAAAAGCAACTGTCTGAGGAAGGACAATTAGAAAGCAGTGTGATCTAGCCATCCCTGAACCACACTCTTTGTGCCCTAGGTATCAACAGGAGTATCATTTTATAGTCACTGTAGGAGGATACATAGAACAGCTATCTTTGCAACACAGTCGTGGTTCTCATCTTTTGTGTCCCTTTTTAAATGATTCAATCAATCCTTTGATTTCTAGAGTGTAGAAAGATTCTTGAAGTTCATTTTCAGGATCAAAATGTACTCACTAAAGAAAGTAACGCTGACCCACACGAATTCACAAGTCATCAAAAGCAAATAAACCAATCTATTGATGGCAGGCTCCACAAATCAAAATTACCTGGTAGGAACATTGTATGGGAACTGCTGAATCACGGCCTGAACCTCTGATTGATCACCTGAGGCGAGCAATGAGTGAGCCATGGGAGCACAGGTGAAAGCAATTCACCTGTGCTGCTGGAAGGGGTGGAGCCTGGAGCTCCTAGACTCATTTAAGAGCTGACTACCAGGGGGGAAGGGTCTCTTCTGGGGATCTGCTCCACTGGAGTTTCCTAAGCAAGTCCCTATGTTTTCTGCTTTGGTGTAATATCTATGTAGCTAAGCTCTCTGCTATACTATAACATCTGTATATTCATTAATTGTACATTTGGTGAGCCAGGCAGGCCAAATATACTTTATATCATATTTTTTCTGTGGAATTTCTATAAATAGGTCGGGGGGAGAACATCCCCCCCTTAGATAAAATGATCTCCGGACAAATCCCAGGATTTATGGATTCTCCTTACCACCAATTCTCAACCATAATTGAGGAATGGGGTCCCCTGCATACTATGGGGAGTATTTCCCCATTCTGCATGACAGAATACTTTCAAGGATTAGACAGAGACATCCTAACTACAAAGGAAAGGCAGTTAGCTGCATCTACAGTGGCATGGCCACCGTTAAATGCCTTAAATCAAGGTGAGATAAGAGCTGACATCTTAGAAAGTGAAAATCAGCTATTAAAAGATTGTACTGAAAAACTGGAACGCAAACTTAATGTATTAACAAGGAAAAGACCAATTTTACATTCCCTGATAGGTGAAGTCTGCAACATGTCAGTACACCCTGCCCTCAGGCAAAGACTGTATGCTGCTATTCAGTATAACAGTGAGAACCATTTGATAACAGACTGGTTAATGGCAGCATGCTGCATGTATGGTTTGGCCGAACAAATCAGATATTCCATTAAACACAGGATTATGGTCCTCCATGGAGGACCTTCAAAATTATGTTCGTGAACTGGGCATAAGAGAAGTGATCTACGAGAACTTGTTTGAAAGCCCAGATACGGTAAAGTTTTTGGCAGGTATGCGAGATTTAATCTTAGAGCAGGCCCCTTCTCACCTATATGGGACCTTAGTTTCCATATTAAACCCCCTGTGGCCTCGGAGGCTGTGATTCAGCAGGCTGCCCAGTTAGTAGCTGATTTGGGGGAGACAGAGCATCTGTGCACTAGATGCTTTATTTGAGTAGTAGAAGAAGCAGAGGTGCTTCCAGTAGTTAAAACGAAGAGGCCACCTGTGCAGAATCCTCAGTTAGGGCCCGTAAGGGTCTTGTGAAAACAAATGTTTAATGATCTTATTCAGGCTGGGGTCCAATCTGTGAAAATTGACTGCCAACCTAATCCCATCCTCCTTCAGCTGTTTTCACAGCTGATCAGGGGATTCCAAAATCAGAGATTTCAAAATTACCCTAAGAAACCAAGGGTAAGAGTTATAGAAAGACCAATGATGACGTGGAACTTAGAGGATTTCATTGTTCCCAATAGAAAAAAGAAGCCCCCTCAGGTGTCTCAGGCTACAATGCCTGAGCCACCTGAAACAAAAGACTTGACTTTGGCTCAGTTCATGGCGTGACGAGGGATGTTTGTCCCCCTAGGGCCTCCAAAAGGGACCGGAGGCCCTATGTAGTGCTGACAACATTCCGGTCCCAGAAAAATGTCCAGAGTTATGGCACTTGTCAATACTGAAGCAGAAACATCAATTATCTACAGAGATCCGACCAAATTTGAAGGAGACAGAGTGATGATTGGTGGCTTTGGGGGACAGACTATTCCTGTCACCCTAACATTGTTGAAAGTGGGGGTTGGGCATCTTCCACCCTGGGAGTGTAAGGTGTCTATTGCCTCAGTCCAGGAATACATCTTGGGCATAGATATTCTATGGGGTCTGGCTCTCCAGACAACCATGGGAGAGTTCAGACTTCAACAGAGATGTATTAGTATCTGGGAGGTGCAGGCAATATTAAGAGGCCATGTGAAACATGGGCCGGATTACTAACGTAAGACAGTTAGACTCACAGGTGGGCAAGATGAAATATTGAAAACGGTGCAGGAATTAGAAAAAGTGGGCACTATAAGACCTGCACACAGCTCATATAATTCCCCCATATGGCCAGTGCAAAAGTCGGATGGGATGTGGAGAATGATGGTAGATTATAGAGAATTAAATAAGGTCACAATGCCTATTCATGTGGCTGTACCCAATATTACCTGCCTAATGGACACATTAAGTAGGGAGATAAAAACCTATCATTGTGTCCTAGATTTAGCAAATATGTTCTTCAGTGTCCCAGTTGTGAAGAATTGCAAGATCAGTTTGCATTTACGTAGGGAGGCAGGCAGTGGACCTTTCAGGTCCAGCCACAAGGGTACGTGCATTCACCAATGTATTGTCATAATCTAGTGGTGTGTGACCTGGTTAATTGGAAAAAAAACCTGATGATGTTAACTTGTATCATTTTATTGATGATCTCCTGCTGACACCTGACTCACTGGAGGCAGTAGGACAGGTGGCGGATTCATTAACTGCCTATTTACAGCAGAGGGGATGGGCTATAAATCCTCAAAAAGTGCAAGGTCTGGGCCTGTCTGTAAAATTCCTGGGGGTAGTTTCATCAGGAAAGACCAAAGTACTACCCAGTGCTGTCATAGATAAGGTTCAGGTGTTCCCAGTCCCTACAACGTCGAAGCAGCTGCAAGAGTTTCTAGGTATATTGGGTTACTGGCGTTCCTTTATACCTCACCTAGCGCAGCTGCTAAGGCCTCTGTACAGACTCACAAAAAAGGGGCAGCTATGGGATTGGGGGAAAACAGAACAGGACGCTTTCCAACAGGCAAAACTGGCAGTTAAACAAGCCCAGGCATTGGATATATTTGATCCTACCCTCCCAGCCGAGTTGGATGTTCACGTTACTCAAGATGGCTTTGCTTGGGGCCTGTGGCAACGCCAGAGTTCTGTTCGGATCCCCATTGGTTTCTGGTCTCAGGTCTGGCATGGAGCAGAAGAAAAATACAGTATGATTGAAAAACAGCTATTGGCTGCCTATGCTGCATTACAGGCAGTAGAGCCAATAACTCAAACAACTGAAGTTTTAGTTAAGACCACTCTGCCAATTCAGAGTGGGTGAAAGATCTGACCCACCTTCCTAAGACAGGGGTGACCCAAGCACAAACAGTGCCACGATGGGTCGCCTACCTCAGCCAAAGGAGTAGTCTGTCTTCATCACCATTGAAAGAAGAACTCCAGAAGATCCTAGGCCCAGTGACATATCACAGTGATGTACCAAAAGAAATATTGATCGCTCCACCAGAGAAGAGTCCCATTCAGGAGGGAAAACATCCTATCCCTGAAGATGCCTGGTACACAGATGGGTCCAGCAAGGGCAACCCAAGCAAGTGGAGAGCAATAGCATACCATCCTTCTGCTGAGACAATCTGGTTTGATGAGGAGGATGGTCAGAGCAGCCAATGGGCAGAACTGCGAGCTGTATGGATGGTTATAATCAAGGAACCCAGTGATGGTATCCTGAATATCTGTAGAGATAGTTGGACTGTGTACTGGGCTCACTCTTCAGATTGCACATGGGCGACTCGGGAACGGACTAACCACACCCGGCTGATATGGGGCAAGGACATGTGGTTAGACACATGGAATACAGTCAAACACAGGATTGTACATGTCTACCATGTTTCTGGTCATCAGCCCTTGTAGTCAGCGGGAAATGATGAAGCCGACACACTGGCCCGAGTCCAATGGATTGACAATTCACCATCTGAGAACATTGCCTGTTGGTTACATCAGAAGCTACGGCATGCGGGATAAAAGACAATGTGGGCAGCTGTTAAAATATGGGGACTGCCCATACAACTATCTGACATCGTCCAGGCATGCCGGGATTGTGATGCTTGCTCAAAGACGAGACCGACACCATTGCCTGAAACAACAGCCCATCTTGCTAGAGGACACAATCCTCCCCAGCGATGGCAGGTCGATTACATTGGGCCCCTTCCTCGGTCTGAGGGGGCGAGATATGCCCTGACCTGCATCAACACTGAAGTGGGCTACTGCAGGCCTGAAAGCAAACCAGGCATATACCATCAAGGCACTCACTAAACTGATGTCTGCCTATGGGACACCTCAAGTCAACGAGAGCAACCAAGGAACTCATTTCACCTTTCACTACAATACAGCGCTGGGCAGAAGAAAATAACATTGAATGGCTATTCCACCTGCTACATAATCCAACAGGGGCAGGCCTCACTGAACTTTATATTGGTATTCCTAAGGCTGCCCTGAAGACAGACTCCCAGACCCTGCAAGGGTGGACAAAAAGACTCTATGAAATGTTGTGGGACCTGAATGAAAGACCCTGAGACGGCAGACCCAGTGCCCTGAGAATGTTGCAGACAACACGGGCCACCCTGCTTGGGATCCAAATTACAGGCACTGATTATCAGATAAGACCCCAGATTGGTGATGAAAACAATCTTCTGCTCCCTGCCCCTGAGAATTTAGATCCAGGTACCATAGAATAAAATGGCCATGGAAGGTGCAGGTAGGACCCAAGTGGTATGGCCTACTTGCACCTTGAGGGAGATTATTGGAGGTGGGAGGCTCAGTAGTCCCTACAGTAATAGGTACACGGCCTACTGATATTGTGGTCAACACTCCAATCTTCATTGCTAAAGGACCCCCATCATGTCCCTATGGCAGATCAGGGCACCCCCTTTGGTGCCTGATATTATTATGCAGCTGCAGATATCCGGCCAGAAGATGTGGTACAGGCAGCCAGGACATGCCCCAGTACAAGCCAAAGTGTTGACCCAGGATAAAAATATGGTCTCTATCTTGCCCTGGAGAGCAGACCTTGCCCTCCTGGTACCTCTGAAACATCTGTATTACTCCTTGTGAGCCTTTGAGCCTTCAGGATCAGCGGAAGGAACGAAATGTCATCAAAGTGTTCCAGTGTTACTGTCAGATGCAACACCCAGTGATGGTCTACATGGGACTGATGGAACATAGGATGGACGTGCACCACACGACCGCATGCCTCCAGTAACATCATCGGGCACTGGCCCATAAAAGAATATCAATGTTTGCCCATTGTCACTCGTCTTGAATTGTACCAACATGTGTCATGAGGGAAATTGCATAAGCGTTGGGGTATATCGGATCTCTGTATTAGGAAAAACCCTTCAGTCAACCTAATCATTGATTCACACTGTGATGGGGTGGAGTGTATGGGAACTGCTGAATCATGGCCTGAACCTCTGATTGATCACCTGAGGCAAGCAATGAGTCAGTCACGGGAGCATAGGTGAAGGCAATTCACCTGTGCTGCTGGAAGGGGTGGAGCTCCACCCCTCCTAGACCCATTTAAGAGCTGACTACAAAGTCAGCAGAAGTTCAGCAAGGTGTGACATAGCCAAGCAAAGACTATGAGTCTAAAAGCTATTTGTTCAGTTTCATTGGCTAACACTCCAAGTTCAGCAGAGCAAGTTCACTTACTGTGTATGTAAAGGAAATCCAAGACTCGTCACTGCCAGATCTCAGAACCTAATCCACTATGTTCAGTAGCTGGTCGCACTAGCAGGGAAGTTAATGGCCATGGCTATGGTCATTGAGCTAGAATTCAAGGATAATTCTTATTGATTTTTCATATAGCTGCCCAAATAGTTCTAGGTAGTCATTTTTGCTTTTCTAGTTGTACCACTTAGCAACAGCCTTTCTTCTCAAAGGAAATAAATGAAACTGCCTGGTGCTGTGGAAGACAAAAAGGAGTTTGTTATGACTATTAGTTCTGACTGTTGCTGTGCAGTGTAGAGCAGATCTTCTTTTCAGTCATTTCATTCACTCAATCACACAAGATTGAGAGGGCTTTAGTTGCAGTGTACTTGTGCTTGGGTCACTCATCACATCAGTGTCAGTGAAAATTGTGAGAAGACTATATTACCTTTACTCAGCACATCACAAGAAGAGTAGCTATCATCATATGTTTCAATGGTTCTGATTGGGTAGTACAAGTTTTGCATATTTTAGAAAACTGCAGCTTTTATGAGTAAGGAAATGACTGCTGTTATTTCGTACACCTTTCTGATTAAGCATCCAGATATGGCCTTGCTTAGTTGCAATCTAATTTCTTTGAGTGGCCTGTCAGATATTGATGATAATAGATTCATTATGCGCTAGCATATAAGGTTCCTAGAAGAGATCAAACTCTGGAGGAAACCAAAAAATATTAAAAATAAACACACACACACAAAACAGAAAATAAAACATAATCCAATTTAAAAAATAGAAGCTAGCTAATTAGCTATATATTAGGATCGAGGATTAAATTGTACTTTGATATTTGTGGAGATGATTATTTCAAGTGACACACCTGATACTTGTATTCATGGCTCTCACAAAGAAGAATGAAATTGCAGTGATGGAAAAAATCTTTATGCAGAAAATCTAAAGGAGACAAAATATTTGCAGTGGAGTATTTCTGCCTGCACCTACTAGAGAATTCCTCCATTTACTCCTCGTTAGATTGAATGTCAATGTCCTTTCATTCTTCACAGGTCCCGTGACTCCTTGTATCCATCTGGCACTAGTCAAAGATTCATGGAACAGTTTGGGTTGGAGGGGATCTCTTTGCCATGAGTAGGAATGAATCCTTCCACTGGATCAGGCTGCCAAGGTCCCCATACAGCCTCACCTTGAACACCTTCAGTAGTGGGTTATCCACAGCCTCTCTGGACAGCGTGTTCACATCACCTTCATAGTAAAGAATTTCTTCCTAATATCTAATCTAAACCTCCCCTCTTTTAGTTTAAAGCCATTACCTGTCTCCTGTCACTACAGTTCCTGATAAAAGAATTCTTCTCTGTCTCTCCTGGTGAGGTACTGGAAGGCTATTATAAGGTCTATGCTGAGCCTTCTCCTAGCTAAACAAGCACAGCTCCCTCAGTCTCTCTTTACAGAGATGCTCCAGCCCTCTGATCATAATTTGGCCCTCCTCTGGACCTGCTCTAACATATCCATGTCCTGATATTGGAGGCCCCAGTGCTGAATACAGTGCTCCAAGTACGCCAGGAAGTCATCACTACTGATTTATGTCTGACATAGTTTGACCAGAGATACACAGCAGATGAACATCCTTATGCCAGGAAGTACTATTTATCAGCAGACAAGTGACAAGGAAAGGATTAGGAAAACACAATCTTGAACCTGTATTTTCTGACCTGAACGTGACACTAGCTTCAGGTTAATAGAAAGGTTTGCTTGAGATTACCTCCACTTTTTCTCCTCAGATATCTAACTCTTACTTAAATCCTTCTCTGTTAACAGTTCTCATATAAAGTCTTTAGGCCTTTGAGATTAAACTTTCCTTGCTGTGATCATTCTTTTCTATCTCCTCTCTGGATTAACCTCCAACTATTCACTTTTGATTCCTGCAAATTTGCTGACTAACTTAACTCTTAGGGACAAGAACAGGTTACCATTAGGCAAAAGAAAGACTTACCACCAACTAATCTGTTCTCTGATATCCATATGAAGGCTTTATTTATTACATTTCAAGATTAATTCCTATAATTCAAGTGTGTACAGAGGGATAGCTTACACTAAGTTGCTGATGATATGCAATGTCTTAGCATTATTCAGCAACTCAGCGTTATTAAACCCACTCATATCTCATTGTAGAGAGGTAGGTCTATACAACTATAGCACAGATAGATAATTTATGCAGCTTTCATAAAAATTAGCAGACTTTATGACTTCACAAACTCAGTGTGACATTTGATTGTAAGAAATAATACTTTCATAGAAAAAATCAGAATACCTCCAAGGCAAAAAAGAACATAATAATTCCAAGTTTCAGCACTGTAATTTCTTCTTCAGAGGACATACATATTTTATCCAATTACACCAATAAAACTGTGCATTTCCAAGTAAGTGTGATTAGGATTTTTTTTCACATTTTGTGAAAATCAGCTGAAGTTTATTTCGTATACCTAAATCTTTCTCATTTGTTTAATTACAGTAGCATTAGTTAATAATAGAACATTCATAGATTGAACAAATATACTATTATTACTGTACTTGCCCCATCAACAACACTTTTTTTTCTGAAAAAATTAAATAGGGGTTAAATGAAGAATTATAAAGAAACCTGACAGAATTTAAATCAGAGTTTGGTAGATATCATGTATAAAGATTGTATTTCAGAAACTACCTTCATGCTCCAGGATAATCATCATATGTCAAAAGCAAGAAGCAGACGAATTTCATTGCTCACATTAGCAGCTTTTCTTGTTTATTTCTCACTCACTATGCTTGCTTCTCTGTATACCTTCACCATTTCTTAGACCCTTGATTTATGTAATGTTTCTAAGAGCTTTGATAACATCTAAGTCAGACAAATCACTTTATAAGGAACTGTAAATTCCTTTTGCTTCCATTAAAAATTTTAGCAACAGAATTAGGGGCATTGCTTTCCTCCAAGTATTGTTTCTTACCTAGTTTCTGCTTTTTAATTTATTTATGTATTTATTTATTTATTATTTTTCAATCTAAATACAAATACTATCAGTAAGATACCAAATATTGAATTCAGTGAAAAAGAACTCTTCACTAATTCAAAATGCTGCAATCACAGATTGGCATATTGTTCAAATTAATATTTTCTCTTAGATATTCATTGATGTTCAAAATTAAACAAATAAATAAAGCTGAGTTGTGGTAGTCTTTGTAGTAAAGCTGAGCTCAACCTTAGATTAAAAGTGATTCTTCAGCATTTATAAGAATAAATGGAAATATGCACATGTAAATCATAGGGACCTCAAGGATTATGAAGCTCCAAACCCCCTGCCACAGGCAGGGCTGCCAACCTCCACATTTAATGCTAAACAAGGCTGCCCAGGGCCCCATCCATCCTGGCCTTGAACACCTCCAAGGATGGGGCATCCACAACCTCTCTGGGCAGCCTGTTCCAGTACCTCACCACTCTCATAATAAAGAACTTCTCCTTGATGTCCAATCTAAATTAGATTTTCCCTCCTTCAACTTCAAACCATCTCCCCTTGTCCTGCTATTACCTACACTTTCAAAGAGTTGGTAAAAAATCTTGCATAATTTAAATGTTGATCTGCACACACTTACTGTTGCTGTGTGCAAAGCCTTTGTGCTTACAAAACAGTTCTTGCTTCCACAGAACTGATGTGCAGAAAGGTACATCATATATATGTGCCTATCATACATACTTAGTAAATGATAAAGCACTGTGTGAAAACAAGCAAACCCAAGTATCAGTCACTCTGCTGCTGATCTTGATGCACATTTCTCAGTGTTTCTCTCTTAGATAGTGGCTTTCAATTGTAGATATATTTTTTAATCTTATTAAGTATGAAAAAAATATTTGTATGTTTTAGGAATAGATCAGAAACTGGTGCTGTTGTTATTTCCAACTGTTCAATGCCAGTGAACTCTGCACATCGTGAACAGACTGTCAACAGTTTTCTTTCAGAGTCAGTAGTTGTGAAACTGATTTGGAAATGGGTGTTTTCTCAATACCAGATGAGAACCAGATGAGAACTGCACAGATAATGATCTATCTATCTGGTAACCAGCTAATCTTGCTTTGACTTACGCAAAGTTTCCACTAAACAAGCACTATAACAACGAAGTCTGCTTTGATTTTACCTGCCATTTCCACGTTTCTCTAGGAGCTGTAGAACTCTTATATATGAAACATCAGCAGTTATGTAGATAAGCATCTTCACTCGTAGGGGGAAGGAAATGTGAGTTATCTAAACTGAGCTGGAGAATCATAGAGTTCATTATGCTTTTCTGACTGCACTTGTGAAATGTGCTTTCAATAAGAAATGAAATAAAGCAACAAAGAGAGGCTCTTCAGCCTTGACTAGAGTGAAAGCAGCGTGTGTGCTTTCTCTTTTGTCTGAGTCTTCTTGGTTAGTTGTCTGAATCCCACACAGACTTTCACAAGAAAATCTGAAATTGCTATTTTGGGATTTGCAGTAAAATTGCTTATTTCAAGTATTCAAATACTTAGTTTGACTCAGTTCTGGTTATCTTTTTCAACATAATTTTTGTAACAACAGAAGTAATTTTAGAAGCAAAATGCTTAACTTAAAAAATATTTACGCAAAATATTTGATTGTTTCCATCACTTTTTTATATAACATGATTCACTGAGTATAGTTCAAGGAGTATGTTTGATTTGTACAAAGGCTGTTTAAGAAGATGTTAAAAAATTCCCCAGTTCAGTGGCAGACAAACAGCAGCACAGAAAACAAAGAAACTTTGCTGTCAGAAAAGAAGAGCTTAAAAGACAGAAAAGTGAATAACCATCTGTTTGGTACTCGTATCTTGGCTACAGCATTTCATATCTATCATAGTAATGCAGTTTAACATGGAGGAACATGACATGCTTTTGGGCAGTGCTTGCTGCCATGTTCTTGGGTAATTCTTCCCTATTGGGATGTCAGTAGGAAAACTGTTCAGCAGATCACAAGATGAGAGACCAAAATAGCCTGTATCAGTGACTGCAACATATTTGAATACATGGAAATAATAAAAAGAGACAGGAAGGTAACTGATGTCACGTAAATATTTTTCTTTAGACTTCAAACACAATGCAGATAGGTTAATGTCTAGTGATGAGTAAAATTGAGTGATGTGAAAAAAGGAATCATCATAAATAATTCAACTCAGATATATATATATTTTTTTTCCAACAGATACACAGTTGTAAACTGGTGTCTGACTTAAAACATGTCTGTTAAGGTCTATGCTGTTATTTAGATCCATTATTTAGTCTTCCTTTGCTCCTAAAAGGAGGAGAAATGCACAGTATTTCTGAGAAAAATCTTGAAGTTCTTGCAGGCAGATCCAAAATCCACTGACATCAAAAAGAATCTTTGCTCTCAAAGGCTAAGATTTAAATGGTGTGCTTCTCCTTGTGCAACTGTTCGGTAACTTTACCTGGGACCTCAAGGTCCGTGAGCAGAAAAACAATTTCCTTAATAAAAATCAGCATGAAAATATCACCATGGAGAAAGTATCTCTGAGACATCTGATGGATCTGAGCAGAAAATGAATCTGCCATCACAGGCCCATCTCCACTTCCTTCAATCTCACTTCAGCAGGATATAAAGGCACTTAACTGCTCATTGTGTTGCTTACTGCATTGGCAATTAAAACAAGACAGAAGTACTAAGATATGGCCAAATCTTAATTATCATGTTCAGGTACAATAAAGAAGAGAGTATAACTGCTAGTATAACTACTTACAATGCCTTCTGCCTATATCCTCTATATATTCTATTTGCAGCATAGTCATAAAAATTGTTTCTGTATGTATCTGGCCTGCATTTTAATGACAGAAGTAAGAGACCTAGAAAACTAAGACCAAGTTTAATTGGAGGCCATATTAACTACTCTACTCATAGAAGGAGAAAGCCAGGCAAAAAAGATACTGAAAATCAAAGCATTCCAGGTTTTACATCAATCCATTTAATACTATACATAATGTTCTTCTCTATGTTCTCCAAATTTAATTCTGGGCTTCTTTCTAACTTATTAAAACAGAACTTTTCTGCAAATGCTGAGGAAATACGTCATTGTTAGGCCTTGACAAAACCCAACATTTTCAGTCCAAAGATTGTTCTCATTTAAATAATATAAAAATAAAAATGTCTGAGGTCAGCTCTCGATTTAAGACAAGTTTTTTCTCTAGAATTCCAGTCAGCAATCCATACATATTTTTATGAACATGGGTTATACCATCATGACAACTATACTTAGATTTTCAGAGTAAATAACATTTAGCTTTCTCTAACTCTCCAAGAATCTCTCCCTCAACAACAACAATATACATTTACATATATATTCTACTGAAAGAAATTCAGGAGAAAAGAAAAAAAAAAGGGGGGGGGGGGGAGGCAGAATCAAGTTGTGATAGCCAGACTAGCAGTGGAGAACAAAACGAAGATAGAGAATATTTTGTATTTGGTGTGACAAATTACAGAGACAGATGTGCAGATATGATCCTGAATGCCTGGTGCCAATCGTTTTAGTGGAAATTGTTGCCATGGACTTGCACTAAAATTACATATGTAGATGATATTCACACAAACCTTGCACCGTTTCTTAAATAAAGGTGATGTGACCAGCTTTTGCAAACAAAGCTATCTGGTTTCAGTTTAATCAGGGAGCACAAAAGGTTCTTCTGAAATCTTCTGAAATTACTTCAATTTATTTCAGCTGAATTTGGATCATGAACCAATATGTAGGATTCTGAGCATGCCTTTGCACTACCACATCCTTTCCCAGTAAATACAGGTGATGACATGATCCACTCTCCCCAGAAATGCTTCTTTAAAGTTCTTAATGCAGGAACATGGAGTCAGAAGCTTTACTTTCTTCTGATTGATTATGTACCCTTAATTAGCATGTGCAACACCAAAAGTAGAACAGGTTCCCTTGTTTAAGTTCTGGTTTACATCTACTACATACTCATCCTTGGAGACAGTCTGTTTCTGAGATCTACTGTCTTTGTTTAGAAAGAAGAAAAATACCACTGATTTTAGTGGAACTTAAGCATGTGCATATGTCTTGCTGAACAAAGTCACAGACTGGTTGGTAAATCTCTGGATTAGAGAAAACAAACCAAAGTCCTCAGTGCAGCTGATAGCGAAGTTCTGATCTAAAAGGAAGAGAATTTGCTTCTTGCTACTGGATTATTTATCCTCACTCATCAAAAACCTAAAAAATACACATCCTTGAGAACAGAAACTGCACAAATTGCAAACTTCTGTAACCAGCTACAGAAGGTGTTACCATAGCCAGGAGTCTCCACCACATTTTCATAGATAGAAAAGTTGGCAAAGGATTAAATATGCATATATACTTAAAACAAACAATCAAACAGAAGCCAAGTCCCTCTACCTAAGTCACCTGTACTTGCTAAAATGTTCAACCCAATTTGCGTCTATGCACTTAATTCTTAAAAAGTTGATTTTAAAATGGAAGAACTGTCAACCTCTAAACAGCGCAGCAGTAGGAGGAGCACATATAAATTTGAGTGAGGTCTCCAGGGATGGGCTCTTCAACTTATTAGGAATTTTCTAGATGGATGTTCTCCGTGACAAAATTTAATTACTTTGCAGTAGTTTAATAAATCAGAATACATCTATGAGCAATCATGCATAGTTCACATACCTGAAGTTCAGGCAGGTTTGATTTTTTCAGGGAAAAGAAAAACCCTCTGACAAACAGAAAACTGCTTCAGAAGCTGAGTCACTTATGTCATTATTGAAAAAGAGAAGTCCTGGGCAGTGGTGCCAAATTTAATACATGCATTGATACAAAACAATTTTTTTTTTCTTTTGTTTTTCTTTCAGGAAGATAGAGCAGTGACATGGTGTACTCTGTAGGTCATTCTGGCTGCATTTTAATTTAGAAGACTATGGCAAATTGAAAATAATCTGAAGAAGCGGGAAGAACAGATCACTGCAAATGATGGAGAACCACTTCTAGTCCTCATCTTCGCTCCTTCCATATCAGAAAGAGGATAAACATCTCAGACAGGCAGATGTGGCCTAATTGTCTCTACTGCAGTGCACATCATGCTGGAGAGGCTGACCGTTGTGCTTGCCTGGGCATAGGCACTCCTACCTCTCAAAAAAGAAAGAAGAAAAGATGCCAGGTGGGAAGGGAGTCCTCCCAGCAGTGGAGGTGCAGATGGTGGGAAGGATGGCCTCCTCCATGGAGAACAAACAGCTGGAGCTTGAGCTTGAGCTGCTGCAAGCTTTGCAGGGCAGGGCCAGAGAGATCGATTCACTGCGGTCTTCATCCAGGACCAAAACAGCAACTGCTGCAGAACAGAACTATAACCCTGCTGCTTTCTTACTAGGCCTCTCTGCCTTTGGGCAGCCTCCATAAGCTGACACTAAGGTTCCCATCTCCCTTCCCCCGTTTCTCTTTTTATAATCTGAATGCAAACTAACAGATGAAGACAGAATACTATAGAGTATTAGTTAGTTACAAAATTATCTTCAGGTGATATCATTACATTTCAGGTCAAACGTATCTGTTGACTGCTGGCAGTGTAAAGAGAGTACCATCAGTGAGGTGCTATCAGTATTTTCGTTTTTTTCCCAGTTCTGGATCTTCCTGACCAATATATCAACATGAAAATTAGCGTTAAAATTCAGCAGTGTTCAAAGTATGTGAATATTTGTGTCTCAGACCCACTCAGCTCCAGGAAGAACTTCAACACTTCCCTAAGCGCTGCATCATTGCTACCATTACAGATGCAGCATTGCTGAAAATGTTTTCTGGCTTGAAAAAGGAAAAGGAACAAAACAGTATGAGTTAGTATGGCTACAAATCTTTGCTGCCTTGCAGTTGGTAATGTTCACTTTGTTAGAAGATTCAAAGATTTTAAATGTATGCAGCTCTCCTCTAGATTAAGAAAAAATCCTAGACACATTTTGTCTAAGCAAATATAACAAGAGCCAGCTAACAGCATAGACAGCATGGAGAACATTATTAAGAAATCTCACCCCTTTCTGGCTGATTACACAAAAATGTCATTACCAGCACAACTGAAACTGACTCTTGTGATATTCTGTCTTTTCCTGACATTCTCAGAAGCTGCCATGTGTCTGAATCAGAATTCAGTATCAATGTACAAAAGTAAAGAAAAAAAACCTTTCTTATTAAAAATGATGTTCAGGGAAGAAAAAATTAAAAGGTGTAATTTTGAAAGCAAGAATGGAGAAAAAGAAGAGTAGGAAAG
The DNA here is from genome assembly GCA_037305975.1 of Chrysolophus pictus. NCBI lineage: Eukaryota > Metazoa > Chordata > Aves > Galliformes > Phasianidae > Chrysolophus > Chrysolophus pictus. The sequence continues at coordinate 5,662,549 of CM074614.1, forward strand.
AATTCATCGGTATCTTTATCAATCTTAAGTCTTTTCTATATCTCAAGAGTGTTCACTAAGGACAAGTACCCAGTGGATCTCCTCCCTTTGTCACCTTCAGTGAAAATGAACAGAATCTTCCTATTGACTGATAGGTCTTGAACTTGGTGTCCAAAGAGGGTCTAAGCTGTTAAGAAGAAGACCATATTTTCTTTTTCAGGTACTAGATTTCCTTCTGCTATTGTTACCAATATGTCACTTTTTACCACAGCTTCGTGAGTGACTAGCTTTTTGTATTCAGTATCACGCACTGTACCCAACCTCCCATTCCTCTGTGCTACATCAGACTTTCCTTTTCCTATGCAGACAGTAGCTCAGCAACAGTGAAGTCATCAGCTTTTCAGGGTAATCCAATCCCTTAACATAGCTATTGAGGGCCATTAAAATAATCAGTCTTAAAGCATACTTACAACTGTGCCAGAACATCTGGACTCTTTAAAACTAAGAAATGGGTCCTGAACTGACTGACCACACCTCCACAAAGTGAGTCACTTTGGTCCCTGAGGCTCTCGGGAATGACTGTACTAAAGGTGGGGAACCAACACAATGAATCAGCGCTGTGGGCAAATATACAAGAACTTGTTGTAATGATCTGAAGTTCCAGGTATAAAGGGGAAGTGGGTACAGCAAGCTGTAAGGCATAGGGACTTTAGAGAAGGTAGGGCTGATGGAGAACTTGTCTGCCAAAAGGAATGAATAGAGCTTGTGGAAGTCACTTTGGCAGCCGGCTTAGGATCTCTCTATAACTTTTAAAATATGATTTCTACTGACTAAAGTGTTTTCAGCCCATACTTAATTGCATCTACCAGCTATCTGGATCTCATCTATGACTCTGATGTCCCTGGCAATGAAACAGGCTGTTGTCTAAGTCTTGCAGTCTCTTCCCAGACAGTATTTTTGAACATTCTTTATTCTACCTATTCATGTAACCAAAGATATTCATAGCTCAGTTACTTCAAGTTCTGTTTCTGAGCTTCAATGAATACAGTTTTGCCGTACACAGAATGATGCTGATAGAGTAACTTGTGTTCCAGACTGGTGTTTTCTTTATTTAACTCCTTTAGTTCAACTCATCAAACAAAAAATTACCTGTTCACGGCTCTGAATCCCTTCATAGCCCTTGACCACAACCCTCACTCTTCCATCGTTAACACAGCAGTTCTCCCATCCAGTAGGCTGTCATTCGCTTGTTACATCTGTGCAAAATTTCAATATTCCTTCATGTTCTGCCTACACACTCAGCATGGTAGTGCTGCAGCCACCCTCTATGACTATCATACCAAGAAAAAATTTCACTGCCCATAATGAAAAAGGCTGAACTTTAAAATTCTTCAGGAATCTTAATACGCCAAAATTTGACACTTATAATCAAAAGCTGCCGATATAAAATTATAGCAAACCATATGCTTCTCTGATTTGAGTCAGGTCCAGTGATGTTTCTACCAGTTCCTGTAACAGAAATTCCTGGCAAATGTTTTTCTCCACAACACACTCAGTCTGAAATGATCTAGGTTATTGGGAAAGGAGCCTTGGAAAGCAACCAAATTACTCAGTCATTCTGACGGGTATGGGAGACCAGCTACTGGAAAGATTTTGTGAAAGCTAAATTCAACTGTTCTAACAAGATATGCAGAAGCAGAATATGATACTCTGGCACAGAGCAGACCACATCCACACAGTGCCAAAGGATTTCTTGAATATTGAGCAGGATGTTCCCTTCTAGACTGCCACTTTGTTTTGCTCATTTATTTAAAAATTCCCTTGAATTCCTGGTAACAGTAACACACTGAGAATTGCTCACTGATGAATGAACTAATGAACATTTCACTGATTTATTTATAATCACCGAGAGACTGTGAGAGACCTGAGAGCAGAACTTTAAACTTTCGGTTCTAGTTTGGCATATGCATGACTAGAAATGCTGGTTTTCCACAACCTCGGTTAACTGCAAGTTTTCATCTTTCAGCTCTGCTCGTTTCTGTGACCCTGCCTAGCACACTGCAGGGCAATTAGGCAGCTTCAACACCAGAACAAGCAAAAAGATCAGACAGGAGCAGTCTGAAGTGGTACTGAGAAGAAGCACCCTTAACAGCAACAAATACATGCCATACTCCATAATTTCCATTAGCTCTGGGTCAGTACAGAAGCTAGGATAATAAATGTCATATTTAATTTATCAATAACCAGCATTTACTTCACAGAACGTGAACATTAACATTCAATTTGCTTTTTATATATTTTTAGTGAAGTTACTGTGTTCTCAAGTGTGGTAAGAGATGCCATTAAAATAATAAAAGCATTTAAATGTCTATGCAAAAGAAAGAAGACAATTAACTACACATTTTCTCTGAGATCCTTCTCCCTGTTCAGGTGTTAAACATAGGGTCACTTAGTAATACAGGCACCCTTTTTGTTTTGATGTTATAAACAGGCCTGAATCCTCTTTATTTTCTTGCTCTTGCTGCTTCCCTTCACCACATGGGAGCACCCTCCTTGGCAGACCCAGTGCTGGATTCCCTACTGGTCATGTTTCTGCTCCCTTTTCTTTCTCTTTCTTTTTTTCTTCTCTTTCTCTGAAAGTTGTTAAGTAACACAAGGCTTGCTTGAATTTTCCATAAAACGACACATCTTAGGTAGATATGGAAGGCTGATGCCTATAGGATAACCGGATTGTAGAAATTTCTAATTAAAGTTATCATCTTTTTCTTGCGTGTCAACACTGAGCATGGTTTTGTCTTAATCTAATCTGGGCAGATTTGCAAATGTGCTCACCTCATCTTTTCACCGCAGGTGGGATGTAACACTAACCCAGAAACTTAGTGAAAATGGTAGGCACTTTAATAAGGAATTGTACCAATAGCTCCACATTTAATGAATATCCTGAAAATCAAGTGTACTGAGTCAGACATAGAAGGAAAGCCTGTTGTCTGGACTTTCATTACTTCCGCAAACATATTTATGACTCTTCATTATACGAACTTCAGCGCTTGTATTATCGGAAGCAGAAGTTAGGTCAGTTTAATGTATTATAATCACTAAGTACTTTTTTCAGTCCTACAGTGCAGGAAAAGAAGTTAATGCATTCCTACAAGTAGTACACAATTAGTACATTGACCTTGTTTATCAGATGATCTTTCACCACATTAAAAAAAAAAAAAAGACACTTTCTTTCTTTCTTTGCAATCACTTTGACTATCCAGACAGTGGTCCTCCTAGGGGAAATGCAAAAAGGGATTCTACCCACCTATGAATATGAACTCTGTTACATAAATCATTCTCACTGGGAACCAGATTTGATCATTTAACATTCTTTTATTCTTGCTAGAAACAAATTGGCTAGAGTTAACGTACAGTGAGGCTTTAAGTTCTTGGCAGGGTGGATAACTTGCTTTGCATAGCGATGATATATTACTTTATTTTCCAAGTAAACCTAGAAGTGTCGTTTGGAGTCAATGCAGGTGTGCAGTGAAGGTTTTTTCCCAGAGATGGAAAAGATAAGCAGAATTACTAGAACTCGTAGGCAAAATGCCTGAGCAGTGATCTCCATGAAAACAGATGGAACAGATCTCAAAACCATAGATCACAACATGGGAAATAAAAGATGGGGTTTGCTCAATTCCAACTTAACATGCACAAAACTTGATCTTTGCATCTTCTCCTCCACTCCTGACCTTTACAAGATAGAAGTAAACTCAGGGGTAGGAGAAGGAATCTGGAGCTGGAATTCCTCTGTGGTATTTCCAGTCATTTCTGGTGACTTATTAGTGGATTTAGTAAGGATCAATGGATCAAGACTGCGTGATGAGGAAAGCAAAATACAGCACTGAACTACTGAGACACGGAAGCTTTAAGCAGGAACCCAGTGCTATTGTACAACACTCCTACACAGCAACATATACTTCTAAACACTTCTAAATGGTGCCATGATACACCATCTATTTTTCTAACTGTAACACCCTTCTCATAGAACTTACCTACATTCACGGATTGCTGTCAAACTAAATGTATCCAAGTTCTAAGGCTTAGGATGAAAAGACCTCCCTTTAAGCAATAGGAAAATATGAAATGAGTAGGAGCTGCTTAGACTGAGAATTAGCTCTTTGTGACTTGGTTGCTAACAAAGTAACAATGGGAAAAAAGCAACTGCCTTTCAGGTTGGTCTCTACCAGGAACAGAAGCAGACTGTAACAAAGGATAATTGTTACAGTTGGAATGCTGCAGTGGAAATTAAAAAGATTATTGGAGCAAACAGGATTTTTCCTTTATTTTTGTACAATCTGAGGAACAATCCTGCCATTTTAGGCAGACATCCTCACTGTCAGTAAAAGCAGAAAAGTGTAAAGTAGCAAGGTAAGGAGATAACTTTGTTTAGAAATACCAAACGTAGATTAGAAAATGCTGAATTGAATAGATGGGCCCACATGTGAAATTAAGGTCTTAAAATTGCTGTGGATGGCATATGGAAGCAGTAGTATGAATAAGATAAGAAAAACTTCACCAAAAAATAAGAGAAGATTGGAAGTAATAAATTTATTAATATTAATACTTCAGTTATTTAACCTTATTAATATTAATTAATGATTCATACTAGGAAACCTTTGCTTTTCTAGTTTGGGGAGGATGGCAGCAAAGCTAAGAAGATCTTGACAGTGTCTTTTGGGGAAGAGTAAAAACAAATTAGAAGAGAAAAGAAGTAATACTAGACAGTTATATTACGCATCAAGTTTTACATTTTATTAGATTTAAAATCTGTTTTAATTCATCTTTTGCTATTCCTGCTTATTTCTGATAGTTGAGTGAATAACTTTGAAAGACAAAAAATCTTACGGCCATCTTGACTCATTTCAACAGAGTAATAGAGGCTGGAGCATCACTTAAAATTGTGTTGTTCACCTTTTCTTTTTAAAGGCAATCAGTTATTTCATTTAATCACTCCAATGCACATAAAATAATTAATTGGCTTTTCTGAATGTAGTTCTCAGTCTTGATTAATTAAAGTTCAAGGACTTATTTGGCAATCTTTTCTTCACAAGCTTAGCAAAAATCTTTCTTACTTAGAGCACTTTCCCGCTGCTCCTTTCCAAATAACTTAGTATTTTATTACAGAGAGACAGTAGAAAATTAATATAAAAAAGTGTTCATTGCCATTTTTGTAGCAGACTGTATTGCATCATAGAGGCCTTTTCTTGTCAGCAGCAGAAGATTCACTCTGTGTATCACTCTTTAACGCAGAGGAATCTGTCATCTCAATTGACAGTTCATTTAGGGCTGTCAGTTATTAAATTCACAGAGCTAACACAGCTCAATAGTCGCATACATCACAGCATTTCTTTTAGGAATGTACCGAGTATTTCAAACAGCATTTAAGGCAGATGAACAACAAATATGGACTAGTGCATAAACCTGTACTTTAGAGAGGCTATTGTAACCACTTTCTTTCTGATCAAACTCAGAATATTCTAACAGCACAGTCCAGGTTTGTTTCCATCTCTTCTATCAGCATTCAGCTTAAAATGGACACTCCATTCCAAAATACCAGCCCTAAGGTCTTGAATGTGTGTGATATAACCAAAGTTTGTTCTCAAGGTATTGAGCACTGGGGTCAGCTAAGAGACATTCTCTTACACACAGAACAGAGAATCTAACATGGTAAAATTTCATTACTACGTAATACTGACCGTATCTTTATCCCTTACATTTAAAGATTACTTCACTGTATTGCTTCTAATATTTCATTGATTTTTCTTTTCATACTGAGTCTTCAGTATTTTATTCCTTTGTAAAGTAGATTAATGTAATCAAATATTTATAAAGTAGGTTATCAAATTTTTCAGACTCATAGGAATGGATATTATAATGAAAAAATATAATTGATGTCTTACCTTTACCTTACATTTTGTAGAGATATAATCTATTCAGGTCTTGACAACCCCTCAGAATATTCAATATATCTCAGCAGTAGATTTCTGTTGAGAAAAAAAAAGCACATTTTGAAAATTTTTCACATCGTTATTATGAAGTAATTGCTTCAAAAATGTTTGTATTTTCCCACCTCATCATTTTGTTCTGTTATGTTGCCCTTTAAGATCTTGACACTGGCAATTGCAAAACACAGACACAAATCCCATTGTATACTAAATCTACTCTGGTTTCCTTACAAACTGATTTTCAGTGCTGGCTATCCTCATCATCAGGAAATCATCCCTGTCTGGTCCCTCAAGGTCGGTGATGAGACATCATACAATTTGCATGTAACAAAAGAATTATGTCATGCTGATGATATCCTCAGTATTTAGCAGTAACCATCTGGAACCACTTTGGGATTCTGCAGCCCTGTCCAGGCAGACTTGCCACAGGAACTATGTAAGGCCTAAAGACCAAAGCCGGCCATATGCTGGCTGTGAGGAAAGGATGCCATAGTGCTTCCACTGCTAGGAAGAAGTGTGGATGCCTGTATCTATATACTGCGTGCTTTCAGCAAACAAATCCCTACTTCCCAACAGGATCACTGCTATTCACTTCAAACCTTTTTTTCTCCAGTGTAGAAAGAACAAAGTCTCTGTGTTCTTTTCCTTCAAGCAGTTTTTTCTCATAACTCTTTCTGATGTGGTATCCAGGTATCTGCTCTGCTGTTTTCATTTATGATTGTGGAAGATGCTCTACAGGGGATAGAATCGCTGATGAAGAGAACATCTCCTTTCTCACTTCAGTCTGCACAGGTTCTTTACAACACCTTTTTTCTTAATAAGGAGCAAGATTTATTTGCCATAAAACGCCCAGTTCCTGTAAAGTGATATCAGTCTGTTTCTTTTACTATTTTGAGATTCCCACTGTCACTAAGCAGCAGGGTCTTGCTCCAGAAATACATTCTCAGACACTACTTTTTCCTCTAAAATAGCAGCACTTTTTTTCTAACTCAGCCAGCTATGTTCTTTTACAACCTTTCTTAGGGAGGTTGCTGGACCTCTCAGGTACATCAATCCCAGACTTGGTATACTGGGAAGAAGGCCTTTGCTCAAGCAGAGCTATGTTACTCAATGGTTATAAAATACTCAGGCTTTAGAAGCTATTACAAAAAGATCTGTAATTGCAGCAGGGGATATAATACAGTGGTAATACATGAGAATGAAACCTCCAGAGATAAAAGTCATGAACTTGTTCAAATGTATTGTGTCACATACCAATTTTAGAATAATATTTCTTATCAGGCATTTACTTGAAATACTTTCAACTCATTTGGCAGGCTAATTCTTCTATGCCTCACTGCAAATCTCTTGAATGCCAGTAGGATTACTCAATATTGCTGTATCTTAATTTATTGAGCTTCTTTGCCATGGGATATTTAACAAAAAATTAAAGCATTAGGCATAATTAGAACATGACTATATTAATTCCCGTAATGTTGATTATACTGAGTTACTGAAAAGTATTACAACCCTGTGCTGCAAACCCTGTATCACCCATAAACCAGCTGACATTATAGGAGATATATAGCAAAGAATGTAATAAGGAGGCACCAGAGCTTGCAACATTGCAATTGACAGCATGCCTATTGGTTCTAATGCTAGAAATTTGCAATGTTTAATAACAGATTATTAAGTAATTAAGTACTGTTATACTTGCTGAGTTTTATTATTACATTCTCAACTCCTCCTTCGTTCACCTAACCAGCCATTCAATCCTAGAAAGCAAGCAGCTTTGTCAAGCATGGTTCAACCCTATGCACCTCTGCAGGTTGCTCTTCATCATCTTGTCCTTGGTGTAGCTGGAGATGGATTCCAAAAACACATGAAGCACAAGATCCAAGATTGTTTGATGACTAAGATAAGTTTGGCCAATATACAGATCCATAGATCCTTCATTGCAAAGTTCTTAAAAGCTGGCACAAAAGTCTCAGCCTGCTTGCTGGGGCCCCTGGAACCACTGCATTTTTTTTATAGGTGATAGGCAGTGTCTTTGTATTAATCAACTCTCAGCATTTATGGGTGATTCCTATGCAGACTCATGGTTATGGGGACATAAGTAGAGATCTAAGGTCCTTCTAAACCAATGTTCCCCTGCATCACAGAGGATGTCAAAAATAAAAGCAGACTTTGCCTGTGAAGACTGAAGGAAAAAAGATAGCAACTATTTTGGTCCTTTCCATTCTATCAGTAGGGTGACTCCCTCAATCACCAGATCTCTGTCTATACCTCCTTTTGCAATCAGCATACCTGTAGATTACCTTCACCTTGCTCATTCCCCTTGCCAGTGTTAGTCCTGTATTTGATCTTCTTAATTTTGCTAAGTACTTGAGCAGTGTTTCTTCTTTGTTTCTTCTTGTCTGCCCTTGCTTTCACCTCTTCGGTGCTCTATTGCTTATCTTATTTTGCTGAGAAGTTCCCTTCTTAGTCAAGTAGGCCTGCTGCCAAAATCACCCTCCTCCATGAGAGAATTGCTCCCTCCTGAGCTCTCACTACATTTTAAAAATCAAGCAGCAATCTCAGGCCCTTCTCCCCACACAGATAATCTCACCTCCTAGTAATTTCTTCAATTGCTGATCTTCAGTATGGACCTGAGAGGCAGCACTCTCATCCTCCTTCCTTTGAAGGAAGCTGCAGGAAATTTTTGTACAAGGCTGTTCTAGTGCCTGGAACAAAGCATTTTGATAAAAACATTGACATAGGCCCTCCTTAAATAGTGTATGTTTATTTTGATTCGAATGGAATTGAGATTTTTGAGGAGAATTACACTCACCCTTTTATCTGTCTTAGGCAATGAGCGAATATAAACGTTAATTTCAGTGATCTCAGTGATCTGCTCTTCTGTTTAAGAGAAAATATTATCTGACTCTGAGAAAATATTTACCTGGGCTTTAAGGATTGCCTCATGTGGCAGGAAGGGATGAATTTCTTTGCAATGAGCTGAGCTTTTTCAGATCCACATGCCAAGAGACACCAGCACTGTGAAAGCAGTTGTGAACATCAGTGCTGTAAGAGCGGTATGTCATAGCCAGACTCTAATGAGCTAAGTTTCTTGAAGCCTGTTGAGACATAAGAATCTGAATAACCCTCAAGAAGAGTCCGAGGCACTGAGGAGTAAGACTGGATGGGTTTTTAAATTCACATCTTCTGAGACCCCTACTCAGGACGCAGAAAGTACTAGAGAGTTGCACAGGATGAAGCAAGATTTAGGATCTAATTAAAATGGCAAATTTATTTTTACTTCACTGGCCTTCACAAATGTTGCAAACGAGTTAGCCTTCTACACGTACATTTACTCTACCTTATTCTACTTTATTCTGTGGGTGACTTCAGGGGACTACTAGTGCTAAGATGGTCTGCTTCTTCAGATGCATGACTGAACACTGGCATACTGGATCTCTCAAAGTCAGCACATCAATACTGCAGCCCACGGGATAGTAAGGGAAATGGTACGCTCTTCTGCTTGGTGATACAGAGTGTTCTGTGACCTAGCAGAGCACGCACCTGTGGGCAAAAGAAATCTTACACAGACTGGCATTAACCAGCAAGGCTCCATGAAGTGCAACAAAGATCGGAGATCCCACTCAGTCCTCTTGCGTAGCGTGTAATAGCCCATTTAAAATGATCTTAGTGTCTGGCCTTCGTTTCTCTTTCTGTAACTTACCCCTTCTTCATGAAAAGAAAAGACTGGATTCCAAAGGTTGTACATTACTCTCCTCTAAAAAAATACTGCAAACTCATCAAAAATGCCACACGGACTCCTTGCACTGTCATCAAGGAAGACACTGACTGGACACTGACTGGATTCTTCATCTATAAAAAGATAAATTATTTTAAAAAACAATCACATTTTATAAAATAATTCTCTAGAAGCACAGCTTTTACAACACATGATGTGCTAGAAAGGCTGATACACTAGCAAGCCATTTTCACAAAGATTCTGTTGATGTTGATATTCAAAAGGGGAAACTACTTACGTTTTGGTGATCTTTAAACAACACTGAACTCCTTCCACAAAGCCCAGCACTAGAGTTCAGACATGCCAATAGGCTCTTTGACTTTTCTGCTTCACAGAAAGCAAGCCAGTACCTTCCAGTTTCTATGTTCTGGGGCAATGACACTTGTGTTACACCATTTTGCACAGGCTTTGGTTATTCCTAGCATTCCTTCTGAAGAAGAAAGTTAACAAATTTGAAATGCATTCAGTGTTCAAGCCCTCAGGTCAGTGGTCTGTGCTGCTTCAGAACAGGGTGTTAACTTTTGCATCAGTTTATGCTTGCCTTACATTTCCACATTTTTTCCACATAATATCTTTATTTTTACTTAGGGAAAAAAAAAAAAAAGTTCCAGTGAAAGCTTATGAAGGCTAAGAGAAGAGTAACTTTCATTGTTCAGAACCAGGACCCACTAACAAGGTCAGAGGACAAAATCTACCTGTTTTAGTGGCAACTCATTCACAGGTAACAAATCAGTTTTCAAAGTACAGTTGGAAGAAAACAGAAGTACTGAGACGTGACCGAATAGGGTTGATGCAACAGGAGTTGCTGTGTGGAACACCACCATCAAAAGCTGAAAGGGAAAACTATGGTGAAAAAGGGACACATGCAGCCACAGACAAGTAGCAGAAGAAGGTGGGATGAGTGCTGAATCTCAAGGCAGAGTGGAGAATCCTAAGTGCAGGCTGCCTAGGATCAATAAAATCATCAGTAGCTGTTCTGCTTTGAAGAAAACCAAGGGTTAACACCAACTGCTCCACTGGTGCAGCTAATCTGTTATCTTGCATCATACCGAATGTGATCTTACAATGAAAATTAGCTAAATTAAAGCTCTTATAGGTAATACAAAAGCCAAATCCAGCAATTCAGTTGTACTATTCTAATCTATGATGAAGCAAGTCAAAATCATTTCTTATTTCTGAAAAAGTCATTGGTGGCATAAAGATGCTCACCACTTTGACTGGGGTGGAAAAACAAAATAAAAGGCTGAGAACAAGGAGTCAAAACTGCCTTAATAAGCCTTAAGAATAGTCAAACATTGCTGAAATAGCAGTGATGATAAGGAGTGTTGAGAAAAGGACAAATGAATAAAGGAAGAGGGATATCACAGCGAAGGACTATTTTCTGAAGAAAATGACCGAAATGTTTAAGGTGGACTTAAAACTCATGTCTTTATGATAAATGGCATTAACACACCTATGAGATTGCTCAGACTGAAAATGTTATGTCCACAGAGATGCACATAAACAATTAAAAATAGTTTGCTGGTTCTGCTTTCAAGAGCACAGCCTGTTTGGCAAAAAGCATGGCTTTTTTTCCAAGCTCCTTCAGGTAGTCCAGCAAAAATAATCTGGGAACAAAGCAAAACCAACAAACTCACACATTACCTCTCCCTACAAATTTTACAAGTTCTGAAAACAAATGTTGTACATATGATTCCAAATGTGCTGAAACAAATCTTCTACAGCTATGAAAAAGAACATGAGCAGACTCAGTAAAATGAAGGAACTGGAGAACCAGTGCCCTCTCACACTGTATCTACAAGAATGGATATACCATTAAAAGGTAGCAGGTCTGGAGTACACAAACAGAAATACAATTTTTTATTAAATTTTTAATTAAATTGTATGTCCTGTTTACAACAGGATGTTATGGAAGACAACTGGGATCTAAAAGATATTACATTAACTCACAGGGAACAAACAGGTCTTTCACAGACTATTAAGCACAACTGCTAAGAATGCAGCTGGGTCAGGAAGTATCTGAACAGCTGACTGTGGAAAGCTGGCATGATGTGCTTGAGAAGGATCACTTCTATACAGGACTTGTTTTTTGTTTCAGCTGGAGTCAGGGCAGTACGCTTTACAAATCTTTGCTCTCATTCAGGAAGAAAATTCTTTTTCCCCGTGTTCCTTCTTGCAGTGCGAAGTGTACTGGCTTACATATCTTTGTACTTCCTGCTGGCTCAAGAAGCAAATCACTAAGATCTCCTAAATCAGGCAGTTACTGTTAACACACTTGCAAGCTCAGAGATTTATTACGCATTTACTACATTTGAAGTCTGAGGGATTTGGGTGCTGCCTCAGATCTGTTCAAGAAATTGGGAATAATGAGCTCTCGAGAACTACATCTTCAGAAGCTAACCATTCGATGTTGAAAAAGATCTTCTTAAATCTTAGAAAGATGCTTACAGAAAGGCTTAGATGTACATCCTCCCCCACTGACTCTGTATTCTCAGCCCTATCTAGCCAAAACACCAGAGTCTAGAAACTTCCATACTATTTCACCTTTCACAAAACCTTAGAACAACTTGGGTTGGAAGGGACTTTAAGGCCCCTCCACCCAGATCCAAGACACTGCCCTAGGCTGGGTTGCCACCCAATAAATCAATTTAATGTGACTTCAGGTTGAAGAATTGTCAACTTTCATAGCTTCTTTATGTTCTTCTAATCTTCCACCCCTTTTGCACTCCTTTGATAACCTTAATAAACTTTACTGCAAATTTGAGAACAAAAAGGATGCTGACCTCATGCTGTATGTGGGTGCCTGAAGTGCTTCACAGTACTCCACACCACATCTACGTGTTAGAGGTGTTTGCAGAGTACATGACAAATCAGTTCAAAAGTGTGATGGCAGCCCTCTGCCATATGCAAAGCATCTACCTTTAGAGTAGACTCTCCAAAATTTACATACATTTGTATTAGCTATTCTTTTATGCTATGTCTAGCTGGAGCAAGTGCAACACAGTAAATGTATTGAGTGAGCATGTCAATAGTTCAGGACAGACCATGATCACTTCTAAGATTCCCGGATGACTGAGGTCCCCATCCAAACTCACTGTGTAGTCAACACAATCCACTTACTCCAAGTGGCATCAGTAGCATGATGGGTGGAGAGAACCTTTCCCTTGAACATCCAGTTCAGCACTGGCAGTCAAGGTGCCAGAAGGAGCTGCATTTCAGTACCAATTACTTTGGAAGCTGCCTGAACCCCATCATTCATGGCTAAGATCTCCTTTTCAGTTGGAGTGTAGCCCTCTTCCGACCCCCTGTACGCTCGACTCCAGAATCCCAGGGGTCGGCCTCGGGTCTCTCCTGAGGCTCTTTGCCACAAACTCCAAGTGGGACCTTTCTCTCCAGCAGCAGTGTAGAGGATGTTCTTTACATCCTGTCCCATCTGTACTGGCCCCAGGGCCACGACATGGGCTATCTCTTGTTTAATCTGTTCAAAAGCCTGCTGCTGCTCGGGGTCCCCCATGAAGTTATTCTTCCACATCACCTGATAAAGGGGACTTACAGCAGTGTCAGTGGTGGCATACCACTTGGCTGCTTTTCCTCCAGATCATACTGGAGTTCTAACATATCCAGTACAGCAGCACTCAGTGGGGTGTGACTTCATTCAGTTAGCCTACCATCAGCCTCCATTCTCCACTGACTTTATGCACTGGCCATATGGGGCTGTTAAAAGGCAAGTGAGGTTTGCTCTCTAATCGATGAATCAACTTATGAATGGGAAGCAAGCAATCCCTGTTGGTGCAGTACTGCCATCTGTGCAGCGTTTTTGCAGCAATCGGTACCTGTTCTCCTCCCCTTGCAGCAACCCCACAACAGATGGATCTTCTGATAGGTCAAGCAAAACTAACAGCTGCTTAACACCTTCTGTGTCTACAGCAGCTACTCCAGTTATTCCAAAGGCCCACTGATAACCCTTGGAATACTAAAAATACCCCATCTGAGGTAATCAATACCAAGTATACAGGGAGCCCGTGGGCCAGTCACAATAGGATGTTTTTTCCAGTCTTTACCAGCAAGACTTATTTTGGCCTCTAACACAGTCAACTCTTTGGAACCCCCAGTCACCCCAGAAATATAAACTGATTCTGTCCCTTCGTGACTCAAGGGCATTAGAGTGCACTGCATGCCAGTGTCTACTAACAAGTGCCTCATATTTCTGTGGTTATGATGTGTCAGGCCATCAAATCCACGCAGCCCAATATACTCTCCTTAGCCTTTCCCCACCCCCACATCCTCAAGCACTAAAGCTTAAAGTTTTAAGAAAATCCCTTTTGTAAATTCCCAAACACTACTGTCTTAAACCTAAATACCAATTCACTAAAATAGTTTCTGATTCAAGCAAAAAAAAAAAAAAAAAAAAACCCTCAACTCAAGGCTTTTATTTCTGTAATTTCTGATCTCCTTAAGAGATCGTCAGAACTTGATACTACAAAATTAGACTGAAAAACTTGATGTAAAATGTTTTTTTCCCCACTTCCCCACCGATTTCCATCATTTGTGATAGCCAGAAACCTCTGCTTGGTGAATATAGCTTAGCAATATGTGAAGAAAACATTTACAAGGTTTATGTAAATGTACTCTGATTTCAGGAGAATGCAATTTTTTTGTACTCCTTTGTCTTAAACCAATATTTAGAATTGGTTAATGATTAAAATGCTCTTCAATTTTGCATTAATGGTACTGATTTATTAAGCATAATAAATATTACGGACTCTCATACAGAAAAATATACTCCCATTTTTTTTTATTTTAAATCATTTCTTCTTCGGGAATGACATGGAACTTCACTGGGCACAGTCAATGGGGGTTAGGAAGAAGTTCTTCACCAGAGGGCAATAGGCATGGAACAGGCTCCCCAGGGCAGAGGGTACAACCCAACCTGTCAAGAGTTCAGGGAGCATTTGCATATTACTTATGTTCTAAAACACTCCGTTCCAGACAGACATATAAAATACAGCATCAGAACTTCCAGTATAAATCTTGGAATTCAGTAACTTTGGCAAAAAGTTGTACTGTTTTTCTGAGGACATTTTTATGTAGTCAAAACTCTTAAATATTTTATAGCAAAGCACTTTTCATATATGTTAGCACACATAGACTCTGATTGAAAAGAGTCCGCAAATGAATCCAGGTTTCCTCAAGTTGCATTGACAGTCTAGATATTTCTTCCAGTAGGCTGGGCTCTGATGAAATAATCTTAAGATGCAACTGAAAAATAAAAATAAGCAGCAGTTAGTAAAATTAACACAGACCAAATTCAGAATATCAGCTTCTTCAGTTACATTACTGAAAGCAAAGTACTAGAATTGAATGAAGATAGTTCTTCAATTAATTCATTCAATTTAATTCCACCTCTTTTTTTTTTTTTTTTTTTGCTATTCTTTCAGAAGCCATTTTCCTCCCAGATATTCAGTAGCTAGGATAAGGCAGCAAAACATCTTCCTAGATGTACTGATGCTGCTGAATCTACCCTAATCACACACTTCTCCAAATGGTAACTTTTTCCCCTTTCCAAAAACTGCATCATAAGCTCGTGTTCAGTTTAGAAACATGAAAGAGATGCTCTGAGATCTATCAAGACAATTATTTCAATTATCTGTATTGAATAAAGCAAGAAGAATCATGTCAGCACACTGCTAAAGATATGGGGGATGTTTTTTCCTTATATAAAGTGTTTTCTTTATAGATAGTAACCTCGGTAAAGCAAAAAGAAAAGCAGTATTTCAATCATGTACAGAGTCACTGTATTATTAACTGGTAACATTTAATGGATGGAATAGTAATTTTTAAGTTTTGATAAGCTCTTAGCTGTCTTCTCTAGAATCTGTAACAAAATACATCATTGTGCATTTAGTACAGAGGGGAATTTCTATTTTGATCTGTTTCACTCTACAGATTTAGTTATATTAGCTTGTAGCATTTGCTCTTGTTGACATAACCCTATGTATTCCACTTAACACCAGCAGAAGAAAGAGACAAAGAATATGCACACCTATTTGTCTGCCATAAAATAAAATCCTGAAATAATTAAGAAATGCGCTGTTAAATAGATACTACCACATACCTGAATGCTTTAACAACTTTCCCATTAAGTTGTAATTAATTGCTTTCCCACAGCTTCACACAGTAGGTAAGAGGGTACAGCAGTATCAGAAAGGTTTTGATTCTCTACAGAACCATTTGAGTAAACGCTATTTTTTTATTATATAAACATTTTATCATGGTAATTTTCTAACTTCTACACCTCTGGGAATAACTTTTCAGTTCTGTGAACGCACAACGTAAAGTCAGACTTCCAATCTCAAGGGGTAAGTGCAGTAAAATGCTTATTTTACTTTCCCAAACACTGTGCACTCTTTTATTACATAAAATACAGAAAATCTTAGCTTAAAAATGAACAACCATTAAGAAATTATCTGTGTTACAAAAAATGAAATACGTGGAACAAATAACAGAGTAAAAACCTGTAAAAAAACGTGTTTGGTAAGTCTTTTTAAAATCATCCCCAAAAGAAACCATTTAAGATACACAGTTCTAGCAGAGTTCACATAGATTTTGTGTCCTTTTGCTGGATCATTTTATTTAGGAGTAACATAAACTTTTAAAAGAATATTGTTACCTTTAAAAATAGCGCAAGGTACGCCTGAGCAAGTTCAAAGTTGTACTTCTTGTTCAGCATCATCCCAATCATTCTCAAGAAGCTTAGCATCACCTCCAGGGAACCACCACCCTCGGGAGCCAAACTTCTCAGTTCTATCTCAATACTAGATGGTCCCAAGTCTTTCAGCAAATTAAGTGAAGCTGCATCTGTGTTAAAACATAGAGCAATCCATCATCATTAACATCGGCAGAAAAGAATCTCAGGAATCCATCCAATGCAATTCAAAACATTTGATACATAGTCATAAAGCAAAAGCTCATATTTCTAATGTTTCCTTACTATTCTTGCTTTCCACAGAATGTCATCATGCCTCTAACTCATCACATTTCTCTGAAAAATACATCTCTAACAAGGAAACTACTTTTTTTTTTTCTAAGTCCACCTTGACAAATACAATTAATACCTCTCCATAAATTTCCTTTAACTTCTGTGTCTTTAGATAAACTATGTCTCTGATCAACTAGTTAAGACTGCCATTTTCTATTTGTTTTCAACAAAAAGAAGGTATGAACTTGTATTCTAAGCCATTACGGCAAATATATCCTAGAAGAAAAAAAACAATTACTATTGTCTCTAGCAATCTTTAGTGTTTATTGCTATTAAGCAAAGTAAAACATAACCTGGTGCATTTAAGGGAATTATTCCTTGTTAAGTAAATTTCTTCTGCTTCTCTGGGACAGAAGGGGAAAACCTCTCTGTAACAGAAATATGCAAAACATACAAGAAACTCTTTTCTTCTCTTCATACATATTCGTCCTCATAATTACTGAAATCAAACCTGTTCTTTGAGAATTGTTTTAGAAATGCAGAAATAAAAGCATACATGGATGAAAACACAGCTTTTGGTATCAAAATTTTTGATGCTGTCAGCTGATTAACATTTCAGTTTCTGAAGTTACTAAGAAAAGCAGTTTCTTATACTCTCATATCATTGCAACTACTAGTATCAGGTATTAGCTAGTATTTCTCAGTTGGTTTAAATTTATTTCTATGCATGAGTATTTAATTCCTGCGAAGATAGTTAGCTAAAGTAACTTTTAATATGATATTAAAAGTGATATTAAAAGGGCTAAATGGCTGCGTTAATTCATTTTTGTGCTGTGAGAGATTGAAAAACCAAGCATGGAATACAAAGTGAAATTAGTATACATACAATATGGAAAAGGTGCCCAGTTAAATTGATATTCTACAGTCCCACTCTGCAGTGCAAAACCCTGCGTCTATTCCAATGTTAAATTAGGATGGCTTCTAGTGTACCACTACTTATTTGCATGACCTACTTGTCTTTAGAAGAGGTGCTTGTCAAATACCAAACACAGAACCATGTTGCCCACCAACATAGTACTGGGAGTGGACCAGCAGATTCCCTGGACTAGGATTACAGCATGAACCCTGCAGCACACTGTCCTTTCAGCAGAGATGATACGGCCTGAAGGCAGCCCAGGGGATCACTACTGCAATGCCTCATGAAGTACGCTTGTTCCCTGGTGCAGTCAGAAGAAGCTTAATTTGTTTTTAACATTTTCAACTCATGTTTTACTCTTCTCGAGGCAGTTCTAAAACAGCTTAATAGAATACTCTCAAATGACATATAGAATAAAAAACAGAATAAGCCCACAACTTGCTTGTGATAGATGGCCAAAATAAAGTATATACACAACATGTTCTAAGCTCTTCAGAACTGCCTCATAGACAAGGTTTCAATAGCTGTCCATTTTTAAATTTCCAGGTCAGTTACATTGCCAAAAATCCCAATTTCAGTGATTCTGTAGCAGCACTGTATCAACAAGGAAAATAGCAGCTACGTTCAATTCTCACCAGCATCTTAAGTGAACAAACTTCAAGATTAATAGAATGTTAAAAAAAATTTAGAAAAAAAACCCAGCAGATTTTGTCAATTATGTCAGTTAAAAGTAAGTTCGCTGAAAGTTCAGAAGTAGTCTTTGCAAACAGAATTTGCTAAGCAAATCAGAGTTCTCATGTTTCAATGAACCACCAGATTATTCCTTATCAGATCATTCCCTTCCAAATAATAAAGAGCATATTTTCTGGATGACAGCATCACAACCTCCGAGAACGTCTAACAGTCTTAAGAAAATCACTTGCTTTCTCTAAGCAGTTTTTAGCCATTTTGGCTCCATGCTGCCAGCCAGCTTGATCTTTGGTCAAGATTGGATATGTGTTCCTCAGCTTTACATCTATCAGACCATTCTTTTTGCATTTGCTAATGTACTAAGTGCATTTTCCTACATATATTGCAATTCTGGCATTTGAAATGAAACATGCCAAAATATCACTAGCTTCTACACATTAGTGAAAATTCTTAACTTACATTCATTAGTGCTCAGGGCTTCTTCCAGATGAACGTAGAAATCAGATTTCTGTGCCAGTACTCCAATATTTACTACCTTTGACTAAACCATGAAAGAGTTAGTAAATATACATAAGAATGTAAACACGTTTACATTTCAGTTATACTCTTTTCCTGACATGATGAAGACTTACAGAAAAGAAGCATTTATGTAAATACATTAAAATTGGTGAAGTCTATAGCAAAATTTCAGTTAGGATTAAAAAGCTCTAAGATTTTATTGTAAAAATACACTAGATAAGCATTACTATGACTTTTTTTTTTTTTTTTACCTGTGTATCATTTTCTTGCTCTGGAGCAGCATATCGGGGTATAAGACCGGGAACCGTTGGGATGAAGAAAGGGGCTGACTTGGGAACTTTTGGTGGTTCTCTTGGTTTATTTTTTTTCTGTTAATAAGATATTTGAATAAAGCCGTTAACATAGTAGGAACAAGTGGGAATTTTCGTTGTTGAGAAATTTATTTTTAGAATATCACAAAAACTATTAGAACTGAAAAGTAAATACACAGAAAAACACTTTACTGTTGAATATGGACTGAATATAAATTATTTAGAACAATCTCTCCCTCAAATCCCTGAAACTGTGATTAGAAGTCTTTTGCAATCTTCTACTGCAAAATTCAGAACAACAGCTGAAAAGTGAGATCAAGTCCTGTGAACAGATAAATGCAGCTCATAGGTCAAAGATGAACTACCCAGCTGTATGCTAGTATTTTTTGTTTATTCCCTCTTTTTCTGTTTATAGGAATGGCTGCCAGAGGTTTGGTGGCACTTAGAACAGATTTATGGACACTCACAAGATGCACTAAAAAAGAAATACCTTGCTTCAGACAGTTATTTTGTACATTGCATAAATCATTATGGCAAAAGTTACTAAACAATTCTTCTCAGAGACTGCTAACAGAAGAAACAGCCTTTATTTTACCTACTTCTTCAGAAACAGATACTACAGTAGATAAACAACGGTGTACCTCATAATATTACCTTGATAACATCAAGACTGAGTAGATTTTTCCATCTTGATTCAGGTAGTAAGGACAGAGTTACCAGCTGTTCTCCCAGTTGCTCTGGTGAGTCATATTCTACCATCTCATCACATTTGTCTTCACCTTCTGCAACATCCCCATCTTTCGAGAAAAATGTATTTTATGAACATATATAACTTTTTAATTATTATAAATAAAAACACGGATATTTATTTTGCAATTTAAAAAAAAAGGTGTGTTGCAGATATATGTCTCTTAGCATAATAAATATCTGACAAGCTCCAGTAATAAACTTCTATCTATTGTGCCGTAAAATTAGAATTTAACAGACAAGACTGCAAAGATACGTTTACAAAGTAAACAGCTTCACTTTCTGCTTTCTTTTTGCATAATATTACACAGCTGAATCCATGAATGTCCCAGAAAAGCCTAAAATCACAACACCAAAACATTCTAAGTTTTGAGCATCTAAACAGAGGCCTTACATTGGTTGAAGGAAAGAAGCGAATTCAAGCATTCTACCAGAATCAATTTATAGGATTAAAAGATGAACACCTATGGGAGGAAATCCTGTCTCCCTAATATAGGTATCTGGAAAGAAAACGTGGCTAACATTTCAACAGATCAACAGAGCAGGTTACTTGTTCTTTTAAGCAGTCAATAGCTAGGTGTGTCTCTCCTCCAGCTGGAGATCAGAATGTACGCACTTCACCTTACAAGAACTGCTAAAATTTATCATACAAGATCTCCATCTAGAGGCTGTTCAGATGCACAGTAAATGCAACTAGAATGCAATTTAGGCTGTTCTTCCACTGGGAATTCAATACAGAAATGTGGAAGGTGAGCAAAAGCCAGTCTTCTTGCCCATGTGATAACACACAGCACTGAAAGTACCATGGCACAAAAGCTGGAGGGGAAAGGAACAAGCAGAAACCCTGTCCCGAATGCTAAACAGAAATATTTATTTCAAGTACCTCTGATTGAGGTCATAATGTAAGGTACTTAAGGCAATCTGAGCTTAAAAAAGCAATCAAATAGCACAAGCATTCTTATTATCCACAAAACCTACTTGAACCAGTGAAGGTAATCAGAATGTAATTCTGTATGTTTAAATGCAGAAAAATAAACAAACATTTCAGTAAACACTAGAGCACAAGGAGTAGGCCAAAGTCTACTAGAAATGGCAGAATAAATAGAAATTCATAAACAGAATAATAAGACACCAAGTTTTCACCAAGGAAATAAAAAGTGTCTTCTATTTGAAATTCAATATCAGATAGAAAATAATCTTTTGTCTGAAGGTTACCTTGCAGAGGGCAGGTGCCAGGGAGTGTTACCACAGAAGGTTCATAGTCTGCTGGAAGGGGCCGTAAAGAGACAAGTGAATATAAAGAACGGTTGGACCTAAAAAATAAAACAGACATTTTAAAACTAATTTTCATGTGAATGGGAACAATTATTTCAGCCAGAATTCCACTGCAGCCTAATATTACTACTCTCTAACTAAACACCAAGTTTCACTACAGATAACCAGATAAACATGAAATGAAATGCAACAATATATACTGTCAAAAAGTCTGAAATAGAAAAGTTATGCAAAAGTATTACTGCCAAAGACTTCATATAGCAATATGAACTAGTTTTACTTCAACCAGTGCTAATTTCTGTGTTTATTTCCAATGGCAAAATTACCTAAAAATCTTGCTTGTACTTAATAGGTACAAAGTATTATGCAAATATAAATGATTCATCCTACTTTCAAATAATTACAGAGTGGCACTCGTAACAAATTTTCTAGAAGTTTGAAACCTGAGCATGAGCAATTAAGGTACATGACTTTTTCCCATTATAAGCCTAAGATAGATAAGAAAAGTTTTATAATTACTTCTAACAAAACTTTTACTTAATCACTGAAAGGTCTAACAAGGGAAATAGTTTACAGAACTGTTTACAGAGAGAAACAGAAAAAAAATCATTCCATTATCAGAGTAAATATATTAATGACAAGAGATTTGAAGATTTACAGCTCACAGCAGCAGAGAATACCTCAGTCTTTCAGAAGGCAAGATGGGAAAGCTCTTGAGATGATACTTTGCAAGCCAAACATACATTTGCCATGAAGGTGGTTGAAAGCATTCAGCCCCACCTGAAGTTGTTTACAGAAATAAGTATTACATACCACAAATAAATTCCAAGATCATCCACATGGGCTGAAGCTAGAAAATCTCCTGTAGGAGACATAGTAAGACTCACTGCTGCAGAGTCTAGCAGAAAGCAATCTATGAGGCTAAAAGAGAGAAAAGAGATGTCTTTAGCAAAATGAACTTTTTGTTCTGTACATATATAAATTACAGTACAAACAGGATTGAAAGCAAGCAGGGCACCATAAGCATATATGCAAACTAGCATAACAGAAGTATTCAAATACATTATATAAACACAGTGAAGGAGTGGCACTGAGCAACAAACCACTCACATTCATAAAACTTTGTTATCAACTACAGCTGGAACATTTATTCTGCCTCCTAAGACACTCTGAGGAAAGTTTGATGAACTGTCTGTCCACACTCAACTCCTTAGGCCTAATGAATGCACTTTCAGTGGCAACAGATTTCATACTTCCATGCAGCCCCACACTGCTCTGAATTAATATTTTAATTCTCTGCCATCAATTGTTAATTCTTCCATTCTATACAGATACTTCACATGCACTTGGTTAACTTGGGCGTCTAATGTCCCTAAAGTAAAAAATGAATAACTTTCTGCAGTATCTGCAACACTTTTCTCTTGACATTATGATAATTTCAACATGTTATACCATTCCCTGATCACTCCCTTTTACTATTGCAGAAAAATGAAAAAAAAAAATCACATAAGAAAGAAGCTGAAATATCCAGAAGTGTGTGACTATTGCAACAAGTCGCTTTTGAGTTCTAACCATTGCTGCAACTACTGGATGACACACACCCTAGCAGAGTTCTATGTAAATTTATGTTCAGTGCAGGGTTTGTCACTTTTCACAATGTAAATTTCAGTTACTTCAAACTACAAGAAGTACTCGAACGTGTTCACTGACAGACACTTGGACCCATGAAAAAGGATGTGAATAGATCAAGTGAATGGCAGCATGGATGATGCCATGCTCAGGGCTTTGGGATCTATGATCTCATTGCACCTTGAAGAGACTGGGCATGCTGATGTCAGATAGGATGCAACTGACCAGGTGGAACAAGAGTGTTCTGGGCAGCAGATGGGATGGACTCATTAGCAGAACTAGATTCTATGGGGGGAAGGAATGCACTTCTAACTGACGGAAGAGGTGGGGAACACTCAATTTTAGAAACAGCACAGAGAAGACTCAAAATTGTTCCAAAGAGGGCTCCTGCAAGAATATAACACAGCCAATATCCCAGATAAAGTGCCACTACACCAGTGCACATATGAAAAACAAGCTCAAGGAGGAGCTATAGTGCAATTAGATAACTATGACCTAATTGCTGTCACAGAGACATGGTGAGATCAGCCAAAAAACTGAAATACTTCAATTGAAGGCTACGAGCTTTTAGAAGAGATAGGCAGGTGAGCTGCCCCTGATATCTGACTGATGGCAAAGAATTGCCTCTGAGAAACAGCCACAAATAGGCTGAAAGCTTGTTGGTAAAAATTAAGGACATCTGGTTGTCAAGATCTACTTCAGGCCACCAGATTCAAGGGAGCCTGTTGACAAGGTCTTCTGGCCTCAGATACAAGAAGCATCATGCTTGCAGGCTCTTATCCTGATGGGGTATTTCAACCACCTGGATTATCTGCTAGGAAAGCAACTGAAGTCCGCAAACAATCCAAGAGACTGCTGGAGTCCACTGAGGACAACTTCCTGGTCCAGATGTTAGATAGACCAACCACAGAAATGTTACTGAAACTGGTGCTCACCAAGCAGATGAGCTCATTAAGATTGGAGGTATGCTGGGCTGTAGCAATCATGCCCTGTTTGAGTTCAATATTTTTATTAAGAGCTGTTGCTCCTTTTCAATAAATTCCTCAGCCTACAGTTAAAGGAAAACATTTTCTTATAATTCTAAAAACAAACAAACGAACAAAAAAACAAAAAACCAAGCAACCAAACAAAAAAATAAACAAGAAATGTGATGTTGTATCTAGATCTCTGCTTGACCAGAATTTCTGGAAATTCTGAAGTAAAACTTCCATGTTTCTAAAATGAATTTAATGAAGAAAAGGCTTCGGTCCAAAAAAACAAACTGGATTAATACCTCAGTATTAGAAGTAATTCAACTTAAGCAGTCTCTTGCTATTTTGATTATATAACTGCTTTGGGACAAAGATGTTCGCATTTTTTTCACACTTACATGAAAGCTCTTAATTTCATAATCAGATCTTCAGGACTCTGTTATACTGCATTCCCTGAAAAAGGCACAAAACCTGGTCCTCACTAGTGGTTTCAGTTACTTGAACATTTGTTGGGAAAATAACATAGTGGTTCACGTTTTGTCCATCAGGTTCCTGGCATGCAGATAGACCGCTTCCTGTTACAGATGCTAGGCATGAGGAGTATGAACAGCACATTACTGTATTTGCTGCTCATTCATCAAGATAACCTAACAAAACTTCAAATATCAGATAGTACAGTTTGGTGACAGATAATCAAGCCAGAAGGTTTTTTGCCACTCAGAAGATGGAAAGGAGTTCACACCATGTGTTGCTACAGCTTTTTCAACCAACTCACCATCCAGAGGGAAGGTCCCAAGTCTTAATAGTACAGTCCATTGATGAAGTTATTAGCCAGCGACCATCAGGACTGAAAGTCTAAAATAAAATACTCAATTTAATGTCATAGCTCTGTTTTAGATCAAAGATCATGATGAAATGATCTGGCCATAAAACAAAACTGACAACACCTTATTAAAGAAGGAAAAGAACAAAAATAGAAACTATTTCACAACAGGTTTAAATATATCGACCTGTTTCACATGGCTTTAAGTGAAAGTATGTTGGACCTCATTTTTATGTAAACGATGAAGCATAAAATTGAAGAAATCAAATACTCACTTTCTAACATGAAGAATTAAATCGGACACTAACAACAAAGTATCTTAGTGAACGCTGCAAAAAACAACTACATAAATCATAAAATAAGGAAGTATCACCCTAATCTCAGATCTGTTTACACCATGTATTTACTTGGTTAATCTTTTCCACATACTTCAAGACCAGCTGAATTCTACACCTCAACTTCACTTTCACTATTGCTGATACTTTATTTTGTTAAATTCCAAATTAGCTTCTTGTGAAGTTATAATAAAATGCCAGGGTACCCTAAAAAGACACATCCATTTGAACAGGACACATTTTAACATGAAAATGAACATCGTCAAAACTGCTATACTACAGTTTTACCATTCACTGCTGAATACAATACTCAGTGACTGAATATTTGCAAAGAAAATTCTGCCTTTAGAATGAATAAGGTATGTGAGTATATAACTTACTGCAAAAAATGAGTTAAAAATTACCATGTCATTAATACGTCCGTGGTGTCCTGAGAATTTCCTGACAATCTTCCAGGTTTCTATATCCAAAACACTAATGCTGAAGTCATCAAAGGCAATTCCCAGAATGCCACTGCCAAGAATAAATAACATATATGTCAGTGAATACTCACAGATAAATGAAAACAACTTACTAACTTCACTTCAGGATATTTTTTATCCTGAATTAATCTGAAGAAAAACAGGATAACATACTTCTTCAGTCTAGCAATATGATTTGTACAACCAGCAGCCTGTTGTATTTCAAGCATCAAAAATGAAATTTCCATTAGAACATTTGTCATCTAGAATTTCATATCTACAGCAAACAATATGCACATAAAACAGCTTTACTTTTTTACCTATCTCTGTGAAGCAGAATTCCACTTGGAGAAGAAGAAAGATCAGTAGAGTGAACTAGATCTTTAGCTTTGAATTTCCAAAATTTAATTAATCCATCACTTCCAGCTGTGATTGTCAATTGGTTTAATCCATCCACTGCTACCCCTCTAATAGACCCCTCATGAGCTGGAAATTAAGAGAAAAGAGTTTTATCTCAGAATTTAAACACAATTTAGAAATCAGTATAATACTAACCACTGTGTGACTTTGCTTAGCCTATCTACACTAAACGAGCTGTAAAATGTGACAAAAACGTCTAAAGTGACCTGACAAGACCAGCTGAGTTTCATTATTTAAAAAAAAAAAAATCAGTACAGAAACCAAATACGTAAAATTAACTCATTTTCAAGTTAACATCCAGGCAGAATATAATTTAATTCAAATCACAAAAAAAAAGGTGCATATAGTTGAGCCTGAAGATTAACTTTAATTTCTGCTTTCAGTTGGGGAGTTTTTTTTTTTTTAACATTAAGTTTGAAGATCTTTTTTCAGTCATTTATGGAGACCAATACTCTTACTCTACACAGAATTCACTGCTTCAGATCTTGCACAAAGTACGTTCTTTGGTTTTTGTTTTGTTTGTTTGTTTTTTTCTCCACAAGGAACTTGA
This sequence comes from Chrysolophus pictus, assembly GCA_037305975.1. Lineage (NCBI taxonomy): Eukaryota > Metazoa > Chordata > Aves > Galliformes > Phasianidae > Chrysolophus > Chrysolophus pictus. The sequence goes on from CM074614.1 coordinate 5,688,916, forward strand.
TACTACAGTGTAAAGATAATGCATAACTCCTTACAAATTTTCTCTTAATCTCTGTCTAGGGCTTACTTTTTCACCCTGCTATTTTAAGAGATAACTTCAGGTTTCTTAAACTAGACAGCTTTCAAAAACCCAGCAAGCTTTGAGGATTCATTGGGGTTCCCTTTTTGTTTCTACAAACAAAAACATCAGACTATGAAGGCCCTAAAATACATTTCAGATTTACAAAGCAACAGCAAACACACATGACATGGAATATCTACATAATCAATGTTAAAAGGAGATGTTTGAATACCATCACCCACAAAGCCTAAGTTTGCAGCTGGATATTTAAATACCAGCACACGCAAAGAACTAGAATTCCTTAGGATTTCAATTTCTTGTATAAAGTATTTTTTCATTTTTAAGCAGAGAACATTTCATGTTTTGTGAGATGTATCTGGCTAACAAGAAGCCAATACTGGAGACGTGAGTATTTCAAAGATATCTGTGATCCCATAGATCCCTATGATCTGTGATTTTAATGCTAAACATTTTGGTAACTGTGTAGATTAAAACCAGACACACGTATCAAAACTAGCAGGGATCGTGCTCTGAGTAAGTGGACTCAAATTACTTCCGATTACAGTACAAAATAGAACAACATAGGTTACTTACAGAAATAGAACAGATTCCCAAATTCAACTCAGAAGGTGTGCTAGACTATTTACACAGAACTCAAAGTTGTTGCTACTCCGTTAAGACTCAGATTTAAGAAATTCATACCTCTTTCTCTGCCATAGCGTCCTCTGTGAATGCCAGACTGCATGTTATACACATCCACTTGTCCTGTTGACATCCCAATTACAGCAAAGTTCCCACATGTGGTAATATCAACAGCCTTTCAAAGGGAATAAAAATGCCTATGAAAATAAGTCTTAAACTGCCTAATTAGAAAAACTGTTAGGAATGTTAACAAAATGTATTAGGAATCTTAGTATGTATTTATTAGACTTCAAAGAAAACTGCATGGAATAAACCTCTTGAAAAAGTAGACAAAAGAGATCTTAAAAGAAGCAAATTGGCAACAAGTAATAAATGAGATGGTGCATGCCTATAAAAGATAATGAAATATGACTTAGTGACACCTGATTTTACAGAAGTCATATGTAATAACATCCAAGCTGCAGCCTAAATAGTAACCTATATAAACAGTGCAAATCAGTAAATACAGAACAACTCAGTAACTATAAAGACAAAGCACACCTGCTGCCAATGCTTCAACATCAGCCTTGACAACGGTAGCCCAAAAGAGCATAAATTCACAGAGTTTAAGTTGTAAGAAACAGAGACAACACTCTAAGCTCTATCAAAAGAGATCTAATTAAGAGAAAGCAGGTATTTACAGCTCAACTCGTCCACCAGTTAACTGCTGAGCATAGGGTCATAAAAACAAAATGTAACATAAATAAGTAGTCTGGGTGGAAAGCAAATTAATTGTATATGCTACAACATCTACTTGCGTTGCAAACTCACAAATCCTTAGCAAACATTTGCATGTATTTTATTGACTGCTTGACTTTCATTGTGGCCAGCTCAAACTCCAAAGTATTTTAAAGAGAATATTCTGTTTGCAACTTGAAAATAAATTTTTCCATATTGTCAGGAAAAAAAACCACATTTTCAGCAATTTCCCTTCAGTCTGATAATATACAGCACAAGCATATAGTTACTGATGTGTAGTTGAATCTAAGTCAGTTTGAGAAATTAAAGGTAAACATCAATCACCAATCTGTCTGAATTCAAAGATAAAATGTGCAATTAACCTGTATGTGTAAGGAAAAAAAAATGCGTATTTCTCTTAACATTACAAAACAGTCAGACATGCTCAGGCAGCCGTCATAAACAACTCTGAAAAGTAACTAAAACACTGTAGATAAGTGCTTTTTCATTATAAATACTGCTTCTCTACAAACAATTCAAAACAGCACTGTAATGCTGACAGATCGTAAATTAACTAATAAACTTACTGTTGCATATATATCAATAGGCTTGTTTTTGCTAAATTCTTCTGGCCTCAGTTTATGAGTTCCCATAGAAGTTTTCTGATAGTTCCAGGTTGTACAGGTTATATACCCTTGATGACAGGCAACAATACCATCCCAGTCATTCTGATGAGCCACCTCTGCAACACAATACACATTCATTTTAGAAATAATCACTCTAAAGTCAAATAACCTTTTTCTGATATAAGACACAGAATTTTGAAATACCCTTACGCAAAACAGTATCCATTCAGTTTTCTTGATGGACAACCAAGGGATTATTCAGAAAATAAAAAAGAAATCCACCAAAGCAAAGTTGTTCACTTACCACTGTAACTGAAAGGCTAACAAAACCACAAACATTTTTTTCATATGCCACATTTCAAGTCTTTGTGTATTTGAGTCTACGTGATTTGAAAAGCGTATTTAAGCTGAAATGGTTTAATTCAGGTGTTCAAGCTGTATGCATTTCCAGCTTGACACTGGTTTAACCACCTAGAGCAGTTGTTAAGAGCTATACCTGTGTTACAGAGCAGAAGCTTTTTCTGCATTTGCAGAAAAACCTTTCCCCTAAAGCTTAGTAATAAAACTTTAAATCTAAACATGACCAGTCACGCAGGATTCTAAATAATGAGCAACTTTGCACCTTCTTCTGGAATTAATGAAAACATGAAAAAATGTTCAGATCTTGAAATTACTAATTCTACACCTTTAAAAAGTAAAGCAACCAGAAACAAACTGGTACACAACAGCACAGCCAATATAGCAAAAAAGGAGCAACTTTGTCTAGAATATACTTATATCAGTGTTTGATGTCTGCAGACATACCTAGGGTAGTTTTTCTTTAAATTAATCAAGCAGAAGATGTAATATTCATTAAAAAAAAGCAGGATTTTATATATGTAACTTTACAAGTATCGTTGAATTCCACAAAATATAAATACATTTAGTAAAAGGGCTACACAGTATCATAAGTCCAAATCTTTCAGTATAGGAAACACTGAACCATAGCTGGAAGACAAAACAGCTATCTAAGACAGAAATATGAAGAACACATTCTTCATTTAAAGAGAAACCTCTTTGATAAGGCACAGATAACCATGACTTTGCTTCTAAATGATAGACTTGCTGAAGTTCAAATGAACTAGTTAGTTCAGAAGTAACAGAAATTTGCCTTTGAACAGTGACTCAAATACAGAAACTGGGAGATCATAAATCAGCTGTTGCAACCAGGGTTTCCTTATCTGACAAAGATCTTCACCTCCCTAAGTGCTTGTTCATCAGCCAAGAGTAACACAGATGCCATAAGATTCTGGCTCTCCTGTCGGAAATTTTCAAGACAATGGCTGGTTAAATTGGAGACATTTAAACTATACTGCTGTTTTAAAACATAACAGGAGTTTACGAGATAACATACAATTCTGAATTGTATTCTATGGCTCATGAAGAGCCACAGTCTCAATGATTTCATTTTGATACAAGCTTTGATACAAGCTTTCAAAACATTTTGTGTCTTGAGGATTAAAAGATTAAAGATCTGATGAGCTGACACATATCTCAGACTACTTACCTGAAGCAAAGGCTGTAATTGGTGGAAGTGCCATTGTATCATGCTGAAGACCCTTCTTTTTTGATTTCTTTTTGTTAATTGAACCTTAAAAAAGTAAGTAAGTGTCTCAGTTTCATGGTTAGATCTCAGAATAGAGCTTAAAAGTAGTTTATTTACTACATGTAAAGTTTCTATTAAACTTTGAAAACGTTGGCTTTCAACAAGCACCGGTGTTCAGTAAGGTTGGTCTGAAGATTCTAACAGAGTGTCTGTCAAATTTCATAAAATCCTGAGCTAATCACTCCACTGATATGTTCACAGATGCAGTACTCAAATAATTTGTTCCAAGATCTCGTACTGACACTCCAAGGCAGAGATCCACCATCACAACTAAATGTGTGATGTTAACAGGACTACATAAAGCAATACAAACATTCACCTATTTGAACAGCCACACTCAAAAATTCCAAATTCATCCCCAGAGGATATAAATAGGCATGATTAATTGCTGTTTATATACACACAATTCCATATACAGATATTTAAAAGAATTCTTAGTCTCACTCCATGATAAAAATGAAAATGAAAATGTGGCCCTTAAGCACCACAGCATACAAAGATGCGTTTTTTTTTTTTTAATGAAGTTCTCCATGAATCAAAGAAAATAAAGACAATAAATCCAAACTAACTGTAACAATTTAGCCTAGCAAACAAAAAAACAAATGAGAGAAAAGAAGTTAAAATTATGCATGATAAATATCACCTACTGATTTATACATTTGTGATACAAAAATCACACCAACGTTTCCCATAGTGAAATAATATGCATAAATTACTTTTCATCAGCAAACACTTCTGACAGCATACTTTATCAGTAAGGACTGAGTTTGCAGTGAGGTTAAATGAATGGTTTTCATGCAACAGTTAAAGTGAAAACACATCTGTTTACACAAATATTTTTCAAGTTTTTTCAATAATATTTGTATGTTGATTGAAACACTTACCACGTCCTAAACTTTTATTGAATCTTTCATGCACTGTTGAAAAAGACTGCAATGTTCCATCTTGACCTGACAAAATATTATCAAAAAAGACTGTAGTGCAAAAATCAACTTTCCATCTACTCATAAGCCATGTGAATGAGAAAAGCAGGAGATTAATTCTCAGAAACCCGAAGTAATTTAACAAACATTCTTATCTGAGACAAAAATATAAGTACTGTAACAAATTAAACCCAGTTCTTTATGGTCTATATCCTAATACTTTGTATCATAGACAGAAGTTTTTTTTAAATCTTCTCAGTGTTCAACTCCTACAATATCCCCACTTTGTCCCTCACAAAATCAAAAATGTTGCACATTTCCTATCATTACTACCACACAAATACTGTTCTGTCCTTCAAATACTTCCAAAGTCTCCCATGACCTTATGCTACTCTTACCACCAACAATATTCCTTTCTTTACCCCTTCTTTCTCTACCCAAGATATTCCACATTTGGTTAAGAACTACAGCTAAGTGAGCAGTAAATTAACCAAAACAAAAAATGGTAAAGGCACAGCTCTCCATCTCCCAGCAAACAAGATGACTCCCTCCTCTAGGCAGTCATCAGTATTCACAGAACTTTGAGTAATTCAACTTAATAATGGTACAGAAGACAAATATGGATCTGGCAAATAGAACAAAACACTATATAGGGGAGATATGAATGAGAATCAGAAACTAACAGAAAATGTAATTGTACAACATGTAAAATAAACAGCACTTTATTTGAAGGCAGGAAGAATCAGAAAACACTGTCACTAGGAAAGAAAATTATTCACAGCAATTCATATTTAAGGAATCTGAAAAACAATGGAGTAACTATAGGAACTCAAACAACTTTGCTTGTGTATGATAAATAGTGTAATAAAAAGCCTGCATAAGGCAGAGAAATTCACATTCACAGGCAGGACACTGCAAAGAAATAAGATTTTTCAGCCTGGGAGGCAAGACAGACGCAGCAGGAACTCAGAGCAACATCAAGCAGGATGAAGCTACAGACAGCAGTGAAATGTTATGAAGTTTACTTGGAGGGAAGCCCGTTCTAGAGAAAAGACTTAAAACAAACAATCCCTGCTCACTCACACTCTGCTCAGAGGAGTAGTTTTCCTCTGAGCATCTTCTTGACTATGTTGGAGTTTTTCCAAATATGTTCATGTCTCTCTTACATGGTGGGGCCAAAGGTGGTATAATCAATGTACTGCTGAGCCGTATTAACATAAAAATGTAATGTTTTCAAATATTGTGCATGTGGGCAATTTGATTACTTCAGCACGATTAAAGATTACATTAAGTTTCTCTTATGCCATTTTGGAAGTGTTCTTGGCCACCAAGCATTCTGAGCTAGTACTTAATTTCCATAGTGGTCTATTAACTTAATTTAAATGTACTAGTTTCTAAGGAAGGGTAGTCTCTTACACACTCACAGATCAAAATATTGGTATCAAGTGATCTTGAGAAGACATACTACACATAAAACTAATCTGTAACAAATTACTAAGAAAACATAATCCATAAATCCTGCTAAGCTAGTGGGAAAAGTAGACTGCTTCTTCAAACTACTAAATAAATGATGTTGCCTACTTTTTTCTGTCAAGAGAATTGACACAATTGTTAAGTGGTTTTCTCTTTGACTAGCTAATAGATTCTAAGACAAAAATGAAGGTTTTATTTGTTAAACACATAAACGCAAACAATAAAAACAGCTTCAAAGCTTGTCTGCTTACAACTACTTTTCAGCCCAAACACCACTGCACGTTCCTTAAGGGAAACCATGAAATAGTCTAATACAGTAACAACGTTATCTTCACTCATTAAACACTTTCTATATTTCATAATATATCTCATGGGTAATACACAGTTATCTTTTACATTAATAAAACAAAACCTGGTAGGCTGTGCGCCTTCATCACAACAGGAAATCAGACTGAATAAGAAGAATTAGAATTCATACCTGCACTAAGAATTTGCTCTCCATTTTGCCCATGGTATCTGATTTTTGTTGGTGGTGCACTATGTCCCATTCGGCTTCTCAATACACGTCCTGTACCACCAGGTCCATCAAAAATCCACACCTGCCTCCCCACAGAAAAGCAGAAAAATTAAGGTGATAAATACTGCAGTGCCAACAACTATACTTCCTGGAAGTGAGACAGGGTAAGCTGGAAGCTGAGCAAACTCTACATACTGGCATTCATGTCTGACACCCAAACTCTGGAGAACTGCAATGCAGCAGCTGATGGCTGCCCACTGTTTGTTATGACACTCTACCAGATCAGAGAAAGCAAGGTACAAAAGGACATCTAGCAACTGCAACAGTTAATGAGTGAGAATACTAATAAAAACTAAAATAGATCAGGATTTAAGTTAGTATTTCAGGATATAAATTGTGGTTTACAAAGCACGGATACAAAGCTTTATTCTTCAAGATTACCATAAGGCAATAAATGACGAATGATAAGGCAACAAAACCTTAGACTAACAAATCAGCTGAGAGCCAGCAACTTCAGTCATTTGAGTTCTGCTGTATTTGTATCTCTTGAAAGTTACTACTTCAATCTAGGGTACACATCAACATTTTAGAGGACTGCAGGATCAAAAAAAAAACCAAAAAAACCACATCAGACAGCAGCCATTACTATCACTTACCCTTATAGCATTATCAGCACCATTAGTAATAAGAAGTGGTTCTCCAGGGACAAATGACATACCAGCTACTGCTGTGGAATGAGCATTTCGCATTTGACTCATTAGTTTCTTCTCTTCTAGGTCCCACAAAGCTATGTGACCAACTGGGCTACCAGCTGCCATTACTGGGTGTCCATCTGCTCAGAAAAAAAATCAAATTTTTTTGTTTGTTTTTGACTTTCATTTCATCAGGTCCCTGCTTACTTCTCACATATTAAAACTGATGCGGGAAAAGGCTACAATCACAAGAAACGAGTCATTCTCATACTACCTCTAAAAAGGTGTTTTAACTGAAATATTTTAATATTTCAAACAGAAAACAAATGAAGGTCACTTGTAATAGAAGCAGGATTTTTTTCATATCAGATAGAACCAAACGTATTCAAGTTCAGCAGGCAAGACTAGTAGTTTTCTTTGAAAGTTTGAAAGATCTTAAATTCACTTCAGTTATTCTATACTCAGTTTTTTCTTCAAAATTACAAGCCTTCACACTTCAGAATCTGATAGCCACTGTATTGCCTCAAGTTGACAGCCTTTTTAAAAAAAAAAATTGTTAAGTTTGTTTGCTCAACAGCTTCAAAAATGAATTCCAAAAGATGATAACATCTTTATTCAAGCATTCTAAGTAAAATTATGATTTCACAATATTTCTAATTTTTGTTATACTTCTTCTGCCCTCTCTAATATCAAGGAAACTAATTCATAACACTAAGTTCCACAGATATTCAAGTAGTTCACATCAATGTAAAAAAAAAAAAAGTCTATATCCTGCATAGTTAGTAAACCAAAATTTTATCTTCAACAAAGGACATTTTGCAATCCACAGTCACATCCACAGACAGCTAAAATAGGCTTAGAGTTTTCTTTTTATGGTTGTGCTTCACCAAAATGAAAAGTTAGCAAGTTCATTTTGATTTAAATGAAGAGTACTTTACTCTAAGACTGAAATGGGTATGTGAATTCAAAAAAACCAGGTTATATTTATACACAAGACTCTGTATCAAAGCTCACATTGTTAAGATTTACATATTTCTCTGTTCAAATGAAAGACTAGACTCAGTACTGTAAGTTCTGTAGGCAGTAAACAACAATACTGTGACTAGCTTGGGTGTGTAGAGGACAGAATAAAAGCTGCAAATATATGCTGCAGAAACATCCATTCATTAGTCATTCAAGAACTGACATTTTAATGCACCTTCACGGAGAAGATGCTTCTGAGAATTAAGTTTATACACTCACAGCATACTGATCACTCTGCAGTAAGCCCAACAGCTGTGTACTACGATAGCTCTTGGAACATTAAAAAACTGCTTATTTTTTACTGAAAAAAGAGTAGTATATGTCATGCCTCCAGTGCAGTACACAAGAAAGTGCTAGGAAACAGCCAGCATGATGAAGGTATTTAATCTCCTTTTTTTTAAAAAAAAAAAATAACTCTCCAAAATTATCTTCAGCCTTTGAAACTAACACTCTCATTCCAAACTTTGTTTCTGAAATGCTTGTTCAAAATATTTTCCCAAATTCCATTTAGTTTTAGTGATGTTATACACATCTTAAGAAGACCTACCTGTACGAAAAGATATTGCTGTGATGGGGCCCCAGTCTTGTTGGAATTTCATAAGAGTTTCATCAAACTTAATATTATGTATAATGATATGACCGGATACAAGACCGACTGCAATAACATCTACTGCTGGCGCCTGTGGAAACATTGAAAGAAAACTGAAAAAGCTTGCAACCACCCTATAAATATCAGTATCAACACAAACAGTAAAGGCATCTTTTGCATGAGAACCTCTATTAAGCATTTAATACGGAGAGATGCAAAATTTCACACCTGCTCTTCACTGAATAGAACAGTTACATTTTCAAAAGTTTTGATTCCTTAGAAAAATATTTCAAGTTTCCAGTAATTCTGGTAGATCGTATGTATATAGTCACAGATACACATTCAGAAGTTTCACACAAGACCAACACAGATCATTTTCAGAGGTGTTAGCAATGCTTTAAATACTACTGGTAAATTTAAATTCATTTTTGTATCTGGAAAAACAAAGCAATTAGAAAATCTTTGCCTGAATCAATAAAATCTACAACTTACTACTATTTCTGATGTGAAAGCATTTAAGCAGCAAGAAACTACCAGTGTCATGGAAATAACACAATACACTGGTGCCTTGTAAACACCTTGTTTGTTTTTGTGAACTCGTTATGTAATTCAGTGAATAAAGTCTACAGAAGCAACGAGCCAAAAACATGCAAGATGCTAAACACGACAGAGCTAGGACTAGCCTTCAAATCTACCTCTCTTCAGTATCTAATAGAGGGTTATTTGTATATCTTGAAAAGAATACACATTATTTTCACTGATGCCATTTAAAACTACAATATCTTGCCTCCTATTGCCTAATATGCTGTAGAGTGTTACTAGCATGCCTTGAAAAGATATTATTTCCATTTCAAACTACAGTATTTTCCTTCCTATTCTTGAACAGTTACGTAAGAAAGTAAGATGAAAGAAATACTAACTTGTGCGAGAGTTGTGATCCCCAAGCCCCATCCTGGAAATGAGTACAAGAGTTTGCTGGAAAACAAACAAAACCAAAAATAATCAATCAATCAACTTTTCAGGATTTTTCATGTAAAGATGAATGCTTTTCATGCATTTACACAAACAAGTATGTAAGTTTTTTGCTCTTAAATACCTCTTAGAAGAAAAAAATATTAATGATTACATTTCAGAATAAAACTTTCAATAATTTCTATTTGAAAAAAATAACCGCGTTAATGTTTTAAAGATTACATAATTATGTAACAAGAATACAGAGGAAGATTCATTTTTTGTTAGTTGTTTCCTGTACTATTCTGCTTTAAACACACCTCTTCAAAATTCCTATCAACATACAAAGCAAGTCTCAGGTCAGCTTCTAAATAAAAAATAAATCATTTACATGATGCAACTCCACTGCAAAGTAACTCATATTTATAGTAGAGATGTACCAACATTGTTGCTGTTACAATTTATATTACTGAGAGAAAAGACAAGGTAGTCACACAGCACTTAATGTGAATTAACTAAGGCAATATTTAAGAATAGACATAAGCAAAAAATTATTCCTCTTCCACCAAGTTAGTCATTCTTAAAAGACTGCTAGTGGGCATCTAATCCTTATCTCTCTTTTCTTTCTTGCTAGAGATTACCAAAGCTTCCTCTCAGTACTACAAGTTTAGTCTTTATCTAATTGTGCCAATGCGTATCCACAAAATAATCTCTGGAGAGAACAAACAATGGAAAATAGAAATTGCTCAACACAGCAAAGTTGCCAAAAGGCCAGTAACAGTTATGTAAATTCTCATATAGCAAAGCAAGAAACCCAGACATTTAAGCAAGAATTTTTAACATCTGGGATATATTGCACTCTACATGCTGCGACTTGTATAAAGAGACACAAAAGTAACACGAGTAGAAACATTTAATTCTCTTTCTGGATTATTTCTATTTCCCGACTTTCATAGCATGTGTTTCTGAAACATCAGGATGTGAAAAAAAAAAAAAAAACACCTTTACTTCCACAGAAAGGTACAGAAATAAAAAATTCAACCATGCAATCTGAGTTAACACCTATTTGCAGTACATATATTAACATACAGCAAAAGTTAAGCTCCATGAGTGAGAAAGCAGTTGATCATAGTAAACATGGTATACTGTCATCTGGACAGTGTTCAACTGGGACATGTTCAGAGGCAACTACGTGTCTACACATCTCTTTCTTAAGTCTACTGATCAAATGCTAATAACCTCCACACTACATGCCAGCAGCTCCTTGGAGCAGCACCAACCAAAGGGAGGCAGGAAGCCTGAACAAGCTTTTACTATCCTTTCAACTATTTTCATGGGAAAGGTATGTGATTCCAAGAAATTAAAAAAAAAAAACAATTTTAATAAAAAAGATTCCTGAACAACCCCTGACATTCTGCAGAGACAGTAAATAACACGTAGTTTGAAAGATACCAGCATACAGGGAGCAGCAACATTCTCTGTTCCTGGAGACAGGCCAAGTGAAAACTTAAGCCAAAGAATTCAGTAAAATATTCCATGTTCAAAAGCTACCACACTTAAAAATATTAGTTGTATCCAAAACTGCTTGGAGCATGAAGTATAACTAAGATACTAAGAATCTTACTTGGATCTTATATTCCACAGCTGCAAGCCCCCTTGTTCACTCCCAAGGAGAATTTTATTCAAATAGGTGCTTGGATGCAGAATTGCAGAAACTGCAAAAGTGGCCTTATCAAAAGTCACTTGAAGATACTCTTCTGCAAAGAAAAAAAAGAAAAAAGAAACAACTGAATTGTGGTTAACCCCATGAACCTATAGCTTGCTATCCCCTGGCAAATGTAAAAGGCAGAAGAAAGTTTACATAAACCACACAACTGGTGTTTCTTGCATTAAAAGATTAGCCAATGCATAACAGGTCACGCTAGGCTTGTTTACTTCATAGCATCTGCTGGCTTCAACATATATTTTTTACTTATAAGACTACCTAGCACAACAAAGTTGGCAAAACTGTAGTGATTTATATCTTTCCGAAGGATTCAGGCTCCTGCCTGAGCAAAACACCTCTTTTCATTAGCATACCTTTTATTTGTTATAGCAACTTCAAATCACTAAAGCCTGTTTGCAGCCCTCCTGATAATATTTCCTAAAGATAAAAATTTCAGGCCACTGAAGCTGGATTCCACAAGGCACTTCAATGGCATGAGAAGATGCTGACACAATCATAAGATTATTTATGAGAATTAACTCTTATCCAGACTGATAAACATCAAGGAATTATAGGATTTCTGAAACGGTGCCAAAGCTGCTGTACCCAAAGTCTTTAACCAAAAATGTACCATTAATGTGTTATTTCTGTAAAGCACATTTCCTTTCACTTTCATGGAATGTTAAAAGAATCTACACGTGGTGCAGAATCAAGCAATGAAAAATTATTCTAAAATTATGATTTCAAATTACTGTTTTAGTAACGTCATTTAAGAATTTTTTTCTTTTTTGAATAATCTACTTCCTAACATGCATGTTCATCTTTTTTAATTACTGAAAGTTTAACAGCGTTATACCGTAGCATAGTAACAATAATAAAAATTGTCTCTCACCTTCTGACTGTATATCCCAAACAATAAGAACATTAGCAATATCCACAGAGATGACGTGATCACCAAAAGGCTGCAGAAGGTGTATTCTTGCCTTGTGACCTTCATAGGTATGTACTACCTAAAAATTTTTAACAGGAAAGTTTTCAATATAAAATGTTCAGGTAGCATACAATGTTAGCACAATGCTTGAGGATGGCTAATACACAAGCATGAGTACAAACTTAAATAAAATAAATGGAAAGACCACACAACTCTAAGTAGAATTATATATATATATATATATATATATATAAAATTATATATTTTAATATCAAAGAAAATTATATATATATATAATATATATATTTTAATATATATATATTATATATATATATAATTTTCTTTGATATTAAAAGCTGTTTGTTTGCAAAATATTTTAAATAATCTTTAAATTATTTATTTATATTGATTTAAGTAATTATGAACAGAATTTTAAGAAATAACTATTGCAATTAATACTTAAAACATAGGTCAGCCATCATGAAATCTGTTTTTACAAATTTCCATTTTATGCTATTTAATTTTCTACATTAGGAGCAATAAAACAGTTTCTTAAAAACAAAGGAAACAAACAGGAAATACGTTTGCAGAAAATTAATTGTACCACCAATTAGTAAGTAAACTCTTAAAAACCTCTTTGTTCCTGGCAATAGCATGGAAAACATCACCATATGAAGCAAATATCAACATTCGGTCTGCTGCCAAACAAGTAATGTCTTGTAGCAAAGCATTGCCTGCAAATCAAACAGAAAAATTCAACAGGTTTCACCTTCATAACCAAAGATAAAGTCTGACCATGTGCTTGTTTAGTTTGGTGACACACCAATAAGACTGTTTTATTACAGGTATTTCTGTAAGAACACATTTATTTCAGATAGCTCTTATGAATATCACATCTGGTAAAATGATAAGTAACATCACACCGATGAATTGCAACGTGGTTCTTTCACAAATTACTGAATTATAACTTCAAGTAAAGGTCCATGTTAGCTTCCTGAAGGCTTACAGATAACAACAATGTAACACTTTCTACAGACTGTTAAAGCCACACAGACCAATGGAAACACTACACAAAGGTGTTCCTGCCTATAGCATGGAAGTTGGAACTAGGTGATCTTAAAGGTCCCTTCTAACCCAACCTATTCTATGAGTCTATGCTCTGATTCTACTTATGATGATGCAGAGATACAATCAGGTTACAGAAATCAGGTACCCTGCAAAGGCAGAGCCTGCTTAGGTCAAGACACTCATGAGAAAGGGCGCCAACCACATTACATCAATAAACAACAACCATTCATCAGAGAGGCAGATCATTTATTTTCTCAATCACGACTCTACATTTTAACATCTCCAATTCTGTACTTCAACATCACACACAAGAAAGTGTAAGTGATCGTCTATTAAAAGATACAGCCTACTAAAAAGGATTTCAGAAAATGTGCAATATTTTTACCATTTTGTACACCGAAGGCAGAAGGTATGTTTGTTTATACCGTTACGTCTTCACTGCTGAATTTATAATCTGGTCCCACCTACGTAACAGTTAATTGTGCCATTTATGAGCTCAGCTATTAATGAAAAATATTTGGCTTTTATGAGATCCATGTAAGAACTTTATGGAAAACTTTACTTTTCAGGACAGCATTTACGTTCCTGAATCACCTAACTGATGGCCAAGTGTTTCAGATGCCATCCCACTCAGTTCCTCTCAAAGCTAGATTACAACACCCATTAAGTCAAGTTAGCTTTAACTATGCCATCTGAGTCTTGAAAACTTCTGGGAAACTCTCTCAATATCTATGTCGTATTGTAGCTCTCCCTCAGTCAGGAATACTGACTAATCACCAGCCTGAACCTGCAGACTGGCTGCTGCCCCTTGTTATAGTGTCATCCACCACCTGCACAAGTTTCCAGTAATAGGCTACTTCTCGTGATTTATCTCCTCACCAAACCAAGCAGATCCAGTTACTTCAATGTATCTTCTTACGCCTTACTCCTGAGCTGGCTATCACAGTCTACTTGTGGTTTCACCATCACAAAGTACAACGCAACAACAGCTTTTGCAAAACTGCTGGTTGTCTTCCTACCATAGCTCAGCACAGTGTTTATCTTATTTGGAGTTACTGCATTGTTGGCCCACTCTCAACCTGGCATCAGCACAACCCCAGCAACTTATCAGCAGGGTGCCATGCAGGCAGTCAGCTCCTGGCTTGTTGTTCTAACCCAGGTGCAGCATTCTCTGCTTGCCTGGCTGAATGCTGCATGGTTTCAGCTGGCAGGCCCCTGCCAACACTCTGCAACACCTTGCCAGACTGAAGCTTGTTGAGGTTGTTGATGAAGGCACTGAACATACTGATATCTAGTGTATGCTTTGTCACCCACTGCCAACTCCACATCAAGCTATGCTTTCATGTCCTTTGTCCCCAGCAGTTCAGCCCATTCTTAACACTGTGAAGACTTTCAGTGCCATCTGTTATGATTTTCCTTCAAGTAGCCATAAAAACAATAAAAAGTGGAAATTACAGCTTTAATTGATGCTCACTCCTTTAAAGTCTAGAGGTGGTTTTGGAAAAACAGAGTGAGAAGAAGTTCACACGGCATATGCATAAGAGAACTAAATCATAGTTGCAACAGCAATCCTGTTTCCAAATTAACACCCAGTACAATAGTAGCAAACATAAATCGTTCTGCCCTTTCAAAATGAGAATTGGTTCAGCTACTATATTAAAAAAAAAAAAATCAAAAAACAAGAACCTGTGCATACTTACTCACTGCAACAATACCAAGCTTCTTCACCTGTAATGACAAAAAGGCATTTTTAGTGATGAATTTGCTGTAGAAATTCAAAATTCAAGGATCTAGCCTAGCTGAGATTAGGAATTTGCATGCCTCAAAAGAAAGAATGATAGATTTCTCTTAGTTCACAATAGTGTCTAAGGTGAAACCTGCAGACAGCAGTTCCAAGGGACGATAGTTGCTGAAACACAGCCATTCTGCAAACTCTATGTTAAAGTGCATGGAGCTAAACACACACGGATATTTTGCAGCATCTGAACAAACCTGTTTCCACATTATCTCTGCTTCTACTTCATTCCATATTTTGTCAGTCCTAACTCTGCTCACATGGAATTTGCTTCCGTGAGTATCATCAGCACCCAGAGATGCTGATGGTTCAAGCTCTGTGAAGAAGCCTGACAAAAGCAAACACTAAAAAGCCGACAGAAAGGCACAGGAAAATCACTATACAACTTGTGCTCTGCTGTAAAATACAACAACTTGATACAGTTCTCTTATCATTTTTATACGCTCTATTTGTAAAGGGAAAAAAAAAAGAAAGTCAGCATCATATGACGATCACATTCACGTTACAAGAATGAACTGCACTCATTTCTTTCCCTATCGGTTCGCCCCTCAGATCGCCGCAGCCCCAGACTTTAAAGGCGCGGTGTCCCATCCGCGCGGAGCTGCGCCGTGGCGCCGGCAGTGAAGGTCCGGGCACACGGCAGCCCCCGGCCCAAGCCGCCACGAGCGCGGCCTCGCCGCCCGCCACCTCCCGCCACCGCCCGACTTCAGCGCGGGGGCCGCGCGCGACTCACGTTGTAGGTGTGGACGCTGCGCCCGACCGCGGTGGCCACGTAGAACTCGCGATGCCGGCCGTGGTAGCGCAAAACGTGCGAGACGTGGCCGGAGTAGCGGCCGAGCGCGCGGAACCCGGCGAACAACGCTCCCCGCTCCGCCGCCATGTTGCCGCACGCGGCCGCCGTGTCGTGCGCAGCCCGGAAGTCGCACCCCACTTCCGGCGGGGCCGTGCGCCGTCCAAAACGCTCCCCCGCGGCGGCGGCGCGGAGACAGCGTACGGCGCGGTGTGGCGCGGTATGGCAATGTTTTAATAGCACACCCGTACAGCGCGGCCGCGGCGCTCCTCAATAAGTTAAGGCGATTTGCGAGAGGGTTCGGTCCGCGGACAATAAATAACGAGCCCAGTGAAAAAATAGATATCGCGCATCTGTCCGTCCGTCTATTCCAAGTTCATGTAGCTCCTCCACATGGCCATCACCTCCTGCACCTTGCGCTCGTCGCACCGCACCTGGTCATGCCGCCACTCCTGCACACAGCGCCGTCAGCACCCGCCGTCGGCCGCGCCCCGCCCGCCGCCCGCCCGCCGCACCCACCTGAGGCGGCCGGTAGCCGCGGCAGCGCCGCCGCACCACGCGCACCGTGCGCAGCCACAGCTCCCCGCAGCCCCGCGTCCCGTCCAGCACGCACTCCAGCAGGCGGCCCTCCTGCTGCGCCCGACGGGCGTCCTGCGGAGCACGGCCGTCAGCCGCGGGGCCGCGTCGGGCACCCTCCCGCTGCCGAGCCCCCCTAAAGCCCCGCTCCCCTCCCTGTCTTTTCTGTTTTCTCTCCCCTTCCCCCGCTTACCCCTTCTCCGCCCCTCCTTCTCTTCTCGTCCTTCCCCCTTGCCTTCCCCCTCCCTTCTCTCTCTTTCTGCTCGTGTCCCCTCTCCCCTCTCCCCTCCTCTCTCCCGCTCCCCTCCCTGCCTCCCCCGCCCCCGTCCTCCCCCCTCTCCTTCCTTTCTTCTCCCCTTCTATCCCTCCTTTTCCCTCTGCCCCCTTCCTTGCCCCTTCTATCTTTTTTCCCACCCCTCCGCCTCCTCCTCCCCTCTGCCTCTTTATTTTTATCTTTCGGCTCCGCACGGACTGGGGATGCCACGTAGCCGTCGGGGGCCGCGTTCACCCGGGCGAACCTCGGACAAGTGCGGGCCCGCGGACGCGTCCTCGCAGGTGTGAAAATCGAGCAGCGGCCCCTGGAGGGAGACAACAAGATGGAGGGGGGGTCATCTCCGCGCCCCAGCGGGGCGGCCAGGGCAGCGGGCGATACTCCGCCTGGCGGGAGGCGGCGGCGGCGGGCTGCTCGGTGCGCCCGGAGCCTCCGATCCTCGGGCTGGGCGCTGTCAGTGCAAGCGAACCGCCCGCGGAGCTGCTGGACCACTTATCGCCTTTGCAACCGTGAAACCGTCTTCGGCGTCGGTGCGGTTTTACGCTGTCGTCTTAGGGCTCTGCCGGGGGTCGGGAGCGCTCTGCTAGCAGAGCTCCTGCACACCGTCCCTGCCGGTCCCAGCTTCGGCACACGCCACACGCTTTAGGAGGGTCGCCGGAGGAGGAGAGGAGGAGGTAATTTCCCCGTCCTGTGCTCCGGGTTACTACACTAGCCAGCTCCCAGCTTGCTAATCAGCGTTTTCGGAAAGCAGCTGCCAGCATCGAGGACAGAATCGTGGAGGCAGTGCCGTGCCGACAGTTTCCCGCCGATGCCACCAAAGCAACCACCAACCTCGTTGAAGGTCATGCGCTCATCGAAAGCATTTAGGAGATCATCTCGTATATCCTCGTGGTGACAGAGGCTGAAATTGTAGGCGGCCTCCCGCGGTAGGTCGGCGATCTGAAGAAAGATGATGAAGCCACAATAGACTGTGTAAGAAAAAGCCAGAGGTTAATTCTCGCGCCCGCGACGTGACCCGAGGAGCACGGAGGGCGGTCTGCAGGGAGCGGCGCGGGTGCTCAGGAGCGCTAGCGGAGCCGGCTGATTACCCTTTGCGTTATCCATGGTGCCTTTGCACGTTGTGTTTCTCCTGCTGGGCTTCGGATCGTCGCCGGCTTCATATATGTACCTGTACGCCTACGGAAATGATGGTTTCCAATTCCATAACCGGGGCTTATTTGGACGTCTCATGAGCCTCTCTCCAGAACTGTAAATAACAAGCATTCAGACTCGAAGTGTCACTGACTCTAAAAGAAACCCGGGATAATAAACAGTAATCAACCGCAGCATCTAAACCCCAAACAAACCAAAGCAAGGAACTCCACAGCAGCTGATGCTGTTACAGCCCTCGGGGAGCAGCGCGTGGCTCACCCCGGAGACTGCAGCGAAAACACGCGGGGTGCTTCAGATAATGGAGATTATAGGAAAGTGGCTACCGGCAGGCAGGGACGGTATGGGGCTTTCATGCACAGGCAGCCGAACGACCCCGCGGCTCACAGAGCCGTGCAGGGGCCCGAGGGTACATCCAGCGAATCGTCTTCGGATGCTGACGGCTGGAGGACAGAGGGATGGGGCCAGGTGGTGGGGCGGGCAGCCGGGTTATGCTCCCAGCCCCGCGGAAGCGGTTCGTGGGAAGAGCTCCGAGACCCGCGCCGGGGCGGTGGTTGCGGACGCAACCTTATCTCTGTTTCGGAAAAAAAAAAGTTCTTTTTCGAGGAATGCTCTCTGGCTTGAGTCATTAAGGAAACCCAAGAGGACTGCCGTTGCCGTAGGAGAAAACGCGATTTATTTTTTTTTTGGTCCGTGGAGCTGGGGGCGGGCGAAAGTCGATGAGGCAATATCGCGTGCGTGAGCATCCTCTTCTCATCTTTTCCTGGTATATCACCAGTGGACTTTCACTCCAGCTGGCTGCTGCCTCCTTCTTGCCCAGGGCTCGGCCGTGGGGAGCTGGGAACTGCTCGTTCAGAGGGCAGCATTCCTCATGCCGGGCTTTGTGAATGAAGAAAGATGCTTTCTGATTGCAGTCTTAACATCTGTCTCACTAAGTGAGGTGCCATGCACTGAACTCCTGCAGTGTTCGGGGAGGCCTTAGCACCTAAAGAGGGAAGCCCCACCTGGGCATGTGCTACTGAGACCCTTAAATGGTCAATACGTGCCATGTGTGTTGCTATTTCCTGCAAGCAGCAGTGCTTCATCTTTTTCCAGATGGCACAGTGTACACCTGTTGGGGATGCCTGCATTCAACACTCTCCCATAGTTGCCAAACAAACCAACAAACTTCCATGTTTTGAAAGGATGCCTTGTTCTTGTATTCTGGGAGATGCTGGGTTTTCTTTTTCTAATCACAAACCCATGCACCTTCACCTTTCTCTAGGACTTTCTGTCTAAAGCTATCAATAAGCTTCATAAAAGTTAATAAATTGCTAAAAACAACACAGTTCTTCCAAATAGATTTTTTTTTCACTTGTGTAAACAATGCTGCAACCTACTACAAAGACATTCACTTTAGGTGAATTTTGTGATACTCATGATAATCAGCAGCATCACTGCCCTGCTACGTAATGGGAGTAATTCTGATCTGAGAAATAAGTTTGGAACAAGGAAAATACCATTTGTTACTTTCCATTTTTAATTTATCTTTACTAAACAGGACATAGTGGCCCTGTTAATAAAGGTGTTTGTTTATCCTTACTTCATGGGATGTGAAAGTCCTGTCAATAGTTGAAGTGTACAACTTGTTTTGCTTCCCATGCAAGCCATATTGTGCTGACATTCTTTTCCATCACTTATGATGTACACATGGTTTTATTTCCTCCATGTGTGTCAGCAGCAGAACAAAGTTGCAGCAGAATCTGGAAACATAATCAGATCAGCAAATGATAAAGGCATTTTTTAGAGGAACCAGAAAAAGTATTTGCCCACAAAAGACAATTTAATGTTTAAAACATGCTTCTATCTACATTCATATGGAAGATTATTAAGAATCAAGGAATCCAATTACTTTTTCTTTAATTGGATGCTTTTCCTATGCATGAAAAGATCTTTTAATAAATAGTACCTGTCAGCTCTCGTTTCCTCTCAGTGTTAATCCTGAGTGCCATCCCTTTGTTGTTGTCACTTCCCTACGATGCAGCCAAGCAGCTCCCTGCTCAGACTCGGATCAGGTAGGTAGGAGAAATAACAAAAGTATATGAAGTGCTTATAAACCAAGCATCTCAAAACTTTCAACTTTTACTTACTTCAGCCATAATAATATCGAGGGCTCACTTCTGACAGCAGATTTTTACCTGAGATGTTGGCCAAATCTGGGGGATTTGCAAGTGGTTTCCATTAAGAGAAATAACCCAAGACGAGGTAGGTTTTGAATGGAGCCTTAGAACAGATCTCATTTCTTCCCTAATGCTTGTTGCCTGGCAGTCCTGTTCTGTCTTGAAGACACCACATTTGCAACTATGCTAGAGCAGTGGAAAGAAAGGATTAAGAAATATCTGTTTCTACTTTGCTGCAGGTCAAGATGATATCTTTGTGGGCAGGAGTGCTGCCAGCCCTCACTGGGAGACGAAGTCTGAAGCTAACAAGAAGTCACTGACTTTGGTAGACATTTCTGATCAATATTATTAATATTACTGGCAGTATAATTTATCAGTCTGACTTGTATTTGCTGAGACAGTTTTAGATTGTTACATCTTGGTACATGTAGCTGAAAGGCAAATTTTACACTTTTTTTTTTTTTTGTTATTTGTTTTTTTCATGCATGAGCAATGTGTTCCTGCCTGAAATGCCTTCCTGCTGCAGAAATGCCAGTCATATCCAGAATGTTAACATAATTACACTTTGGGGGTGTAGGATTTGGGAATTTCTTAAATTATGAAATTATACATGTGGAAAGGTGAGGTGGAGGGAGATAGCAATTACCCAAGTGAAGTTTGGGAGATGGGAAGGAAGTGGGTTGGTGCTTGAGAACTTGCAGAGTGTGTGTCACATCCTGAGAGCATAGGGTAGGCAGCCCTGGGCAATGCAGGTGCATGCAGCCTGTCTGTGGCCTACCTAGTCTTGACAGGAGCTATGTGAGACTGATCTGATTGGGCACACACTGCTCAGATTGCTATTTTCAGGAATCTGGCTATGGTAAAAGAGTACCCTTATGGAACCTCTTTGCTTGCCTAGACTTTGGTCTGCCTCTCTGTCTCTATTTGTTTCTGTATGCTTAGAATCTTAGCTACCAGAGCAAAAGCAACTGCTGAGTGCTGTTCAGGGCCTCCACATGCCACTTGAGAGAGACAAGGGTATTCAGGAGCACCCCATATGGCTAATGGCTGGCAGTGAGCAAAACAGCTCTGAGAGAACATCACAGATCCTGCTGTTGGTTGGTATACCTTAGTTCCCCTCTGATACGAAAAAACTTTTCAACAAAAGACAGAAGTTCTGCATTACTGGAAAAGATTGATCCTTTTGATGACAGTATTTATTTGGATGGCTGCAGATGACTATCAGCACAGCAATGGGTCTTAGGCTTGAGATGAATATAGAGTATCATGCACTTAAGCCTCCTAATGCTTCTGGCTTCTACATAGCATCTCAGAAAGTCCAGGATTGAACATCCAAGTCCCACAACATAGTGGCTGGCACATACTAACTTTTAAGAGCTCCATATGGGATCTAAATATTATTCTCAGGGAAATCTGTTTTTAAAAACAGATTCAGGAAACACCCTTCAGGAAGAGAAGTTTCAGCAACAGGAACCAAAGAAACTGCTACCTTGCTTGAGCAGGATCCAGATTTTCAACTGAGATCCTTTCTGTCTAGGCTGACAAATCACATCAGTGAGGATCCTCCATTTTCTGTGCAGGACAAATAAAGATATTGGTTGCATCTAATCACATTCACATGTGCTGGTAAAAAGTGGTGTCCACCAGGGTGCTCTTTAACATCTTTATCAATGACAGCAATGATAGAATTGAGTGTACCCTCAGCAAGTTTGCTGATGACACCAAGCTGAGTGGTGCAGTTGACATGGTGGAAGGAAGGGATGCCATTCTGAGGGACCTCGACAGGCTAGAAAGGTGGGCCCAGGTGAAACTAATGAGGTTCAACATGGCAAAGTGCAGAGTTTTGCACTTGGGCCGGAGGAATCCCAGGCATCTATACATAATGGAAGGAGCAGTCCTTGAGAGCAGCCCTGCAGAGAAGGACCTGGGGGCCCTGGTGGATGAAAAACTGACCATGAGCTAGCAGTGTGCCTGTGCAGCTCGGAAAGCAAATAGTACCCTGGGCTCCATTAGAAGAGGGCCAATAGGGACAGGGAGGTGATTGTCCCCCTCTACTCTGCTCTTGTGAGGCCTCATCTGGAGTACTGTGTCCAGATCTGGAGCCCCCAGTACAAGAAAGACAGGGAGCTGTTGAGAGAGGGTCCAGAGGAGTGTCACAAAGATGATCAGGGGATTGGAACACCTCCCCTATGAAGAAAGGCTGAGAGAGATCTGGGCTTGTTCAGCCTGAAGCTTGTTCACCCCTGACAACTGCGGGGTGACCTCACTGCAGCCTTCCAATACCTAAAGGAAGCCTACAGACAGGAGGGGAATCAATTCTTTGAAAGGGTAGATAACAGCAGGACAAGGGGAAATGGTTTGAAGTTGAGGGAGGGAAGATTTAGGTTGGATGTCAGGGGGAAGTTCTTTACAGAGAGTGGTGAGGTGCTGGAACAGGCTGCCCAGAGAGGTTGTGGATGCCCCATCCCTGGAGGTGTTCAAGGCCAGATTGGATGGGGCCCTGGGCAGCCTGGTCTAGTATTAAATGGGGAAGTTGGTGGCCCTGCATGTGGCAGGGGGGGTTGGAGTTTCATGATCCTTGAGGTCCCTTCCAACCCTGGCCATTCTGTGATTCTGTGATTCTGTGTTTTTTCTGTGATTCAGTGTGCTCTGGCAGTTCTGAAAGCAAATGGTATCCTGGGCTCCATCAGAAGAAGAGTGGCCAGCATAGACAGGGAGGTAGGTGATTGTCCCTCTCTGTTCTGCCATCCTGAGAGCCCGTCTGGAGTATTACATCCAGGTCTGGGGCCCCAGATACAAGAAAAACAGAAAGCTGTTGGAGAAGTTATGATATGCCAAACAGAAGTCAATGTGGGTAGCAGTAAAAGCAAGGGGGATGGGTGGCCATGTTGTCTGCCCACTCCTGTGGCCCAGACTCCTATCCCAACCTACAAGAGGCTAAAGCGCAACTTGCTGTCCAAAGGCAGCTGCTCTGTGCCAGTTCACAGGATGTGGAAACTGAGAGGAAGCACACAGCTGATCCCAGTGGATGTGAGCCTGTTTGTGGTAGGTTTTTCCCAGTGGGAAAATCATTCTTAGGGAAGACAAGTTCAAAAGGGCTGCTGCTGTGCAGTGCCTTTGTACTTGTGCAAATATATCTCCATTTGTGCTTTGTGATGAAAGCTGTCAGCAGCTAGACCCAACTCATCTTGCTGAAAGTTGCAACTACTTGTGAGCTGGCAACCTAACAGGTTTTCAAGGGCTGTCTGGAGAGTGGAGCAAAGATCTGTGACACATACATGTGTGCATAGACTTTCAGCTGCTGATGTGACAAAAGATACTGAACCTGTTGTTTTCCTCATCTGGTATGTCTGAATTGGTTGTGTAGCATGCAGCAAGAATTCGATGCAAGGTACTTCCAGATCCAGCACTGTTTTAAGAGTGCCATGCTCTGATTTTCTACTTGTGGCATTCGTAGAATCACGGTTTTGGTTGGAAGGGATCTTAAAGATCATTAGTTCCAACCCCAAGCGTCTCATCTTTAGGCACACCTTCAACTAGATCAGGCTGCCATGGCCTTGAACGCCTCCAGAGATGAGGCACAGCTTCTCTGGGCAGCCTGTTCCTGTGCCTCACTGCCCTCAGTGCTATGCATTTCTTCCTTATATCTAATCTAAATCTCTCTTCTAATTTAAAGCTGTTACCCCTCGTAGTGGCTCCCTCTGCATTCCCTGGCAGAGAGTTCTATAGCATCTTCCCTGTGGGACTCCCTTAAGTACAGGAAAGCTGCTCTGAGGTGTCTCTAGAACCCTTTTTTTCTGTCAGACGTTGATAGATGAGTGCATATTGGTGTGTTAATGTGGACATGTTATTTCCTATTGAGAATGTGTTAGTAAACCTTTCCAAATACATATGGCATGACTCTTGATGGTACTTAATTATTTGTAAAGTCATGGCAACCTGGTGACTGGAAAAAATGTGGTGTTGCACCCATTTTTAAGAAGGGTGGGAAGGATGACCCAGGGAGTTACTGATCTGTCAGCCTCATCTCTGAGCCAGGAAAAAATGGGGAGGCTGTCCTCCCAACAGCTGTGCTAAGACTCATGAAAGAGAGAGGTGAAGTGAGACAGCCAGAGACTTATGTTTTCATAACAGCTGGGGTCAGCAAAATTACTCTAACTCAGTGAAAATGGCATAATTATCATTTTACAGATAACTTTAAGTAATGTTCATTTGACATTGTGGCTTTTTAGCAGCGCACATGGTGGAAAACCTTTTGGATTATCTGTTTATTGCCATAGCAGTATGTTATAGTACTTGGTACATCAAAGAATTGTAGAATGACATAAGTTGGAGGAGACCTTAAAGCCCACCCAGTTCCAAACCCCCTGTCTTAGGCAGGGCTGCTATCCACCAGACAGAGGGCTCCATCCAACCTGGCCTTGAATGCCACCCGGGAGGGGGCATCCACAGCTTCTTTGGGCAGCCTGTGCCAGTGCCTCACCATCCTCTGAGGAAAGAACTTCTTCCTGACATCTAAGCTAAATCTCCCCTCTTTTAAGGGGAGGAGAGGATCCTCCTCCTTTTTCTATTGCTGCTAGGCACTGTAAAGAGTTGGTCCCCCTTCTGCTTATAGCTCCCTTCAAGTATTTAGAAGGGCGCAATGAGGTCTGCTGAGATCTTTCTCTTCTCCAAGGTGAAGAAGCCCAAATCCCTCAAGTTTTCTTCAAAGGAGAATTGCTCCAGCTATTAGATCCCATGTATGATGGATATATACTCCATGTACAAAGGAATGGCTCGGATGTGTAAAACTTTGCTGCAGAGTGGCTGGTGGAGAGCTTAGAAAAGAAAGCCAGAGACGAAGGCAAAATGGTGGGTGACTCTTACAGACAACCAAAAGTTTCTTAAGCACCCAGTGTGAAACCAATTTACCAAGCCTACACAGAATCAGGACAGAAGTGAGATAAGTCATGTTTATACCTGGACAGCCTTTGAGATGAAGATGTATTTATTAAAGTATTAACACAAACTTTCTGCAAATCTCAGATTAAACCAACTTGATCTTCAGTGTTCGGAAAAAATATTCAAAAGCAGAAGGCTCTTGATATTCTCCCTCTCCAAATATTTGTCCTGTTAGGAGAGTGATTTTCAGGAAGTTCCTTGAGATTGCTGTCTCTTTCTGAGAAAGAAAGCATTTTACCCCGTTACGGAATCAAGGTAAAGAATAAAATATTTACCTAGAGGAAGGACATCTACCTTTTGTCAAACACAAACGAACAACCAGATAGATAAATGTAGGAGCTGAGTCAGAAATTGTATTGAGAGGAAAAATCAAAGGCAAGCAAGGACACAGCACTTCTGGTCCATCTTCTCTCATTTGATGCAGTTAGTTACAGTCATAACTCTATCTTTTTTTAATCTGGAGCCAATACTTGCCATAACAAGGGTTTGAATGAAGGAATTATATGTTTTCCTTTTTCCTTTTGGAATAAAATTTTAATGGCTGAGGTTAATGGCTGAACAGCAACTGGCAGGGACTAAAACAGGTGAAGGCAGCAGTTTCTACAAATCTACTCACTGCTAGTGAAAGTGGGAAGCACTGTCCCACACTTAAAAAAGAAACATAAATAATGGTGACATTCCCTTATTTGTAAAAATACGTAGATAGAAAAGCTGTCAAGAGACGGTCCTTCAGTTTTTTCTTAAGGCTAAAACAAGTATATCTACACTATTTTGACAAGGGGCTGCTAGCATGCTTGCTTGCATCAAGATATGAAAATGATGATGGTTCAAGACGAGCTCCAGTAGTTTGTAATCCATATCTTTTCTACCTCAAAAAAACCGGAACACATTAGTCCCTTCTTCACAGATGTTTTCTGTGCTCATGAGGGATGTTGTTTCCTCTCAGGGTTCTTGTATTTTTTAAAGGTCAGTTTTTTTCTAAACTTCTGACATTCTTGGTCGACAGTTTTCTGCAACAGAAACTAGACTCAATGTTGCAGCTGAGAGATGATCAATTTCCTTTGACTTGCCAGATGACTTTTGAGTTTACACAGCAGATTATGCTGTTTGCCTTTCTTTTCCTGCTGTATCACACTGGTGAATCATATTCAGTTTTTATACTGTTTTTTGTTTTTGACCTGAGAAAAAAGCTATACTGTGGCTAGATGTTCTGTGTATTTAAAATGAAGTAAAGATAGTACCAGAGACCCAAATAAGGAAGGTCATTTCCAGTATTATGTTTATTACTTGTCTTTTCTCTGAAGTCAAGGGTGTTAGAGGAATGTATTTTCCTCTATGTGTCTTAGAAATGTAGTTTCCATTTCTAAGAAAAAATAAATAAAATGTTGGGATTTTATAAACTTTGTAAACATTTCCCTTCTTACTTTGGAAATGATCCATATCTTCCTCCCTCAGATTCTTGTTCTCTTCTCTGCCTCTCACTCTCTTTTTTAAATTCCAAGTCTCAAAATGGGTGTCTTGGATTGACATTTTCATCTCCCACCTGAAAATAATTTCATTTTTAAAATGAAATTAGAAGATTTGACAAATTGGGAAGTACAAGGCAGAGGTATAGAAGCTCTTTAAACAGTCTAACTCTGTTAATTGTTAGTATAACAGGACCCAAAGAGCAAGGAGTGTGGGAAGCAGAAGTGGCAGGAGGAAATCTGTGTCAAGAGAATACTACACAATGCCAGCACTCCTACTGTGAAATATGAACACATACTTTGAAGTTATGGTACATATTTGCTCAGAGAGTGGAAGAATTCATATGGTCATTTATGAATTTTGAGCTTGCTCCCATGGTCCTGAAAGACCAACTGTACTGAAGCATACATCTTA
This sequence comes from Chrysolophus pictus, assembly GCA_037305975.1. Lineage (NCBI taxonomy): Eukaryota > Metazoa > Chordata > Aves > Galliformes > Phasianidae > Chrysolophus > Chrysolophus pictus. The sequence continues at coordinate 5,716,040 of CM074614.1, forward strand.
ACTTGATCAACCCCTCCTGCCTCTTTCTTCTGTGAAGGCTCATTTTGTGTAGTATCTGAAAGCCCACATTTCAGGAAGCTCCAGAATTGTGCACTCTTCTCAGGACATTGTCAGCCACGCTTTGTGTTTTCCAGAGGAAAAATCCTGGGATTCCTTGCCATTTGGAGAGAGTGGATGGTCTTAGTAAGTCTTTCAGCCAATCTGGAGAAAAGTGGGTCGAGCAAATTCCCATTTGCAAGAGGAAACAATGGGAAGAACTCCAGTGAAGTTGTGGAGATGGAAGAATAGAAATGAGACCATCAGGAATGTTCTAATAGATGGTGGTGGATAGATGCACTGGAACAGGTTTCCCAAGGATGTTGTGGATGCCCCGTCCCTGGAGGCATTCAAGGCCAGGCTGGATGTGGCTCTGGGCAGCCTGGTCTAGTGGCTGGTGACCCTGCACATAGCAAGAAGGTTGAAACTAGATGACCATTGTGGTCCTTTTCAACTCAGGTCATTCTATGATTCTATGATCCTTCTACAGTGAGTAAGCTCTTAGCAAGAGACTTAGTAGAAACCTCCAGTATTTGGTAGCAGGTTGAAAAGTGGCCCAAGACCAAACTTAATCTCTGCATGTCTCTTTTTATATCTATGTTCTGAAATAGTTCCAGCTGAAGATAAAGTGAAAATCAAGGTCCATTGTGGCACATTTGGCCTTTTATCCTTCCTCAAATACTCTGGAAAAGACTGCTGGAAGCAGAGGGAGGAGAAAATGAATGTTGCATTATTAATCTAGCTCCTGGCAGTCAGTGGTTCAAGGTCTTTCTTAACTGGATATTACTTTTAGGCAGTGGCATAGGCCCCAGTGGACCCATCCTAAGCCCCAGTTGATTTCTTTCCTACTTTTGTTTGCCATGATTTCCAAAGAAATTTGTACCAAAGGTGTGCATATCACAGCTTTCTAAAAATCTCATCACTACTGTCTATTTTAAACGAGAGTTTCATGTTCTTTTTGAGGTCATGAATAATGTCCATCCCTTTGGCCAAAGCCTTTTTCATGTCCATTCAGATTTTATGAATCACCCACCACAGTCCTTGGTGATTCTTACTCTTACTTGCAGAAGAGACTCAGATATTTAATCTGTTACCTTGGAGAACCCACCCTCTGCTCCTTTTCCATTTTGCTTTTTTCAGACAAGGGCCGCAGCCCTCTGACTGTGGCCATCCAATCTGTGCTCTATCCACCAAATGTTCCAGCCTTCCAATTCTCCAATTCAGAGATAAGGATGTGGTGCAGGATAATGCCAAAGACTTTGCATCCAAGTATATTTTTTACCAAGTACAACTACTTGTTTTTCTCGTCCACTCTTGGATCCTCATTAAAAATCTGGTGTCATACTTGTCATGATCCAATCCTTCCTTACAAAGGCTTGTTTATCCAATATTACATGCTTGCACTGCTTTGATGACTATTTCACCTCTTGGTTTATTTCAGACACTCGGGTGAATGCCAGCTGGGCCTAACAGTTCTTTGCTCTCATTCAAAGCATTTTCTGGGAAAAAAAAAAAAAAAAAAAAAAAAAAGGAATTTTATTTTGAGCCAACTCTTAAGATTTTCTTCTGAATTAGAATTGAACTGAATCTGAATTAGACAAAAGAGCAATATTTAAATGCTGTGGGTGTTTTTTTTCCTTTAGAACACCTTTCCATCTGTTTATCAGTTTACTCCACAGCTTCCCTGACACACTTTCAGCTTTCAGTTTAAATGAAAATGTAGTCATTTGATTTTCAAGTTTTTGTGCAGTTATTCTGCCACATAGTTTTTTTAAGTCTCGTTTGTCAGAAGTTTATGGTTGTTATGCCTCTTACTTGGACTTGATTTCTGTGTTAAATATTCTTTGTTTTACAACTGATAATCATCCTCAGGCTGTTGAACAGAGTTGCACTGTATTTGTATGCATATGCATGTGTTTGTTCTTTTTATAATTCCTCTTGATCTACCAAAAAATTACCCGTTTTTGTAAGTAATAGGTATTTCTGATGTTTGAAAGTGTTTCATACTTTGATCTGTTATTTCCAAATGCCTTCTAGCATCTTCTCCTTCTCCTTCTCCTTCTCCTTCTCCTTCTCCTTCTCCTCCCTCTCCCTCTCCTTCTCCCTCTCCCTCTCCTTCTCCTTCTCACTCTCTTTCTCCCTTCCCCTTTCCCTTTTCCTTTTCCCTATCCATATTCGTCAGAGCAACCACCCCCATCTCATAAAGTTAAAATGAGTTCAGCTTTTTTTTTCTCTCTGCAAGACTACAGCAGTTGAATGCCTTATGCTATATGCTCAGGGGAGTATAAGACACATACTGAGTGAGGTCTCTTGGATTTTTTATAGCTAACTTAACTGTTTTATTTTTCTTGTGAGTTCCCTGATACGTTGCTTCAAGAGCTAACAACTCACTGCATCTAAAATGTTGGTCCCTGAGTCATATGGGATAGATGTCCAAACACTGGAAAAAAGCCAATATGTCTCCAGCCTTCAGAAAGGGCAAGAAGAACAAGCTGTAAAACCACAGACCAGGCAGCCTTACTTCCACCCCCAGGAAGTCATTTCCAAAGAGATGGAAGAGAAAACATTTATGAGGAGCAGGCAACATGGATTTGACAAGGGGAAATCCTACTTGACCAATGTGGTACACTTCCATGTTGCCATGGGTAGATGGGAGAGAGCAGTGGATGTTTTATGTTGACTTCTGCAAGGCTTTGCCACTGTCTCCCAGCTTCCAGGTGAGCTTTGGAGAATGGGCTAGTGAGTGGACAGCAAGGTGGATTGAAAACTGACTGGCAGAGCTCAGAAGGGTGTGATCAGTGACGTAGAGTCTAGTTGGAGGGCTGTAGAGAGTGGTAGTCCGCAGGGGTCAATTATTCTGGTCTTGTTCAACAACTTCATCAGTGACCCGGCTGAAGGAACAGAGTGAGCCCTCCGCATATCCTGCCTATAAGCTCTTTCTGAGTAAGAGAGATATCCTGCCTACCCTTTCCTGCTTTGTGCAAGTTTGGACAGTATTTAATTTGGATGATATCAAACAAACTAGTCAGAACTACAGGCAAAGTATTAAAGTTTCATATTTGTGAATAATGATTTTGTAGTTCAGTGCCTGAAAGAAGTTACTCAACAAAATAGGGAAGATAATGTAGGTGCTGGTGTACCCAGCAGGGCAGGTATGCTTCATTAATACTGTATGAGAGAAAGTCAGCTTCAAAGAGAACTTCTCCAGAATATCTGCGGAAATATGTGGGAAGAAGAATTGGGAAACTGTTCTCCATCTGGCAGAACCAAACCGATTACATAAGAGATTCAATGATAGACTTAAAATTACCCTGAAGTAAAAATGTGCATCTAAAGACATTTGTCCCGAGAGCATTTATAGTGAACTGATTCCTCCATGGTTGAGAGGGTCCCTTGGGAGGCAGTTTTGGAGGGCATGAGAGCCCAGGAAGGCTGGGAATTCTTTAAGGAAGTTATCTTGAAGGTGCAGGAGCTGACCATCCCCAACTCATGGAAAAAGCGATGGGCAAGGAGACAGAACTGGCTGAACAGAAACCCTTGACTGGAGTTCAAGAACAAAAGTTTATGATATTTGGAAGAGTGCGCGAGCAACTTATGACAATTACAAGTACATAGTGAAGATGTGCAGGGAGAAAATGAGAAAAGCAATACCCCAGCTAGAACTGAACCTGGCCACTAAGGTAAAGGACAACAATAAATATTTCTATAAATACATCAACAGCAAGAGGAGGGCTAAGGAGAATCTCCATCCCTTGTTGGATGCCAAGGGCTTCTTGGTGATCAAGGGTCAGGATAAGGCTGAGGTACTTAATGCCTTCTTTGTCTCAGTCTTTAATAATAAGACTTGTTACTCCCTGGGCACACAGCCCCTGTGCTGGTAGATAGGAATGGGGAACAGAATAGGACCTGCATGATCCACAACAAGATGATTTTGGACCTGCTCTGAAAGCTGGTTGCTCACGAGTCCATGGGGCCAGATAGATTGGTATCTAGCGTGCTGATGGGGTTGGCGGATGTGGTTACCAGGCCACTCTCCATCATTCTTTGGCAGTCCTGGCTTACTGGGGATGTCCCAGCTGATTGGAGACTGTCAAATGTGACACCCATCTTCAAAAAGGGCAGGAAAGATGATACAGAGCTATCAGTCTCACCTCAGTGCCGGGGAAGGTTATGGAACAGACAATCTCGGGAACCATCATGGACCAGCTAAAGGTCAACCAGGGGATCAGGCCCAGTCAGCATGGCTTTCCGAATGTTAGATCCTGTTTGACAAACCTGACTTCATTCTATGACAAGTTGACCCGCTTAGCGGATGAAAGTAAGGCTGTTGATGTGGTCTACCTGGACTTCAGTAAAGCCTTTGACACTGACCTCCACAACATCCTCGTGGAGAAGCTGGATGCCCATAGTTTGGATGGGCATAAGCTTTGCTGGGTGAAACACTGGCTGGATGACCGGGCCCAGAGAGTTGTGGTCAATGGAGTTAAATCCAGTTGGCGGCCGGTGTCCCCCAGCAGTGTCCCCCAGGGCTCGGTACTGGGGCTTATATTTAACATCTTTATTAAACGATCTTGATGAGGGGATTGAGTGCACCCTCCATAAGTTTGCAAATGATACCAAGCTGGGAGGGATTGTTGATCTGCCTGAGGAGAGAAAGGCACTACAGAGGGACCTGGATAGAATGGATTGATGGGCCAAGGCAAACTGTATGAGTTTTAATAGGTCTAAGTGTCAGGTCCTGCATTTTGGTCAACAACAACCCCATGCAACTGTGCAGTCTTGGGGAGGAGTGGATGGAAATTTGCCTGATGGAAAGGGATCTTGGTGTACAGATGGACAGTTGGCTGAATATGAGCCAGCAGTATGCCCAGGTGACCAAGAAGGCCAATGGCATCCTGGCTTGTATCAGCAAACTGTGTGGTGAGCAGAAATAGGGAAGTTATCCTGCCCCTGTACTTGGCATTAGTGAGGCCTCTCCTTGAGTACTGTGTTCAGTTTTGAGCATCTCAATACAGCAAGGACATTGAGGTGCTGGAGCAGGTCCAAAGAAGGGCAACAAAGATTGTGAAGGGCTTGGAGAATATGCCCTATAAGGAGAGACTGAAGGAACTGGGGCTCTTTAGTCTGGGGAAAAGGAGGCTGAGGGGAGACCTTATTACTTTCTTCCAATATCTGAAAGGTGCTTATAGGAGAGTACGGCTGGTCTCATCTCACTGGTGGCAGGTGACAGGACATGGGGAAATGGCCTCAAGTTGTGCCAGGGGAGGTATAGGTTGGATATCAGGAAAAACTTCTTTACAGAAAGGGTTGTTAAGCACTGGAATAGACTCCTCAGGGAGGTGGTTGAGTCACCATCCCTGAATATGCTTAAAAAACAGTAGGATGTGGTGCTCAGGGAGATGATTTAGTGGAGGGTTGTTAGAGATAAGGTAGTATGGTTAGATTGTGGTTGGACTTGATCTTGAAGGTCTTTTCCAACCTGAGCAATTCTGTGATTCTATGATTCTAATAAATCAATTTGACTGAAGAAAAACTGAAAAATTATGCTTTGAACAGTTATGTGATCAGTTATGTGATTTGTGATCTGCTTCTCTGTGCTCTTCGACAGCTGGGAGGGTACTAATGAGAACTAATGTTTTCAGAACAGTTTAAGGAATGTTCACGAAACTTCATACATAGGCAACTGGGACATAATGTCATCACAGCAAATTCGTGAAATAAAATCTTAGAAGTATAAAGAGATAAAGTAAGCATTTGACAGAAAGAGTATGAGACAACCTAACTAAAAGTACTGAAAAGACAATGTCATTTACATGGTCTGCATTTATGTTGTTTTAACCTGGCAGCAGATCAGTACAACACAGCAGTTCACTTACTCCTCCTCCCTGGGATGGGATAGAGAGTTGGAAAAAAAAAAACAATGCAGCAGAACTTGCAAGTTGAGATAAAAACAATTTACTAAGAATGATAGGGAAGAGAAAAGGAAAATAACATTAGTAATGTTAATGATATAATAAATACTTATAAATCAAGTTGTACATGATGCAATTGCCCACCACCGACTGAACAACGCCCAGCCATTCCCTGAGCAGAGGCTGCCCTCCCAGCCAACTCACCTCAGTTTTTAACTACTTTTCCCACATGATGTCATAAGATATGAAATATTCCTTTGGCCTGTTTGGGTCAGCTATCCCAGTTCTGTTTGCTCCCAGGACCTCCTGCCTCCCCAGCCCCCTCACTGTCAGTAAAAGAAGCTGAAATGCCCTGGGTTCTTTCGCAACACTGCTGAGCAATGAGTAAAAACCAGTGTATCATCAACATTTTTTTCTCCCAAGGCCAAAACCCACCGTCATACTAGACATTATGAAGAAAAAGTGAACTCTGTCCCAGCTGAAGCAGGATGATATGACAGTTTTTAATTCTTTTAACAGTGCTTATGACTCATACCATTAACAAAAGGATTACTCAGTACAGTTCAACATCTCATCACAGAATCATGGAATTACAGCATCACAGAATGGCCAGGGTTGGAAGGGACCTCAAGGATCATGAAACTCCAACCCCCCCTGCCACATGCAGGGCCACCAACCTCCCCATTTAATACTAGACCAGGCTGCCCAGGGCCCCATCCAATCTGGCCTTGAACACCTCCAGGGATGGGGCATCCACAACCTCTCTGGGCAGCCTGTTCCAGCACCTCACCACTCTCTGTAAAGAACTTCCCCCTGACATCCAACCTAAATCTTCCCTCCCTCAACTTCAAACCATTTCCCCTTGTCCTGCTGTTATCTACCCTTTCAAAGAATTGATTCCCCACCTGTTTGTAGGCTTCCTTTAGGTATTGGAAGGCTGCAATGAGGTCACCCTGCAGCCTTCTTTTCTCCAGGCTGAACAAGCCAAGCTCCCTCAGCCTTTCTTCATAGGGGAGGTGTTCCAATCCCCTGATCATCTTTGTGACACTCCTCTGGACCCTCTCCAACAGCTCTCTGTCCTTCTTGTACTGGAGGCTCCAGACCTGGACAGAGTACTCCAGATGGGGCCTCACAAGAGCAGAGTAGAGGGGGACAATCACCTCCCTGTCCCTGCTGGCCACCCCTCTTCTAATGGAGCCAGGATACCATTTGCTTTCTGAGCTGCAAGAGCACATTTCTGGCTCATGTTAAGCTTTTCATCTATCAAGACCCCCGGGTCCTTCTCTGCAGGGCTGCTCTCAAGGACCGCTCCTCTCAGTCTGTATGGATGCCTGGGATTCCTCTGGCCCAAGTGCAAAACCTTGCACTTTGCCGTGTTGAACTTCATTAGGTTCACCTGGGCCCACCTTTCTAGCCTGTCGAGGTCCCTCTGAATGGCATCCCTTCCTTCCACCGTGTCGACCACACCACTCAGCTTGGTGTCATCAGCAAACTTGCTGAGGGTGCACTCGATTCCATCATCGATGTAATTGATAAAGATGTTAAAGAGCACCGGTCCCAAGACAGACCCCTTCGGGGACTCTGCTCGTTACCGGCCTCCACCTGGACATAGAGCCATTGATGACCACCCTCTGTCTGCGGCCTTTCAACCAGTTTCTTATCCATCGAGTGGTCCATCCATCAGATTCATATCCCTCCAATTAGGAGATAAGAATGTGGTGGGGGACCATGTCAAAGACCTTGCTCAAGTCCAGGTAAATGACATTGGTCGCCTTTCCCATGTCCACCGATGCCGGCACTCCATCATAAAAGGCCACCAGATTGGTTAAGCATGACCTTCCGCTGGTGAAGCCATGCTGGCTGTCTCGGATCACACACTCATTCCTCATGTCATCAAGTTGAGAAGTACCATCAAAGTAGGTACAAATTGTCATCTGGGTGCAGCACAGAAACTCATGGCACCAATATCATGTTCCAGGACGGTCCCTGGGGAATGTAATGAAAAAATATCTTTTCTTGCTAGGTAAGCCAACTCCCAGATAAATTTTTATGATTATTTCGAATTATATTAAATTCAATTCCTGTTACTCTAAATGTCATGCTACAAAAGGGAACCATTACAAAGTCTGGTACAAAAACTGACAAATGCAAAACCCACTTTATTTCCTGCCAGACTTCTCTTTTAATGATGAAAAAGCTTACAGTATTGTACCCAACACGTCTATTGTACAAAAGTAAAAAGTTTTGTTGAGTATTCTTTTTTTCCACGCCACATTAAAAGAAATTCACAGCTGGGTTGTTTTTCTATATTGGAAGACTCAACACCAGCTTCATATGGGTTTCATCAATGTGTTGCAGTGGTTTATTCCTTTCAGAAACTTGTTCGCACTGTTTTGCCTAATGATGAGAAAACAAGCAAATTTGGCAGCCTGGATCTCTCTGCTGCTCTCTCGGGACTGACTGTTCTTCTGTTTATCTGCCTTTTGGTGTAAAAGTCTGGGATACTGGGAAGAGATGGGTGTTATTCCACAACTGCACTGGAGACCACAGTATCTTGGAAGCTTAGCGCCATCCGACTTCTTCCTTTGCTTTCACACCTGACATGAAAGTGAGTGAAAAGCCTCTCTGATTCCTGCCTCCCTTTCTCTGTCAGGAAGCCTGGCAAGAGATGGAGAGAGGAAGGACCCTCAGAGCTGTTTTGTCACCAGTGCTGCAAACGAGGATAGAATCATAGAATCATGAAATCACCAAGGCTGGAAAAGACTTCCGAGATCTTCTAGGTCAACCACCCATATGTCACCAGTATTTCCACACTTCCCTTAATACATCTAAACGTTCCTTAAACACCTCCAGGAATGGTGAGTCCACCACACCCCAGGGCAGCCCGTTCCAGTGCATGACTGCTTCTGAGAAGAAATTTTTTTATAATACCCAACCTGAACCTCCACTGGTACAACTGGAGGCCATTCCCTATAGTCCTATCACTAGTTGTGCAGGAAAAGAGGCTGACATCCACTTCACCACAACTTTCTTTCAGGCAGTTGTAGAGTAAACTAGACTAAACAATACCAGCTCAGTTAATTTCCCCTCATAAGAATTGTGTTCTAGGCCCTCCACCAGAGTTGTTGCCCTTCTCTGGACATGCACCAGGGCCTCTATGTTTTTCTTGTAGTGAGGGGCACAAAACTGAACACAGTGCTCAATATGTGTCCTCACCAGAGCTGAGTACGGGGGGGACAATCACCTCCCTGCTCCTGCTGGGTACACTAATTCTCATACAAACCAGGATACCATTGGCCTTCATGGCCACCTGGGCATACTGCTGGCTTATATTTAGCAAAGTGTCAGTCAACAACCTCAGGTCCATTTCTTCCACACAGTCTTCCAGCCACTCTGCCCCGAGCCTGTAACATTGCCTTGGGTTGCTGTGGACAAAGTGCAGGACCTGGCATTTAGTATTGTGGAACTTCATCCCTTAGGCCTCAGCCCAGTGATCCAGCTTTTCCAGATTGCTCTGAAGGGCCTTCCTACCCCAAAGCAGATCCTTTTTCCCAGCTTGGTGTCATCTGCAAACTTACTGAGAGGGTGCTCAATCCCCTTGTCCAGGTCAATAAACATATCAATAAACACACCAAACAGGACAGGCCCCAGTACCAACCTCTGGGGAACACCATGTGTTAACGCTAGCTGGATTTAAACTCCACTCACCACTTCTCTCTCTGGGCCTGGCACTTCAGCCAGTTCTTTAACCAGCAGAAAGTGTACCTGTCCAGACCACAGGCTGCCAGCTTTTCCAGAACACTGTGGAGGCAGTGTCAAAGGCTTTGCTGAATTCAAGCTTGACTTTTGCCTGTCTGATTTTCTCAATGCATATCCTGAAAACCTCTTTGTACTCTCTCCCCAAGTTGCCTGTCCTTTCTTCCACAGCAGGTAGGCTCTTTTTCTCATTGTCTTACATGGGGACAGCCTAATCCTGTGCCTCTACAACTTCTTTCTTGAGGAGGAGGAGCCTTTCTGGACCCCTTTACCCTTCAGGACTGACTCCCAATGGACCCTCCCTACCAGCATCCCGAACACGTCAAAGACTGCCCTCCAGAAGTCCAGGGAACTGACTCTCCTCCTGACTTCACCTAGAGAACTCTACCATTTTGTGGTTGCTCTGCCCAAGACAGCTCCCAGCCTCCACATTTCCAACCAGTCCTTCTCTATGAACAGCAGGTGTCTCTCAGTGAACCCTACCAGCTCCTTGGGATAGCATCTATTTCATCTACTTCCCCCTTTGAGACAAGTGAGACCCATCTGCAGCTATCAGATCAGGTGCCTAGTAAACCATCCCATGGTCAAAGAAAACAAAATTCCAGTGATTGCATCAGTCTCTTAGCCATGTATTTATGAGATGAGATGAGATGAGTGAGATGAGATGAGATGAGATGAGATGAGATGAGATGAGATGAGATGAGATGGGATTTCCTGGTCTTCTCAGTATCCCTTGCTGCCACTGAAGGGATGGAGAAAAACACCATCCATAGTCCTGTTCCACCAACTAGCTGCCCCACTGCCTTGAAGCCCCTTTTGATAGCCTTCAGGCTTCACTCAGTGGCTTCATCACTGTCAGCCTGAACTATCGGTAAGCGATAACAAGCCAGATTCAAGAGTCTCCTAGTAATGCAGAAAAAGGACTTCACAGGCAGGCTTAGTAGGTGGGAGTGAAGAAAACCTGGTGTGCCATTAGGAAAGCAATAGGCTGAGGAGGAAATGAGAGACATGGGGCAGAGCAGGGAGAAGTTGTGCATGCCTAGGAACATGATTGTCATAGCAAGATGCCTTGTGGGGCATTAGAAAATTGGCAACTGTAGTTAGGGTAAATAGTTATATTTGAATTTCAGGTTTTGGGAAAAGTTAGAAGCTTCTTAAAGCAGGCAGCCTGTAATTCTGTGCAATTTGTTCTGATGCCCTTTCCAGCAGGGGCTTCTGACTTACAGCCATCACTGTGGTCAGGCAATTTAGATGAGCTGCTTAATGCTGTGTCAACACAAGTAAAGCGTACATATTCTGGATGCACCCAAGAATGAGAAAGGACTCGGTCATTCTTTTGATCTCACAGTTCTTGGCAATTAGGAATAAGCATACAACTCAGGAAAAATAAGTACTTGCCTTGAATCAAAGAGCAACATTCCAACCCAAGCAAAACTCTGTGCAAACAAATGCAATGGAAGAGCTGCACACTCTAAATTATATTCGGAGAAAAGCATAGACATGTATTTTGCTCAAAACCTGTCTGACTGTAAGAAAATATTTTAAAACACTGTGAAAATTTTTTGCTGTTTGTCACACTGACGATTTACTGTTTCATAGTATAAACGTGAGTTGTAGCTGTGTGATTTATTTTTTTTTTCTCTTAGATCATGAGTCAGTCAGAGGGAGAGATAGACAAACCATGAAGACCAAAGGGAAAAACATACTGTGTGCAAATCTCTGAAATGCAGACACCAGCAAACATCATTAATGTGCACTAATCTTCAAACAGGAAATCCCCAGACATGAGAGTAGAGCGTTTGCCACAACACAGATGTGCAGTTTGTTTGACTTGTGATCTCTTGAATGAGAACACTTATGCTGCTTTTTCTAGAAAACAATCAAGGTTTTTGTTTGTTTGTTTGTTTGTTTGTTTTGTTGCAGAACAAGCATTCTCCACTCTTGACTGTTTTATCTTAGAATGTTAAGAAGGAAGGACTTCACGGTTTTTCCTCTCCTGAAGGAACTGCTGCAACAAATTATGCCCAGCATTACCCCCTGTAAATCCCTCTGAGAAACAGTAGCAGAAGAGTCTACTAACAATTTAATTATCTTTAATGAAGATGCGAGTGCTAGAAGACTCTGTAAGAAAAAACGCTGGGGCTGGCTGTATTAGATAGACTAGTGAAAAAATCTTGTCTGATTAAATCAGCCAACAAGAAAATAAAATACAAATGTGCTAGCGTTTGCATAATATCGCTGTAATGAAGAGTCACTAAGCAAATGCAAAAATTGAAGCTAATGTTCTTGTGTTAACAGCTCTGTAAGAAAGCATTAATGGCTATTAGGGACAAAAATTATCTATCTAAAAGTTGGTAATCATGAACAAAGAAATAAGGTTTTACAGATGTTTCTAGATGATGTTTCAATCACCTTACTTATTCACAATTACTCTAAGCAATAGAAATTTGTATAGGGCACTAGACACATTTTAACCGTGGCAGAGTATTAATCTCCTGTGGATCATTTTCCATGAATACACATGCATATCCTGCAGGTCGTCTGTAGACTGTCTCCATCATACAAAAAACTACTAACCAGTTCAGGTATCTCCAAATGGCGCCACGTCACAACCAGTTAGGCTGAAGGCCACTTCTTGAAAGTGTGTGTAGGAGAGAATTGGCATTATGAAATACAGATTGGCTGCTGGCAAGGAAAACCATAGCATAGCCACTATCCTAAGTGTCATATAAAACACCACCAATGTCTCCAACTGTGAGAAAGAGGTATTGTGGAGAGCTTCAGTAGGTAATGTGAGTGAATTTAAGGTGACAGTTGGTCATCCACAAGAAGCCACTGAAGAAACACTACAAAAATTTAGATGGATCAGGAGGGGACAGGGAGAAGAAAGTCAATTTGTGATTTGTTGGTACACAGGTAGGAACAGAGTTAAAAGGGAGAGTGCAATCAGATAAAATTCTTCAAGGAGAAAAGATGTCATCTTCCAAGGGAAAATTTCATGTTACTTACTGCGGCCAAGCTGATATCCTTTGATACCAGCTCCACAGCATAAAGGGAAGTATCCTTGTGTTTCACTGTGTTTTCTAAGGAGATACTACTGCCTGGAAATGCAAATACGAGTAAAAAACAGAGGCATATACGCACCATTTACAGGAAAACAATCTTTGCAATTCTGTACATGCGTCATATTTGCGCACGTAGTTTTGAATGCTCTGACTCATATTTGGCTAGAATAAAATATCTTTAGTGCTCAGAAAAGTTGTCTCTTTTCCATAATTTAGACTCCTAAGGGAATATCTTTCTCAATAATCTAGTTAATCTGACTTGATGATATTTTCTTGCACACCAAGGATCTTGGATGTGATTCTCCTGTCAGAATTATGAAAGTGAATATCTTTTTTTTTTCCTTCTTAGATTGTTTTCTCTTGAATTCTCCTGAGATTAAGACTTTTTAATACTTTCTAGGTGTTTTCAGGAAGCCAGACACTTCTGAGTGGTGTCCACTCAAAGGACAAAGGTAATGGACTCAAACAACAAGATAACTCACCCACACACACACACCAAAAAAAAAAAAACAAAACAAAACAAAAAACAAAAACAAAAACACTTTTTTTTTTTTCCCAAAGTTTTAAGGAAAATTGGGTTCCATGAAAAACTAGATCAGTGTTTGTTTTGTCACAGAAGAAGACAGCCATGACTGGTAGCTCCTGCCAAACTTCCCTTGCTCAGCCCACATGCAAAGGGAAGCCTTCTAGCACTTACATGCAGTCATCTTGCTGCTTGAAGCACATCTCTATGGGAGCTCCTTGAGCACTCCTTTTACAGAGAATCATGCAGTGGGTTGGTATCTCGGGTTAGTGTGATTCAAGATTCCTTTCAGTGGAAACCCAGTTGAATTCTTGATGTTTTTTGTTAAGTGAGAAGCCTCAAGGCTCACATACAGCAAGTTGAATTACTAACTGTGAGTTTTAGATATGATAGGATTGACACGAGGGGAGATCTCGTCACAGAATAATAGAGATCTGCAGTTCAGCTGAAGAGAAAGAAAATGGAAATTCCCACCAAGCATGTTCAGGAAGAGGTCTGCCTCTCACTGACGTCCTGGTTTGAAGGACTTTCACCAAGGACTGCAGATCTTAGCACTGATGCTCAGCTCTTGCCTGTCCTGGGGATACTCACTCTCTGGCGGACATCCTCCACAAATATGTCTTTCTCATAATATTTGTATGAGAACTGTTAGGTCACAGCCTGAATCAGTAATTCAGCACCTTCTGAAGGGAGGTTGCCAACCCTGGGATTTGAAGTGTAAGCAATTCATTTTTGCAACCTTATTTAAGGGTTGTCTGCTGCAAGGGAAGAAATTCTACTTAGAGACTGTTTTCCTTTAGAATGTTTGATGAGCCTTGATTCCCAGAATGTGGTAAGAGATTCCTTTTTTATTTCTGGATTGTGCTCTGCCCTGTACCTTTCTTGGATAATCCAAAACTGGTTTAAAGCAGCTGTAAATGCTGTGAAATATCTTTACACTTGATGAGCCAGGCAGGAGGAACTACCATAGGCAATAAAAATTCTGAGATGGCTTTGTTTAAGGGTGTAGCAAATTGGTTTGTATTGGGGAAATCCATTTCACTGGAAAAGGAGTTACCTAGGGGCATCCTGAGTTTCTTAGGCTATCTATGGCATGGGCTGTCTTCTACAGTAAAAATATGGAACTCATTAAGGGATGGAGGGGAACATTGCCAGCTCCCCAAACCAAATGATAGCATAACTTGAGGGCCCTAGGAACTGATATATTTCTAAACATAGAAAGACCACTTGAAGCATCCACCACAGCCTGGCCACTGTTAATGGTCTTAAATAATTTAAATCTCTTGGAATAACATCTTGAGATTGAAAATCAACTATTACACAATTGAATTAAACAGCTAGAATGTAAGATTGCTGTATCAATGGGTAAAATTACTGAAATTAATACAATACAACTAGTCAGGGCCTTGTCTCTCATGAATGAAGGGGACCCTAAGCAATTGGACCCCTATGGCCCTGACAGTATTTGAAAAGAAAATGCTAAAAAATCTAGAACTAGAGCCTCTGGTGGAACTGGATTCTCTAGAAATCCAGCCAGTAGTCACTAAAAAAAACAAGAAAATTCAAGAGAGACATTAGAGAATACCACCTGAAAAATGGCTTCCTTCCCAAGCTATGATGCATGTTACTGCACACCTGTATATGGACACTGAATTGATGGACTTAGTCCAACAATTCCAGCAAGGGTTGAGAGAAAGTGTCCATTCTGGCTGTTGAGGGTATGGGATGTGGCAGAGGAAAGTGTTGTGGTAAATGGCTCAGAAATTTCCAAACTGGCCTCTATCATGATCAAGTCAGCACTGAGGCAAAAGTTATATGCTAATGTCACACACAGTAAGGAAAATCATTCTTTAACTCAATGGATTACGGCAGCCAGTCAACTGACATGCTGACTGTTATATCCACCCATAGCGGTTTACGGAATACTACAGAAGAGCTCCAGAATTATATCTGGGAGTTAGGTATGAGAGAAGCCATCTATGAGAACACTTCGGAGACTCCTGTCTTGGTCAAACTTACTGTGGGGATGACAGACTTAATTCTATAGGAAGCTCCTTCCCATCACTGTGGGACACTTATGGTGATCTTTTATCATTTGGTGGCTTCTGAGGCCGTAATTCAACAGAATTCTCAGTTAGTGGCTAACCTTGGAGAAACCAAGTTCCTAAGTGCACAATATTCAAGCAGTACAGAAAAAGTAATACTGATCTCAGGAAATCAAAGCCTGAAGACACCCTCCTGAGGATTCCACAGTCAAGGCTGTGAGAGTTTCTCACAGGTAAATATGGAATCATCTTATATGGACCGGGGTACAACTTAATAAGATTGAAAAACAACCGATGTCGTCCTAAGCCTGTGAAGGTAATTAAAAGAAGAACAAAGCTTTACAACTTCCACTAGAACAGAAGGTATCAGGACTACTGATAAGACTCCTTCACAGGTTTGGAGGCTAAAAGATGTCCTAATACCATCTAAGAAATGTTAACTATCTCAGGGAGCTCAGGCAGCCACAGCCTCCAGAAGAAAAAGACCTAGGGATTTCTCATGGCTTCAAGTTGGGGAGCAAGGTCCCTCAAAGATTAGGGCCTTCAAAGGGGCCTGGAGGTCCTATGTCAAGTTGATAGTACACTAGTCCTGGAAAAAATATACCAAGAGTAATGTAACTGGTAGATACAGGAGCTGAGGCACCTATAGGTTGCGGTGACCCCCAAAGTTTCCTGGTACATGAGCCATTATATAGGGGAAAAATTATCCCAGTAATGCAGACCTCGTTAAAATTTGTTGTTGGACACCTGCTTCCTCAGGAACACAGAGTATCTACTGCACTACTATAGGAGTATATATTGGGCATAGATACACTGTGGGGACTGACTTTCCGTACTAATATTGAAGAGACTTTATTATAAATTAAAGTTTGTTGTATGGGGCTATGCAAAGCAAAAGCCCATTCAGGTGCCCCACCTGTGCTGGATTACTAATATGAGATACTATAAATTCTCAGGAGGTCAGGAAGAAATCATGTGAACAGTAGAAGGAAAAGGTATGGATCATAAGTCCAGCACATTTCCCCTGTAATTCTATCCTATATGGCTGGTCCAGGAAACAGATGGGACTTGACAGATGGCAGTTGATTATAGAGGATTAAACAAGGTCATTCCACCAATTCATGTGGCTGTACCTACTACTGTCACCTTCCTGGACAAATTGAGTAGGGAATTAGAAACATACCATTGTGTCCTAGACTTAGCTAATGCATTCTTTAGCATTCCCATTGCTGAAGAATCATAACATATTTACATTCATATGGGAGTGAGAGATTTTTTGCACCACAAGGATACATACATTCACCAACTTATTGCCATAATTTGGTAGCCTGTGAATTCGTGGGGTGGGATAAACCAGATAATGTCAAATTGTATCATGATACTGATGACTTAATGCTGATTTCTGCCTCTTTGGAAACTCTTAAAAAAGCAGTAGGTTCCTTATTGAAATATCTACAAGAAAAGGGATGGGCTATTAACCCATAAAAGGTTCAAGGATCTGGATTGTTGGTGAAGTTTTCAGGAGTCATCTGGTCAGGGAAGACTAATGTCTTACCCAATGCCATTACTGATAAAATTCAGGCGTTTCCAATATCAACTACAGCAAAAGAGCTACAAGAATTTTGGACATCTGGACTGTTGGACGACTTTTATACTCCAGTTTGCACAGGTCCTGAGGCCTCTGTGTATACTAAGAAAGGCCAGTCACGGGAATGTGGATGGTTGGAACAAGATGCTTTCCAGCAAGTCAAATTAGCTGTCAAACAAGCACAGGCACTTAGAATATCTGATCCTACCCTACCTGCTGAATTAGATGTACATGTAAGCCAAGAAAGGTTTATGTGGGTTTTGGGGCAGCATCAGATTCTGTCTGCACCCCAGTTGGTTTCTGATCTCAGCTTTGACGTGAAGTAGATGGAAGGTATAGCTTGACTGAAAAACATTTTCTGGCCACCTACTCTGCCTTGCAGGCAATGGAACCAGTAACACAAATGGCAAAGATGGGAGTGAAAACAACACTACCTATTCAAAGATGGGTAAAAGATCTATCACATATTCCCAAGACACGGGTGGCCCAAACACAAAGAGTGGCAAGTTCAGCTACCCACCTGGGACACTGAAGTCACTTGTATTCCTCACCATTAAAAGAAGAGATACAAAAGATACTAGGCCCAGTGATAGTGATGATGACCACCATAGTGACACTCCTGAAAAGACCACTATTGCTCCGCCAGAGAGGAGTGCTGTACAAGAGGGAAAATATCCTATCCCAGAAGATTCCAGGTACACAAATCTGTCCAGCAAAGGAAATCCTACAAAATGGTAAGCAATTGTGTACCATCCCTCAACTCAGACCATCCGGCTCAAAAAAGGGAATGGACAGAATAGCCAGTGGATGAACTAAGAGCAGTATGGATGGTTGCAACTCAGAAACTGGGTGATGGTGCACTGTACATCTGCATGGATAGCTGGGTGGTCTACTGAGGACTTATGCTTTGGACTGCTCAAGATTGGAATATCCATGCCTGCCCAATCTGGAGCAGAGACATGTGGCTGGATATACGGAATGTGATTAGGCATGGAACAGGATAGGCCTACCATGTATCCAGACACCTGCCCACATAGTCACTGATGAAGCCAACACGCTAGCTTGGATAAGGTGGCTAGAAGATTTGCCAGCAGATAACATTGCCCAATGACTATATAAGAAGTTATGACAACAGAAGTCAATGTGAGTAGCAGTAAAAGCAAGGGGGATGGGTGCCCATGTTGTCTGCCCACTCCTGTGGCCCAGACTCCTATCCCAACCTACAAGAGGCTAAAGGGCAACTTGCTGTCCAAAGGCAGCTGCTCTGTGCCAGTTCACAGAATGTGGAAACTGAGAGGAAGCACACAGCTGATCCCAGTGGATGTGAGCCTGTTTGTGGTAGGTTTTTCCCAGTGGGAAAATCATTCTTAGGGAAGCGAAGTTCAAAAGGGCTGCTGCTGTGCGGTGCCTTTGTACTTGTGCAAATGTATCTCCATTTGTGCTTTCTGATGAAAGTTGTTAGCAGTTAGACCCAACTCATCTGGCTGAAAGTTGCAACTACTTGTTGCTTTTTTAATGTGACTGAATCAACGGACAAAGGTCTACCCGCTAATGTCATGTTTATCAACTTCAGGAAGGTGTTTAATTTAGTCCCCTTCAACATTCTTGACTCCAAATTTGAAATATATGGATTTGATGAATGAACTGTTTGAGGGTCAAGGAACCCAGAAAGAACATACTCAGAGAATGGTGATCAATGGCTCAGTGTCTGGATGGAGATCAGTGACAAGTGAATAGTCTTGCACTTGGGTTGTGGCAATCCCCACTGTTAATACAAGTTGGGTTATGAAAACACAGTCCTGCTGAAAAGGGCATAGTGATACTGGTGGATGGCAAGCCAGACATGAGTCAGTAATGTGCCCTTGCAGCCTAGAAAGTCAAGCAAATCCTGGGCTGCATCAATAGAATAGTGGCTTGCAGGTCAAGGGAGGTGATCTTGCCCATCTACTCTGAGCTGGTGATACCTCACCTGGAAGACTGTGTCCAGATGTGGGGTCCTCAGTACGGCAGAGACGTGGACCTGTTGGAGTGCCTGCAGGGGTGGGCCACAAAAATGATCCAAGGGAAGGAGCACCACCCTACAAGGACAGGCTGAGAGCATAGGGGCTGTTCAGCCTTGGGAAGAGAAGGCTCTGAGGAGAGCTGATAGCAGCCTTTCAGTATCTAAAGGGGGGCTATAAGAAAGAAGAGGACAGACTCTTTTAGCAGGCTGTTTTGATAAGACACAGAGAAATGGTTTCAAACTAAAAGAGGGGAAATCTAGGTTGGATACATGGAAGAAGTTTTTTACAGTAGGTTTAATGAAGCACTGGAACAGGATGTCCAGAGAGGTGGTAGATGACCCATCCCTGGGTATGTTCAAGGTCAGACTGGATGTATTTCTATGCAATCTGATCTAGCTGTAGATGTCCCTGTTTATTACAGGTGAACTGGACCAGATGACTTTTAAAGGATCCTTCCAGCTCTAAGGATTCTATGATTCTGTGAATATATAACACCTAAACTGCTCTACAGTACAAGCACTGAGCAACAACCCCTTTTTATAGTGAGAAACACTATATAGGAAAACAGATGGTCATTTGTGGTAAACCTAAGATGTCTGGAAGAATGAAAAGCGAGAATTAGAAAGATCTGTTTCTTTCAGAGCTGTAGCTTGAGACACTCTGTGAGCCACTGTCAGTCAGCTCTGCTGACTCTCTGTTAGCATAACTGCTAAGGGAGGTTTAAAACTCAGCAGCATCTGTATATCTGAATTCATCAGATAAAAAAATGTTAGCATTGTATGCTCCCTCACTATCCTAATCTCTTTGTGAAATTTAATTCTATGGTAATCCAGTATCAGTATGAATATAGTCATGTACTGACTCACTTCTAATCATCACCAGAATTATAAAAACACAGTGTGTCATTCGTGTTTTAGGATAAGGTCACAGGATTTAGTGTTAGCATTAAGTTTAAGACTAGACTTGTTTTGTTATTTTCAGTTTCATAAAAGCATGGCTTTTCCTCTCAGCTTTGCATCTGGGCTGTGTTCAGAGACCTCAAAAGTGAAAGTCTTTCAACAGATGTTTGTACACACATACTTTCAACTTTGATTCTCAGTTCTTTAACATAACCATTTTGCTTAAACTACCAAATTTATCTTTCTGTTTTGATATTTATGAAAAGGTTAATGAACCACTAAACAGGTAAAGGGATTTTATGATCTCTTGAAGAGAACTGGATAATGAGGCAATTTCCTCAGAAAAGACCTATGACACATTTATATTTATTGTCAGTGAATCATGTTGTAGAGCAAAAATCATTGTCCACAGTACTGGATAGGAGTGCTCCAGAAAAGTCTAAATATGAAAAAAAGTTCAATATACTCAGTCATGACAACATGGCTGGCTGATGACATTTGTGGGAAAGGTTCAGGCAGATAGTTTGCCGGAATAGCAGCTGGCCAGCTAAGTACACATCTGGACACTGTAAGCCACCAGTTAAATCCAAGCAGATTTTATCAGATAAGAAAAGGGCGTTACTAGACACAGGCAGGCCAGAGCCTGACGTGAAGGATTTGTTGCGTTTCACAATAGTCTAGGTAAAAAATCAAACAACTACAGTATGTTCAAATTAACTCAAAATGAATGAAGGAAAGGAAACGCACTTGCTAGGGAGAGAACATTTCTACAACCAAAGCACAGTATTTCTGAAGAGAAAACTGCAAGAAATATTCATAAAAGGAAACTGAAAACTAAAATTTATAACCTTAACAAAATTAATATGCTTTATTATTATTTTTTTTTTTTTGGTCACATGAAGTTTTTGATTCACTGGTATAAAACATTCAAGGTGCAGATGTCCACTTAATCTAATCCCTGTTTTAGCCCCAGGTGCTGTATTCCTCCCACAGATTTATGCTTGTGTACTATAACTCCAAGTCCTGATATATTTATTTAGAAAAGCAGAGTGCCAGTCCTGTAATAACTACAGCTTGATCATGTATTAAAGCATGACTTCAATAAAACAAAAAACTCAAAAGCTCAAAAAAAAAAAAAAAAGAGAGAGAGAGAGAGAGAGAAGGAAGGAGAAACACTTGAGATATTGAAAACTATGGAGAATATTGTTAGCAATGATAAAAAGTGGATTTATCATCATTTGGTTAATGCTTTTGACAAAATAATCTAACAAAGGGAGATATTCTAAAAGCACTCTGCAGTAGAGCTCTGTTCAAGGGTAAGAACTGCTGAAAGTTACCTTGACAGGTGTCTGCTGGACAAAAGCAAAGTTAAAATCAGAAATTTTCTAAATGAAATAAATACAGAAAACTGTCTTAGTACTGTACTGTAAGCAATTCATATTTCTAGTTCCGGCACATGCATAATACTTTAACCTTGTATATAAGCTACAGAAGTAAGTACTGCTGTCATTTTGGTGTGGGCAAAGTTACCCATTCCTCATCTTGGGCTACTGAGCACCTCAGGTGCAGATTTGATAGTGCAGTTTCTTCAATACAGTTGCTAGCTAAACAGGATAGCTTTTGTGAGTCTTGAAAATCATTAAATTGGCTTGTACTTTGATCTCAATTGGCTTGTACTTTCAGATGTTCACAGTTTAATAAGTTAGCAGACCTAGCAACGGTAAACTATTTTGTTCTTTTTAACTGACACCACTTGAGCTTTTCCATGACCTTTGAATTCAGCACTGAAGATGGCCAGTATTCTGCTTTTAGCAGAACCAGTTTGATTGTATTCTTGGGAAACCAGCCAGTCTTTTGAGCCTCGAGGAGGCTACAGCCTCAGAAGAACCATTGTAGACACTTTTGCTTGTTTGTAGATGGATCTTTTCCTAGAGTATCAGTTCCAGAGTCTTAGAGGAGAAATAAAAAGTATTTAGAGACTTCTTTAAAGAAAAGCTCTGGATATCTATAAAAAGCTATTATATTTTGAAGCTTTTTCTTATGTACTAATAATCCAACTTTCCCCATTCCCACCATGATTTTAGGCACTATAAGTAATAAATGCACTATTGAGAAGTCATGTAATGACCTGCTATCAATGCAATTTTCTTTTCCTCAGGTACTTAGCAGGATGAATTTATTGGTTGTTATTTGAGGGACAGACTCATTCTCACTCAAGACCAAAACTTCTTTTTTTTTTTAATGTTCTTCAAATGTCTTAAGAATATGTAGAATATAAAGCAATGTACCAAGTTTCTTTTACCTGTACTTCACTGTAACACTTTCATTTTCTATTATAGATGGAAATCAAGTACAAGTGTTGCTTTTCCCTGACATTTTGTGTCTCACAGTATATTTGATTATGGATTTTTCTGCTCTGAGATGTACTCAGACAGAATACAATCTCAGAAAATATATATATATTGAGTTTGTGGTATTAATACCCCTAAGCTGTTTCACTCTTCTTCCTATTGATTGGCTTCACTTTGGTCTGGCATTGGTGGTAATTAATTATTACCTGAAGTGCTTGGCAGATATGAGGGCCTGGGCTCTCTAAATTTTGATTAGCTTTCTGTGACTGAGAGCCTGGAACTGATGTGTGTGTCAATCCACTAGCCCTAGCTACTGCAAGTACAAGAACCTTTGTCATTGCTGAAAAAAGCAGTAAATCAGCCTTATGCTATTCCTCTGGTTTGTAAAAGTCTGTTTTCTCCTAAAAGCCACTTAACTTTAAAGGAATGAGAGAACAGCATTTGGCTGTGAGTTATAAGGAAAATCTTTTTTACCTAGGATGGATTCCACAGGAAAACTCACATTTGTATCGATTTGGCAGTATATCTTAAAACTCTGGTTTATAGAGGCCACAGCCATTATTTTTCTTTATTTCATTTCTTATGTGAATTTTTAAATTTATGCCCCATTGATTAAGTATGGTAAGCTACTCTAGTTCTAATCAAAGAAAGATTTTCCTATATCTTATAGAGTTGATAATCGCAACTTCGCTAAAATATCACATAAAATGATTTCCAGTGTATTTATCAATCGAAATTTAGTGTACTTTAGCTACACAATGAATATTGATGATTATGTGTGATGGCAGTCGGATTTAAATATTGAACATTTTTTTTTAATGTTTTTTTTAATCTCTGATTTTCCAGTTAGGCTAGTGAAATAAGAAATGTTTTCCAACACCTGTGTTCCCCCTATCTTGTCCACAGCTTAACCCAGTCAAATTGCAAATACTACTTAATGGAAAAAAAACCCATCACGGAACAGTGATACTCAAAGTTAACTTCAATTATATTAAAATTAATTTATAATCTTCTTTTTAAATGAGACTTACCTAGACATTACTAAGCAAAGACCAAATCTGTTGTTCATAGAGACTTCTAGCAGGAGAAACAAAAAAAAAATTTAATCCATTTTATCAACAGAATATCTTTCACTGCTCTATTTTAAGTTAACCTAAATCCTGAAAAAATATTCAATATTCAAATTAATTTAGGAGTTCTCAGTTTGGGAAACAATATCGTGTTTTGTGTTTTTCTTTCTTTCTTTCTTTCTTTTTTTCAGATATTCTCCTCTTGTTTTGCGATGACAACAATCTAATTTATGGATTCATTTTAAATAATTGATTGTATTTGTAACTGATAACAGAATTTATCTGTGCCTGGTTTCTCCCTCTATTTCATGCCTTAGAAATTAGAAATCATTTTTACAGTTTGTGAGGTAGTGGCCTTTCTAACTTCTTTTCTTTGCGTAACACAATAATCATCTTCTTTCTCAGGCTTTTGATTGTGGTAATATAAAACTAACAGTAAGCAAATTTTCTTTTTTTTTTTCTTTCTTTTTTCTGTACATAAGCTAAGAGAAAAAGATTTTCGGTATAATCTTAATGAATATTCTCCTTAAGGCACTGTTTAAACTGAGTGTTAACTTTTTTTATTTTTTTCAAAAGGACTGAATGGATCTAACATTTTCAGGTAATTACCTCGTTTATGATTATTTTAAAACTTTGGTGTTTGAATTTATACTTAATAAACATCATTTATGGTTTCTATAAAACGTTCTAAAAATACCAATCAGCAAAATTTTGCTTATAACAATTCATTTTAAATAGGCAAGAACAAATACACAAATATTACCTTGGTTGTGACAGGGTTTAATTGGTCCATCTTTAAAAGCTGCATTCGCTATTTCATTTATTGGAAAAAAGTTCTTCTGAATTTGCTGCACTTCTGAACACATGGAAAAGTGGACAGTGAGTGTTAAGAGTCAGCATGGATTTACCAACAATTAGCATGCTCTGCTAAGCCTTCTAGAATGACAATACTGAATTTGTGGAAGAGAAGGCAGTAGGAAGAGGGCTCTTGATACTCTCTCCCATGGTATTGCTGTAGGATGTTGTTGTCTGCATGGGTGGAGAGCTGGATAAGTTAAAAATTAGTGCATGGTCAGTCTTTGAGGTTGAAAATGGTGGTTAAAGAGACATGATATGTCCAGAAGCTGATAGCAATGCCTGTACTATGGGAATGTGGGGAACGTGTCCTAGGACTTGGGCTGTTTAACATGAGCATCAATGACCTGGAGGCTCAAAAGGTTTCTCTTTTCTAGCTCTGCAGAAATCTGACTCCCTTGTCCAAAAAGAGGTTTTTTTGACAGACCAATAGTATTCCTGAAAATGCTCTTTGATATGTTTCAGTGACAGGAAGAAAAGGCAGGACAGAACATTTAGCTAGAATACACGTATGAAAGCTACCCATTTTGGTGAGCTTCTTTGTCCAGGATGCCCTGTAGTAGAGAAAGAAGAAGCTTGTCTATGTCAAGCTAACTCTTCTTTTCCTATTAGTGAAATCTCTTTTTACTTACCTCTGTTCAGATATAGTGCTTCCGCATAAGTAGAGAAATTAGTACTAATGGTGAAGGGAACTTTAAGTTTTGGGAAAAAGTAAAGCTGTACTGCCTGCATATAGGATAAGAATCCATACAAACTTAGTAGTTATTTTGATTTCATTGAGGAAAATGCACTGCTGAGTCACAAAACAGAATAGTTATGTGATGCATCTGACATCTTATAGGCTTCCGTGAAGAATTGACACTTGGTCAAGAAAATCCAGTACTAGCAATGTTTAGCAGTTTATATAAAGCAACTGCTCTAAGACTAGCAACAGATTGCTTCTAGAGTTTAAATACAAAATATATTCAGAGCATCTTAATTAGAAACAGCTAGTGACTTCCTGTCAATTTCTTCCAAGTTATTTTTCCTATTTAGCCTTAATTGACTTCAGTGCACCGAAGTGGTTTTTAAAAATAAATCTAATGCCTACATACGTGACTTTGATTTTCTCTTGCTTCTGAAAAAAATCTTCTCATCATTAAATGGGATTGGGCCAAGGTCAAGGAGTCTTTTTCTTCCATGTGTTCTTAAGGTAGCAGCTGTAGTCCCTTACTCCTCTGCAAAGGTGTCAGTCATCTTCATTACTTAAATACAAACTGTGACCAAGAGCTGCCTGAGCACCTGTCAGCTGAAGCCGATAGTGGATCTGTGTGCATTTTGGAATACCAGGTATAGATGTAAAACAAGGTTTAAGTTGCTGATGTTATTTTTTTTCCTGAAATCTCTCTCTCTCTCTCTCTCTCTCTCTCTCTCTCTCTTGATTTTTTTAATTTTCTATCAGTCTAGTCTGTCTGACTGCAATCCTCGGGGACGAAGAGGACTTTATTTCAGTAGATGCTTACATTGCATTAACTGTCTTTGAGGCTCTATGTGCTTCTTCCCATTTATGGATGAGCAGCAGATTCATATCTCATGTTTCTGCTTCTTTAATATGGAATCAGTTAAGAATAGCTGTAATGAAAATCTTTTCAGGGTTGGATTTTGATAGTATGTGTACAACCTACGTGACAAAGTCTGATCTAATACAAAATAATTATTTCCCTGTCAGAACAGTTTTATATTTATATTGCATTATTTTCACATCACTTTAAGACATTGTTATTCCTCTTTCTCACTCTTGGAAGAGTGATTTTCTTATTGATTTTTTAACAAAAAGTTAAAAAGCTGAATACCTTATTTATGAGTGTTAGAATACAATTTTGATTCATTAATTTGGCTGAATGCAAACACAGGTCCCTTAAAAGCTGTGGTATCTAACATGGCTGAATTGACTGTAATCATACAGGAGCAAGGTCATCATTCTAACAACCACTGATATAAAATACTTTTTTTTTAATACCAATGCACTGATGATGCATTGACAGTCTAATGCTGAAGTAGTAGTGCAGACTCAGGCAGAAATGGTCATACATTTGGAGAACTTAAGGGTTCAAATCCCAGCAGAGGAGGTCCAACTCCCAACTTTGGAAATAAATTTTGGGGCTTTTGATCAAAGGGAGGAAGTGTGCATATTCCCACTGAAACTTTAACCACTCTGGAATGAGTAAAGATGCCTGAAAATAAGGAGTTAAAACACGACTTAGGCTTTTTGGTATTTTGGAGTAAACATATGCCAGATTTTTCCATTATAGCTTGTCCTTAGTACGATTTGACACATAAAACCGAGCTGAACATAGATTCCCATTCATAAGGAAGTCTTAAAGTTACTAGTCAGGGTATACCAGGCTTAAGGATCCCTGAACCTGACAGATCCATTCTACACTGAATGAGGCTTTGCAATCAATGAGTTGTCATCACATATATGGCATTCAACTTGCCCCACTGGAATTTTTTCACATAATTTTAAAGACACAGAGAAATGATATTCAGTTTGGGAGACAGGTCTCTTTGTGAGTAACACAGGAAGCTAACAAATACAGAAGGGAATCATCTGTCATTTTTAGAGGACCTTTAAATGTCCTAAAGACAGTGCTAGCAGGGAAACCCTCTTCTTCAATGGGAGTGATGCAACACAAGACTATGGAAGTGATATGCACAACTAAATCACTGTTGTCACACCTACAAAGTAGAGGAGAGAATGCCTAAGATCTTGGACATACAGGAACCATCCAGCGAACAGTCATTACAGGAATCTCTTCCTTCTTCTGTTATTAAGCCAGCCCCTCCTTTTGAACCCCGTATGAAGAATGTATGGTTCACCAAAGCATTTTCCAGGAGGGAAGGAAAGGTATGGAAGTACACAGTGGTGGCCCTATATGTTCAGTTCAGAGGAACTGAACTGTAACAGACAGAGAGGGCAGTGCTCAAGTAGAAGATCTGGTAGTTGCATGCAGTGTAATGACTTGAGAATCTGAAACTAAAGAGCCAATGTTTATCTACACAGATTAATATGCAGTATTTGAAGGATGCACTGAGTAGCTCCCGTTTTGGGAACAAGACCACTGGAAGGTGAATCAGGTAGTGCTGTGGCAGTGAGAAAACTGGCAGGAAATATTTAGCATCATAAAACAGAAATCCTTTGTGGCAGATAGGTTGCTGCACATCAACCAGGCCATCTTCTGAATGATAAAGTAAATTTATTTATCTGTCAAGCAGTTTAGCTGCAGAGGGTAAGGAAGAAAAAAGAGAACATTTGTTAGAGCGGCTGTGCCTAAAACAAGGCCACTCAGGAAGCAAAGACCTCTTTAAGGAAACAGTCATCAAAGGGTAGCCTGTAAAAGAGAGAGGTGCAGCTTCATTGTTTTGGCGTGTGACGCAGTGTATTCATTTAGGAGAATACAAACCTTACAGATAGCATTTTTGGAGCGATCTCTGTCTATTTCAGAAGATCATTCATCTCATTCATCATTCATTTCACAACCTGCTACTATTTTTAACTCTGCTCTCTAGATACGTTCCTATAAAATGTTGTGGATTGACACTTTCAGGTGAGATGTGTGGATATCTGCCCTCAAATGTCAGGAATTTAAATCCATTTCACAGTGTTGAGTGATGTTTCATGTTAAAGCAGTTCATAAAAATTATTTGGATCTACTTCATTTCTCTGTAAACTGCTTGTTGAGTAGTGGTACCACTCAGGCAATATAACCAGTGAAAATACACATTGTATTTTATTCTTTTCTCTCTGCATTCCTGTTCCTACAGCTTTCTGTAAAAGTCTATATTTTACTAGCCTGGCATAAACCTTCTTGATCATAGAATGGCCTGGGTTGAAAAGGACCACAATGATCATCTCGTTCCAACCCCCTGCTATGTGTATGGTCGCCAACCACCAGACCAGGCTGCCCAGAGCCACATTCAGCCTGGCCTTGAATGCCTCCAGGGATGGGGCATCCACAGCCTCCTTGGACAACCTGTTCCAGTGCGTCACCACCGTCTGGGTGAAAAACTTTCTCCTAATATCTAACCTAAACCTCCCCTGTCTCAGTTCAGTTCATATCTCCATCAGATATGATGGAGAGAGGCTTGGCAACCACATCAACTATCTCTCTCAGAACCCCAGTATGGATATCATCTGGCCCCATGGACTTATATACATTCAATTTCATGCAGAGGACTCGGTCATGTTCCATTGTTACAGTGGGACGGAATCCCATCCCACATCTAATTCAGATCTCTCCTCCTTTACATTAAAACTATTCCCCCTTTGTCCAATCCCATACAAAAAGTTCATTTCCCCTCCTCTTTATAATCTCCTTTGAAACAATGGAAGGCTGCACTGAGCAGCCACAGCAAGTGTTGGTGGGGCAGGCACAGAGCAATGCCTGTGACACCACTGTACCGTACGGGTCACTGAGGGGCACTGTGAGCTCAAGGCAGAGGGGATGACCCCAGCAGTCACGGAACCCTCCGCTGCCACTCTCGAGCTACCATGGCAGGTAAGGCAGCAGATTCCTCTTGCTCCTGGCACTGTGGCCCTCCAGGGGATCCCAGTGCCCCAGATCTCACCCCAGCGCCCATTTGGGCATTTCCCCACAGAGAGAGTTTCTCCACGGATGCTGACGGTGCTTCCGACACCCGACGCGCATTTTCCCGGATCCTTTGTGCCTCCACCGGCCACTGCTGCAATGCAGCCCACCATCGGCGGAGCAGTGCCTGTGATGATCCAACCCCTCCCTGTCTCCATTGTCACCGACATGGTGCCTCAGGCCTCTGTCTGCCCTGGGGTACCAGGTGTCCCGGGACAGGGAGTGCAACTCCCACCTGGGGGGCTTCCCCTAATGGTGGTTCAGCTCCCACCTGGGGGGAAGCCCGTAGCGGCGGGTCAGCTGCCACCTGGGGGAATGCCACCAAATGTGGGTCAGCTGCCACCTGGGGGAATGCCTCCAAATGTGGGTCAACTGCCACCTGGGGGAATGCCTCCAAATGTGGGTCAGCTGCCACCTGGGGCGGTGCCCCCCATTGTGGTTCAGCTCACACCTGAGGGGCTGCCCACTGTTGTGGGTCAGCTCCCACCTGGAGGGCAGCAGTTACCCCTGCTCACGCTCCTACCTGGCGGGATGAAGCCAGGTATGCCTCCCCCCAATGCCCCTGCTCACTGCTACCAGGGGATAGCAGGGACGCTGCAGCCCCAGCAGCTGATGGGGCTCTGGTCTGGGGCTGTATTGCGTGGGAAGCCCCCACAGCTTGCAGGCAGCTGCCCGCTGCAGGCCCCCGGCCGCCCCGGCCCCTCAACAGTCCTCCGAGGACAACCAGTGCAGCAGCAGGTGCTCCCCGTGCCCTGCACCCTGCTCGCCAGCAGGGAGCAGGCGGTGCAGCCCTTTGGAGATGCCGTGGTGCTCACGGAGGACCAGGAGCACCCAGCAGCCACCAACGTGTGCCCACATCCCACCATGGCTCCGCTCACCTGCAGCACCACAGCGCTGGAGTCAGGTGGTGAGTTTGGGGGCTGCAGAGAGGGTGGCTGGCTGTCCGCACTCGCTGGCTGTGGGAAAGATGGCATTGCCTCACTGGGGATGTTCTTGCTTTTCCAGC
This sequence comes from Chrysolophus pictus, assembly GCA_037305975.1. Classification (NCBI taxonomy): domain Eukaryota; kingdom Metazoa; phylum Chordata; class Aves; order Galliformes; family Phasianidae; genus Chrysolophus; species Chrysolophus pictus. The sequence goes on from CM074614.1 coordinate 5,745,777, forward strand.
AGTGATGAGCTCAGACATCCCGGCAGACATCAGTGACATCAGTGACCTCCTGGGTTGGATGAACAACGGTGAGTTTGGGGGCAGCAGAGCTGGCAGAGGGGTGTTTGCACTGAGTGGGTGTGGGAAAGCTGGCATTACCCCTGTGGGGGTTTTCTTCCTCTTCCAGAAGTGGCACCCAAAACAGAGGTCCTGCACATGCATGATCTGTTTATGGATCACCCGGCCGAGTGCCCAGCGCCCGCCTACACCAACAGCAGGCACCAGCAGCGCACTGGCAGCATCCAAGGCACAAAGAGGAAGCTGCCGCAGGGCCAGGATGCTTCACAACCGAAACGACGGTGCTAGGCGAAGCTGGGTAGGCTCAGCACAAATGGGAGCATCTGCAGAAACCGGCCCGCGTGGTGCAGCAGGAGACATGGCCACGACCAAGAAATAAGGCTACCTGTAGCCCTGGGCTCCTCACCGCCCTCCACAGTGTGCACAGAGCAGCGTCAGTGCTCCAGGGGCAGCAGCACCGGCCCCAGCCCTACCCCTCCAAACCTGGGCTGTCCACCAACAACGCCTTGGATGGGGACAATGTGGAACTCCATTAGATTAAGTTAGGATATTTTATGTTATGTTCAATTATGTTAAATTACATTAAATTACTTTAAATTATTAAATGTTTTGTATTCTCTTTGCTACACCTCTGCCTTCAGACGTTCATGCAGCCCCAAAGCCCTCCCAGCCCCCCGTGCCCACCTGCAGGGCAGGATGGGGCAGCACAAAGGGCCGTGTTCCAGGGCTGCCCCACCGGCCCCATCCCGCCCCTCAAAAATCCCCTCCCCTCCTCAGTCAGCTCCTCCTCACTGATGCTCTACATCGCCATAACTGCTGCCATTGCCCCTCTGGATGTGGGATGGTAACTCCCTGCCATTGCCATCTCCTGAAGAAGAGTACAGAGGAAACAGCTGAGGTGCCCAGGAGCAGCCAGGCCTGTTGAGCACCCACTGGGAGGCAGAGGCCGTGCTCGTTATCCAGGGAGCAGCTCCCAGCCCCTAAAAGTGGGGGGGAGCGGTGATGGTACCTGGGGGCAGCAGTGGGGCTGCAGGGCGTCAACGCAGTGCCCAGGTGAGGGGCAGGCGAGGAGGATGTCCAGGCACACACACAGGCTGCTGGTGACAGGTCCAGCTCAGAATCAATAGAATGGCCTGGGTTGAAAAGAACCACAGTGATCATCTCGTTCCAACCCCCTGCTATGTGCAGGGTCGCCAACCAGCAGACCAGGCTGCCCAGAGCCACATCCAGCCTGGCCTTGAATGCCTCCAGGGATGGGGCATCCACAGCCTCCTTGGGCAACCTGTTCCAGTGTGTCACCACCCTCTGGGTGAAAAACTTCCTCCATATCCAACCTAAACCTCCTCTGCCTCAGTTTAAAACCATTCCATTCCTTGTCCTATCTCTATCCACCTTGTGAACAGCTGTTCCCCCTCCTGTTTATACGCTCCCTTCAAGTACTGGAAGGCCACACTGAGGTCTCCCCGGAGCCTTCTCTTCTCCAAGCTAGACAAGCCCAGTTCCCTCAACCTTTCCTCACAGCAGAGGTGCTCCAGCCCTCTGATCATCTTAGTGGTCCTCCTCTGGATTGTTCCAAGAGCTCCACATCCTTCCTGTACTGGGGGCCCCAGGCCTGGACGCAGTGCTGCAGGTGGGGCCTCACAAGAGCTGAGTAGAGGGGAACAATTGCCTCCCTCTGCCTGCTGGCCACCGCTTTTTTTCTGGATCATTCAGTTTAGGCCTGGACCAGACACCTGTACTATCCCTCCTACATTTTCTTGCCTTCAGCCCGGCAAACTATTTTTCACTATCTATTTTGCTTCTCATTTTCCTTTCCCTTCTGCCATCTTCCTGCCGTGATAAAACCAAACCCATCTGCTGGGTGGGGACCAGTATATGTGACTATGAAAAGCCTGAAAGCTTGAGCAGATCAAAGGATACATTTTGGTGACTGAGGAAAAACCAACCCCTCTTCTAGACAGAAGTAATGGCGAGTGCATTTCAGGGTTTGGGGCACCAGCATTGGGCAGAGGGAGGCTTTGCTGGGCAGCAGCTCCCCACACTCCTCTGAGCTTCGTGTGCTCTGCTCGGAGGTGTCTGTGCTGGTGGGGACCCCAAGGTGGCCTGCAAAGTTGTGGATGAGAATAGTTAAAACGTAATTTCTATGTTCTCTGTTAAGCGCTGAGATGCCTTGTTTTTCGAGACGAAGCTGAAGTCAACCAGGTGCCTTCTTTCCTGAAGAGACCTTAGTGGTTAATCACTTGGTGATGGTACTGGAGAAGTTAAGCTGCTGTTCATTACATCTGCATTTTTGCAGATGAAATCTGAATATCTAATGAAATTGCAAGGTCTTATGGCTTTTAGAGTATAAATTAAACTAAACTACGAGCAAAAGACAATGTCTTCTAATTTATTAATCAACTTGTTGAGTAGCTCACCTTCTTTATACAAATATCTTAAATCTGTAGCAAGTGTTCAGAGTGCTGTGCAGTTCATTCCTCCATGCTACTGTTGTTCGCACTCTGCTCCTCTAGGAGACAAGTAGAAAGCTGCTGAAGAATTTGTGACACAGAGACACCTGAATACTTCTGCTAATTTCACATGAATTTAGGCATAGTGGTGAGGCTGACAGGTGAAACTGTACCATCCTTGATTAAAAGGCAATAGGATAAATAGGATGATAAATAGGAATGAAGACTGCGCCAAGAGCTGCCTCTTTTCAGAAAGCACGGTGGAGATCCCACTAATTAAAAATCCACCTGGTTAATCACAGATTTAGAGTAGCTTTTTAAATATGTAGTGGACTCCATGCAGGTGTTGAAGTTACCTTTGTATAGTTGCACCTCTTAATAGTTTTCAAAAGCATTGCCTTATCTTCATTCCATTGCTGTCTTCAGCCATCAGTCCTTCTGTGTTGTTCTTGGAATGACAGCAAAGAATCATGTTTGAATTTTTAGAAATTGGAGGGACACCTGTAGGGCTTTTGACATCAGTTATCTGTGAGGATCTAGAATTCCTAGTCTTATTTTCAACTGTGACTTAAAGACCTAACTTTTTCCTGCAGTATACATTTTCTTACAGGCATGCTGTAGGCTGTTGTGAAGTTAGCTGATGATGTTAAAAAGTATAGCTATTCATCTCACTTATAACAGAATGCTATTTTGGAACTGTAAAACTTACAGGAGCTTAAGTATATGTCCCATATGCAAGCAGAATATGAGGCAGGTAGACAAATACAGGTTAGTACCTGCAACCAACAGATTTGTAAAAACGCATGGTGCGTATGCATTGGAAACCACAGCTGATGTAAATTCTGCTTTGGAGTTCATTTTTGCCATTGTCTAAGTAGAGTAGCTCTTGCAAAGCTGTTTATTTTTTTCCAAGTGGTCTCATGCTTGAGAGAGAATGAAGATTCAGAGGATGAATACTTTTGTCAGTTAAAGTAAATCATCACTTCAGTTGCTCTGAAATAGCTGCAGTGTTCTAAATAGTTCTACACCGTTTTTGTTTTTAATATCAAATTGAAGGATATCTGTTCAAAAGTCTAATTTCTGTTGTAATGATAGGGCAGGAAATAATATTAATTTGACTTAATTATTTGAAAGGTGTGTCTTTTGAACTATCTTGGCTCAATCTTAGTTTGTATTCTAATGCAAGTCACAAATTTGACTAATTTCTTTTTAATTTGTGCTATGTTGTCTGAAACTGCAAGATGTTCTGTTTGAAATTTGTACTTCAAACTGAATCTGGAACCTTAATAACATTAACATGCCTTGAGGTATGATATTTTGCTGTTACAATACATGAGTGTTAAGTCTTTAATGCCCACAGCAGAGTAAAATTGAATGGATCCTTTGCAGATTGGCTGGCTTAAGTTGGCAATATATGAATCCACTATATGCTTGGATTTAAAAATAATAAATGCCTTAAAAGTTGTAAGTATATTCATTGTTATCCTTCCATCAGATGAGTAAGTTTACCCTTATAACCCTATCAAATTAAGTATTTCTGACTAATGATCTTTGTTGTTTTCTTTTAGATACTGTTGTTTTCTTTTAGATACAGGAAACTGGCCTGATGACTAATAGTATCTCAATACTTGAAAAGTGCAATGAGTTGAACAGCTCTCTCATTGGCTTGGTATCTGCAAACTATGATATTACACAAAAAGCAGTGCCACTGTTTGTATCTTTCTTTGGAGATAGAGGGCACAAACCGTCTTGAATGGCTTTCTCAGCATTTATGCAAGGGTTATGCTCACCTTTATTTTCCTTACTGCACTTCAGTAGTGGAGTTAAATTTGAAGGTAAGCTTATTCTTATGCTCTGAAATTGAGTGTTTTTTTTTGTTTTTATTCTTTATAGCAACTTGGTGCCACTCTTAATCTGATACAAGCTACTTAATCTTTGTTGAAGTGGTAAAAATGGAGTAGTATTTCTGACACTGAAGGAAAAATCTTTCTGTGAAATCCATGATTTCAAGGATTTTTTCTGTACACTGAGCTTTGTTTTTCTGAGCAGGACTGACACTCAGTGTTATGCTGAGTGAAATGCTTTTTTTGGTTTGGATTGATGAATGCAGTCAAAATGAACTCAGAGCAGAGAAATTAGCTAGCATTTCTCTGCAAGAAATAATCCAGGTAAGGCCAGTGATGTAGAATAAATGTTACAGTTAAGCTGTCAGACTGTCTTCCTGCTGAAAGGCAGTTCTGCTGGATTTTGAACTATTTACTGCAATGGTATGTTGACTAGTTCAGTAAGAAGCTTCACTAAGTTTATCTAAAATGATGATCCAAACATCCTTTTTTTTTTTTTTTTTTTTTTGTAAATAAGCAGGCAACACGCAGTACTGAACACTGTGGAACAAAAAAGCATTGAAACTTTGGCTAGCTCTGAGGCCTTACAGAGCTTTCCTCTTGAAAAGAGTGCTGTGTATTTAATGCCATCTAGTTGTATCTCTGTAGTGGCACACCTGTAACCAACAGAGGAATATTCAGATATTTTTAAAGTAGGGTGGCTTAATCTTTCATGATGATCTTAATTGTTATCACAACGCATAAGCAGATCTCTTTAATGAATAAGCATATTAACATGCTAACTAAAAAAAAAATAAATCAGTAGTTATTAAGCAAACTGTTCTCAGTCTTGCAGCTGTTGGTCCTTAGATCAGTTTTTTTCAAGTGTGAATCATATGATGTCGTGTGCTTCAATGAGCTGTCCAGAAACATACAATTAATTAATTAACTTAGGGAAGCTATTGTAGACCCAATCTATGAGGATCTGAGGCAGAACTTAATGGAACTTTTAAATGACTAAATCCAAATGAAAATATCCAATATTTGGAGGCTATAAACTGTTGATTTGATCCTAACTTTAGTAGAGCAACAAAAAGTTTACTTGCTTCCATGTACTACAGACTCATTTCTTCACAATTCCAGCTTGAGTATTATCCTCCCTCCTCACAACCATGTAAAGGATGGAGAACCTAATCTGAAGTTCTGACCTGTTTGTAGCTTTGATTTCTACTGAAATGAGACATTGACCTGCCAGTAAAGATGCTGCAGGATTTGATAGCTTACTGGGATTCGTGTGCTACAGAGTTTTGAAATCCAGAAGATGCACGGAAAATTTTAAGGGCCTCTGCTTTCTTCTTCATGGCCCTGTAAAGCTAACTGAATTATGCTTGGTTTTTTTTTTTTTTATTTTTGTAATGCAGATACTTGTGCTGTGACTGTGATGAGCAGATTTAAGGGTCTATGCTTACTTAAGCCAAACACTATCTAAAACAAATGGCTTCTGCAGCATTCTGCATGCAGGAAATGTGTACTATGTGCAGACTCAATGCAAGTCCATGGGTGCCATACAACAGCATCCTTTAACAGTGAAATTAACCACAGAGTAATTAGCACCACACACCCCAAAACCTCTCTTGTCACTTATCTGTTTGGATAAGTATTTTATAGGCTTAAAATCTGTAGGGAGTTAACTCTGTTTAGAAGTGCAATTTAGGAATTTTGCAGTCTATTTTTAATTAAGATCTACTTGATACTTTGTACTAAAATACACAACCTTGTCTGATGTTGAATTCTATCAAGTTTTTTATTTTGTTATTTCTGCTCATCTATTGTTTGTAAATACATTGAGTTTTATCTGAAGAATAACTTTATAGTTCAGTATTAGATTTATTTCACACCTGCCAAGTAAATTAATGTGGAAAAAAAAAAAAAAAAAAAAACAAAAAAACCCAACCCTAAATCTAGCCTCTGTTGTAAGTCATACAAGTCTTCCTGGAAGTTACTGTTCTACATAGGTTGCTCCACCTAGGTATTTCTATGGAAACTACAACAGATACAAAGAGCAGAATGGCAGTATTTGATGGAGCAAAGTCTCAGCTATAAAGCACTGTTATTCAGCATAGTCACCACCGCTAGCTTTGCATTTTTGCTCGTGATGAACAAGAGCCTGTATGCCATGCTTTTAAAAATCTGCACCAGCAGAGGTGACCAGCTGTTTCACAGCTGCTGTGACGGTGTTATTACTAGGAAATATTGTCCTTGCAGTCATTATTTCATCAGCCTGAACAGACAGAAATCAAAAGGTGCCAATCTAGACTATACTGTGAGTGTGATAAGATAGTCCAGCCAAGGTTGGCAGCCTGTGGTCTTCAAACTAGCATTGGCTCTGGTTTCTCTGTGTTGCCTACAGTTTGTCTTCTGTGGCTTGACTCCGGAAGTTCAAGCCTTCAGCTTATTCAGCACCATAATATAGCAGTCAAAGTTGACTGCCTGTCCATGTTCCAAGAAATCCAGAAGAATCAACCCTTTCCTATCCCAAAAGACAGTGCATATCACTTTACTCACTGAGGGCTGCTTTTGAACTTCTTCATCAATGGGGAGTTCACATTACCACTCCACTGACTACCATTTCAACTGTGGCTCATAGTGGTGACACAACGTTGTTACAGGTAATGGTATGAAGTCATGTTCTGTCTCATATTGATCAGTAGGTGCTGACAAACTTGCATATATGGTGTTCTTTCTGTTCCTATGTGAGCATTTGTGGGACCCACCCAGCACAAACTTTGTGATATTGCAGCATCGCAACTATTGTTTCCAATGCATTGGAGCTGATATTCAGATCTGTACACAGTACCCTGCTTGTCATCTTGTAATCTGCCAATTTGTGCAGAAGAGTTGATGGAGACACTCTTCATTTTGTGGTGTGACAGCTGTGCATGGCTGCTCTTTCCTGTCACTGTCATCACTGCTGAAACTCACCACTCACTGCCTCATTGTGCTCACATTCACGGTTTGGTCTCTGTAAATGTTCAGCAAGTGTCTATGACTGTCAGTGGGTGCCTTCTCTTTCTTTTTTTTCTTTTTTTTTTTTTTTTTTTTTTGCTAGAGGAATTAAATGACACACCCATGTCAGACACCATTTTGTCAGGCTGCCCCTCTGCTGCCATTTGTCGCACGGCAACAAATGAAATGTTGGTGGGAAGGTTCAGCATCTACTACCATACCACCAACATCCACTTCTGGTGTTGTAGGCCAGTATAATAAAATAGGAGGCATTAGTTCCGGAGCAGCCCACACGCCTTGAAATATTCAGGTATTTTTATTCTCTTTTTGCAAACATGCTATCCTACAAAACTGTTCAACTGGAAGTTCTGTAATATGATTCTGTAAAAATTTTTTTTTTTTCTTGTTGAATGAGTTGCTAACAACAAAAAAAACCAAGCGCTTCTATCTTGTCTGATCTCCAGAAATTCTTCAGGCTCAAAACTGTAATGTAGGTCCCATCTGTTTTGTTACGATGATTTATTTACTGTCTTCATAGAGTTTTTATGTTCTGAGTTGGATCTGATAATTGAAGTCAGCAATTCCAACAAATCAGTTCTTCTGTTATGAAACAATTCTTTGATTACAGCACAGAAAGTTGTGGAAACCACAGTAGGAATTATAAGCATTGTACCTTTCAAAATTCTCCCCCAGTTTTTATTGAAATAATTAAATTTGTATTAGAAAACTTTCACAGCAAATGGGAAATTTGCTTTATAGAGGGAATATAACCTTGTGAGGATGTTCAAGCATTGGAACAGGTTACCCAGAATGACTGCTCAGTCTCTGTCCTTGGGGCTTTTCAAGACTCAGCTGAGTTGAGTTCTGAGCAATTTGATTTGGTGTCAGTGTCAGTGTTGACACTGTTTGGATTGGATTAAAAGACCTGCAGATGTCTGTAGGAAGCTGAGTTATTCCATGACTCTTTTCAATATTATGTATCATTAGAAACTGAATTGTTCTCATTAAAAACAAGCCTGTACCATTTTGAACTGAAAAGCATGTGGTGTGATTTAAGACGAATAAGAATGACTTAAGCATCTTTCTTTAATTCTGTGTATCTGCTGGAAACTCTGATGGTGAATTAGGATCTGAGTAGGATCTGAGAATTAGTAATTATTAGAAAAACAACAATTGATTTTTTTTTTCCCCCCTGGAACACGTTGAGTACAAATTAAAGAACGAAGACTATGACATTTGTCTGCATGGAGGAAAAGGATCTGAGGGTGCTGTTCGGCACCAGCCTGAACACGAGCCAGCAATATGCTCAGGTGTCCAGAAGGGGGGCAGTGGCATCCTGGCTTGTATCAGAAATTGTGCAGCCAGCTGGACTATGGAGATGATAGACCATCTCTATTCAGCAACGGTGAGGCTGCACCTTAAATACTGTGCTTAGTTTTGGGCCCTCACTGCATAAAAAAGGCATTGAGGCCCTGGAGCATGTCCAGAGACACGCATTTCTGCTGTTGAATGGTTTAGAACATGAGTCTTCTGAGCAGCAGCTGAGGGAACTGGGATTGTTTAGTCTGGAAGAGGCAAGGAGAGATCTTGTTGCTCTCTGCTGTTTCCTGAAAGGATGTTGTAGCAAGGTGGGGGTTCATTTCTCTGAGGTAACAGCAATAGGACAAGAGACATAATGGCCTCAAGTTGTGCCAGGGGAGGTTCAGATTGGATATTAGGAAAAATCTCTAATTAGAAAGTGTAGTAATACATTGAGACAGGCTGCCCAGGGAGGTGGTGGAGGTCTTCAGACAGATGTCCCTGGAAGTCTTCAAAAAACATGTGGGACATGGTTAGTTGGCATGCTGATGATTGGACTAGAAATCCTTAAGGTCTTTTCCCACCTTAATGACTCTATGATAAATGCAGTTTGAGACTTGCCTAAATTTTCCCAATGGCTTTAGCAGGCTGTTACTTTCACATGTGTGTGAGCTGTACATGTCTGGGGAAGGAATGGCAGTCTGTGATAAAAATGCAATTATCACATCTTCTAGCAGTTGCGATAGTTAACAGTGCATAAACTGAATTGCTAGTATCTAATGTTCACACTGAAAAAAAAAATCAGGAGTCATGTCAGGTTTCAGTATCCTTGGACATATTTCTGTTGTAGAATGTGATCCCACAGTTGGACAAACACCACTTCGTACCTGTGATGGATAAGCTGAATAACCTTTTTGAGGTAGCTAAGGGATAATCCTTGTACATGGTTAGTTTTGGTTTTTGGCAAACAGAATACTGACACAATGAAGAGCAATCGTGAAGCACTTCAGGCTAGAATGAGGTAAAGAAATATAGAAATGAAGTAATAGCTGTTGCAGACAAGAACCAACAAGCACACAGGGGTCTAAAGTCAGTCCAAAGACTTGACTTTACCTTTGCAGTTCATCTAAAACACATTAAAATTCATAATATCTATTAAAAATCCATTAAAGTTCTTGATGTGTTTCACTGTGTGAAACTTTATAAATGATTGAAATATTTGTCTCATTATTGGAGGTGACTGCAACCAGGACTCTTATTCTTTGTACATAGATGCTGCTAGCAGAGTTAACATGGTCATCTTCATGAACATGGCTAATTTTCCTGTAAGCCACCAGCCACCCCTCAAAAGGAATTGGAAATGATATATATACATAAATAAATTGTGAGCAAATCAGGGACTTTCAACAGAAGCCAATAAGAGAAAGTACTGTTAACATACTTGCACCACAGTTCTTGTAAATTACCTACATATGAAAGATCATACTTAATCTTGAACTTAAAATATCTGTGAATAATTTATTAAACAAATTTGTTAAATTTGTTAAAAAAATATTCCATTGTGTATATTAAAAAAACCCATATATATATATATTCCCTTAAATGTCTAGTCTATTTTTAAGTGCTGAACCTTATTTCATTCAGGTTATAATATTCCAATTAAAATAAGTCTTCCCCACCTCTCAATCCCTCCCTCCCCTCCCCTCCCCCCCCCAAAAAAAAACTCACACCAGTAGTAAGCTGAACAGGACTGACTGAGCCACATTTTCCCCGCTTATTCAGTATTACATAAGTGAGATAATATGGGGACAAAATTTAGAATTTGATATATTAAAGGGAACTGTAGTTGTTTAAATTGGGGATCATGTAATGTGCACATTATCTGGACTAGTACTGTTTGATGTGAATTCTGACTGTAGATGAACGGAGCCTGGGAATGTACAAGTACGGACACATTTTAAGTATTTCACATGTTTTCTTAATGGCAAAAACTCACATTTTGGTATTTGTAGAAAGCTGTAAGAAGTTATAGGTAGCTGCATTTAAGACAGCAAAATGTTTAAGAGCCTTAGTTTCTATTTGTAATATATTCAGAAAAACGTCAAGCTTCTTTCTTTAGAAATTCTTAGCATTTTTCTATTACATTTTGAAAATAAAATCTATTTTCTTCTAACATATGTATGCTGTGTTATTTCTATGTGACTGAGTTTTAGACTTCTCAACTTAAGGAACACTGAAAAATAGCAGCGAATAGGTATGCAAGCACCATAGGTATGAAAACATAGCTTTAGTTATTCCTTTTGGCTTGTACACTGCATATTATTAAAATTAGTTTTGAACAGTGCAACAGATGCAACTTAGCCACTATTACCAAATACTAAGCTGCATTGCTCAATACTGAAACCATTCAGTACTGACTGGATTGTTTTAATGAGCAGGATACTCTGTGCTTACTTTAGCTGATGTAAACCAACTTTCTCTTGCTTTGACAATGCATGCCTGTTATACATAGTTATATATACTCATTTTCTCTGGTTACATGGACTTTCTGATTCAATCACAAACAAATACTACAGCAAAGGTTTGTAGTAAATGTGTCATACTTAATCCGAGTTTCTAAATGAAGCTCTTGAAGGGAGCTCTTGAAGTAGGCAGATACAAGCACACAACTCAAGAAGAGGAGCCTATGGAGTAATTTAGATAGAACTGTTCAGAAGAAAAAACGCAGTAGACTGCACAATCAAAGTACAAGCCTTTGTGAACTGTGCATTCAAAAAATATTAAGATTCAGAAACTGAACACTGAAATATAGAAAATGGCAGAGTTAAAGCTGTCTTTCCCTCCTGTTAACATGAATTCCAGAACTGCAACAATCTCCTGCCTCATTCAGTGCCCATGTTCACATAACTGACAGCTTTTCAGCATTTTTCTCATCCATTGTTCTTAGCAAAACTGCTGCTTTTGAGGGGTGCAACTCTCCGCCAGTCTTCAAGTCACAGAATCACAGAATGGCCAGGGTTGGAAGGGACCTCAAGGATCATGAAGCTCCAACCCCCCTGCCACATGCAGGGCCACCAACCTCCTCATCTAATGCTACACCAGGCTGCCCAGGGCCCCATCCAATCTGGCCTTGAATACCTTCAGGGACAGGGCATCCACAACCTCTCTGGGCAGCCTGTTCCAGCACCTTATCACTTTTATAGTAAAGAACTTCCCCTGACATCCAACCTGAATCTTCCCTCCCTCAACTTCAAACCATTTCCCCTCGTCCTGCAGTTATCAACCCTTTCAAAGAGTTGACTCCCCTCCTGTTTTAGGCTCCCTTTAGGTACTGAAAGGCTGCAATGAGGTCACCCCACAGCCTTCTTTTCTCCAGGCTGAACAAGCCCAGCTCCCTCAGCCTGTCTTCATAGGGGAGGTACTCAGCCTCCTGATCATCTCCGTGGCTCTCCTCTGGACCCTCTTCAACAGCTCTGTCTTTCTGGTATTGAGGGCTCCAGATGTGGACACAGTACTTCAGATAGGGCCTCACAAGAACATTGGATGTGCAGAATTGAACCAAAGTTGCCTAAGTAGTTATTGCCTAGCATCAAGCAAGCTGTCTTTGGAGGCGAAGTCGTTTTCCGCCCATCATATAAAACGAATTAATCTTCCTAGCCTATGCCTTATTTTGTTCCCTTCAGAGACAGGAACCTTTTCTCCCGTGTGTCCTGCTCTACAAACAGACAGAGAGACAGCTTTCAGTTAAACATATTATGCTCACAACAGTGCTCGGTTTTGAGGATGTCAAAAATCCTGTGATCTTTGCTGCAACAAAAACCTAGTGATGGGAAGAACTTATCAGTGGACACAAATAAGCATCAGAAGAGCCACAAAGGGAAGCTGAGAATGTGGTGGTATTGACACACACTCATCAGTTTTCTGAAAGTTACTGTTTTCCCTAAGTCTAAAAGAGCGTTGAGAGATATTCATCTGAGAGTTTAAATATTTTGTGATAAAACATAAAGGCTTGTAGGATTAGAAAAGAAAAATATTATTTCAAGATTTTCATGACAGATACTTACCCACTGTTCTTCCTCAGAAATCTTCACATTAATGCAACAATGAAGAGCTTGGAGGTAATCGAACAACACGACATTATTTTTCACAATAAGAATCGTCCTGTTACATTGCCAGATTTTTGTGAGAACTATGTATTTCATATTGCTCAATTTTAGCATTGGTAATCTGTTACTAGCTATGTGACAAGTCTACCACGAGGGCTGAATCACTTTCAAACCTAATTACAACCACTCATTTAAGGATTAGACAGAAATAGAACTGCCAAAAAATAGCAGTATAGCAGCATTACAACATTGCTCTGCTTAGCCTAATAACCTAATACGATTACATTACTGTAAACATCCTTGTAATTCTCCAGCAGTGGCTTAGCCTGGACAAAGTGCTCTGTTAATCGTCAGATAGTGCTTCCGGTACTTGAAGAGTATCCAGCTGTTAAGGTGCTCTGCCAGAAGTCCAGCAGGAAAAAGAGAAAAAAAATACACAGAAGACAGAAAACACTGTCCAGCAAAACCAAGAACACCTACGACCACCCAGCAAGCTGCAGTAAGCCAAGAGGCTCTCAACTAAGTACAAAGTCATCAAAGGATGTACTCACATGCAAGTCATAAAGACCTGAAAAAGCAACCAGAGAAAAAAAATATATATAGCATTCTAATCCCTTTCTACCACATGCTTGCTGTTGGAAGGTGCAGTCACACAAAAAGTAACTTGTCATTCTCACTTTTCTGTTGATTTTAAGAATAAAATACAAGTGTAGCCACTTCTGGCAGATGAGAACATTTATCTTTGCCACTAAAGGCATAGGAAGTATTTCCATACCAACATCAAATCTTTATAGTCCCAGACACAAACCCATACCAGCTACAGGCCAATACTAATTCCTTTATTAATGAATGATTCTTTAGCTTCAGCTATGAAACTAAGAACCGTCACTTAGAAACACTGTACATATAAAGCTGGGCATCATTCAGATAGCTGCTTCATGAACTACAAAGAATGGGAAACTAAGTCTAACCACGTGCATACCTATCCCTACACAGTTACTGTATTTGTATATAATTTGTTATAATCCCTATATATATACCTCTAGAAAATATAACAAGAGCTACCAACAGAGCATATTTCAGACTTGCTCAACTGCGTGACTTTCAAACTCGTCCATCTGATGTGTTTTGAGAAGATTCCTCACCCTATGAATTCACCAGTGTCAAATATAAATTACTTTCTCACTGCAAAGTGCAGTTTGCATATTCTGTTGGTAGTTTTTGGCACCTACTCTATGACATGCAATGGACAATGTGATAAACGTGTTTGAGTACCTGGAGTGGCCTTCAGCTATTTGCTTGTGCAATACAGGCAAGGCATTTTAGAGCAAAGAAAGCGCAAAGAAAAGGTAATACTTGGAGGGGAGATATCACTGACGAGACAAACAGTACAGATAGACAACGCAGATACAAAATCAAAGGGAAAGAAAAGACAAGATGAAGACAGAGGTAGGCATGAACTGAAATAGACAGAGGATGAGCTGTTAAGTAGAGAGGCACAGAAATGGTATATAGAAAACAGACAGAAAATGGTAAGACCAACCTTAGGAAAAGAACATAAACTCTTTTATAAGAGAATTGTTCCTATGAAGTAAATACTTCTTTCCTCTAATATAGCATTACACTGACACATACGTCCTTGCCAAGGTGCTCACATTGGTAAGCACATACTCAGCTCTGGAATCCTCTCTCAATGCCTTTTTTTTTTTTCTCCACTTCATTTTGCATACATGAAGATACACCATGGGTAAGGCTCTTCAAAAATCCTGCCTGTGTTTGTATTTTTTCATAGGTTTAGACTGATTACCTTGCCTGTATGGACCATAAAATACATCTGCAGTCTGAATGGACATTGAAGGTACCCTACTGACTTTGAATAGCACTGAACTGAGCTAGTATGAGCGAGGAGCCAACAACCAAAGCAACTGTGCATATGGGTTCTTCTGGAACATATCCTGAGGCATGTAGTTAAATATAGGACACTACCTGCTTGAAAGCTCATATACTGCATATGTAAATTCAGGATCCAGAAATCTTCAGTGAATTATACTCTACTGTTTTTCTTTTCTGGATGGACCCTAGAATCAAGAACACTCAGGAACATCAATTTTAAGAACAGCTGCCAACAGAATTGATTGAGCGAAGATGAGAGAAAATTGTAAATACCTCCCCAACATATCCTTTTGACCAGGACTTACTGTAGTGAGAAATTTAAGACTGAAATAGGAGCAAGACTTTGAACTTGAGATAACAGCTAAACAGTCCTTTTTAATGTAATTATGTTAGCAGGCCAGGTGATACTCTCTATGCTTCTCTTCCAAGGAGAAGAAACCAATACAACATCTCACCCAGATCAAATTGCCAGAGGCAGTAAGTATAACACAGCCAATTAAGATTCTGAATTTAAAAAAAAAACAAACAACATAACTGCAGTATTAAACATGCATATTGTTGTATTTTTTACATTCTCTGAAAGGTTGTCTTGGTTAGAAAAGAAGATGCAGATCTGTTTCATATTGAAAAAGTTGAAGCAGCTGCTTTTCACCAGGGAAAATAAGGCAGATTAGACCTAAATGCTTTGTGATTCTAACTTAACACTTAAGAGATGTACAGACAATGGACAGTTGTACTTTGGTTTCACTAATTTGGTGAAACAGCAACCATTTTTCTACTGCCTTAAATCAGCACTTTTGGGCAATTTCTATATATAATTTTCATCATTTCTTCTCCACCCTACAATTTTGCCAAACTGCGGAGACCAGTATAAAAAGTCTTTTTCCCACGCAGGAGAGGGAATGCTGCCATTATATGCTGCTCTCCAGACTTCCATCAAAAACCATTTAGTCCACAAAATTGTTATGTGAGCTCTCCACATTAGATCTCTTCGAAAGGTAAATATTTGGACCACTGCTAGCCTCTTATTATACCAACAAAAATCAACCAAGAAATATAAATATAGCAACTAAGAAATTGCATATTAATGTAAAGATAAGCCTGATTTATGTCATCATGTAGTAGCTGAAAGACTGTGAATAAGACTGTGACAGCCTAAGGACCAGCTCAGATGGAACAAGCAGCAGTAAGTGCAATAGCTCAAATGCTTGTCTTGTTCTTATATTAAGATGATGCTAGATCCACAAGAGCTGAAAGAAGTATGTAATTTGATAGTCTTAAGTTCTGCATACATCAGTAAAATACACCCCGCATCTCAAGCACAATAAATTGGACCCAGAGCTGAATCAACTTGTGCAACAAAGTAGATCTGATAAAAGGAATGAATCTTGCTGAAGACTACAGTACTTCACCATGACTTGTAGCACTTGTATCAATATTGCACCCCTAGCAGGGGGTTTGGAACTAGATTACCTTAAAGGTCCATTCCAACCCAAACCATTCTACAGTAAGACCTGAAATCTTAACAGAGCCAAAAGATACGTTTGATTTGAAAGGCAGTCTTACGAAACAACACAGGCAGATAATTGTGATGGTTTCCAGGTGGTGTAACCTCTGAAAGTTTCCTCCCTTATCTATCATCAGCTACCTCACATCAAAGCTTGCTCTTTACAATGTATATGTTGTTAAGAAGCCAAATAATTCTCCTCTGAGTGAGAACACTACATTGAGTCATATTTCAGAAATATTTACTGTCTCGAAATCAACACTTAAAAAAACGAAAAAACAACGTATAAGAAAGTAGTTGAGTTTGTATCAATATGAAGAGAATGCACTCACTGTCTTTTCATATTTCCAAAAACCTGAACTCACTTGCTATAACAATATTTTATAGTTTTCAGTAACACCCTATGCTAAAGCTACTGACTGCTTACACATTTGGGATAAACAATTATGTACCTGTTCTCTTAAACCTGGATTTAAGATGAAATGAAAATGGAAATATTTACAACATATAATAAAAAGGTTAAAAAGATCATTCACATTTTTGCATGGGTAAGAACTTGACTTCAGATAAAGCAAAGAATTAGTTTTTTTGGAAAGTAAAGCACATGCACATTAAGAATCAAAATATATTAATTGTAATTGATGGGAAGAGGACCAAAATTAACAGCCTAAAGCAAACTGCTCTGCCACTACAGAACAGTCGCAGAAAGTTGACAGCACCTTCACATCCTCCTTAACGCTACACCCTTTTCTGGCAGAGTGAAGTAGAACTGTAAACTCTTGGCAATGAGAACGTTTGATACTTTGATACAAGTTCATGTTCTAGCACAATATACTGATTTCTCAGAACAGTCCTATCTTTCCTCTGCGAGAATACACAAAATGGAGGGCATGTCTTTATATGACAAAATGCCTTTCTGTTCCTAGAAAAACATTCTTGTCCAATGTCATAGACTGATCTGCAGCATTGGTCTCCAACATGCTCTTAGTTTCAGGGCAGGAACCTGGACTAGATGACCTGCCTTTCCAAACTGGATGATTCTCTGATATGGTTCACTCTTCATATTCACAGAAACTTAAAAACAACAACAACAAAAAAAAAAAAAACAAAAAATCCTAAGATTAGAGTGTTTTACCTATGCTCTAGCACATAGTTTTAATTCAACATATAATTGCACTTCAGAAATTTGAGCAATTTGAAACAGCCACTAGAGAGTGTATACAACAAAATATAACATACAAACCAGTATTTCTTTGTCTGCCTCTCCAGTGAATTACTTCAAAATATTTAGTGAATTCTCATTTTATTTAATTGCTTCCATTCTATACACTAGATTTCCAATTAACAATATTTCAAAATGAAACCAGTTCCCAACTTCACTACACTTTCCACTTCAGCACTTATGTTTTTAAAAGACATGAAAGTTCCTTTAATAATGCAGACTTGCAACTGATTTCAAGTCAGAGCTTATGAATAGCAACACTTCAGTATTTAGCCACGGCTACTTTCCATAACAATAAACACTATACAATGCTTAAAGATTAAATGAACATCAATTTACAGCATTCAAAGACTTGCCACAATAAAGTGTGAAGAAAGTTAATAACCTTTCATGTAATTTAAGAAGTGACTCTCCACATGCTTGCTGTATTTGCTAAAACCATCCCACCATTACCCTGCCCTCCCCAGATCTTCATCATATTTATTGATGAAACAAAGGAGTAATTTATTTTGGATGATAAAAACTAATTTCCAGACCAACAGCCTTGATTTACTGGGGAAAGAGGGAAAAATGTTACATTTCAGTAGTTACTTGCATACGAACAGACTTTGTTCTCCTTCACAAAAATATCTAATCCAGCAGATATCTTAAGCAAAGGACATCAGTGCTAAACTTTAAGCAGGTAATTTTGTATATACTCCTCCAATCTAACAAAAGGAACTCTAAAAATATAGCCAGTTAATCTCTTATGCTTTCAGTGTATTTTGAACATTGACACTTAATACATTTGCAAGCTTATTCAATTGTTAGATGAAGTAGCAGAATGAAACTTAACTGAAGTTACGAGTGGAAAGTTGACTAAGAATGGCTCTTACACTTGCACACACTGGTTTCTAATTTGCTTTATTCACACGCTTAGTTACTATAAGCTTTGTGAACAAACTATAAGACAGCTACATATTACATTCTGTGAAATTTTATCCCCAAAGAAGTTTTTGTTATTTTTGTATGAAGCAAAAGATTCATCTTCTGCTACACTGCAGCAAAATAAGATGTCTACATACCTGTAATTTCAGTGATTTGTGTCTATTTAAGTTACTTTTACAGTTCTATTTTATTCACGGGTCCATTAAAAGTGAAGCTGAAAACACTTTAAAAAGACCAGTAAAGTCATCTCTCACTTCAAAGTTCTTACAACTTACGAAAAGAAATTCTTTAAGCTGCCTAGCAGTCCAAATTATCAGGTGTGATATTTCTACAGCGGAGATTATAAACTCATATCTGTTTCTTAGTTCAGCTAACTGGTAAGTAAATCATTCCAGCCATATCTGAATTCTGATCCCCTTGTGCATGACTGCATATTATATTTAATTTATCATTTTCAATTTAAATTGTACTTTTGAATTATATTTAGAAGTTTGCATTTTTTAAAATTCTTGGAGAATCCACAGAGTAGATTCTTTCAATTTCATTTTTAACTTAATTTTTAACAATATGGTACAACAATCATGTCCACAGTGCTAAATCCACACCTGAACAGATTAAGAAACATTTTGAAGCAGTGTTGAGTAAATGATTTTGGTGAGCTGTAAAACAGCCACATGCAAGGTATACTGTACTACAACAGCTCCAAATCCCTTGTAAAAACCTAGCATTCCTTCTTCACGTTTTATAGTATTAATGCAGTCTCTCACTCCCTCATATTGAGTATTGATCGGAAGCACTTCATAGCCAAGGTCTGTATTGTCAATTATCGTGCGCGTCCCTTGAATATGAAGGCGGTGTAAAACTGTTTCCAGTGGGTAAAGCATGACATCAGCACAAAGGCTAGCAGCAAAGCTAGCAATAAGTTCTGGAAAATAAGCATCCAGCATGCTCTGCACAGAAGTGGAGCTCTCTGTTGGAAGGCTGTGGGAATTCTCTCTTTTCAGAAAAAGCAAAACAAGCTTCTGGACGACGGAACTGATGACGTAGTGAAGAACTCCATGTAGAGCAGTTGGAAAAATCAAGACCATTAGAGGAAGGAGGCGCTTGCTGTGGGGTACTCCCATGCCTACAACTCTGCCGATTCCTTCTTTCACACAGTCCAGAATGCCAGGATTATCTCGAATGATTTCACTCTACAAGCACAATGGATTAGTTAAGACTTGTGCCATTTCAGTACCACAATGACACTAACCTCTTCTGAATTTTATCTCAAGATAAGTACATATTTGCATGCCATTATGTCTAAGCAGCTATCCTGATATTTCAAGTTCTTCATTTATACTTAATAGATTCAAGTAAATTTGTTTTGTTTTTTTTTAAAGTGAATTGATCTACATTACAGTTATGTATGTTATTAGCAAAGAAATACAACTTTTAGCCTATCACAGGAAATATTAGTTTGGGTCTGCCAAAAAGAGAAACTAATTTGAATACTTCAAAATATTTTTTTGATCCAGTCTTTAAGAATAAGTAATACATTATAAACTCCGAAGATCTCTTCTCCTTCATATTGCTATTACCTCTTTCAACTGTGCTTAAATTTGTCAAAACATGCCACCTACTGGCTTGAAATGTAAGAGACAAAAGCTCTAGCAACTACAGCCTAACTCTTAAAGCTATTTCAATGAAGTGTTTCTAACTGTTAACGGTATGGTTCATCAAAGTTAACATAAAACTTCAGGCAAAAGAAATCCAACAGTCTTTAATCTTCATATCTTGTAATTTGTAATTGTCCTCTTTCACCACATGAATAATGTAAAATCGCTACAAGTTGTCCCCTGTAGTAATGGCTACTGCATAAATAAGTGACAAGTGCTACACTAACTCTTTAGCATTTCTAGTTGAAAATCAATTATTATGTTTCCAAGAACTGGATAATACATTTAATACAACACAGATACATCTATTCAGGAAAATACTTAATCACAGTTGAACTGAGCCTAAAATTCTGTCAGATCTCAGTAGGATTACTTTCACATACAAAGTTTTACCTAGATGATCACTTGTTTAAAAGGTTGTAGGAAATACTGTTTTGGCCTTTTGCTTGTTTTTGCCCACTTAATAAGCGTAGAATCATCACAGAGCAGCTTGGTCTGGAAGGAACCTTAAAGACCACTGAGTTTGAACATCATGACCATGAGCAGGGCTGCCACCTGCTAGATCAGGCCACTAAGCGTTGCAAACAACCTGGCTTTGAACATCTCAGAGGACAGAGAATCCTCAGGTTCTCTGGGCAACCTGTTTCAGAGCTTCACCTCTCCCCAAGTAAAGAATTCCCCCTTACCACATAATCTAAACCTCCCTTATCTGTTTAAAACCAATGTCCTTTCTCCAGTTCCTGTCAGACCATGCAGTTCTTCTATCCAGAGCCATGCTGGCTACCTCAGATCACCTCCTTGTCTCACATCTTAACACAGCTTCCAGGAGGAGCTGTTCTATGATCTTTCCAGCCACAGATGTGAGGCTACTCATCCCTAGGGCTTCCTGAGACTTCCTTTCTCCCTTTCATATAAATGGGAGCGAGTTTCCCTTTTTTCAGACACTGGGGAATTCATTTGAGAGCCATGATTTTTCAGATAGGATGGAAAATGGCTCAGCAACTACACCAGACAGATCCTTCAGAACCCTGTGATGAATGTTATTGGGCCTCATAGATCTGTACTCATTTAATCTCATCAGATCATCTTCTGCTTTCTCTTCTTCCCAGGGAGGTGTTTGAGTCACCATTCCTGGATGTGTTTAAAAACCATTTGGATGTGTTGCTCAGTGACATGATTTAGCAGAGGGTTGTTAGAGTTAGGGTAGTATGGTTAAGTTGTGGTTGGAGTTGATGATCTTTAAGGTCTTTTCCAACTTGAGAAATTCTATGATTCTATGATTCTCTTAAAGTGGGAGGGATTTTGCTCTCCCTGCCTACACATTCAAGGACGTGAGAGGCATGGGAAGCCTGTCTGTCTGTGGAGACTGATGCAAAGAATTGTGGAGTACCTCCGCTTTGTCACGTCAGTTCTTGCTAGTGCTCTTTTCCCATTTACCAGAGAAGCTACTATGTCTTCTATTTCTTCTGACCCATAGAACCCCTTTCTTGTTTTTCACATCCTTTGCCAAATTCAGTTCCGTCTGTGCCTTGGCTTTTCTTATCCCATCTCCACAAGTCCAGAGCAATGCTTCCTAGTAACAAAATCTCTGTATCTATCAAGTGCCTGGATGACACCGTTACTCACTTTTTGTCTACCAAGTGCAAGATCTTGCTCGTAGTTCACAACAATCCTCACTGGAAGGAGTGAGCACAGCCCTGCCAAAAAAGACTTTGGGGGACTTCTTTATGGCAAGCTGAACATGAGCTAGCCAAGTGCCCTCCCAGCCCAAAAAGCCAATCGTATCCTGGGCTGCAAGGAAAGAAAGCGTGGCCAGGAGGTCAAGGGACACGGATCCTTCCTCTTTACTTTGCACTAGTGAGACTTCACCTGGAGTACTGCACCCAAATGTGCAGCCCTCAGTACAGGAGAGATGTGGACCAGTTGAAGCGTGTCCAGAGAAAGGCCACAAAAACGATCTAAGGGATGGAACACCTCACTGCAAGGACAAGCTGAGAGAGCTGGAGCTGTTCAGCCTGGAGAAGGCCTTTCAGTATGTAAATCATTCTCAAACTAAGAATATAGAAAAATCAACCTTTTTTTTTTGCCTCTTCTCCACAGAAAACATCTTATTCAGTGACACCCAGCAACAGCTGAACTATAGGTTTAAAAAGTTGGGTCTAAATCTATCTTAATAGTGTTTACGAACTTGCCTGAAAGCAAGTGATGACTTTGTTGATTGAGTAACATGAACGACTAATCTGCATCATCTTCAGAAGAGCTCACTTTACTGTTAAGAGTGCCATCAGCAGCAAAAAGATACTTTCATGGTAAAAGCAACTAATTACATGGAAATATCTGAAAGAATTATCCTGTACTGCTGTTAAGCTTTGGCTGTTTCTGAAGAAAGGAATGCAACAACTCATCGAAATATAAGTGTTATGGTTTACTCTGTACTCTTACAGAACAAGTATCCTAAGCGACATATTCAGACCTTCCTGAAATTTGTTTTGATGACTAAAAAAGAACTAGATAAAAATTTTAAACAAAAAGCACTCCTTGGTATTTTGACCAGACAAAGTTGAATTACTAGAAAAGCTTTGTAATCATTACAGTGAAAGGGTCAGGGGTCATACCAGTAACTTGCCTAGCAGGCCTTTTAAAAACCTTTATACGGAAAAGACTTGTTTAGAATATGTCTTCTAGATTGCATAGATGTAATTTGCTCTTCCATAATACATACTGTTAGAACATTGTGTCTTAGTGTGCTTTATCACACTAGATTTCCGCTTAACCAAAATAACCATCGTAAGAAATACTTCTTTCCTGCGTTAATAAAACATACAGCCTCAAGCAAAACCAATGTAACTACTGCAACAAATCTGAACGCAAATCCAAAGATTCACTTCTCTAAATAATCTAATTTATAAAGAAATGATAATCCAAAATGATTTATGTAAATTACCTGTACGGTTTCAATCAGGCTTGCAGAATAAAAAGGCATTGCTATCACATGTGTTAACCTGTAGAAATCAACCAAATGACAATTACAGTCATGATAACATTACAATTTTAGTCACATATGCACATGAAAGCAGATGCAGTTATCTACCAAATCATGCATAAGGCAAAACAGTAACTCAAATATTGAAACACACATTAAGAAGTCAAGATGTTCAGAACTTCTCTGAAATTCTACTTCCCCGTGATAGACCAATTCAAGTCTCAGATATTAAAGTCTAATGAAAGAAGAAACCAGTATTTTAAATTATTCTGTCTCCATAAAGAGACGGGGATCCAGAAGGAGAAAATTTCTGAAACTGACACACACAATCAACATTGTTAAAAAAATAAATCAGAATTTGAGAATTACCATAAGCATCCTATCAAGAAACAACACTTGCAGATTTTACTGCTATACAATTACTAGCTTTATTATTGATGCCTAAATAGTAACAACAAATGCCATATTTACCCTTTGAGTAGAAGGTGTCCACCTATCTGTTTGAGGTTCCATTTATGAGAAAGCTCTCTAAAAAGTAAAGCAGGATTTACTGTACTACATATAAGAACAGTTACTCTCAAGCATTTATTTCATTGGTATCAACTTCCCGTTTTCATACTGGCATTCTGCTGTTAGTCTAGAGATGCATCTCTCCTCTATAGGAAATCCTTCTGTCACATGTGTAGTTAATACATTGTAGTTAACCTTTTAAAAGTTATTCGGGCCTAGTAGGTAGCTTAGAAAAACTTTTAATTATTAATAAGTCTCTGAAAGTCATTTTCAGAAAGTAATAGAAATTTCAGCATATCAACCTTTCTTTACGAAAATATATTCTTTATTGTACTTTGAACTAGTTACATTCTTTCCATTTCTTGACATTATTTTTGTCCATCTGTTTCTTTCCTAAAAACTGACATGATGTTCTGATAGTCAGACAAGACTGGTCTCTAACATAGCTCATTAAAATAAAACTCATGTGCCGTATATTAAGGGATTATTTTTTTTTAAGTCACCCTTAAGTTAGAATTTTCTAGTTACACATTTCAAGATATGAATAGTAAGTTCAAGATAATAGTAAGTACAGTCTGCTTGACTAAAATCTCACACTAGCTCAATATGACATTCAACAGCCACAATTTGATAAATACCTACAGTGTAATGAAATTTCTCCCTGAAATGTCAGAAATAGTCAAATTTTAAAAACTAAGCTGTAATGTTCAGCTTCAGTTCTCATCCAGTTGGACCTGATGACCTCAGAAGTCTTTTCCAACTTCAATGATTCTGTGAAATACAGAATGAGTTTGTCTGGTACTCATTCTAGAACAACATAAAACTTGCCACATAGATATTAACATGCATTCCCAAGCCCCTTTCCTATAATGGGAGAATGCTGCAATTGAAGACATTTTACTGCATCCTTTGTTCTTTAAAAAATTATTTAACTCCACTTATGGTGGCACTGTTGCTAAAAGCAGTAACCTCAATGTCCCTGCAATGGCTCAATCATGCACACTACACCAAAGTGTCCAGTAAAAAACTGCATGGGGTAACACACATACGCGACAATCGTTCTCGCCAGATCTTTTTTCCAACCTAAAACTATGTCCTTTAAGTACGAGGTTTCTGTGTGTACATTAAAAATGGGAACATTCAGCTTTCTCAATGCAATGACAATTCTTAAGCCCTTAGGTCAATTCAGACTTAAACAGTATTAAACACAGAACATGCTTCCACTTCCTTAACATATTATCCAAGAAACATCTTTATCACTTCACCAGCTTTAGCGTGTGCTCTGTGACTATTAAGTATCTTTTACTAACTTTTGATTATAGAATCTTAGAATCGTCGAGGTTGGAAAAGTCCTATAAGATCATCCAATCCAACTGTCTGCCTATCACCAACTGTTCTCACTAAACAATGTTCCTCAACACAATCTCTAAATGTTTCTTGAATACCTCCAGGGTTGGTGACTCCAAACCAATTTGCTATGTTATTTATATAGTTGACCAATAGGCAAACATACATACTTGGCTTCTTACTATTTAATTACACGGTGATCTTTGCCAAGATAACTTCCCTGTGCTGAAGTCATCTACTCAACGTCTGACTGAACTCAAATTTCTCAAAAAATTTCAAATTTCTAACATTTAAAAGTCAACATTTTCTTAGAAGAAATAAAAATCCACGCAATACCTTGGTAAAGGTGTGAATTCACTGACGATGCCTTCTGTTCCCAGGGTTATGCCCTGAACAATGAAAGTGCTGCCCATTCCTTTCCAAAGAGCTCTTGGACCCTGTGTTTTGAAATACGCAGTTATATTGAAGCAACATGAAATATTTTCACTATTTTACTCATTTGCATAAAATCTAAGCAAACCCAAGCATAGGGTCACAATTCTACCATTAAACTTCAAAATTGTCAAACCAGACGATTTTTCAACTCGAAAGAACCTTGCATCATACAACCTTAGAGGCCTCTGTGTCGTAAATGTAATGCCATTTGGACAAAATACACTCAGGATGTTAAGATATACCGATTTTACTGCTCTCTTATTTGAGTATGAGGATTTCCATTCTCCTCCTTCTCCTCCCACAAGACTATGCAGAACTGGCAATTCATACAATAGTCTTCAGATGTAGTTACTTAACACTTAATCTCATTATCCACATAAAGCTTTTTTTTTTTTACTATCCTAATTGAAAAAAAATAGTTTCGAGGGCCTCTTACTTTCTAAAATACACAAGCCTTCCCCACTAAATAATACACTTCATCAGAAAAATTAATCATTGCTTTCTGAAACAATTCTGTGACCATAAACACCGCCGAACAATGACCATATGTTTTACCATCAGCTGCATAAAGAAATGAAGATGCCAGTATACAAATGTGCTGTAGTAACATTCATTACTCTGACGCAACCTGACTCCAAATACTGACCTGTGTCTTGTTGATGCTGTACATAATATTGACAATAGTAAACGGAGTGAGATGATAATTCCGAGCATGATAATTAACCTGTTAAAAATATAAATGATTGCAGTTTTATAAACACATAGAAGTTACAACTCTAAAGAAAAAAGCACTTCCAAAATAGGTATCATCTCTGTAAAGGTCATCTAAAGTGACCAATATATGAATATATTCTCAGTGAAATTCAGAGAAACAAGCAAAACTTTTAAGTGTGTGTATAGTGCAAATGTAAAGAACAAAGAAGTACAGAAAAAAAATGCTTGAAACAAAACATCCTGTCAGTAACTTGGGCTTGATAGTTTCAGAGATGTTGAGGATCTCCATTGCCATAACTTATTTTCCATTATCCAAACAAAAAAGAATGCTCAAGTTAAATTTTAGAACAGAAAAAATGCACACTACAAATAGAAATATAACAATGTATACTACTTAAGAATTGTGAAATTTCCTTATACGCTACAGAATATGACAAGAACAATATCACAGCACAGAAAAGATCTGACTGAAGAGATAATAGAAAAGATATACCTGACACTGACGGCGCAGAACAATGCAAGGATGAGCCAACACATTTTCTGTAAATAGACTTTAAAAAAAGAGAAGTATATTTAAAGCATTGGAAGCAGCTGTAAATTTATGAGAAAAGGCTTGTTAACAGCATTAGATCAGTATTTGAAAAAAATATGCATTACCTTGCAAATGAATAAGGCATTCTGAAGGGCTACTTTCTAGCATCCCAGTACTAGAAACGAACAAGTATAAAACCACCCAACACATACATTCAGAATGAAAATGTACATAGTTTATACGTACATAAGTTGGTCCAAAAGTAACCTATTTACTTCCACGAAAACTACAGATGCATAAAGGCCAGTAACATTATTTGACAGAGCAGATACCCAGCTACAAAGTGCTATTTTTCAGTAGAGTCACCATCATTAGCAGATGAGCAAATTGATATGCTCTTCATTTTATGGTGTGAAAGCTGTGTATGGTGGTCCAGAGCATGCCTTGTCTTTCACACAGTTGTTACTACTGCTGAAATATACCACTCACTGTACTCATATCTATAATCTGGAGTAAACATTCAGCAAGTGTCCATGAATATCAGTGAGTGCAATTTTTTTCCACGTGGTGGAATTCAAATGTGTGAACGAAGCAAAGGTGTGTTACTATGTCAGTTACCATCGTCTCAGATCTCTGTAGCAATCTGACACACAAGAACAAAACATAATGGCATACTGGTAGAAAGGTTCACCTTCCACTGCCATACCACCAATATCTGCCTCTGGTGTTCCAGGCCAAGATAACAAAATAGGAGGCATTATTTTTGGAGTAGCCCTCAGATATAAATATTTCTTTATAATAGCAAAGCAATGCACCAAAATTCTTAAACCCCTCCCTTTCCATAAGGAAACAAGTCAGAGGTAGGATATTGGAGGGGTTACTTTCCAGTTTTATATTCATTCTGCTTATCACAGGATTAATCATGATCTTATTTAGAAAGGGTAGAGGACTGTCATCAACAGCTACTTTTGAATTTCAGTCACACATTTTTTCATTAGAAAAACATACTTCCCCAAAACAGCATTCCCCTTCCTCGCCTGAGAAACAGTACTGAAATCAAACTATGATAGGAAAAATCTCTGAATTCTAACATAAAATTTCTGGCCACAGTCACACAGGAAACTTGTCATCTGAAAATACTCAAGTGGTAAGAACACTTGTCTGCACGTGGTTCAAATCCAGTATAATGATAAGAAAATCAAGACCTCCAGACTCTGCCTGAGCATTTTAGGTAACATCTGTGACCACCAACTTACTTGACTATTTGGAGCTGATTTTTAACAGGAGGGATATTACTCTGGATAAGCAAGTATTAATTGGCAAAAAACAAGCAAACAAACAAACAAAAAAAAAACACCCAAAAAACTAAGCCTGATGTTTCATAAGATATTGAGCTAATATTTTGCTTCTACCAATAAGACAAAGCTTTCCTCACACTCCTTGAGTATGAATAGTTGCTATTTATTCAGCCTTTCTCATAGCCAACTCTGCTAACTTGACAGAAAGTAACCCTTTTTTTGTGGGTGTTTTTTACAGGATTTCTGATATGAATCACATCACAGGGTGTCTGACAAGCACTTGATGTAGTGTAAATGCAGAAGCTGGAAGAACTAGTCTCAGCAATGGTACAACGTTCATCAGCTCTTCCTCAAAACCACAAGCCCACCTTAAAGTTCTAGAAGCCCCGGTACTCAAGATGTAAAAAACTTCATCAAGCTTGATTAACTTGAAATACATGGTTCCAAAGGACTACTGAGACATGCTAACACCTCTACACTGCTGAAGGAAATGAATACCATCCTGCCTTATGGCCCCTCACTTTGCTGCTCTCACCTGAGTTCATTAGCTTCATCAGGTTGAAAAGAAATTAAACAACTCTTAACATGTTTGGCAGTTTCCTCCCACCTCAACATCAATAACAAGGCTGAGCAATGAGCAAGCTGAATCATTGCAAGGGAAGCAGTGGAAGAAGGGACACAGGTAATTTCATGAGATGAGATAACCTAATTTAAGCAACTCATTACTTGCCAGAAATGGTCACTCCTATTTCCTCTTCTTTATCCCTCCCCTCTCCGGTCCACTGCTGGCACTAATTCTAGGCGACTAACTAACTTCTGTAGAGTCAGCTCCAAGGTAAATCAACCCGCCTCACCAAAACAGCAAAAAGTCAGCTCTTTCCCTGATTTATTTTCACTTTAACTGCCTCAAATCAGTTAAAAGAAGTTCTGAAAGGCATCAAGAGTGACAATAGTAGGAGAAGAAACAGATCAAGTTGCAAGTGTTTGTTTCACTTTTAGCAGAAGTCAAAAGAACCTCAGCTGCTCAAAAAAACTTAAGATGCAGTTTCCTATGCTGAGCTAACTGGGCAACTAACATACGTATTCCAATTTTCTGAAGAGAGAAGCACTTCTAGAAGTTTCACAGGCAGGTAAAGCAAATCTCACATTCCACAAGGAATAAGTCTTTTTTTATTCATTACTTTTTTTGAGACAAGAAAACCACCTCCCACCCTTTCACAAGATTCATCAGTACAGTGACCAAGAAAAATCTCATCAGCTGAGTGTGACTGAGCAGGAATTCTAAAAAAAAAAAAAATCCAGTTCATCACAATACCTAGACTAGACTAGGGTTTTGAAAGACTAGACTTTGGGTTCTGAAAACAGTATTAAACACTTTAAATCCACTACTTTCACAAATATTATTAGTAGTTAGTATTACCAAAATCATAAAAGTAGTCCAACTAGTCAGGTTAACGTTACTGATTCAAAAACACCGATAGTGAATATATTTGCATATTCTTAGGAAACATTCACATTACTTAAGTACGTTAATAGAAGGAAGAAAATAAACTTCTGTGCTATTCTCAGATTTGAAGAAGTTTCAAATTCACTGCTCCTGGAGTAATTCTGAGAAAAACTAAGCAACAGAAACCTAAATGGATTCGTACAAGCACTTGAACTGTATAAGTCTATAGGCATAAAAATAACACAGGTAATGTACATGAGGATCATAAAACAAATATAGCTTTACTATATCACAACTGCTCAAAAGCAATACAGAATTCTTACCTTGCAAGGCCAATACCAAAGCCTGCAAACCTGTTCAACTGCTCTGAAAGAAATAAAAATAGATTATATAGAGAGGAGATTATGTACAGAGGGGAGAAATGCCAATGCCATTTGAAAACAATCAAACAAACAAACCACAACCAAAAAGCAACAAACAGCTCCATATTATTTTATGCTGTACAAAAAGATACAGCCACTAAACCACAACATTTTTGGCAACTCAGCAAGGGAAGATATAAAAAATGATTCACCCAAGAATATATGTACTTTGGACTGCATTTGAATTTGTGCACACTTTCAGAAACAAGATTTAAAACAACTACCGGAGATAAAGTGAACAAAGTTCATAAAATTGAACCTTTTAATATATAAAAAGGCTAACTTCATTCATGACAAGTTTACAATTCTGAAGTATAAAATTAGCTGTCTATGGCAGAATTAACTTGAAAACCAAGAACAGTAAAAAGAGAAACTTTGGAAGAGGTAATAAAGCAACATCAAGGGTTTCCAAATCAGTTTTCTAACTCAACTTCTCTGCTAAAAAAATAGTTACTAAAAAAACACTAAAGCTGCAAATAGAATAGTGGCTTCAATTACCTGTTGTTTGTTACCACATATTTATACTTTGGAACTACTAGTTTTAAGAAGAGATTTAAGAAGAACTACAAACGCAACTGAAAGTTGATGTCCAAACTACTGGGTGAATGCAGACTGCAACCACAGATAGCCCCAGTGGAGCTTCAGAGACACAGCAGCTCTCCTACGAGGAACAATAAGCCACTTTTCACTTGCAGAGGCTGGACTCAATGATACAGCAACTCCTTATCAGTTCTTTAACATGTAGAATCAATGTAATGACCAGGAGTAGATAGGACAGGAAAAGGTACATTCAGGATATCTATGAAGAAGCAGTGCAGTACACCGCACTTTCATCAGTAGGGTTGTACACAGACAACCCTAAAAAATCCAGAGTACTGTAGGTTGAAAAAAAGATTCACCCATTAACAAACTAAGCTTTAACTAAACCAGCTGTTCACAGAGCTCTGATGCTTAAGTGCACGTAAACTACTACAGATCATCTTTTAATTAAAGCAGCTTAGGTTTAGAAAGTTTCTTTCGGTTCACCTCAACCTGGTATAAAACGATACTGTGCTCATGAAGGTCTCTACTCTCGCATACCAGTAGATGGAAAAGGCCGTCAGTTCTCCCGCTCCTTCACCACCATGCACGACAGCCGCTCCCTCCCACAGTCGGTGCAAAACAACACAGCGACCGGAAGACGGTCTGCAACGCTAACACTAAGCAACAAAACACTCCAAGCCGCCTCCTACCCTCACAGGAGGCGGAGCACGTCCGCAAGGTATCATTTACACGGGCACAGAGGGGCCGACCGCGCGCCGCTTAGCCATGACTCGCACGTAGCGCCCGGGCACCCTCAGTCCTCCACGGAGCCGCGGCCACGAGCTCGGCAGCCCCGGACCCCGGAGGTCAGCGCAGCGCACCCGCGCACCGCCCGCCCTCGCCCGCCAACGACAGGCGGCCAGGGGAGCGGGCCGCGCTGCCGAGCCGGGCCCTTCCTTACCGGCGCCGGGCCCGCCCGCCCCGAGGCCGGGCTCCTCGTTGAGACCGGCAGCCCCGAGCGGCGTCCCGGCCCCGTACGGCGGAGTCTTCTCCCCCCAGTGCAGATTGCGGCTGCCGGGGATGTCGGGCGGGGTGGTCACCCAGTGACCCAACTCCGCGGCGCCGCCGAAGGGCCTGACGGCCGGGCCCGGCTCCTCCCGGCCGCCCCCGCGGTAGCCCAGGCCGTCGAAGCCCTCGGGACGCCGCGGGTGCATGGCGGGCCGTCACGGGCAGCGGCCCGACCCGCTCCCAGCCGCCACTTCCGACAGCTAACGGCCAGCCCCACCCCACCGGAGCCGAGCGAGGGCCGTGCGATCCGGGAAGAGGCGGGGCCGGCGGCAGGCTGTCCCGATGGCACCCCTCTTCCGGCGGGGCCGCGCTGTCCTGGGAGAGCAGAGCAGCGCTGGCGCCCCCTGTCGCACTGGAGGGGCAACGTTGAGGCGGCGGGGTCGCAGGGCGGCGCGGGTGACGGCGTCGGTGTTGTGCGATCCGCGTGTTACGCGGCCGGCCCCTTTCTGCCTGAGAGCCGCGGCGCCTGGAGCTGAGAGATCTGGCACCGTTCAGCCGGGTGAAGACTGAGAGGGGATCAGCGGTGCTTACAGATATCTAAAGGGCAGGAGTCAAGTGGATGGGACCGGACGCCTTTCGGCGGTGCCCAGTGACAGAACGAGGGACAGTGTGAACAGACTGGAACATAGCGTGTTGTTTCTGCATCAGAACAAAATAAGAATTTTGTTGATTTCATGGCCTCTGCTACCATTTGGGTCCTTTATTAGAACTAATAGTTCTTTTCAGGGGGCCTTTCTATTTCATTGGGGTTCTCTGATAAGTTTTCATTGCTAATCCCCCAGATAAATCTTCCCCAACAACACATACTCAGTATATAAGTAAAGTAATATCTATGTGTAGATATATATCCGTAGAGATTAGGTAGATGGAGTAAATTATAAGAACAGAGACTTAAAGGATATGTATATATAAGCCAGTAACAACTTGTGTATAGCCAGCATTGAAAATATCTGCCACACACATTGCAAGAGTATCCTGTGCAAATTAAAAGGACAACTCGCTACATGCCTCTGGGAGTGCCTGAAGAAGGTATTGAGGAAGATCAGGCACCTCCCCTCCGTGCCCTTTGTTTAGCAAAGAGTCTGAAGAAAATCACCATATCAGTATGAACAAGAAGAGTGTTGAGACATCTTGGAGACGACAGGACTGATGCCAGATAACAAATAAATTAACAGATGTAAACCTTCTGATAAGATTGTGAACCTGGAGTACCCAGCCAGTGGGGAAACAGGGGGGGGGGGAAGGCAAAGGGGGGAAAACGGTATAAAAACTGTCATGTTGTGCCCATAGGTGCATCCTGCTTGCAGGATGTCTGCCATTGCAATCATGAATAAAATCTGTTTTTATCAGAGATACCGTCCTGACAAAAATTATTTGGATATTTCCAACAATAAGGAGTTCCATCTGAATGGGAGGGAAACCTTTTTTCCTTTGAGGGTGACAGAGCTCTGGAACAGGCTGCCTAGAGAGGCAGTGGAGTCTCCTTCTCTGGAGATACTCAAAACCTGTATGGACTCTTTCCTGTATAACCTGCTGTAGCAGGGTTTGGAATTACATGATGTCCAGAGGCCCCTTTCTGTAAGAGCACCAACAGCTGGGCCTTGGGCTGACCTGTGCTGTTGGTTCTTTGTACACCAGATTAAGCTGCATTAATCCTTTCAGATCTAAGTACAGGACTTGCAGCAAGAATGCTCACTGTGTTTTACTGTCATGCGATGCTAAATCTTCTCAGCTTTGTCTGGTTTCTTCTCCTCCTGCCATTAAACATTAGCTCTGCTTTACCAGGAAGCCTCAGGTGTTCCCATGACTGGGTGAAGGGTCAGTGTCCTTGTTGGGGAGGGAGAATCTGTCTTAGACACACGAAAAAATCCACTTTGTTTTTAAGACAGAAATTACCTCTAACACTGACATGAACTGCAGTGTTTTGGCTGAACAGAAGGGCTGGGGAGCTGCAGCCCTTCTGTCCTGCAGCAAGAGAAGGCCTATGCAGATTTGCCTCCCTCCTTTGGGCCATGACTCTTTCCTACTAAGTGCAGGTCTGCTGTAAACATTATGCTTTGATCTTCTGAATAGGCAGAAGATCCAAACTCCCAAAGAGGCAAGAGCCAAAACTTTGCAGTTCTTGTTAGTGTTAGAAGTAATTTCTGTCTTAAAAACAAAGTGGATTTTTTTGTGTGTCTAAGACATGTCCAGCCTAGATCTGGTCAGTAGATATTGAGATGAGCAGGAAGGGTAAGTGATGATCTGATAGGAGGTAGCTCTGGGAATTACAGGAATAGTGAATATCCAAGAAAATGCTGCCCTCTGCACAACAAGGTAGTGTCTTATCAGTCTACAGTAGGAAAGTTGAATGAAGCATGAACAATGAAGGTATCTTCCATTTGGAAATAAAGACCTTAAAATGGCTTTACAGATTTTTGTTTGTTACATGCTTGTAGTTCCCTGCAAATTGCAGGAGTGGGGATGCAGGGATAGAATCTGTGTCTTCTGCACAAGTCCAGCCTCTGGTGTTTCTCTGATCATACTTCCACAGCATAGGGCTGGTTTTCAAATAATTCAGCAAAAGTTTGGGATGATCTCTTTTGTTTGAAAGAAAACACAAGGAGTACAATTTTAAGATTTGGTTTTGCAATTATAACAAATTGGAAGCAAGCTAAGTTCTTCAAGCATTACAGTAAGACATAGAGCTCCTGTATACTAATGATCCCTTGAAATAAATTCCCATGTGACATACTATAGGGCCAGGTGTGCCATCTCTGAACTTTGTTGCTGCTCTTTCTTGTAAGCAGTGACCAACCTACAGGGAAGGAGTGCAGAAAAAATGTTGTTGAGTAGGTCTTGCAGCAAAACTTATTCACGTAGAGATTATGGAAGAAAAAGTCCTATACCAAAGAAAAATGAAGTATTTTGTATCCTTTTAAACACTGAAAAAGTAGCAAACTGCATCTATGAAGTCAGACTTGTTTTTTTGTAAGGGAGGATTAATTGAGTCTGTATGTGTGTAAGGGAATGAAAATGTCATGGATAAACACCATCCTTTAAAATAGATTTTTATGTGCACCTGCCAGCTACTGTATCTTTCCTTTCTCAAAAAAAAAAAAAAAAAATTCTGGAACAGTGATTTTTCTTTTTCAGACTCTACTAGAATATTTGAGGAGACTTCCAAAGCATTGCCTCACTTTCCTTTTGCAAGTATTTCTATCTGTAATGTCATACAGGTTGAAAGAAAACGGCATCCTGTGACTAGACCTTTTTGGGAGATACGACCTCCATACTTCAACTTAAGTCTCCTTCCAGCTTTTGCTTCAAAGAGGGACAATCTGTGTCACTCAGAATCCCATATGCTAAATAAACAGATGCATCCCACACAGGGCTTATCATCAACTCTGTGTACACTTAAGTAGCTTATTAGCAGCTAATGCATTCCCAGGTCATGCATACAGGGCATCCATACTTTTGGAGGCTACATGCTAGGTAATTACTCAGTGAGAATCCACCCTGTTTCACATGCAAGCCTTCTGTGTATGTCTTGTTCAATATGCATAAGAAAACATAAATTAATTTTTCTATCTACACATATCTAATACCCAGTTTCTGCTGCTTATTTGTTCCAGAGTAAATGTGGGGTTTTTTTTTTGATGGTATTCAGGCCTTTTGGCCTTCATTCCTCCCTTCACAAAAGTCACTGAATCAAAGAATCATAGAATGGTTTGGGATAGTAGAAACCTTAAAGATTATCTAGTCCCAACCCCTTTGCTATGGGCACAGACACCTTTGATTAGATCGGATTGTTCAAAACTCCATCCAACATGGCCTTTTTCATGTCCTACCTATGAAGGGAGAGAAAAGTGACCAGATTTGCAAATCTCCTCAGTTAAAATAAGGTGAAACAACACTCAAGGTCCAAACACAATTGTCAATTTTAATGAGAATCTCTGTACTAAAATTATCTTAAAAATATTGGCACTATTAAATTATATCTGTCTAAGCCTTGTGGCTAAACTGTGTGACTTTATAAGAAATCAAAATAAGTCTTACATTACTTAACAACTTTAAGAGGGAAAAGATAGAAAAGGGGGTGGGGGTGGGGGCAGGAGAGAGGGAGAGTAAGAAGGGAGTGGAAGAGAGAGAGAGACAGAAATTATGACAGAGATTATCTGGGTTCCAGTGTTGTTCCAGCTGAAGTGTGTGTGCGGTTCTTGGTCTGTCAGAGTGCTGGTTCAGAAGTTCCAAAGTTTCAAAGTATCAAAGTCTTGAAGTCTTCCCCCAAACTTTCCTCAGACATCCTTTTTGCCTGCTAGATTTGTGATGTTTATCATTAGCAAGTTTGGTGTCAGTAAGTTCACTGATAACAAGTGTGCTGTCAACAACTCTGCTGGAACAGTGGAATTTTGTACAGAGCATGTCTCCACGGGGGATTCCTCCTCTGACCATATCTTCAGCCATTAACCTGTTGTCATGGTGATGGTCTCATCTTGCAAGTGTTTGAGACAATTACAGACACACCACAGATAGTGTTTTTCTTGGTCTGTTACAGCCTTAGGTCATTTCCAGAGATGGGGCATCCACAGCTTCTCTGGGCATTCTATAACAGTGTTTCACCACCTTCTGAGTAAATAATTTCTCCTTATATCTAATCTAAATCTTCCCTCTTTTAGTTTAAAACCATTACCTGCCATTGCATGCCTTGACAAGAGGTTTCTCCCCATCTTTCCTCCAGGCTTTCTTTAAATACTGAAAGACCAATGTAATCACCTTCCTCAACCTGCTAGTCATGCTTCTTTTGATGCAGCCTAAGATGCAGTTGACTTTCTGGGCTGCAAGCACACTTCAACACTGAACTATTGACCACAAGTCAGAATGTGACTATCCAGCCAATTGCTTATACAATAAGTGATGCTTCTGTCAAATTCATGTCTCTTCAGTTTAGAGACAAATATGCAGCCCAGTCGTGCAGGGATAGAATCAGAGAAACAAGGTGCCAATGGAGCTGAAATTGAGCAAAGTGAAAAATAACAAGAAGGGGTTCTGTAGGTACACTGATCAGAAGAGACAGGCAAAGGACATTGTGCCCCTTCCAATAAATGAGAAGGGACAATTGGCATCAACAGATACAAATAGTGTTTTTTTTGCCTCTTTCTTCATTGGTACTCAGGCTTCCCACACCTCATATCCCTGAATGTCCAGGTGGGGATCAGAGGAGCAAAACACCTCCCAGTAAGAGCAGAACAAGTCAGACTGCCTCATGAGAGTGAATGTGTACGTTCTGTTGGCCCAGATAACACAGATTGCAGGGTCCTGATGAAGCTGGCTTCCGTGCTTGCCAGGGTACTCTCCATCACATCTGAGAAGTGGCAACTATCAGATGAAGTCCTGGTGAATGGAAAAGGGAAACCTCAGCCGCATTTCTAAGATAGGCAGAAGAGAAGACCTTGGAAGCTACAGCCTTACGTCTCTGCATGGGAAGATAATGGAGCAGATCCTAATGGAAGCTATGTTAAGATACATGTGAGATGAGGAGCTGATCCAAAGAGCCAGCATAGCTTCACCAAAGGCAGATCATGCCTGACTAATCTGGTGGCATTATATAATGGATGGCATTGGTAGATAAAGGAAGGACAACTGATGTCATCTACTTGGAGTTATGCAAGAACTTTGGCATGGTCCCACACCTCATCATTATCTCTGAATTGGAAAGGTAAAGGTATGAAGGCTGAATTTTTTGGTGGATAAATTATTGGTTGATGGCTGTAGACAGAGTGTTCTGGTCAACGAATCTGTGTCCAGTTGGAGGCCAGTCATGAGAGATGTCCCCAGGAATCAGTCTTGGGACTGGTGCTCTTCAGCATCTTTATCAGTGACATAGATGATGGGATCAACTGCACCCTCAGCAAGTTTTTCTGATGACACTAAGCTGAGTGGTGCAATTGACACAATAGAAGAAAGGGATGCCATCAAGAGAGATCTGGACAGGCTTGAGAAGTGGGTGCACAAGAACCTAATGAGGTTCAACAAGGCCAACTGCAAGATATTGCACTTGAGTAGGGGCAATCCCAGATTTGCACAGACTGGGAGAAGAATTCACCGAGAGCAGTCCTGGGGAAATGGGTCTGGGGGTCCTGGTGGACAAAAAGCCATACATGAGCTAGCAGTATGTTCTTGCAGCCTGGAAGGCCAATCCCGAGCTGCATCAAGAGAGGGGTGGCCAGCAGGGAATGGGAGGTGATTGTCCATGCTCTTGTCCCTGTTCTTGTGAGGCTCCATTTGGAGTTCTGCATCCAGACCTGGGGCCCTCAGCATAAGATAGTAGTGGACACTGTTGGAGTGTGACCAGAAGAGTGCCACAAGTATGATCCAAGGGCTAGAGCACCTCTCCTATGAGGAAAGTTTGAGGGAGCTGAGCTTGTTTTGCTTGAAGAAAGATCTGGAGAGACCTTGTTGCAGCCATCCAGTATCTGAGAGCTTATAAACAGGAGAGGGACTTCAATCTGAAAGAGGGGAGATTTAGTTAAATATTACGTGGAAATTCTTTATTTAGAGTGGTGAGGCACTGGAATGGGATGCCCAGAGAAGCTGTGGATGCCCCATCCCTGGGCGTCCTGTTGTAGGCCAGCTTGGCTTGGGGCAGCTTGATCTAGTGGGTGGCAACCCTGTACATGGCAGGGCTGAAATCCATGGGATCTTCAACCTAACCAATTCTATAATTCTATGAATCTGTGATATGTTTTGTAGGACAGTGTCAGAAGTTTAGCACAAATACACATAGACGACATCAGTTGCTCTTCCCTTATCCACTAATGCTGTAACAATGTCATAGAAGGCCACCAAATCAGGTACAGTTTGGCCTTAGTGAAGCCATGTTGGCTGTCACCAGTCACCTCTTTGTTCTCCATGTGCATAATTTCTGGGAGGATCTTATCCATTACTTTTTGAGCATAAAAGTGAGACTGTCTGGCCTGTATTTCCCTGGATCTTCTTTTTTTCTCTTTTTAAAAATTGAGTTTATATTTTCCTTTTTTCAGTCACTAGGAACTCATCTGGATCATTATGACTTTTCAAAGATGATGGATAGTAGCTTAGCAACTTGATCCTTCAGGACCTCTGAATGCCTTGTCAGGTCCCATGGACTTGTGCACATTATGGTTCCCTTGATGATCTTGAACTTGATCATCTCCTACATTAGGCAGTTCTTCTTTCTCCCAGTCTCTGCCTTCTGCAACTCCAGCAGTGTGGCTAACACCGTTGCAGATGAAGACTGAGGCAAAAAATTCATTGGGTACCTAAGCCTTCTCCATATCCAGAGTAACCACTTACTTCTGGAGGGGGCTCACATTTTCCCAAGTTTTCCTTTTATCACTGACATATTTATAGAAGCCTTTGTTTTTGCCTTTGACATCATTGGCCAGATATAATTCTATCAGGGCTTTCCTAACTCGATCCCTGTCTACTCAGTCAGTGTCTCTGTGTTCTCCCTGGTTACTTGTCCTTGCTTTCATCCTCTGTAGGCTTTCTATTTTTGTGTTTGTCCAGGAGCAACTTGTTCATCCATGCAGGCCTCCTGGCATTTTTGCCTGTTTTCCTCTTTGTTAGAATGCATTGTTCTAAAGGCAAATCTTGAATATTAAACAGCTTTTTGGGGTTGTTCTTCCATCAAGTGCTTTATCCCATGGCACTCTACAAAGCAGGTCCTCAAAGAGGCCAAAGCCTGCCATTCTGAAGTCTAGAGCTGTGAGTTTGCTGTGCACCCTCCTCACTATTCTAAGAATTTTGAACTTCACTATTCCACATTCACTTCTGCTCTTTACCTTCACATTCCTTTTTGGTGAGAATGAGCACCAGCATAACACGTGTATTCATACTCTTATTTCACTTGGAGAAGGAAATCATCATCAACACACTCCAGGAACCTCCTGATTTCCTATGCCCTGCTGTTTTGTCTCTCAAACACAAGCACAGACCGCAGTGGACAACCCCTCCACTTGCCCAATGGCAGTGCTGGGCCTGGTGCACCCCCTTTAGGCTGCTCTGATTCAACTTGCCATCAGCTAGAACCCCCAGATCCCTTTCTGTGGGGCTGCTCTCCAGCCTCTTATACCCCAGTCTGTAGGTGCATGCAGAGTTGTTCCGGGTGCAGACTATGGTTTGTACAGTGGCATGTGTCTGCTGTTTCCTGTGAAATCTGGAACAGATTCCACTCCTGCAGCACAGCAGCAGCACACAGTCAGAGGCTGCAAACTCCCTCTGCATTCATTATGGCAATTGCATGGCTGCTGAATTTTGCTCTGATCACACAATCTGCTGATTCCCTTTCAAAGCATGCTGCTCTTGTCTACTTCAGTTTTACCCCACTCCTTCTGCATTAGGAATTAGAGTAATGTGTCTTCCTTCCTTCCTAATTTCTTCCTGGCTGAGAAGAAATACAGAGGAAAACAAACCCCTAAGTGTCCTCCATGAGATGTGCCAGAGGCTTTTTGAAATTTGTGAAACTGTGGCAGGCTCCAAACAACAGGTGGAAAGTCTGTACATGAAAAGAGTGTTAGACTTCCTGACTGTGAGTGCACACATCCTGTATATCTGTCCTCCCTGAAATGTGCTTACAGATCTCCTCGAATACCAAGTAGTAATTGTAACAGTAGTTACACAAGCAAGTAGTACCACAAGAAAATAGTACTCGATCAGAAAGGTGGCTGTGGGAGATGACAGAACAAAGGGCAGAGATCTGTGAGTTAAACTTACCCATGAGAGGGTAATCAATTAGTCTAGCTTCAGGGTAAAATGCAGGAGTGTGATGTAATGTGTGTTGGTAATCTCCTGTGATTTGCACTCCATGCAAAATGAAGCTAGTCCTTGTGCTTGATGGGCACTTGAGGCCAATATCACAGCTAAGCAGATGAAATTGAAGAGGACTGCTGACACACTGCCTGGCACCAAAGCTCTGCAGATTTTGTTTTCTGTCACCACTTCTAGGATGGGCTGTGGGACATGGGTAGGTAGTGCTAAACTCTGTCATGAAGAGCTGCTGTGGGTGCTGCAGGGTATTGTCTTCATCTCATCAGTTCAGAGGGACACAGGTCCTGCTGTCAGTTTTGTGCCACCCTGCAGCTGGCTTGTGCCACCTCCTGTGTGCAGGTGTCTGAGGTGTGCCACCTGGGGGCAGTCCTGGCTTTGGGATTTCTGAGACTGCTTTAGTGCTGCAGTTCCTGATGTGACATTATTTTATGTTCTCACCTGAAGAGTGCTTCCTTATGTCACAGAGGTCCTCGGAGCAGGAATCATATACATGCTCACAGAGAGGCTTGGATATAAAGTTGACATGCTTCTGATATCCCTAACATAGATATGCACAGCATTTTTATTTTTGTTTTTGTATTTGGTAGCATGATCCTGCAGCAGTGCTGAGGACAGATAGAGCTCCTCTCCAGTCAGCTCGCAATCAGTGAAGGCCACTAATGCAGGAAAAGCATCTCCTCAGTATAGTTGTCAAGGTGAGTGAAATACCTCAGAGATCCTGCTTTTCCGTGCTACTTAGTCAAGTAATTTATTTGTGTGCTAGGTCTATTAATCTACTGAGCTGTAAGGCCATGCTTTCTGCTTTATAGCTGTTAACTTGCTATCCTTATAACATCATTCTGATGCTGTGAAAAGTGATTATTCTCATGTTAGAAACTGGCAAACTGGCAGAGGTTAAATCTTTTCAAAGTCTCACCATAAGTCAGTGAAAGATTTCCTACAGTGTTAAAGTAAATGTCTTCATTACCTTTTGTCCTGCCTTCAGTCTCCACATAAGCACAACTTGCCATGTTAGTCATCTCTAGTTAGCATGTGCTTTTATTTTAACATATACAGGACTGAAACATATACTTAACATTGAACTACTTGACATTAAACTGCTACCATGTGTGTCTTTTCCATAGCATTCACAAAAATCAGATTCTAATCTTGCCCAGCTACTGGTACCTGGGATCTCTGCATTTTCCTGTGTAATTTTTATCATCAACTGTGTGTGCCTATGATGTCTCCAAAATCCTGTGCTGGCCAGCTTCTCCCAAGGCAGGATGCTGGCAGTTCCTCAAGGCAAGCTGTTGCTGGAGACATGCATTGTTATGTGTTGCTTGTCATTGGTCTGTACTCATGGCTGCCTCTTCCCAGCCCTCCACCTCCAATCCCTAATGCAGCCCTCTTCCAGATCTGTAGCCTTACTGCTTTGGTCACTTTTTCAGGCAACTTTTAACATTTTCAGAGACACCCAGAAAGAAGGACACACACAACTTAAAGTATAAAGCAATTATTTATTAACTAATATTTAGAAAATATATTTTTCTATCAAGCTATTAACAAGTTATTTTAGCAAGCTTTTGTAACGAGCTGTTAGATATGGTCTTTTAAGTTCACCACCTCCAGCAGAACTGAAAGGCTCTGTTGAAAATCCTCCTGGGTGTAGGTGTTGGCTTATCATCAAAAGGATGGTGAATGGGTTGACTGATAAGAAGAATTGGATTAAAATGGATAAAGCAAGTATGTGTGGGATAAGTGACATCCCTCAGAATCTCAAAATTTGGTCCCGCACAAAAATAATTGGTGATTACATTATTTACCTGCCTCATTTAGGGCTTTTTTTTTTGTAGGGAATTTTTTTTAATGAATATTATAGAGAAAATAATCACTGCCAAGCAGAGTCTACAGACAGTATGGACAGATTACTGGAAACAGTGAAGGGAATCATCTTCAGTGAACTGCATGCCATTAAATGTTTGCTTTTAACAAGAATATATCTGATTTAGATGGTTCAGCTGTGATAGTCTGAAAGAAACATATTATTCAAAGTATCTATACTTTCTATGCCATTTAGACTGATAATATTAAGAAACTGAAATTCAGGATGTGGATTTGTATTACATTATTTCTGTTTGCTGGCTGCACTGACGTAAGCTCTGGCCTGCTTCCCCAGTCCCCAGCCACTCATTTCTATCTCCAGACTCAGGCACGATTTATGGTACATCTCAGCTGCACTGGTATAACTGCTTGTGTGATTGTATTTGAGCTTAATTTGAAATCAAAGAGTCATGAATTTTGGTGATAACACTGAAGGCACAAATACAGTTTTTTAGAGTAGCTGAATACAAGCATGTTCTATAGGTCAGTAATAGAAGTGCCACTAAAGAATTTAGGCACTGTCTTTGAACCTGTATGCACTCCAATTTCCAAAAATATTATTTAGGAAGCTTCAAGCATAGTGACAAAAACACTGTTTTCCCCAAATTCAATGTTTAAAAAAAAAGAAATCTGGATAACTTGTGTGACAAAGGTGTTTGCACAGTGCTAGTTTCTCCATTTTCCAGCATCTTGGTAATGAGAAACATTCTGAAGCTGTACAGTATTTCATGTTTATTTACAGTGAGGCCTTCACTGATTAGAATAGACTTTTGAATTCAATCAACAGAAGTACTAAAAGTGTGCACAAGAAAAATGCCTTTTGCTTCAGTTTAATAGCATTTCTGGTAGAGAAAAATCAATGCCAAACAAAGAAACTGTCTGTGTCAGCCTTATCTAAATTTGTTTGATCATACTGTAACATTATTTGAAAAGTACTTTCAAGTTGTAGAAGGAGAGTAAAGGTTAAGTATCAACAACAATGGGCAAACACAGTTGGTAACATTATACATAGTTAACGATATTATATGGATTTCATGCTCTTCCAAAGTTATTACTGCAGTTTTGTCTTCAAAACACCGTGGTGAATTTGTGATAGGCTTGACACCAAATGTCACTGAAAATGAAAAAGAGATATTACAATTCGGAATGTGATGATGGAAATGCTTGGATCTTATTACTGTCTGTCCAAATGAATAAAAGAAAGCAAATGATACATTTTTGCTGCTTTCTTTCTTTCTGAATTAGTCACAGGCAAGGTTGCAGCAAAACCCACAAATACACAAATACACAAAAAATAGCACACTGGAATAAAAGTAAATGTGCAAAGAACAGTCTTAGACTGGAGACATGGGAAATTGTGAAATATCGGCCTTCTGCTGTTGTGGTTATAATGCTGAGATGATAGACTCGGACAAGCTTTTTCTGGTCCAGATGAAGACACTGAAGACAGAATGAAGCTAACTGCTTAAATATGCCTGGTGCTATTGTTGTTACCTCTTGTCACAACATAAAAAAAAAAAGAAAAAAATTGCTGTAGGAATCTTTGATTCATACATGATTTGAGATTCATTTTTACTTTACGTATCTTTCAGATTTCCAGAGTCTGCAATGAAACTATCATGAGTAATGAGAGGTGGAATGCAGGTCTCCATGGAGAGAGACCTCCATGTTTCTTCCCTCTCTTACGATGGCTTTCAATGTGGGAGGTGAAAGAGAAAAGCAGAAAACCCTTCCAAATTTCTACCCATTTTCTTTTTCAGTTTTCATAGTGTCCTGCAGGTCCCAGAAAAGTTTCCAACTACTGCTATGGGCACACTATGGAAGGTAGTCACACCTGGTGCCTTGCAGAGGGAAAACCCACAAGAAGCAGAATATTCAGACATGAAGGAGCACCCAAAAGACCTCCAGGCTGTCTCATCTTTCCAGCCTTTTTCTCAATGCTTAAATGCCTCTTATCTCTGCTGCAGCCTTCTTTTTTGCCAAACTTAGAATTTCCATGTTTTCTCACTTCCATGCCATGTTCATCTCCAGCCTGACAGTATTGCTGGGCACCCCACAACCGTGGCTTTGATTGCCTAAGAGCCTCAGTCATGGTGATGAGCCCAATAGCTTGTGCTCAGGAGTGGTGGGGACACATAGGCTGTGGGTCCTCCAGGTGCATGCTTCCTTACTTTGGCATGGTTTAGTGAAATATAACACAGAGTAGCACAGAGACACATAGTACAACAGAACAGTGATAGCTGTGCCATCAGCTTCAGCACTACTGGCTGCTTTTGTGATTATCTATGTCCCCAAAACATGCAGCTAGAACAGGTACCTCCATGCAGCATGTCAAGGACAAAATCCAGACCATGACTCTCTTTCTTCCATCTTTGTGCAGAGGCTGGGGAGGGTGAGCTGTTTCATCACACCTGGGTTTGGCATTCAAGTTTTCTCACTTTACTCCTCCTGACTTTACTCCCCAATAGGTACTTTAGTCCCCATTGGTCTTCATCTGGTTCTCCTTCCATGCCTTAACAGAAGTAGGCAGCCTCTGACCTCCTGCATTCTCATGCTGTCTCCTTTGGGCTGCAGTTGAGTAGCAAAAGCCCATCCATTTGCTTTCTTCACTAACCTGCTAAGCCCACCTGAAACTTGAGCTGCACATTATGCCTCTGAGCCCTGTGTGGTGGTTAAGAATGATTACCTCTAATTTTCCCACTTCAACTGTCTGATTTTCCTAATCAGTTTAGAACTGAATGTTACTTGTTTTTTGTGTTAAATAGGTTTGAAATGCTATTATCATAGTAAGAAACTTACATCTAAGGCAAATAAAGTCCACTGGCTTCGTGTATTACTCACTATTGCTAATTCCAGTTATTGTTATCTCACTATTACTTTAAATATATATCACAGCTATCATGAGAAGATATTTGCTAGCTAATATAGAATGACTTCAGAAAGAAACTCCAGACTTTAATACTCCAATCTGACAATTCTCC
Source organism: Chrysolophus pictus (assembly GCA_037305975.1). Classification (NCBI taxonomy): domain Eukaryota; kingdom Metazoa; phylum Chordata; class Aves; order Galliformes; family Phasianidae; genus Chrysolophus; species Chrysolophus pictus. The sequence goes on from CM074614.1 coordinate 5,790,637, forward strand.
AATCTTGTCACATCACTTACAATGCTCTATAAATTCAACTTGTCATCATTCCCTGCCTCTGCTTAACACCAGGTACCTGAGCTCTTGCAGTTGTTCCTTCAGAGTCACTGTAGAATAAACTTGTGCTCTGCCTCTTTCATAGACATCTGATTATGTGTACGTAAGTATTTGCATAGCTTTACATGGGCCTGTAGTCTTACTGAAGCTTGAGTAATTACATGTTCATAAATATTTATAAATGTGTGAATGTTTTTGGACAGAAGGAATCGAAATCTAGTCTGAAAAAGGTGAGTTATCCCATTCACTCTAACTTCATGAAGTCCTTCAGGATAACAGATTGATCCATCTGTATGCCTGCACTCTATTGTAATTACCTAAGGAAATAATTATTCTCAGTTTTGTGAGAGAACCTCTTGGAATTAATGGAATTATTCAGAGTCATAAAATAAATATATTCCCATAGAGTCCCATAGGCAAATTTAAAATACTTTTATGAGTTTACTGTGAAAGATTGCTCTCTCGCACTTTGAATTATTTTGTTTTCTGATATAATAGATTTTTACAGTAAAGTGATTGAAATCAGAGAGAGAAACATAGCACAATATTATGTGAAATTATCATTAATCTTTTTGCAATGAAGAAATTACACTTATAGAGTGCCTTTAGTGTATCAGCTTGCAAATACTGATTTGCCACAGGAATATACTTATTAGCAAATGTATGTGATACACAACTGTAATTGACTGTAGGATCAAAAACTGTTTTTTTTTCTTTTATTTTTTTCCCTCTAAAATAGAATCTACATTTTGGAGTTATTTCTCCTTGTATCAAAGGGTCTCATTGCATTTAAGGATAAGCTATCCAATAGGTTTTCTGAAAACTTCATTAGTAGACCCGGATTTAAAGGTAAACAACTCTCATTTCAGTAACACTGCCTAGTATAAACTTCAGGCTATTTAGACTACTTGTGTCTTCACATTACTCCAGCATTATTTGGTGTGCATCAGCACTTATCATAATTTCTTTAATGTAGCCTATTGTAACATTGTATTAATTCTCATTATTGTGGTTCTTTGGGTTGTTCTTGATAATTGGACCTACATTTCTGCTGGAGCTGCTTAGCTGGGAATGAGTTTGTAATCAAAGATTTACTTTTAAAGAACTGAAGGTATGCCTGGCGTTCTGGGGGAATTTTTAGAGATCAATACTCCACAGGGAGCAGAGTTGCTCTTCATTTTTATATTGAGAGAGTTTTCTATCTCCTTCTTCTCCCTACAAAAGTGAAAGATGTAGAGACGAGTTTTATGTGCTTGCTTTCTCTAACTTTCCCTTGTTGTTTTTTGTTGTTGTTGTTTTGGTTTCTGCTTTTTTTTCTTTCTTTCTTTCTTCTTTTGAAAACTTGAAACATATGATCACTAGGAATCTTATACAAATGCAAAGTAGTATCCCCAGGAAGCTTTAAAAGGAGTGTACAACACTGGAATATATGCAGTGTGGGAAAATCCTAAGATGACTGAGAAATTGAACACCTTATGTAGTAGTTATCTTCTAAGACATATTATGGTTTTCTTTTCCCTCGTGTTTGCTTGCTTGCTTGTTTGCTTGCTTTTACCTCACTGTGACAATAAAACTCTTAATTGTATTCATCCACCTATGTATACACTTAATTAAATCCTATAGACCAAAGATAATTTTTTGAAAAAGAAAAGAGCAATGTATTTATTTTGGTCATTTCAGATTGATGATTTCTGCACTGAAACAAAATTATGTTAACCCTCATCTTATACTTTGCAAGAGAAAAATATGTTTACGTATCTTTTCCTTTTAGCAGAGGATAATTTATTTATTTATTAATTTTTCTTTTTGTTTAAGCTGACTTTGATTTCTCACCAGGGCAATGAGAAAATCCAGACTAAATATATTTTCCTGTGGTAATATTATTTTTCCTTCTTGCAGTTAAATAAGTTGGTCTTTTGTATCAAAAATCTCTACATTTCAATGTCTTTAAATCAGATCTAATAGCAGTAACTCCTGTGAACTGGTACCGCAGTTCTGCAAGCTGCAGTATTCATGCAGTGCATCTGCCAGCACTGTCTCATTTTGCCCCAGTTATTTATGTTTTGATTTGCTTTCTGATGCAAAGTCAAGTAGGAAATAAAATGTTGCTATAAGATAGATGTATCTGACCAAAGGATGTTAATTTGAAAAATATATGACTGAATCATTTTCTTCTCCCCGACACATAACATTTTGACTGTGATGCTTGTTAGCTCCATTATTCCTTTTAGACCTTTCTATTCACTTTCTAACTTCAATCTTCTGATGACAGCTGTCTCTTTCTCTGTTTCCCATACCGTATATTTATAAACATTCTAATTGCTCTTACACCCTCTTGTAGTTTCTTTAGTCCTTTTCAGCTCTTGCCTTCACCTTTTTGAAGTAATGTAGCCAGTTAATTCTCTTTCCTTTCATGACTGTCAGATTCAGTTTTACTTTCCTGCCTTAATTCTTTCAGTCATTTCCACTCACTGTTTACATCAGTGACCAAGTTATTTTTATAAACTAGATAAATAACCATCACTAGTTGAATGTATCCTTCCTTATTCCTGTTGAATATTATGAAGTCCTAATTGTTGAGCCTACCCAAGGAGATGTCACCCTAGACCTGCTCTTCAGTCAGACTTGTGGGAGATGTGGAGATGGAGGGCTGCCTTGGGCAGAGCAACCACGAAATGGTAGAGTTCTCAATTCTTGGTGAAGTCAGGAGGGAAGTCAGCAAAACTGCTATTTTGCATATCCAGAGGGCAGACTTTGAACAGTTCAAGACAGTGGTAGGGAGGATCTTTTGGGATTCAGTCCTGAAGGGCAAAGGTGTCCAGGAAGGCTGATTGCTCAGAGAATCATGGATTTGTTTGTGTTGGAAAAGACTGTAAAGACCATCAAGTCCAACCACAATATAACCATGCTACCCTAATTCTAACAACGCTCTGCTAAATCATGTCACTGAGCATCACATCCAAACAGTTCTTAAACACATTCAGGGATGGTGATTCAACCACATCCCTGGGGAGCCTATTTCAGTGCTTTCAACCCTTTCTGTAAAGAAGTTGTTCCTGATATCCAAGCTACATCTCCCCTCACACAACTTGAGGTCATTTCCCCTTGTCCTGTCACCTATTAGCAGCGAGAAGAGGCCAATACCGCTCTAGCTGCAATCACCTTTCAAGTATTGGAAGAGAGCAATAAGGTGTCCCCTCAGCTGCCTCCTCCCCAAAACAGCACCAGTTCCTTCAGTCTCTCCTCATAGGTACACTCTGTACACTCTGCAATGTTACTATAACATTCAGAAATCTATCTTGGGAAAGAAAACTATAGTTAGTTGATCTGCTTATAGTTCTGAATGAAAGGTGATAATAAAAAACAGTTTTTAAGAGAAGCAGGTACAAACTCGTTCTGAATGGCTACGAACAAATGCAATGTATACTTAAACTCTGAACATATAAAAGCAGTTTCGGATTGAAACAAGCACATATATCTAAAAATATATAAGTATGCAGGAACTGCTCACAAAAATCCCAGGGCGGAGCCCCCAGCAGCCTTGGCTCTGTGCAAGGTCCTGCAATGAGCCCACAGGATCCTCAGCCTCAGCTCTGCGGGTTTCTGGAACTGCAGCGAAGCTGTGCTGCCAGTGCCTGACCACAACAATCACAGTTTTCAGGACTGGGAATTCAGTGGGAGAACAGTGTGCCCCACTCAACCCTGCTCAGAGGGGAACAGCTATGTGCTCAGTGGTACAGTACTTTCATGCCATACTATCCTCCATTCTTTGAGGGCATCTTCTGCTTCATCAGTGACTTCTGTGAAGAGATAGATAGCAAGTCTGCTGATGATACAAAGCTGGGAGGGGTGGCTGACACATCAGAAGGCTGTTTTGCCATTCAGTGAGACCTGACAGGCTGGAGAGTGGAGCAGAGAGGAGCCTTATGAGATTCAGCAAGGGCGAATGCAGAGTTCTACAACTGAAGAGGGATTACCATGTGCATCAGTACAGGTTAGGTCTGCTGAAGCTGATCTGCTGAAAAGAAGCTTTGCATTGAAGGATGTGAATATCCTGGTGGGCAACAGGTTTTCCATGGGATGGCAGTGTGCCCTTGTGGCCAAGAAAGTCAGGGATATTCTGGGGTGCATTACAAAGTGTGGCCAGCAGGTCAAAAGAGGGGATCCTTCCCCTCTACTCTGCCCTGGTGAGGACACATCTGGAATGCTGTGTCCAGTTCTGGGCTCCTCAGTTTGAGAAAGACAAGGATCTCCTAGAGAGTCCAATGGAGGGCAACAAAGATGATAAAGGGCCTGGAGCATCTGCTGTGCGAGGAAAGGCTGAGAGACCTGTGACTGTTCAGTCTGGAGAAGAGAAGGCTGAGAGGGGATCTTATCAATGCTTGTAAGTATCTGAAGGACAAGAGTCAAGTGGATGAGTGCAGGCTCTTTTCATTGGTGCCCAGCAACAGCACAAGGATCAGTGGGCAGCAACAGGACGTTCCATACCAATGTAAAGAAAGGCTTCTTTGCAGTCAGAGTGACAGAGCACTGACACAGGCTACCTAGAGAGGCTGTGGATTCTTCTCTGGAGATATCGAAAACCCACATAGATGCTTTCCTGTGCAACCTACTTTAGGGAACATGCTTTAGCAGGTTGATTGCTGAACTTGGCTGCCAAAATTTAGCTTATATGCAGAAAGTTTAGAATTTTGACAATTTGTGATAGTCTAATATTCTTGCTTGAATTAAATCCCTAAATCTCCAAATCTCCTTTTTTTTTTTTTTTTTTTTTTTTTTCGGAAGTGTCTCTCTTGAAATATGGTACAATATTCTTTATAACTCCAAAATTTACAAAATAAGCATTTGAATCAGCCTTTTTATTTTACTATGGTATATTGTTGTGCAAAACGTGATTTTATCAAAACATTTTCTGTATCAAAGACTAAATGTTTTGTGCTTTTTAATAGTAATGAACACAGTACAGATCAAATATAATTACTTTGCTTTATACCGATACTTAAGATCATACCTAAAAATTAGCTGTTCCTTAGGAAAGCTTGTTAGGAAATCAGCTTAAAATAGAACCACATCAGCATTACAGTGAATAATTCCCAAACTTTGAAATGTGAGTGTTGATATTTGTCTTTGATTGGACAAAACCAAGGGCACCTTTAATCTAGTCTCACAGTATCTTAATAACTGAATGCTGTCTGTGCCATATGTGTTATCCCAGCTATTGGCTGACTTCATCTGCTATTTTGATAGCTTATCATTGTCAGTTACATCTTCTTCCTTCAGGCTACTTACTGTAGAATTATCTGTAGATGATTGATTATGACCAAGCACTGAAATGTATTGTGAAAAGTTTCTGAGTTGATATACAGTATTTTCTCTTTCATATATCAAATTTACTTTTAATTCTTTGTATTAGTCTTGAATATCATACTGTAAACTGCAGGTTGTCATAATACTCTTCTCAATAACTACAGTTTTAACATTTTATGGTTGTATGCAAAAAGCCACAAACTGTTTAAGCTTCATCAGATCAGCTCAGTAAATAGATATTTAATTAGTAGGTCTACTGGTTGGAATTGAAACTTCAAGATTTTGTTTCCAGAAGGACAGACAGAAATACGAAGATACAGACAGACATTAATTTGATATATGTGTGTGTGTGTGTATTACATATATATATATAAATTTAAAATAAAATGAGTTATAAAATGAGTTAAATCGATGCTGATTTTAATATGGGATAATTCAACAAAACTTCTGCTTCTGAATTTCTGCTTTTTGTTTTCTATTTCACTGTATTTTCTATCCTATTGATTCAGGTCAGACCCATGTATGTACAAAGCAAGCATAATATAATCATGTTAAAAACTGCAGCACTAACTCTATGGGATGGCTGATATCTTTATAATATCTACATTAATGGATACTTGGCATATTTTAGGATTACACTTACAGTTGCATAAGCACAGTAATTTACAATTTCAGTGGATCAAATATATTTATGGGAATGCAGTTTATCAGACATATGTTCATCTTTGGCCATGAAAATACTATGGAGTTAAGTATAGAAGCCAGAAAGAAATTATTTGTAAAAAAATTATTAGAAGTTGAAACTTCTAATAATTGAGAGTACCTTTTTTACTCCGGTATTTCATAAGTAAATAATTTCAATTATGTACATTCCAATGGTTATAATGAATTCAATTGCCACTTATTTTTAATGTACTGAACTGTACTTTGTGTACATAACATACAGGATTCTTAATACTCTTAATTATTTAAAAGCCTAATTAAGGAATACTTACTTTTCTGGATCCTCTATCCCAACGCCATTAAAAAGAACTTTTTTGTTTTTCATAAAAATGAATTATAAAGAGTGAAGAGAAGTAATAGATACTAAAGATTGCTCAAAGCCATGTACGTGTATTCATTATAAAATTAATAGGAATAGAACAGCATACAGGCATTTTAAGATGCCAGCTGTGAATGGAAATTTCACATTATATGGATATGAGATTTTATTGCCCAGATGCAAGGTACCAGTGTAGGCTGGGGACTGATCTCTTGGAGAGCAGAAGAAGGGAAAGCAACCTGGGGATCCTGGTGAATGGCAAAATGATCAAGAGCCAGTACTGTGCCCTTATGGCCAAGTAGGCCAATGGCATCCTGGGGTGTATTAGACGGGATGTAGTTAATAGGGCAAGAGAGGTTCTCCACTCTGTCTGCTCTGCCCTGATGAGACCATATCTGGAATACTGTGTCCAGTTCTGGACCCCTCAGTTCAAGAAGGACAAGAAACTTCTTGAGAGAGTCTAGAGCAGAGCCACTAATATGATTAAGGGGGTGGAGCATCTCCCTTACAAGGAAAGGCTGAGGAAGCTGCATCTCTCTACCTTGGAGAAGAGGAGAATGAGGGGTGACCTCATTAATATTTATAAAGATGTAAAGGTGAGTGTCAGGAGGATGGAGCCAGGCTCTTCTCAGTGACATCCAATGACAAGACAAGGAGCGATGGGTGCAAGCTGAAACATAGAAGGTTCCACATAAATACTAGAAGAAAACTTCTTCACTGTGAGGGTAACAGAACACTGGAACAGGCTGCCCAGAGAGGTTGTGGGTCTCCTTCTCTGGAGACATTCATAATCCACCTGGATGCATTCCTCTGTGACCTGATCTAGGTGTTCCTGCTCCAGCAGGGGGACTGGACTAGATGATCTTTCAAGGTCTTTTCCAATCCCTGACAGTCTGTGATTCTGTATCAGGATATATTTCAGATAAAAAATTAACAGGTCTGTCATGTAATCTGTATTTGTATTTATTTTTTATTTTTATTAACTGGAGTGTCAAAACATGCATAAATTTCTAGTGGATAACAGAAATGTGGTACTGCTTATTAAGCAGTATGAGGGAATCCAGAAAATATTGGAAGAATATACTTGAAATTCAAGTATAAATTCAAGGGAGGCCTATGTATGTGAAATATAAGTAAGTCATGTAAAATTTTTAAGAAATATGGAGAACAGCATGTTATTTACATTTCTGTTCATTTACATCACCTCCCTAAAAGAGTTTCTGATTTAACTAGCACATTATCTACTAAGTGACTGTACGATGTGGTTAAGACTTGAAAAAAGCACATTCTTGCTTAAAGCAAAATTCAGCTATCTGCAAAGTACAAAATGGAAGGATTACCAAGATGTCTGCTCCCAGTAACTCTTTTCTCCTCTATTGTATTTCTGGAGAGTTTAGAGAAATGGTTATAAAACCTGGTACTCTACCAGAAATGGCATATTGAACATAATGATAAAAGATTGCAATCTGACATCAATTTTGAAGAGCATTTTATTATGAACATTTTATTAGTTCATGAAATATATACTGTCTAGTATTCATAAGTATTACGTAGGAATGCATGTATGACTTTTCAGGAAGGACATTTGTTTCTCTGAATCCTAAAGCCATCAAACTACTGCAAAACTTCTGTTATTTAATCATCCTAAGTTCCAAATGGCTTCAGATGATTTATTGCTATCCTTCAAGATCTTTGGATTATAAGAGACTTCTACCTATGCCAGTAGATTATTCTTCTTTTTCCTGATTCTGCTATCTCAGAATCAGCACATCGTTTATTTTGATCGAACTCTTTCACTCAGAAGTTCTCTTGCTCCAGCAAAGCTCATTTTTCAGCAGTGTAAAACCTTAGATTATATATGCGAACATCCAAAATTATATAGGCTACTATCCCATTAGATATACAGTAAGAGTCAAATAACTATAGGGAGCTGATAATTCTGTACAGAAACTCCTCAAAATCTGCCAGATCACTGGTCTAAATCATTCCTCTTTCTGTTAACACATAATCAAACAGAGCAACTGTTTTAACATAGAATTGATAGTAATATGATGTACTTTTGTTTTTCCTTAAATCATGTGTATGGTCATAGGCAGACTCTTTATAGCAATTCTATCTCAAAAATGAACAAATTATCAGCATGACTACTTGGGAACATATGGACCAGACAGCAGGATTCCTCATGTAGTGCATTTGCTGTTCGTAGGACAACTGTCTCTGGCAGTTAACTCAGAAGTGGAATAGTACAGCAAATCTTCAGAAAAGGGCTGTACCTGGGATGACATCAATTACTCTCCTGAGCTGAATTTACGTTTGAAGCATTTTGTATAGAGTCATGCCATTATGACTCCAACTCTGTGGGAAAAATGGTCCGCAGATACATCAGAGAACTGCAGCTCTGCTTCTCTTAGTCTGCAACTAGTATATATAGTACACAAAAGAGGAACCTCTTTAGTTATGATTTTGGTCAAAGTGACTGAGGTCTTGTGGAAAATTTATGTTTTCATCTTGCATGACAATTATTCAAAAATTGCCAAAATACTACTAGAAAGATGACTGAGTCTCAATAGAACTAGTACAGATTTTCATGACAGTTAAATAGTATACAGTATAGTATATATTAATTACATATATAGTTAGAGATACTAAAAGAGCATGAGGTAAATTTTATTTCAAATATCCTTGCTCAAATTGTCATAAATATTTTTCAAACAATAATGAAATATGAAATAAAATGGCTAAACCATTCCTACTTCTGTAGAGGAAAACTATATGTTTGCAGTGTCAAATAATTGTTTTTGAGCCATCCATTGGTGAATGGAGAACTACCAGTTGTAACCATTGACTCAAAAACCTTTGACAAAATTACCTGACATCACATTTTGGAAATCAAATACTCATGGAGTCAGAGCTGAATAAGCAACTGGCTAAGAGATAGTTCCTGAATTGTTCTCAGTATTGTGATAGTCATTTTGTAGCTAGAAGAATGTTGCCTAGTGCTTTTAACAGTCATTGGGTAAAAGCATATCAATGGTGAGAAAACAGATTCTGCAGATAATACATGTTTCTACTGATTAGGTAAAATAAAAGAAAATGGAGAAGAAACTCAGACAGACTCATTGGGCTTAAATGAGTAAATAAGATGTTATGGTAAAAGAAATAATTCTGAAAAGAGTAATCTGAAATAATGCAGAATATACTAAAATACTAATTGAAAAAAAAAGTTATTTTTATATATAGTTTATACACATATAGTTTAAAATGCTTCATTGTTTGAAAGAAATATCCTTATAAAATCAAAATGCAAATTAGTTCTATGAATCTTCTGCAGTCCCAAAGATTTAAACTAATTTAATCTATGAGGAAAGAATACTTAAATAGTTATGAATGATTTAGTACAAACATCCTCTTTGTGTGTAGCAGGATATATTGAAGCTATATACTATTTACCTGGAGTGCTGTGCTTGGTTCTGAGAATCCCTTATGGAAGCTATAGTACGATAAGAATATCTGAGGACAAGGAATTGGTTTGATAATCAAAGCCAGAGAGTTGTCAGTGGCTCTGTGTTCAGGTGGCAGTCAGTGATAAGTGTTGTCTTCCAGGGGTCTGTCTTGGGACTGATGCCCTTCAACATCTTTATCTATGACCCGGGCAGTGGAATTGAGTGCACTCTCATTAAGCTTGCTGACAACATCAAGCTGAGTGATATAGCTGACATGACTGAAGGAAGACATGACATCGGAAAGTATCTGGGCAAGGCTGAGAAATGGGCCTACTAGAAACTAGTGAGGTTCAACAAGGCCAACTGCAAGGTGTCATTCTTGGGAAGGGTCAGTCCCAGATATGTGTCCACACTGGGAGAAGAAGTCAGTGAAAGGAGACCTGGGAACCAGGACTTGTGGGTCCTGGTGGACATAAAGCTAGACGTGAGCCAGCTTGCATCCCAGAAGGTGATCTGTATTGTAGATTCCCTTGCTATTTTTTTCACGTTCCTTGCAAAGTTCAGTGCCTTTTGTGCCTTGGCTTTCTGGATCCTGACTCTACATGTCTGGACAACATCTCTGTATTGTTCTCAGAACATGTGTCCCTGCTTCCACTGCCTTTATATTTTCTTTTTATCTCTCAGTTTGACCAGCAGGCCCTTGTACAGCCTTGCAGAGTTTCCTGTCCCCTAGATTTCTTATGCTGGGGGATGGGGAGCTCTTACACGCTCTGAAAGGTATCCTTAAAGTGTTGCTAGCTCTTCTCCATTCCTTTGTCCATAAGAACAGGTTACTAGGAGATCTCATCTAGTTAGTACTTAAACAGATGGAACTTTACTCTTTAAAAGTTCAGGGTCCTTGTTTTTCTCTTTACATTAGATTCATTTGTTGTATCTTTCAACAGGCAGGAAGGAAGATGTGGTGAGCTACGTGCTGTTGATCACTGCAGATGAATAAGCCAGGACTGGCTTAAAATTACTAATGTGTGTTGGGGTGTTTGGAAAAAGTGGAGATTGTAGCTGTTACGGAAGAAGCCAAGGCCTTCTGTGTGTGAGGGATAAAAAAAATGATTGTACATGCTGATAGAGATCCACCTGCATCTCTGAATGAGCTGCAGAGTCCAGCAGCATAATGGTGTTTGGACTTATGGAATAACACTTTTTCTGATGTCTTGAACTTTTCAATTGTGTGCTCTTCAAGGCCTGTGCTGAAAAGAGCAGCAGTCTTTGTTAGCATATGAAAACTCAGAATGAAAAGGAGGAGGAGGAAATTTGGAAGGAAGAGCAAATATGGAGAGAAGAAAATCAAATGAAAAGGATGTAGAAGACTTTAGTGGTTCTAATTGTAACAGCAACTTGACTATTCTTCTAGCAATGCATAGGTAAAAAAATATTGTGATGGAATATGTCCAGTAATTGTAACACGATCGTAGCACTGGGTCATAAATATGATGTTATTCTTAGTAATTCTTAATCTAAAATTGAACTACTATGCACTTTTTTTTGGTAAGCATTCTCATTGCTGGTACCCATACTGACAAAATATATATATATTTGTAGTTTTAGATTACTTGATTTGTAGGTGTTTTCTTGGATGTTTAGTTTTGTGACTTTTTTTGGTTGCAGTGCAGTGGTATAGATCAAAATGCCTGTACTTGTGAAGCTTTCCAATTCTTTTTTATTTTTTTATTTTTATTTTTTGCAGTAGTCAGCTATTTCTTAAAAATAGCCACATTATGTTGTCATTAAATATTCATTAAACTGAGTTGTGGCAGCCTGTGAAAAGCATCCAATTAAGCAGTTCACTTTCTACATAGAAGGCTACAAATGAGTAGTCTTCTTTCTTTTCAATAATGCATCACAGGCTGCAGTTAGTATCTGTAAAATAATTGATAAGGCACAAGTTATTTGTAAAGTACATACTAGAAATAGAAGAGTGGATTAGATAGGATGATTTTGCCTTGAGACCTTCCTCTGGCTGTTGGAGAAATACAGCATACTTTGATTTAATTTTTACATAGTCTGGGGAATGCAGAAATGCCATATCTAATCATTCAATATTTTCTATTTCTGATATGTATTATGTATTACTAAGTCTTAAAAACCAAGAGATGGAAAACACACCACAGACTATCCACCCCGAGGCTATTACAGGCAGTAAATACAGCTTGGTCATGGGAAAGGCTGAAGAGCTCTTTGGATTGATTTTATTTTGTTGCTGGCACATTGAGACACACAAGACTTGAGCGTGTTTATGCTGAAGTTAGTGGGATCGCTCCAGACTGCTCAGGCATCCTAATCAGGAGAATCAGTGGTGGGCTGGACTTCAGCATGGGATCGGGCACCCTTCTGATTTGCCAGACCAAACTCACACTGCTGGCCTGGCACTAGCACCCTGCTTGCCCTTGCTAAACCTGGCTGTACCTGCAAGCTGCTGCTTAGCCTGTTGTGCAGACAGTCTCCGGCCACATGCTGGTTCTTGTAGAGTGGTGAGGATGGCAACAAGTAACCCTGTAAGCCAAGGAGGTTCAACTCCATGCAGCTGAGTGCAGGACAAGTCTGAAGAGGGCACAAGGCATGCCTGGAGCTAAGCCAGGCCACTCTGTCCCATGTTACTTCTTACACACCTACTGATAATTGCTGATGATTTCTCACCTGTCTTCATTTATTGATTCTTTTTAATTCATTTAATTGCTGATTCCATTATGCTGCTTCAGAGCACACCTCTTGGTTATTATCAAAGCCCTGTACACAAGCTGGGCCTGAGCTCCATGGGATACTAGTTCAGCAGGCTGGAAATTGCTTGGCCATGTAATTTACATTTAAAATGTAGGCTTTAATTGAATTATATGTGAAGCAGAGCCCTACAAGATGCATGGCGCAGAGCAGCACCCTGGCATCTAAGGAGCCTTCCAGCAGTGCAGCTCTGAGTGTGTGGGGATTACTCCAGCCACAGGCTAACTTCATGTTAATTTTCCAGCTTATTTTGCAGCAAAACATTTTGTGAAGACATAACTTTTAGTACAGTTTCACTGCGAGAGCTGTACCTCAATTAAAATTTTATTTAATAATATAATAATAGTGATACTTCCTGTAGCATTAATTATTTTTTAATTAATTAAAGTGCATTAATCCAGTAAGAAATTAAAAGTAAAGCTGCCGTTTTTAGTATTTTTTCCATATGATCTGTATTTTCCAAGGTATTCCTTGGAAATAACAGATAAACTAATTGAGGAGTGTCATCCAACAGAAAGCCCAGAAGAAGAACATTTCCTAGGTACCAAAATGCTTGTCAGATGCATGAGATGTACCAAAGGAAGAAAATAAGTTTCCTGATATCTACATATGCATGTACGGAATAAGTAAATAATACACATTGTTTATTCATTTTCCCCTGTGGTCTCCACATCCATCATCTCTTTCTACAGAAGTAGAAACAAAATTTAGTTTTAATAATTAAAATACTGAGACAGCAAAAGCAGTGACAGTGACTTAGACTAAATCAAGTCAGACTGTGATTTTTCTTGCAGACAGTGACACTGTTTCTCAAAAGAATCTGTTAGCATTTTTGGTCTGGGAGGTGTGTTGTTGTGCTGGGATATCAGAGGAAACCTTCCTGCCAGGCATAATTAGAATTGTCAGCTTTTGAAGTTTATCTTAGTATTTAGAGGGATCATCTAAAGCCCAGCCAAACCAATGGAAAGGCTCTTGGGATATATTTCTGCTGTGCAAAACAGAAGAGTACTAAACAATGGCTGCCTTGGTGCTGAGTAAGCTGCATTGTGCAGAGCCGTGCAAGAGATAGTAACTATGGGGTAGTAAGGAGTGTGACCACAGAGCAGCTCTAGTTCTGGAGGCAACTACTTCTTAGCTGGTGTATTACCTCCATGCAGCAATACAGTGTATGGCACAAACAAAACCTTATTTTACTGGGAAGGCACTGTGTAGTTCGGCCTCAAAATGAAACAATTTCAGGCAGTGCCTGGTAATCATGCATCTGTATGCTTTATGTGTCTCTTTTCATATTATTTATCAAGCAGTCTGAAATAATATAACACCAGTAGCAAGCAGAGGATGATTTAGAGTACAATCCGCTGATTTTTTGCTTAGCTTTCAGGTAATGCACAATATTACCCCTAAGCATGAACAAGGCAGAACACTTCTTGCAACCATCAAACAGGACCTGGAGAGGATGAGTGCAGCAGGGGTAGGAATTCACCTCAGATCCTGGAGGCCACACATCTTTCCTTGGCTACTTCATATGCAGTTGCATGGCAGCATTATTGTGCAGACACAGTTAGTCCCACTATTCTCTCTGCAGCCTTCCACCATTCTTTGCAGGAACACCAATACCTAGAGAGGAATAACTTCATGTATTAGGGTTAATCTGCAGAAGAGGAGCTCTGCAGAGAAGGACTTGGGAGTCCTGGTTGACTATGAGGCAGCAGTGTGCCCTTGCGACCAAGAAAGTCAGGGATATTCTGGGGTGCATTACAAAGTGTGGCCAGCAGGTCAAAAGAGGGGATCCTTCCCCTCTACTCTGCCCTGGTGAGGACACATCTGGAATGCTGTGTCCAGTTCTGGGCAAGTGTCCAGTTCGAGAAAGACAAGGATCTCCTAGAGAGTCCAATGGAGGGCAACAAAGATGATAAAGGGCCTGGAGCATCTGCTGTGCGAGGAAAGGCTGAGAGACCTGTGACTGTTCAGTCTGGAGAAGAGAAGGCTGAGAGAGGATCTTATCAATGCTTGTAAGTATCTGAAGGACGTGAGTCAAGTGGATGAGTGCAGGCTCTTTTCATTGGTGCCCAGCAACAGCACAAGGGTCTTTGGGCAGAAACAGGAACACAGGACATTCTATACTAACATAAGAAAAGACTTCTTTGTAGTCAGAGTGACAGAGCACTGACACAGGCTACCTAGAGAGGCTGTGGATTCTTCTCTGGAGATATAAAAAACCCACAGACGCTTTCTGTACAACCTACTTTAGGAACGGGATGGACTCAATGATCTGGAGGTCCCTTCCAGCCCCTAAAAATCTGTGATTCTGTGACCATGTGTTGAACGTGTATAGACAGTTTAAACTGTGAGTAATAATTTTACTTTATTTTGTATTGTTTGTTTGTTTTCTGTTCCTTTTGTAGAGATAGTTTTCAAAAACATGACACTCTTGAACTGATTTACTGTGCAGTCACCTGTGCTCGGTGCTGTGGTGCGATTGGTTACCTTTTAAAAGCATTATGTTGTGTAAATGTGACTGACTCGGACTGCTATGAACCCACTGCCTGAATGCATTCTTACAAAAAAGCACAAGATTTTTCAGTCTTATTCTTAATTATTTTGGGATGTAACAGAGAATACTAGAAAGTGTAAGTTTAATTTAGTTGTATTTATCTTATATAGCAATAGGATGTCCATCCAGGCATAGCAATAGGATGTCCAATCCGTAAGTGTCTTACATATGATCAAGAGACAGATTTGTTTATCTGAGGCTCAAGTCCTAATGTTTCCATTGTACTTTAAAGTACAGCAGAAAATATACAAATTTTAACTAGAATGGAGTATAAATCTAAATTTGTGCAAGAACAGTATTATGAGGAGCATTTTAGTTATAACACCGCTTTGATGAATTTTGTATTTTATTTTATTCTCTCCATTAAAATCTTTGCAGCTGTTTGAAAAGAGAAAACCATACTCTGAGGTCAGAAATGATTCCTTCTGAGCTTCCTAAGCAAAAAATAGAGAATGCACAGAAACAGAGTAGTCATTCAGATTGGAAAGATATTATGATAGTGATACATTTGACATCTAATAAGCTCAAAAGAGGAGGTTGTGATGCTAATATAATGCTCTATATTCCAAATAGAACACGCAGGCATTTTGTAACACATTTAAGGTCCTGTTTGGAAATCATGGACATTCATTTTGAAGGTTATCTTTTGGGCTGCAGTTCTTAAAATTGGCAGAAAAGAACATTGGCTAAAAGAGCTCAAATTCTTTTATAATTAGCATCCTAAAATGGGTATTTCCATGAAGTTTGGCTGCTTTTGGGCCAGAGTTGAAAAATCAGTTTTTGTCCAAGTTAAATCTGAATTCGTTTCAGTATCAGTATTCTTTACAATGTATTCAGAAATAAAGAGGCAGCTTCCATTTGTTGACAAAAATATATACAGCTGAAAATGGGTCTTAGCATGGCAAATTACCACAATGTTAATTCTGCAATCTCCAGTCAAAAATGGCTCACACCCTCTGATCAGCGTAGTCAAAAGTCAAAAGTGAATTTTGTTGCCTTAAGGATGAGAATAAAACAAGTAAGCCCTGGCTAACTGTGCTTCATATTATTGTACAGAGACTTGGGAATATGGTATGCTGCAGCTGTGAACTGTCTTCCAGCAAACACACAAACTCCACAGAGTCAGATCTCTTTCTTAGGGTTATCAGCAAGAAAAGCTATTTGAGGGTCTGTGGTAGACAAGTTAGTAAATTCTCGCATGCCCCTTTTTGGGGTGATTTCACCTCTAGCTGTCACTGTTTTGGTAGACATCTACCTCATTTTCCTAAGTCTGAAACTGGTCCTGTCTTTTGTATCAAAAGCTGGTGCCATTTCATTAGCAACACCAAAGCTGAGAAGGGAAGGCTCATTTTAATTTCTTAGCAGTGTAATTTCTAGTTCATGAAGCTAGCTGATGGCATCAGCCCACTGTAACACTGCTAGAATGGCAGTAATAGAAGAAAGCTAAGAATGTTCTGATGCTTCTGTGTTTCACAAGAATCGCTAAATGTGTACAAAATGTCAACACATCTAATTATTAGGTAGTTTTTCCTTATTTAATGAAAATGTGTGCCAGTATTTTGGCTGTTAAAGACTCTGTGTAATTATGAAACACTTCATAAGTGGGAGTCTAGTGAGAAAAACATGTTTTGATCTACAAAAATGTGAGCCACAAAGCCCTGAAGTAATATTGGGAAATGCATTTTCAGGTTTTCCAGAGATTTTTTACTACATGATTTGTCATAGTAGTATCCTTGAACTACCTCGGCTGGTGTCAGAGATTTGTTAACTGAGGGGGTAAATAATTGTTTTTTATTACTTGGGTAATAAGGCTGTAATTATATGCATGAGTGCCTCTTCTTACTAAAGTGCTAAATCTAGTAGCTTAACACTGACTCCTCATTAATTTCTACTCAGAGTTTTGCATCAGCAAGTCCATTTATTCTTGTCTCAGGAATATGCACTTTTTTAAAAAGTAAAGATGTGGGATTTTCTTGGTTGTAAAATACAATCAGCTAAATGAACTCCACAGATTTTAAACTCTTCTTTACCCCTTTCCTTTCAAATGGACCAAATTTAGTCTCAGTGATTCTAGGTTCCAAGGAACACATGAATCTTCCAAGAGCCTGGAATAAAGCAATTACACTGCCTCAGTGCAAATGTGATGTTCAAGAAGGTATAATTTTCTTAAATTATATTTTTGTTAATTACATTGAATCTTTCTAACTAAGCTGTGAAAGCTAACTTAATTGCTCTAAACTATGAAATCTGAAATAAAGCCACAATGAAAAATGCTTTTATTTCCTACTTGAAGAATAAAACTTCGGGAAAATATACTGACATTACAATTACTCAGCTACATTTTGTATTTGAATCTTTTCTTTTTGAACTTAATTTGTTAAATTGTAAAATCATTTCCATTTAAGCACCTTTTTTCCTTGTGGTTTTTATGCAGCATTTGTTTATGACCTACCTGAAAAATAACCAATAATATTATTAAAATAGAATTTAGTAATCCGAAACTGAAATGCTTTAAATCGCTTGTTTATTCTCTTTTTTCTTAATTGACCTTATTAAAGGAAATATACAGTAATGACATACAATAAATATGCTAATTTTTGAAACAACATTTAGATAGAGCTATTTTCACAAAAGAGAAACTTAATGTTAAGCTTTTCATGGAAGAATCTTTGAACACTGAGTCATGCTTGGTAAAACCAGATAAGAGAAGAAGCTACACAGTCAACAGTACACCAAAGCAGCTTTACTGACGTTTGGAACTTTAGGTAGAATAGTATCTATGTGAATGAAGCTTTTCTGAGCAACTTGAAAGAGAATTTTTGTACATGATTTAGGGCCTTGTTTGGCAGCTAAAGGGTAGGCAAAAACAAAAAAGAGTGAATCAGTCTTGAAGAATGGAAACAAATCATGGATGAATGTAAATGCAGCATCTGTCACCAACACAAGGCTGACTGTATAGGACAAAGCAAAGTCACTCATTTTTTTGTTTTGTAAGAGAAACATTGTTCTATGTTATTTCAGTTTCAGGTGTGGAGTCATTCATTCTGAAGTAAAATCACAGAGACGTTTTGGGGTGGCATCAGCAACTGGAGTGTTGCAATGAAGGGATATAGGCTCTTTAAGAAGGACAGACTGAGCTGAGGAGGGGACAGCCAGGGATGGTGAGGAGGAGTTGTTGGCCTTCATATCAGAAGTCACAGGAATGCATGGAGCTCTGCCTGCAAGTGGAAGTGTAGCCAATTGAGTTGATAGGTTGGGATTAGAGGGAGTACAGGTAAAGGTGACCTTATAGTAGGGGTCGGGGTCTGTCATGGCCCAGGAAAACAAGCAGATGCAGTCCTCTGCAGAGGGCTGAAAGCAGCCTCACAGTCACTGGCCCTGGTTCTCATGGAGGACTTCAGTCACCTCAATATCTGCTGAAGGGACCACACAGTAGGGCACAAGTAATCCAGGATGCTGATGATAACTTCCTTCTCCAAGTGTCAGAGGAGCTAGCAAGAGGAGTGATGGCAGAGCTCAGAGTCCTGAGGGCAGATGGAAGGTTGAAAAACAAACTCACAGCCTTGAATCTCAGGAGAGCAGACTTTAGACTCTTTAAAGATCTGCTTGATAGAGACATTTGGAAAGGCTGAAGGAAGCTGGTTAATATTCAAGAATCACCCTTACCAAGCTCAAGTCACTCCCAGCAGAAAGTAAGACAAACAAAAAGGCCAGAAGCTCTATGTTCTTACAAGGAGCTTCTGGTCAAATTCAAGGCATACAGAGGATGTAAGGGAGAACAGGATACCTGGAGGAATACAGAGGCATTATCTGATCATCCAGGGAAGTCAAAACCCAGCTGGAATTGAATCTGGCCAAAGATGACGCATGCAGCAAGGAGGGCTTCTGAAACGTATTTGTGGCAAAATGAAGGCTAGGAAAAATGTAGGCATACTTTTGAAGAATATAGAGGACTGGGTGACAGAGGACATAGAAAAGAGCGAAGTATTGAATGCCTTCTTTCCCTCAGAGTATAATAGCAAGTCTGGCCTTTAGGAATCCCAGACACCAGAGATCTTGAGAAAAGACTGTTGCAGGGAAAATGTACCTTTGGATGAAGAGGATTAGATTAGGGAGAACATAAGTGACTAGACATGTAAGTCCATGGGCCCTGGTGGGATGCACCCATGAGTGCTGGGGGAGCTGACAAATTGCATTATAAGGCCACTCATGGTAGTTATTGATTGATTATAGTGACTGGAAGAAGTGCCTGAAGACTGGAGAAAGGCAAGTGTCATGTTTATCTTCGGAAAGGTTATGAACGGAGAAGTAAAGGTCAGCTAGCTTCACCTTCATCCCTGGGCTGGTGATGGAACAGCACATCCTTGAAGACATGTCTGGACACATGGAGGACTCCCAAACTTCATTTAATTATTTGGGAGTAGGCAGCATGGATTCATCAATGAGAAGTCCAGCTTGGACAACTTAAGAAAATCCTGTGATGATGTGACCAGCATAGTAGATGAGAGAAAAACCTTGAATATTGTATATCTTGACTTCAGTAAAGCCTTTAACACATATAGACAGGCTCTTATGTATGAGCTGGATTGGCAATGAGGTGAGTTTAAAACAGGCTGAACTGGCAAGCCTGAAGAGAGTTGATTGGTTACATAGTCTGGTGGTCCAGTGATCAGTACTAGGCCTGATCTTGTTTAATATCTTCATTAATTATGCCAATGAGTAGCACAACGTATCCTCAGCAAATTTGTTCATGACACAAAAGTGGGAGGAGGGTCTGATACAGAAGAGTGATGTGTTGCCAACTAAAGAGGTTGGACAAATGAACTGCTTCATGAAGTTCAGCAATAACTGAAGATGGGTGCAAAGAGGATAAAGCCCATATCTTTTAAGTGGTACAGAAGTGACAGGACAAAGGGCAATGGGCACATACTGGAACACAGGGAGTCCAACTAAACGTGAGGAAAAAATTAGTTACTTTGAGGTTGACAGAGCATTGGCACAGGCTACCCAGAGAGGTTGTGAAGTCTCCTTCTCTGGAGATCTTTTAGACCCATCTGGATGTGGTCCTGAGCAACCTGCTTTGGGTGTTCCTGCATTATCAGGGGTTTTGGACCAGATGACCTCTGGATCTTCCTTCCAACCTCACCCATTTGGAGATTTTGTGGAAATGAAGGTTCAAAGAAGTCTGCGTTACTGAAATTGACTACGGTAAAATATGAGAAAATGAGCTGCCAGTAGACTATCAATTGATTTGTAAAAACAAAACAAAGCAAAACTTACACATTTTAGAGATTTATTTTTACTTAACATTCCACTGCTATATTATTATAAATTGTTGGACATTTTCATGGTATTGCAAAATAGATGTATTTAAAATCTCGTTAAGGTGGAAAGAAGCATAAAAGCTCCTAATTTCCTGCCAGGACAATTATTTACTCTTTTAAATTCAAAGTAATTCTCAAAACAAACTAAAGATTAGGTGTTATCATCTTCATACTACCATGTTTTACTTAGTAATTTCAATAATGTCAAAACTGCATCATGGTTTCACTGAACCATCAATCCTCATTTTAGCCACTCACTGACTGGGTGTGAACTGTATGAATGTTTTTTAGGCTGCATGATGTAGAAGGAACATACAGTTGTAAAAAATTCTTCTCTAGAGATTTGCTCAGCAGATTTGGAGATGTAAGTGCTTGCTTTCATCTTGCTAGATGAAAAAGAAAAAAACATTAATACTCCTTTCTCTGGCTGTGGTAAGGTGAAGCTTTAGAAAAACGTGGATATCAGAGAGGACTTCAAACTGATCACAAGAGATATGGAGAAAGCTGAGGTGCTCAATGGTTTCTTTGCCTCAGTATTCACCGGCAAGGGCTCTAGCCGCACAGCCCAAGCTGCAGAAAGCAAAAGTAAGAACTTGGAGAATGTAGATCTGCCTACTGTAAGTGAAGATCAGGTTCAAGACCATTTAAAGAATGTGAAGGTGCACAAGTCCATGAGACCTGTTGAGATCCACCCATCGGGTTCTGAAGGAACTTGTGAATGAAGTTGCCAAGCCACTATCCCTCATATTTGAAAGATCTTGACAGTCTAGTTAAACTCCCACTGATTGGAAAAAGGGAAACAACCCCCATTTTCAAGAAGGGAAAAAAACAAGATCCAGGGAGCTACAGGTCAGTCTAGCAAGATCATGGAATGGATTCTCCTGAAGGCCCTATTAAGACATATGAAAGATAAGGTGCTTAGTGGTAACCAACATGGCTTCACTAAGGTCAGGTCATGCCTGACAAACTTGGTGGCCTTTTATGATGGAGTTACAGCATCAGTTGATAAAGGAAAAGCAACTGATGTCATCTGGATTTGTGCAATGTATTTGACGCTGTCCCACATGGAGAAAAATGGATGTGATGGATGGACTGCTTGCTGGATAAGGAATTGGCTGGATGATCACACTCAAAGAGTCGCAGTCAATGACTCAATGTCCAAGCGGACACTTTTGATGAATGATGTTCCTCAGGGATCGGTTTTGGGACCAGAGGTCTTGAACACTCTTGAGAGGTGGGCCTGTGCCAACCTCAAGAAGTTCAACAAGGCCAAGTGCAGGGTCCTGCACCTGGGCTGGGGCAATCTCAAGCACAAGTACAGGCTGGGCAGAGAATGAATTGAGAGCATCCCTGAGGAGAAGGATGTAGGGATGTCAGTTGATGAAAGATTCAACAGGAGCTTGCAGTGTGCGTTTGCAGCCCAGAAGGCCAACTGTATGCTGATTTGTATCAAGAGAAGTGTGACCAGCAGGTTGGGGGAGGTGATTCTGCCTCTCTACTCTGCTCTCATGAGACACCAGCTGGTGTACTGCGTCCATTTCTGGAGCCCCCAACACAAGAAGGACATGGAACTGTTGCAGCAGGGCCAGAGGAGGGCCACAAAGATGATCAGAGGACCGGAACAGCTACTCTACAAGGTCAGGCTGAGAGAGATGGGGCCTGAATGTGACATAGCAGTGGCCAATTTCCATGGCTCTGTTCTTAGTATAGCCACCGTCTCAAACTATATTTCCTGAACAGTACAGTGGTCTTCATGTTTCCATGGCTGTCCCAACCAAGCATTTCTCCCTCTTGTTCCACATGAGTGAAGGTCATTAGATAGGAGCACAGTTTTGATTCTCTGCATTTCCCAGGCCACGTAATTAGATAAACACAGGGAAGTCTTCCATGGAGGTGATTTTACTTAACGATCCATTTATGATCTCTAGATGCCTATGAATGGCTAGGCAATTTATCACAGTGTAGTGATCACGCTAGAAGAAATTAAAAATTATGTACAAACTCTTGAGCCCAAAGATTCATTTTCTAAGAGCCTGTGATTTCTAGCAATAATTTAAAGTGATGGTCAATTAAATTTTCTTGTTGAGACACGTGGTCCCCTTTTCCAGGAATCAGGGAAAAGCAAAGCTTTTCAGAGCTGCATTGTACAAACCTAGCTCTGCTGGCGATGTTACTAACAACCCCATGAGATTGGCCTGAGCTGAAACTATAGTCATCAACTCTTGAAGAAATAATTACTTCCACAAAAGCTCCTGATTATACCTTTTGCTTGTTAGTAGTAGCAAGGCATTCTTGTGAAGTAAGGTAAGATGAGGTTAAAAACAAAAAGCTGTTAGTCATACCATCCTGAACAATGACCTATCAAGACTGCATTGAAGTGCCTGCAGTAGTGCTGGGCCTACCCTCTGATCCTTCTGCAAAAAGGAGAATAATAAATGACCAGTGAGATAAAAAAAGGCCGCCATAAATTCTAGAAACTTTTCTTTCTGAATTTTGATTCTCCTGCACTTTTTCAATCCATATCAAATTATTTTCTATTTCCATCAGACTTACATGACCACGCTTTTCTTTTTTGAGAGCACTCTCATCTCCCTGGATTAGGGCAAGAGTGTGTGACAGGAGTGCTTTGCATTTGATGAGTATTATAGATCCCATAATAACTTTGAAGTCTGCAATACTGGAAATCCACTGCCATGTTGCTTGGCACAGTAGCTGGTAGCTACTGTTATGAGAAATAATGGTTATGGAAAGAGCAATAACTTATTGTAGATGTCATTAAGGAAGAATTGAATTATGACCAGTTTTGGCCATGGTTTAAAAGATTAGAGAAACAGGTATGTCCATGGACAATCTATGCAAAAGAAGGAATCCAGACCTTTTTCTTTGTGTGAGCATCTAAACACCGCTGCCTGCGTGCATGAAAGCAGCATGTGCTTTTCTTGACAGTGGGAATCCAGGTGATCGTTTCCAAACAATAAAACATCTGAATCAGTAGTAATCTACTTATAGCAAGATAAATTGCACCCTGACTTCACGTCTTACTTCAGATCTCTAGATGCTATGAATAACCATATCACTTCTTTTGACAAGTGGTGGAAGTTGAGAAACTGACTGGGGGAAAGACTGATTCTTTCATCATATAACATATTGACGATCAAGATGACGGAGAGGAAGTAATGAACTTGAAAGATTTGAATGAGGCAGTTCTACTCTTCCTTTTAGGGTTTGTTTCCTACATACAGTTTGTCAGATAAAGCAGATGAAGTAAAGACTAAAGCACAGTGACAGGCAAAATTGATGAAATTTGCATAGTAACTGCCTGGCTAAATTTTGCCTATGAGATCTATAAGTCTTTCATGAACTTTCATGAACAGAAGATTCATACAAATCATTAGCCAAAAACTAAGAAAAGGCATAACTTAGTTTCACAGAAAAAAATTGTTGAAAGAACAATTTAACTGTCTTGTCAATCATGAAAAGCAGCCCTACCTTTTCAGCTGTAGTTTCACATGACTGCTTTCACTGACATGGTAGAAAAATCAGTATACCTAGTAAAAGTTGATACTACATAAGCTTGCGAAAGATGATATTACATTCAAAGTAAATTTTATTATACAATTTCAATAGTCTGATTCAATTCAGACAATTTTACGTAAGACACTCTGCACACTGACACAAAAAATTGTAGTTGTTCAGTAGTTTGCCAAAATGAGAACAGATTGAGTCTTTTGTTAAACTTGCAGGTACAGCATATATCTAACGTAAACTCACAAGTCATTCAAGATTCAGCTTAGTGGATTTATTTTGCTGTTATTTTCTACTGTGGAAATCCTTTTAATTTCTATGGGTCATGCTCCAATGAATCCAGAACCATGAATTACTTTTCTTTACAGAATCTATTTGGTTTAAAACTTGCTATGATATAACACAATAAATTGCACATATATTCAAACAAAGTCAAGTTAGCAAGGGTTATGCAATTTTAAAAGTCTTCTCTGGGGGAATAATTTTCTGTCAAGTCAAGTCTAAAATTCAGCCAATTCTGATTAATCTATTTAAGTAGTAAAATGCAATAATAAAGTATCTCTCTTTTTATTTATAAGTACGAAGGGAAATATATTCAGCATATGTTTTTTAAGGAATGAATTCTACTCAAGACTTTAAAAAGACATCCACTTTTCAGCGCTGAGTTGTGAGAGCAGGAAACTAAGGTATTTTCTGATTTTCATTATTATTATTTTTGTATCAGATAAACAGCAAGAAAAGGGATGAGAGTACTCCTAGCTGTTCAGTTTGCTTTGCAATATTTTTGCAAGCTGATCAGTGCTGACTGCTGCACCACGCAGGCTGATGGAGGAATGCAGCTGTTGGCTCAGGGCATGAATGGCAACTGGTTTCAGCAGTGCTTCTGTGATTATGGCTGCAGGTAGCTCCAAACAGAAGTCATGGCCTTTAGGCAAAGAGGAACAGATGAGGGTAAAAAGGCTTGTGAAATTTGCTGGAGAGATCCAAGCTATGCAGAGAGGTGTAACACGTGTAAGACAATAAAGGGAA
This sequence comes from Chrysolophus pictus, assembly GCA_037305975.1. Lineage (NCBI taxonomy): Eukaryota > Metazoa > Chordata > Aves > Galliformes > Phasianidae > Chrysolophus > Chrysolophus pictus. The sequence goes on from CM074614.1 coordinate 5,815,693, forward strand.
GGGAAAGAGTATGACACTACTTTATATTTTAAAATGATGTAAAATTTTTGCCATTCAAGAATAATAGCCCACCAAATTGAAAAAAAAAAAAAACAACATCAAAGAGAACTTACAAGGTTTACTTAAAATACACAGTAAAGATGATGTTTTGGAATGCATTAGAGCTTTTGATCCTAAAACTAACTGGAATATTGTTAGTATGAACTCAGAAAATTTAACTTTTCTTAAAGGAATAAATTCATCCATTTTGTCTGTGTTCACAAGCTCAGATCTGAGATTGAAAAAAAAATTTATTTTTCAAGATATTAATAAAAGCTATCCACTGCTTTACTAGTTACAGCCATAATTCTTTACATCACGTGCAACTGTCACAGTGAATTAGGCTGCCATTTCTACACCTTTCTCAGGAGTCTTAGGTGAGGCCTGTGTTTTATTCCACGTGTTTTTTCAGCATTGTGAGTATTGCATCTTCAGTTGCTTTCACCTGCAGCATATTTACAAACTGTTGTTCCAAAGAACAATAACTGGATGCTTGAATGCTTCCAATTACTTTGACATTTTAAATTCTTTGATTTTCAGAGATTTTCAAACTCACGCTAAACATATTATTTTTCTTTTGATACAATTGATCCATAGAGTTAGTTGTTTCTTTTCATCTTTTTTGTCGTTTTCGTAGCTTCTGTCTTTTATTAAAGCCACCAACTAGGTCCATGAGCTGTCAAATACAAGAGGTAATGCTACTGTTTCAGAATGGACATGATTAAAATACAGGAGCATAGAGAAGATAAATTGCTTGAGCTCTGGGGCTCCAAGCTTGCACTTTGATCTGTATCCACCAAGGGGTGGACGCTCACATTTGTACCACTGGCATTTTACCCAGATTTATTGGTCTTATTTATTTATTTATTTGAATGTAAATTTGCCTTCACGAGTTGTGGGTGCTTAATATACAAAGATGCATTTGTTTCTTCAGCAAGAAAACTTTTGAGATTTCTCTTTTTTTCTTATGCTTTGAGAGAGATCCCCCAATTAGGCTTTAAGTGTCTTTCTTAATTTACTCCACGTTATAAATGAGAACTAAAAAACTCACTGCAGAAAAATTATTTTTTAATATTTACACTGTATTTGTTATCCGGTCTGGATTTCAGTCTGTCTTACTCTAGGTTTATGCTACCATAGTGTTAGGGTAGGTAGTAATTATGAAGAATAGAAGTTGGCTAAAGTTGAGAAAAATGTACACTCCAAAGGTGTTATTTACACACACAGCAGATGGTTTGATGCTTTGAAAATAATTGCTGAGTTTTTTTTTCATTTTGAGTTTGACTAGCTTTTTTACGGTCTGAATTTTTAAGACTTCTTATTTTCTGCTTGTCTGGTTGTATGAAATCTTCTGCAAAATTTATACTAAGCTTTACTCAGAATTAAATGGTGAGCCGTGGTATATTGCAAATACAGACAGCATATCCTCCTAAAAGTCTTTTTAACAAAATCAAGAACCACAACTAACATAAGAAAGCAGTCAATACTGATTAAATTAGGTAGAAGAAAATGCAGATGTGCAGATGGAAAAAGGAAGAGATCAAAACAATTTCACATCACTGAAGTATTATGTTGAGAGACACCAGAATATAACTGGAAAACCTGACTGTTCTTAAAAGTCTAATAGAATTTAGATTATCTTGGCAATTTGGTTAAGGATAGTGCTACTTATTTGTTAAGTCGTTTTTGAAAGTGTTCTTACACATTATTATGTATTTCAAGTGATGAGAGTGCACTGCTACAAATATAAAAAAAATGACACTGCAGTATCCCTAAGCTTCTAGTTTTGGAAATGACATATAGGCTAATCCTTCAAAGTGTTAGATAGAGGAATGAGCGACTCGCATTAAAGACAAAAAATGAAGTTCCTTCTGATTTCAGCTCCAGTATTTTCATTAACATTTCTGATATGGACACCTAATGGTCGTTGTTTGCATGATATTTCATAGCATGACTCCTTTGTGTACACTGCATGCGGTGCATCAGGAGGCTGCTGCTGTGGTAAGACTGCAGAGGCATTGCAGTCTTGTTACTATTGTTGGTTGTCATGGCTGCAAGTAATATACAATATGAAGCAAAAATTTTAGGCCAGTTTTTAAAACTGATACCACTTCTTCCCTGACTTTTTTTTTTTTTTTTCTTAATAGGCTTTCTGAAAGGTATTTTATTATAGAAAACACCTACAAACACGATCAATACCTTCAGAATTTCCTGTGTTGCTTAAGGAATACCAGTACTTAACACTGATACGTATTATCCATTTGGCAACTTTCCAGATAGTTGATTTTTTTTTTAATCTACTCATTATTGGCGTGCATATATTACAGTTTTAAAGAGCTCTTATGCATGCAAACAAATTCAAGAGGTTTGTTAATTACTTTATTTCTTCAGTGCCAAAAATCATTAATGACAGGAATGAAGCTATGTTTTCAGTTCTAGCATCTGTATGTTACTGCTGAATATGGAATTTACAGTCATGTCAGAAATAAAATTTAAGGAAAGCTTTAGTTTGTTAAAATCAAATTACCTAGGAATTAAGTTACTCAAAATGCATGAACTCATTTAATGGCTGCTAAAAAGGATGATTTTTACACTGTGGTTAATTATTAACTGACAGTTTTATAGGCAGCAGCTAGTCTTTGGTTGACAGAAATATGTATATTAGGATATAGTGGTGTATGTGAATTGCAGTTCACATAAACTGTATTACACATGGAATTACACGTGTAATATTTTATTACACCACAAGGGGTCACGCAACAATTATAAATCTGTGCAGTGGAAAATTTGGTTGTGATTCTATCCACTAAGCAGCAAAGTGAAATCTCAGGCAGTAACTAAAAGAAAAACAGAAAGAGAAAGAAAGTAAAACAACTAAAAGATAATTTTCACCAAATTATTTTTTTTTCTATTAAAGCACTCCCAGCCTGTGTGATTTGCTAAAAGCCTCTCCAAATAGCCTCTATTTGGCTATCTGGGCAAGGGAAGCAATATGCTGTGCAGTGGTACCTACTGAATCATTACCAGTATCTGATGTATGCTTGGAAGAAGGACAATATCAGACTCTTTTTGGCTGGGTGGGTAATGTAATCAGATTATATACAATGTATTGGGAAGGATTACTGTGATCAAATAAGCACACTTGGCAGTTTAGAAGAAAGTATTAAAGTTTAGTTTAGCCGAACAAATTGTCCCTAGTTCAGTAAAATGCTCAACAATGAAGAGTCTTTAATTGTGAAGAAACTGCCACCTGAATTTGTGAAACAAGATGATTTCATAAAGATCCCATCCGGAATTTTCATCAGAAGTCTCAGCTGATATGATACCGATGTTGGTATCTCGTGTGATTGTAATACATCTCTGCAATTTCTATCTGCTGTTTCTCTAACTTTGCAGTAAATAGAGACAGGCAAGCTGAAGTTAGAAAGAAATATGGTGCTAGAGGAAGCTGGAGCTGTGAAGTTAATGCTGTGCTGCCCTATGAGTCTACAGGACTAGAAAAGCCTTCCTACTATAGGAAATAGCTATGAAGATTTGGAAGGAAGTATAAATGAGCTAATTATTTAATGTCTGCCCTAAGGTATACATATCCCCTAAGGGGGCCTACAGGAGAGCCAGGAGGGCCATTTTACAAGGGCGTGTAACAACAGGATGAGGGAAAATATCTTTGAACTGGAAGAAGGTAGATTTAGGCTAGATATTAGGAAGAAATTCTTCTCTGTAAGGGTGGTGGGACACTGGAACAGACTGCACAGAAAAGGTGTGGATGCCCTTACCCTGCTGGCCTTTCAGGCCAGGCTAGATGGGACTTTGAGCAGTCTGGTGAAGCTGGAGGTATCCCCGCCTATAGAGGGGGGTAGGAACTAGATCATCTTAAAGGTTCCTTCCAATCCAAACTGTTCTATGATTGTAAGATTCAATGATTCTTACTGGTAGAGGTTGAGCATACTGTGTGAAGCTCACGTTTCTCAGCCCCTTCCATTGCTACCCAAATCCTTCATTTGGGTAGTACTTTGTGAAGGTAATTTCTGAGTGTTTTCTCTGCTTTACCTGCTTTATCTGTACTACGAAGATCATCATTATTTGATACGCAAAGCCTGTCATTTATTTCATTAAAAGCTGCCTAATTATGTGCCTAGGTTACAGGATGTTATGGCTTCCAAAGAAGTCTGTGATGTCCCTTGGGTAAACAGGTCTTCATTTGCTCAGGTAAACAAATCATTATAGAGAAAACAAAACAAAACAAAACCAATCCATTTAAACTGAAAGCATCACTTTGGCTTTCTTCTCAAAGTTTAAGTACAAGTGTTGTTTATTGTATTAATAATTTTTAATACTTGTATTTTTTATCTCAGGATACTAGAAAGCCTCTCAACAAAGAGCAAATATATTTACTTCTTCATGGACAGAAAAATAGAACTAAAGTCTTAAACTTTCCTAAGCAGTGAGCAGCCCCAACAGACAAATCCTATTTCAAACGTACAAAAAAACTCGCCAAGCTTGTTTTCTAAGTGCAATCCTCTATTTCTTAACCAAGGTCACAGAGTTGACCTAAAACATCCTCTCTTTTTTATAGTTGGTTATATTTGTTGTGTCTTTTGTAGAGCTACATAAGCTGTACACATTGGTCTGTTTTCTCTTCAAATGAGCACAACAGAGGGAGAATGATTAAATGTGCTTTCCCATTTCATTTTCTGAAGAATTCTCAGGATTGAAGCTTCTCAGGATTGCAGCTCTTGGGGCATTTATTTCTTATAGCAGAAAGATGATATTTTCTGTAAATACCTGATATTCAGGAAACCTTAACTTCGTTGATAAACTCTTTTTGTGACCTCGAACAAGTTGTTTAATACCTTTGCACGTCCATTTATTTAAGTGATGAGGAAAAAAACTAATTGTAAAACATGAAAGAACAAATAGACACAGTGTCAAAATTAGCACTCTTCTCCAAAGCCAATTTATTCCAAAACGTGAAAAAAAGGGTAGAGAGAACTAAATGCCTGAGGGGGAGGATTGTTTTTTGAGAAGAGCATGGGGTTGAAACAGATGGGAAGAGGGAGAATGCGGCACATCCTACAAGCCATATGTCAGGACAAGGCTATAGATGGAGACTGAATATTCCTCACTGCAGAGAGTCTGCAAGACTGAATAAAACAATTTAAAGTTCAGCTTCTACTTAATGGCAAATCTTCAATACAATGAGGAAAAGTCATCTGCAATATGAGCAGCATTGCTAAAGCTTTCAGGCAAAGATTTTTAAATTTTATTTCAAAAAATCACCTAGCAATGAAGATGCTATCATAAGAATAACTGAATGGTGTGGACAGAAGGTAATGTGAAGTGCACGTAGAGGTTCTTTAGTAAGGAAGAAAGGTATGGTAAAATAAACTGCACAAGAAGGAAAAAACTTCAACTTCTGCATGATGTCACAATGAAACATGAAAAAGTTTGTGATTCCAGAAGAGGTGAGAATAAAGAGGACTTGAGTAACTTTCTGTATCTGCGCTCCACTTTGCTTCAAGAGCTGAAGGAAACTGGAAAGGTTTAGTACAGTGGATACTAAGATAGTTTGAGCTGGCAACATAGCTGGGTTGATCTGTCAGTGCTCACACCACCTGGGCATCTTGTACCACTGCAGAGCTCCAACTGCTGCCAGGAGGAGTCACAGCTGACTCGGGAAGACCTTATAGCATGTCTTCACTGCATTAGCAACAGCCTGGAAGGAAATGCCCTCCATCTCTGAAGGTGATAAAATCATACCTAATTAGGCTAATTCATTCTGAACAATTTTCCCCAGTGAGTATGGAGACAAAAGAACAGTGAATGCTCTCATAGAAGTGACTTCTGTTCATTAATAAACATGTCTCGAATACATGAAGTGTTAGAGAAAGAAATCAAGGGAGAAATTAATTTTCTGATGCCAGAACCTGAAATCCTTTCATTCAGCCACTGCAAGTGTGGGAAATATCTAGCACAGTGTACTGATAATTCATTCCCTCTCTTTATTGAGAGACGTAGCCATTTTCAAAGATAAAGTAACTTTGGCACCTGGCACTTATAGCAGTGTCCTCTGAAATCCAGATGTGTCTAAGGGTTTTGAATGCAACCAGTTCTCCAGACATTGCTTCTAATAAATTAAAGATGAATCACACCTACACTTTTCAACAGTAGATTGCCGCAGCTTCTTTGGTGCCTATTTTTATTTTCTTGATTTCAGGGTCTACTGTTCTTTGTCACAGAAATGAATGCCTAAATAGAAGTAACAGAACTGAGTAGAACTTACAACGTTAGACAAGTTCCAGGTAGTCAGATGTCATAGAGGAGGATCAATTAATGAAGCTTGTTTTTCATAATGTTTAGAAGCACACTGCATAATAAATTATCCTTTATGGGTTACTAAATTGAGAAATAGGGTGTTTAAGCATGCAAGATTGAGTGACAGTTGAATTGCCTGAGGTAATTCAGAAAATCCAAATCGTCTCTGAATTTGCTGGCTCTATGATTCATGCATACAGCCTCTCAGGAGACTTAATACAGCCTTTCAGCTACATGAACCTAAGTGCCTGCAAAGTGAGGAGCAGTAGAGTTCATGGAAACATTTTGCTGTTTGCATGAACCTTTTGCCCCTGCTAGCTCTGCTTAGGAGTTACTTGGAATGGGGGTTTGACTTTTCCTACGAACAGTGTCATCTGGTAGCAGGGCAGTTCTCTAAGGATGGGATCCAAGAAGTGCTAAAGAGTGACTGCAAGTGTATAGCCATTCTGTAATATTTTAGTTCAAAGTAACTTTTGTAGTAAAAAACACTACAAAGTTATAATACTTGATCATGCTTTTCTGTAAAATAGTGTTCAGTCCCTTGTTTCAGGGCTAAAACTAATTTTCATCTGTTGGACAGAAGGATGAGACTAAAACTAGTGGAAAATTTCCACCTGTCTGCCAATGGAGGGCTCCAGCACATCTCAAAGATTGAATGATATAGTTAACAGGAAGACTTAATGATCTCAGTGTGGGAGATCTAAAACATATCAATAAAAGTTACATAATAATGCAGACATGCAGATAATTAACTTTTTAAATGCAGTTTCTCTCACATTGGTATAATGTGAGAATTACAATTACAATTCCTCTACTGCTTGTGCGCAGTTTCATTGAAGTTAGCAGATCTGTCATGAGTTGCTCTAGATCCTTTGGAAATGAGATTTACAAACATTCTGGCATAAGAAATTATGATACTTGAATTACATAACTGTAAATAAAAGTGCCTTGGATTGTGTTATGCAGTCTCACTTACTCAGTTTCCTAGATAAATTCTCACCATCGAGGATTTCACGCATGAACAGAGTGATGTGAGTGTGGAGATTTGATTCCAGATGTTGAGGCCTATAGGCAAGCTCTGTATGTAGGCTGCTGATCTACTTTTCTGATGCCTAACTACATTCTCAACACATGGAAAGAACTGTACTGCTTGTAATAATGAAGAGTTGATAAAAGCTTTTATCCAATCGTAATTTTAAGCTTTAAACTCTATTTTCATGAAGTTCCTCTCCGGTTAAAACAAGATTCCATTCTTGATAGATTAGTAACGCTTAGTCCATTACAAAAAATGGTCTGTGGTAAAAAAACAAACAAACACGTTATACTAGACAAACTAGGAAGAAAATAATGCTAAGGAAATGGTAAGCTTCTCAATTTTCTTATTTTTTTTCTGAAACATATATGAAAATATCAATATGCATATTTAGACTGCTGCTGTGTTTATAATTCAAGTACAAAGGCTAAACGAGGACAAGGCTCTTAGCAAACAGTTTCATTTAGTTGTTTGTTTTACTTGTTTTTGAGTCATAACCCACCAGTGGAGGTTTGGATTTCTGTACACCATGAATCTCTTCAGCTGTATGAAATACTCCAATTTCTACTCTATACAAGGAGCTCCACCAGACCTGGCAAGGGTCAACAACCACCTTGATATAATTCTTACATTATCAACTCATGTAGTTACATGTTAATCAGTCTTATGTATCCTATGGAAAAGATTTATAATCTCAGCAACAGAAGCATATACTCTGGAAGTACTCTGTATGCCTTCAATACATCAAAAAATGGCTGTTATATTTTCTGCATGAAGCACATACAAATCTTATCCCAGTCGTTTTATTAAATTAAGTTTGTTATTGATACAATCTCTGTTCTTGCACTGTAAGTTGCTGTTATTTTCTGAATATTTAAGCAGCTGAAATGAAATGTTCTATTCTTCAGCAAAATACATTAAGCTTCAGGTTTTTTTTTTTCTGTCCTGTACTTTTGAAATAAACCAAAAACTAATCCAGAAGGATTAAGATTAATTTTTCAGTGAAATGTTTTCTAGTATACTTTCTTTTAATTTAGTCATCAAACGCATATGGTTGAGTTTTAAATCTGTGTTGTTCAGCAGAGTTACAATAGGAGTTAAATGATTTAAAGAATCTGCAAATGTTCTGCAGAGCCAAATCAGCATTATGTATGTATTCCATGTATAAGACATTTTGTTTACATGCTGATGGACGTTACTGACTTCATAACTAATTTCAGGCATTCAAAGACCAGGGATGTACATTTCCAAAATTCTCAAGAAAAAAAGCATCACTAGCAATAAGAAGTCTCATTCAAAAGTTGATTTTACTTGACATTGTTTACTTGATTTTCTCTGATAGCAATAACTCTGTAAGCAAAGGAGGTATTCAAAGGATGTGTCTTTTTAGACTGAGGCAAAGATTTTGGAAGTTACACTTGTATTTTTTTTCCTGATCCCACTCCTCATGTAGTCTAACTTACCCAAGTTAGACAAGAATATGACAATGTGTTATTGTTATGTTCTTGTTCTGGTGGACATGGCTCTCTGATGTGAAATTCATACCACATAAGCAGTTATGGGGTAGTGTAATTCTTTGGCTACAGGAGTAGTTGTCTCTCAGTCAAAAATCCAGAGACAAAGAGTGACTGTTTCCCTGCGTGAAGATGTGTCCAAACCTTCTCCAGGCACATAGTTATGTGTTGTGGTTTAAACTGGCAGCAGGTGAGCACCAAAGAGCTGTTTGCTCACTCCTCCCTCCCAGTGGGATGTGGAAGAGAATGAGAAAAAAACAAGAAAGTAGAACTCGTGGGTTGAGATAAAAACTATTTACCAAGACAGAAAACAAAGAGAGAAGGAAAATAATAGTAGTGAAAATAATATATATTTACAGAACGAATACTGCACAATTCATCAGGTAATTGCTCATCACCTATTCACCCAGCCAATCTTGATGCAGTGAATACCCCATCAAACAATTCCTTTCAGTTTTTAAAGGTTTTTTTTTTTTTTTTTTTTTTCCTCACGATGGCATATGGTACAAGACATCCCTTTGGCCAGTTTATATCAGCTGTCCTGGTTCTGTCCCTTCACAACTCCTTGTGTCCCAGAACCCCCCCCTTTGTCACAACAGTGCAAACATCCTTGGATCTGTACAGCACCACTCAGCAACAACTAAATATTTGTGTGTTATCAGCATTGTTTCTTTTTTTCTAAAGCCAAAACACTTAATGATATCAGACACTGTGAAGAAAATTAACTTTCTCAGATTAACTCTCAGATAAAATCAGGACAGTATAGCATGTCAGCATTTCATACCATCCTATTAGTGGGCAATATTGGTGGTAGGTTGATGGTTGGATGAAATGATTTTAGAGGTCTTTTCCAACCTTAATCATTCTATGATTCTATGATTTCAAGCTCTTTGGCATTATTATTATTATTATTTTTATGTCACATGCTTTAAGGGTATGCACTGCAATGCATATAATACAATGCCTAGTTTTTTTTTTTTTAACTTTGGAATTGAGTTTCTATATGATTTCATAACTAAAAGTCTCTCTGAGTTCAGTTACCTCCAACCTTCAGTGCAACTGTGCTGCTTAGATCAGCTAAGCTAAGTCTTCCTTTGGAGGACTTGACAGTCTGCAAGATATAGGGAAAAAATGAACAGAGTCTAGATCCTGGTTCAGAACAAGTTTCTTTCTGTTATCCCAGGAAGTCTGGGCCAACAAATCTTCCTCAAGCAACCTCAGAATAAGCTTTGTCCTTCTTTGACCTATGTCAGGGATCACCCAGTCTGTACTTTGCAGGCAAAACTGCTGTAAACATATTTGCATGCTTTGACTGTTCAAAATCTCAGCTGTTAAGAACACCTACTGTCTTTGTAAAATTTTTCTGCATTTTTTTGGTTGCTAGGTTTGGCAAAAATGATGTATATATGGATGGGGGAATCATACTGCATGCAAACGAAGTGAAGAATCGCCTATCTGAAGATATGTACTGCCTGCCCTATTATTAGTTTTTAGGACGCCAGTACTTACAAACTTTTGTATCTCAAGCTATAAATGATGACACATGTGACACTAATAATTAAAATAAGCGTATTTAGTTTTTCTAAAGTAGAGTCTGTTATTTAATCAGCTCTTGCTAATGAACCCTGAAGGGTACATTTATCCCCCCAAATCTTCCCTCACACTTACTTGTGTTGTAAATGACATGTGTATGTTACTGGCAGTTGCATGTTAAATGTTGTCCCAGCTTTGAAAGAAAGATATTCTGAGGACCCAGAGTCCAAAGCTGGGCAAGTTACTTGGGCAAAATGAGTAACAAGTGGGAATTAAAAACATACATACACATGTGTGTGTGTAGATATATGAGTCAGTAAATTCAGTGAAGGCTGCAGCACAACATAATGTATTGTTTAAATAAATGAAAAATAATTCAGAAATATAATTTTTCTATTCCTAAGAAAGGCTGTTCTTCATTTTTGGTGTTATTGCTTTTAGTATGCATTCAGTCTTTAGGGAAAATCCAAGTTGCTGCATTTTCTTGCATGCAAATAATGAGCAAGCTTGAATTTGCTGCTATTTTTATTATTATCTTTAACCTGAGGAGATCTCCAGATTTAATTTTATTTTTCAAATCTTAAAAATGATAATTAGTAAGTTCAGAATTTTTAGAAGAACAGTACAGAAACTTCATTGCATTTTAGAACCTCATACTGGAGAACATTTCTCTACAGAGTGATGTTGGATCACCTCGCCTCCTGTGTTAGACAGGCTTTCTGTGCACTTAGTAGTGTTACTACTAGTTAGTGATGATTCCACCTGAGTGCTTAGTAGTGCTTAGATGGAATCATCTAGGAGCATTAAGATGACATCAGCTTCCATTTCCAATCACAATGCTTTTCCATGTACAGTTAATAAATAAATAAACTGAATTTTCTTTTTCTCATTTGCGCGTGTTCCTGTCCTCTCCTGGCTCTGTGCAGAAATTTTCATCTTTCTGCTGGTGCTGATGGTAAGTTATTCTAAGCCCTTTTCTGACTTCAGCTGTTAATATTCCTTGCTCTTCCACAGTTGCAGCAAGACTTCAATGGCAAGCTGTTCTTGCCTTTTTGCAAGAACAAGCGTTCGTTACATGTAGCAAGGAAGGAAGAAAAAAGATGACTAGGAAGTGCTCGTTATGTTCTGTTTATGTTCTGCTTGCTTTACACTGTGCAGGCTAATCAATCATCCCCCAAATCTCATTTGAAATGTGTCTTGAATTACACTTTTTAGAATGCAGGTCCAGCAAACCTGTGTATAGGTCCTGTCCTTGCTTAATGGTTATTCTACCATAAGATCTTACCAAATCTTTTGCTGAACAGCAAAGAAATTTCCATACTGATCCATGTGGACGTATGTCAGCTGATTCGGGCAAGCCAACAATCAGGAAGAGGCATGCTGAAAGCTATCTGTTTGGATGTGCCAAAGAAAGCACTTCATACCTCAACTAAATGCAGCCCTAAGTTGTCTGCATTTGTGAGACAGACTCACAGCCTGAAGCCCTCTCACGGACTTGGATTCCTAATGCAACTCTCCACAATGACAGCTCTGAGAAGTAGGAAATGCTTCTCAATAAATAGGTGAGTAAGTAAGTAGGCAAATAAATAAGTAAATAAACAAACCGAGTGACTAAATTTTGGTTCTGAGCATGGTGAACTGACGTATAGAAGAAAATATTTTTGCAACTGGCATCATTTCAGGAAATGTATGCAATTTAAAGTCCAAAGTTGCTATTTTAAATCAAGACAGCAAATGATCTCTGGAACATTTTTTCTCTTCCCTCCTACTCTCCTCTTTGGGCTTACTGTTTTCATTGCTTTATCCACAACCCATTTTCCCTTTTTCTCCGTGTGATTTTTTTTAGGATTCCATTTTTTTTTTCCATCAATAATCATCTTCTTCTCTGGAAAGTTCAGTATGAAATTGATTCTAGATGCAACGTTACTGTGACAGGGCTGGTTTTTTGTGCACCCATACAATAGTGGAACTAAACCATTCATATTTCATCAGTTACTTGTCAGGTTGAGTTTATTTATGTCGGGGACAGTGACTGTTGTCATGTTGCGAAATGATTCTTTCCAATCCAGTTTACACAGATTGCCCAGGGACTGATCTAATTCATGAGGACACGTAGGTCCATAACCTTTTAATGATATGTATGCTGAGTGGCAAAAAACTGAAATTTTTATAGAAAAGACTATAATATTGAACACCAGTAGGAAAGTGTTAAAACATATCATGGAAAAATGAAACCTGCCTGTGCTATGAAATCAAACCTAAAATGTGTTGCTTTCTGTATGCTGCTGAAGTATTTTTAACAGAAAATTGGTATTACAGATTCTGTTGATGTTAGGTTTGCTATATACCCCCATTAATTTCATTCTATATGCAATCTGGAGAAATTCTTTGTAAAAACACGTTTTAAGTTTGAAACTCAGGAAAACCTGCTTGCATCACCGTTGGAGACCTCAACCATATCTGTTATAATCTGTACATGATTCTGCAGTCGCAGGATGTTTTGACTGACATCTCAGCAAATATAAAAAATATAAATTTTAATTTAATTGAAGCAAATGTCATTAAAAATCAAAACTTAAACATATGCAAACCTTTTAGATATATATTGCTTAAATAAGAAATATACGAGTGCTTATGTTATGAAACTATAGAATACAGAGATATAAATTAAGAAGCACAGATACAAGTTGGGTGGGGAATGAATTGAGAGCATCCCTGAGGAGAAGGATGTAGGGGTGTTGGTTGATGAAAGATTCAACAGGAACTTGCAGTGTGCGCTTGCAGCCCAGAAGGCCAACTGTATGCTGATTTGTATCAAGAGAAGTGGGACCAGCAGGTCGAGGGAGGTGATTCTGCCTCTCTACTCTGCTCTCGTGAGACACCACCTGGTGTACTGCGTCCATTTCTGGAGCCCCCAACACAAGAAGGACACGGAATTGTTGCAGCAGGGCCAGAGGAGGGCCACAAGGATGATCAGAGGACTGGAACAGCTCCTCTATGAGGTCAGGCTGAGAGAGATGGGGCTTTTCAGCCTGGAGAAGAAGCCTTCCAATATGTGACGTGGGCCTAGAGGAGGGACTTTTTATTTGTGTAGGTAGCAACAGGAGGAGGGAAAATAACTTTAAACTGGAAGAGGGTAGATTTAAAGGTATTAGGAAGAAATTCTTTATTGTGAGGGTGAGTGAGACACTGGAACAGGTTGTCCAGTGAGGGTAACACTGATAAAGTTTTGATTAATTCCTCTTTAACTGGAATTGGTCCTGTTCTGCCACATGGCCCATTAACTGTACTTTCTTTTTCTTTTTCTTTTTTTTTTTTTTTTGTATTTTCTACATTATGCTTTTCCAGGTTTCTGCAAATATATATTTTATTTGTATTTCACATTACATTTTTTTGCAAGGATAACAGCCTATATCTTACAAGGGGAATCATTTTGCTATTCTCCTGGCCATTTTACAGACCTTCACAAGGCCTTTTTCATATGTCAGCCTTCAGTGATGCTTGCTTGCTGTATTTCTGGATCATTAATGAAGATGTGGACTGAAACTTGACATGATATTGATTCAGTCAGCAGTTTTCTTGAAATGTCTTCAACCTGATTCATTGGCAGTTCATATTTTTTTGTTTACTTGTGATCAAATCATGATTTTTTTTTTTTCCTTCCTAGTTAGATAAGTAACTTGTATATTTCAGGACAGATGGCATCCAGGAGTCAGGGATATCCAATTCATTTACCCCTACAAAAGTTTAATTTTAGTAGTCATAAAACATACCTTCTCCACTGGAATAAAATGACATAAACTTTAACTGGGTGTAGCAGTGTGGTATAGAAATTATTTAAAAGTGGAAAGCAAGTAGCATTAGAATTCTTGGACATTCACTGTGTTTCCATATGTCCAAAGGCATCTCCACCCCTGCTGGTAGTTTTGGAGTCCAAGTTAAGTTTGGAAACTTTTCTTCTAATGACTTGACTTTCACCAGTGCAACTAAAGTTCCTGAATAACCTACAGAACTATTCCTGACCTCTAATAATGAATTATTTATTGTTATAGCAAAACACTGGGTATGGTGGATAAATATAACCTAACAGATGCTCTCCTTTTAGGACTCTGTGGTCTATTCTGGTAGCAAACTGGAAAAGAACTGTGATATAGTAGAACTTTTCCATAGCATGGATGTTTTTACATTTAATCCAATAAATCTCAATAAAATTGTGAGCCTCTTTCACTTACTCTGTAGGCAAGTGTTGATTGATGTTAATTGACTGTATCAAATGACAGTGTTTCTTGAATTCAATTTTTTTTTTTTTAAGATAATAATTGCTTTTAACCAGTAGACTTTGTATTTTAAAAATCAATCGTTATTTTATTTAGTATTTAAGAGTTTTTTTAATTCTTTCTGTTCTAAAATACATGTTTGTTGATCCTTTGGAGAGGTAGCCAAATTAAACTTCTCCTGTGTGAAGACTTTAATGGACCTAGTGAGAGAGGTTATTTCCACTTCAATGGGTACTCAGAACAGGTAAATACTGTGTTGATTCAGAAGTAGAACGAGGTGTGTGTCTTAGAAATGCTAAATTGAACAGAAGAAAAACATTTATTTTCTTTGGTCTGTAAAATCAAAAGTCAGATTGACTTTAGTACTTTTAGAAGGAGGGGAGAATAAACACGTTAGTTACTGCAGAAGAATAAACATTGGGGACATATATCTGTATTAAAAAAAAAAAAAAGAAAGAAAAAAAGAAAATAATTGGAAAAGGAAGGATTGAAGAATGATTATTTCTTCTACAGAATTAATTGCCCAAGTTACTCTGAAGTTAATGTAAATAAATATGACACAAAATCTTAGAATAGAGTCCCCCTATATAATGAAAAATCATTTGTGGGAGCCTTAATCATATAACAGGCTTTTCAGATGGATGAAATTATAGACTCAGAATCATTTAGGTTGTAGAAGACCATTAAGATCACAAAGTACCACCACCAACCTTATCTACCAAGTTTCACCACTAAACCACGTCTTTTACTTCCACCTCCATGTCTTTTTAATACCTACTGAGTATTCCAACCTGGATAGACCCTTTCAGTGCCTAACTGCTGTTTCTGTCAAAAAATCCTTCCTAATGTTCAATCTCTTTGGCACAACTTGAGGCCAGTTCCCCATGTCACCTGAGAAAGACACAACTTCTTTTCTGCAATGTACTTTTGATCAGGTCTAGAGAGTGATGAGGTCTCCTCCCATCCTTCTCCAGACTAAAGATCCCCAGCATCCTCATCCTCAGCAACTCCTCACAAGTCTTGTGAAAAAAAAGTCCCTTCACCATCTTTTTCTTTTTCTTTTTTTTTCCTTTTTTCTCATCCCTGCTAATTCAAGCAGCACAATATTCTTCTTGTAGAGAGGGGCCCAAAGCTGAAACTCTATTGAGGTGCAGACTAACCAGTTCTGAGTATGGAGGGAGATCACCTCCCTATTCCTGCTGGCTATGCTATTTCTGATACAAACTAAGGCACCCTTAGCCTTTTAGGCCACCTGGGCTTATGCTCAGTTGGCTATTGATCAGCATCCCCAGGTCCTTTTCTGTTGGAAAACTTTCCAGCCACTTTTCCCCAAGCCTGTACAGCTGTATGGAGTTGTTATGACCCAGGCACAGAAATTGGCATTTGTCTTTGTTGAATGACTTACAATACGACTCAGTCCATCAGTCTAGTCAACCCAAATCCCTCTTCAGAGCCTTGCTAACTTTCATGTTGTCTGTGCATTTACTGAGGGTGCGGCTGATCCACTCATCAATATCATTAATAAAGATATCAATCAAAACTGGCCTCACCGTTGACCCCCTGGGGACTTTGCTGGTGACTTACTGCCATCTGGATTTGTTTTCATTCACAAGGACTCAATGAGCTGTGCCATCCAGACAGTTCATTACTCAGTGAACCATGTTTAAGCCATGAGCAGCCAGTTCTTTCAGGAGAATAATGTGGGGAAAAGTGTCAAATTCAGTACTAAAACAGGTAGACAACATCCACAGCCTCAAGTTCTAACCAGTTCATTTTGTCAGAGAAGGAAATCCAATTAGTCAGCCAGGACATGCCCGTCATAAACCCATTCTGGCTAATCAGAGCTTCACAGTCCTGATAAAAAGAGTAGTTCATGAAGAATCTGTCATCCTTACTCTAGGATATTAGCTATATACACCATCTTGTTCTTATAGTTTATGTGCTATTAATTCATAGTTACTGCCTTCTTTGGATTCTGTGATTGTACAGAATCACAAAAGCGTCTTTGATGAATAAGAGGAGCATGTTTTTCTGAGCCTTTGCAATACCATTTCCAGCTGACTGTAAGTATCTACGAAGATGAAAAACATTTCTACCACTTTTATACTTACAATAATGTTACAGAGCAGAGAGTGAAGAAACTCAGAAAAAGAAGGAGTTTGGTGTTCGGTATTTATTTCTGGGAGTATTTAGAGACATTTTGCACAAAATGTGAAAAATATTGGAACTCCTACTTAGTTTATTCTGCCTAGAACTTCTGGATAATATGGTTTAATGTTTCAACAATCTGTAGTCCAGTTTGTATTTCCAGATTTAACCATGAATAAGTTTTCCAATTTTGAATAAGTTGGCCAAATGCCAATAATTCTTTGCCAAACCACAGGATGGATGATATTTTTTTTTCCAGCTTGTAAAACAAGGAAGCCTTTAACATACGCAGAAATGATGAAAATGATATATTAAATTATTCTGAAATGCTTGAGAATAATTTTGATCTTTTTTTCTTTTTTTCTTACTGCCAAGATTGTCACTTGCCAGCAGTAACAGGTTTTGATATATCTAAGACAAAATGTTCAACCAGTATGTTGAATTTTTTTTTTTTTTTTAATTAACCATTTTAGGATTGAAGGATGGAAAAGACCATTAAGGTCATCTAGTCCAACAATTTGTCTGTCCTTTTAAATTATAATTTTAGTATGACAGTCAAGGAAATTGTAGCACACAAGCAGCAAGCTTGGGGTCAGTTATATGCAGATTGATTTTCCTTTTTTTCAAGTAAAAGTCACCTTATTCTAAAAATAGTAGAAGTGGCTTTCAAGGACAGGTAGAGTTGCATGAGAACAAAAATTACATGTGTAATTGCTTACTTCATTTCCTTCACAAAAGGAACTTCAAAAACAAACATAAACATACAAGGGCCTTTCCAACATTTAATGAAGCAAATGAATTTATCATTTCAATGGCTTACATAACCACACGCAAACATTTCCCAGGTACTTAGTGTCAGCTGTGTATGCAAACACATTAGGATTTCTGTTTTTTTGTTTTTTTTCCTCAGCAAATGCAGAGACATTTAAATCATTTAAAAACTGGGAAGAAAAGGGGAGCAGAATGTATTGAGAACCATGGATCTCTTTTATTAGAAAGCACTATAATTAGATTGTGGTTATTCATTAATAAAACCAAAGATCAGTGACCTGACTATGAGTACCTGCTGGCATGCTTCTTACCTTTAATTTTAGTTATCATATTTTGAGTCTAAATTTTATTAACACTGGTATTATTCTAATTCACATGGTGTACAATCTCTTTGTATGAATAATGTTAATTTACAGGTGCAGAAAAGAGAGCTATAATTGCACTGTAATGATAATTTAAGGACAATCTAACTGTAGTAAGCTCATACACTGCAAACCAGAATTAACTGAATAATGAATGAAAATGAGAACAAAATGAAGAATTCCATTCTGCACAACTTACTTATTTTGGCAATTTAATTATTTTTCAATTTTTTATTGATCTACATTAAAAGAGCGATTAAAGGTCTGAAAAGAAATTAACTCTTACTAGAACACTCTGTATTTTGAAAATCTTTTAGGAGAAAGCATTTAGATACATAAACTGTGAAGATGCATAGGACCCTGAAATGTGAATATGCATAAGAATTGTTGCTTATTTTATAAATATTTTATAGCAGTAGATACAGACCTGTCAAGACACACAAAAAAGCATTTGTAGTGGATACTAATTCCATACTCTGTACAAGATGAAAAAGTATGTATGATCCTAATATTTTAAGTCACTTGGTGTTGAATCTTTATTTTTCTTCTATCATAAACCAATCTTTTTGTTTCAAATCCAGCATACCTTTAGAATAACCTATTACCTCCTTCTGTTATCTCAGTTAAGGCTTCCCTCTTTCAGACTCAAAAATCCCAATTCCTTTAGTTTTTTGTGTTACAACATGTTTTCTAGATCTGTGATAATTTTTGTACTGGACAAGTGATATCCCAAGTTATATAGGTTTACTGCTTTGTACATATCTTTTAGTATGATATTTAACTATTTTGCAGCGTTATGGTATTGCTGACTCAAGCACAGCAGATGAACTATCAGTTATCTTCCGCAGAAATTCTTCTCATTCCCTGTCAGTGCAACTGATTATTTCTACCTGATTCACACGTACTGCTATCTCTTATCAGTATTCTGATCTTTCTTCATAAAATACATACATTTCCTGCCTTGATACCACCCAAAAATGCAGCAGTCTTTGTCTCCATCAACCAAATCACCAATGGAAATACTGAGTAGTGCTAGGTTTTGGACAGGCTCTGTAAGATCTTGCAACATGACTCCAGTCTGACTCTTAGAAGAGTGAATAAACTCTAATTGCAATTGTATCTACTGAATGGTTTTTTTTTTGTTTTTGTTTTTGGTTTTTTTTTTTGGTCTTATTATTCATCAATTTGTATCTTGCTGTTTTTGCAGCTATTCTCTCTTCTTTTTCTCTTCCACTGAATTATGAGCTCTTCCATTATGTCCCGTAAGTTGCCTTCCATGTTTGCGTTCTTGGTTGGCTCATATTTACTTATCAGATTCAAATCTAGGATGACCCAATCCATACCTGACATCTGATGGAGTTATGCTGTGTTTTCACATTTAGGACACTGAGACAGGTTCAAGGGTACTATGAAAACAGATATAGGAAACAACATTATTCTGCTATTGATGCAAAGTTTTGTGTTCTTCCAACAGAAAACAACAGGCTGTAACTTCAGCTGGCATAGGTTAATCCAAAAGCTTACTTATTTCCTCTAATAAAAGCTGTAGTTCAAAGATTCTTTTTATGAATGTTTTCAAGAATAATCCTTTTCTTTTTTCTGTCAGATATTCTTTAGGAAAACAGAATAAAAGCTATTTCTAACCTCGCTATTTCTCCAATGGTTCTGTGTATCCCAAGCCACTTCTGATGCAGCAATAAGTGACATCTGCTATGAAGAAATATATGTTTTGGTCCTTGGAACTTTATTCTAACTAGAAAACAGCTCAACAGAATGAGATTTGAATTTGCAAGCAACAACAGTGAAGAGCACCTGTGAAACATTTTAGCAAAAACAAAAGGGAGGGTGGAGAGGTCCAAGTGTGATGGCTTGTTAATTACAGGAAAGCCTCAGCTACATCATGGATCTTTATGAAATATTTCTACAAAAAAAGGCAGAAAAAGAAGGATATGATTGCAAAGAATATATAGTAATGAATTCAAAGTTGAAGCATAATTGGAAAGAAGTGATTAACCAGTTGAAATACAGTTTGTGGTTCAAGTTAATGCTACTCTCCCCAGATCTAATACGTCACAGCCAAAGATAAAATACATTTTTCTGAAAATTGCAATATTCTGAGATCAGGTGCTGAAAAAAAATTAAACTGTTTTAACACCTTCTATTATTAAAGCTCACACATGGTTTTGCTGTGATAAGTATGTTGCCTCTTGCCAACTGAGCTACAGTAAATGTCTGTGAGCGTGCTACTAGCCCTTCCATTTTTGAGAAAGTTTAATTTACTTTAAACCTGAATGAAAAGCACATGAAGTCAATTTACATGTCTTCTATTACAGATGGCAAAAGAATAAGATAATTAGAGTAAATAGACGTATGTACAACTGGAGAAATTAGAATTTTAAAAACAGTCATGCCCCCTGGCTATCAGTCAAATGGCAAGCGTTGCTTTTTAAGCATGAATAAATGATGAATGATGATGAATAAACTGTTTCATACTCTGAAGCAGACAGACAGTCTTAATCAAATACAGGCTTGCTCAACATGCTTACTGTAGCAAAGTTCATAAGGATAATGATATCAAGATTAGAAATGACACTGCTAGAGATTTTTTTAGCATTTTCTCTAAACTGGAATAGATTGTGAAGACTTGTTCATATATCAACTCCACATAATGAGAGAACGTAGAGCGACTATCTCATTATTGATGTTATTACACATTTAAAGCAGTTCAGAAATTTCCATGAGATTTTTCTGTAATTGGCACATAACAGAATGAACTGACAGGATCAGCCATAATTCTTGGCTGTGGTAACTCATTATATTGAGGACTCTCAAGACATGCTTCCAAAACTAGCCTCATGGAAAGCTTCTATTGGTACAGTTTCACAGCAAATTTGAATTTTTTTCCAGAGAGGGAACGCATGCAGCCCTGGATGGAGATAAGAACTTAATGAAGACATGCCATGTAGGTGTGTCAATCAGTGGCTCCTTGAAAAAGTCTTTAGTGTAGACCATAATATGAGATTTATATAAATGGGCTGGCCTTTCGCAAACATGAGTGCCTCCAAAAGAAATTTGTTTCTTGACTGTAGAGAATGAGCTTTCTCAATCTGCTTTTTGTCAGAGTGCTTTGAGAAAAAAATCCAAAGAACAGCTAATGGCTGTACATTTCTGAAGATTTATTTTCCAAAAAGTTAAGTTCATGAAGTTACTCTGCTCTTACCTATAATGCTTTGTTTTAGAACAATAAAAAAAAAAAAAAAGGTGGATCAGGTTGAATACCAATTACTCAATTACTTAAATATTTTTTAGTTTCTTTTAACTTAGCAGCTACCTTCAGAGTCACCCTTAGCTAGGTACATTTGATAAAACAATACTTGGCTATTTTTTATTTACTGTTCGATTTTTACACACCATATCTGTACATATCTATGCACTACATGAATGACATCTATTACTTATCCTGGACTTTTCATGGACTAAGAATAACTGACCTGTAAAGTTCATTCTCATCAAGTGGTCTGGATTCAGTTTCCTCTTACAGTGGGAGGGATCTTGCTTCCCAACTCCTGCCAACACGTTCAGGGATGTTTCAGATGTAGGAAGTCTGACTGCAAGAGAAGACTGAGGCAAAGAACATATTGAATGCCTCAGTCTTATTTATGCCTATGGTTGCCAGTCCTCTCCTCTCATTTTTCAGAGGTCAACTCTCCTTAGCCTTTATCTTCTTTTCTCATTTTCTCTCTCATCCCTTTTCTCTTTTCTTTTCTCATCCCTTGACAAGGTCATATCCATTTGTGCTCTGCCTTTCCGGATCCCGTCTCTACATATCTGGACAGCATTTCTTTTTCTTCTGAGGCCATGTTCTATTGCTTCTATTTTTTTTTATTCCTCAGTTTGACTAGCAGGTCCATGTACAGCCATACCAGTTTCCCATCTCTTCTGCTTGATTTCTTATACTGGGGGATAGGATGCTCTTGTGCTCTCTGAAAGGTGTTCTTAAAGAGTTGTTAGCTCTGCTTCATTCCTTTGTCTCTACAGTAAGGGAATCCCACCCAGTACTTAATTACTTAAAAAGATGAATCTTCACTCTTCCAAAGTTTAGGGTCCTGATTTTGCTGTCTGCCAGGTCCATATTCCTTGAGACTATATGCTCATGAGTACATGTTCACTACAGCCCAGGGATTACATATTTCTCAATCTTTTAAGCCCTAAAGAGAAACTATGGTGCAATAAACATGATAAAAGCATTTCTAAAAATCTTTTGAACATTATTTGGCATAAAATTCAAAAGTCAAATTACTATTTCTTATTGCAGAACTGAATATTACTTCTAAATCAGTTTTTGGTTTAGGAAATACTGTATATAAATAGATACATAAGTTTTTTGAAACAAAACCAAACTAAGAATTAAGTTTTGTTTCACTAATCCTGAAGGTGTGAATAACCCTGCTACTGCAGAACATAGCTTCACAACAGATGATATAAAAACAAGGTAAATATTTTAATAATTAACTGAATTTCAACTTTAATTATGATAAAAATGCAACAAAATGGTGAATACTTATCAGCTCTAGTAGAAACTTTCCAGATAGACATGGTCAATAATACAATGTAGAAGCACACCAGTGCCTTCAAACAATAGAGACATATAACTTCTCTGACGACAAGAAAGGTAGCCAAGGAAATAGATCCAATAAAATATATGTATAGACAAGTTAGACTAAGAGTATTGATCAGAAGTTAGAATGGCATACATTATCAGTAGAGAATGTTTGAAAATTACCTTGTATGTCACAGCTTACATAAGAATATGTACAGAAGGCAGAGCAACTACTGGCATTGTAAACTAAACTGAAGGAGAACAGATTATAAGTTCAAAACATCTGGAAAACCTGAAAAACTCTAGAAATCATGGGATAAAGGTAACACACACACAGATGTTATTTGTATTTGAAATAACAAGTCTCAGTGAAAATCGGTTTATGGAATATGGAAATGGAATATGGAAATGGAATCGGTTTATGGAATGGGAAAAATCCATTAAAGATGCTGCCAATATGGCTGTTCTTCTTTTTTGTGCTTTTCTTATTTGTTGTCAGTATAATTAACATTTTTATGGGGAGTAGAAAGCAAAGAATTTCACTTGAAAAACAACTATTTAAGCATTTTTTTTTAAAAAAGAGTATTATTTATCATTCCTCATCACATGCAGTTTCCCTTAGAAACTTTCTGTCTAAAACAATATTATACATAAAGATATTGTATACAAGCATTTAACTCTTAGTAATATCTGTATATTCTTATATAATGCATAGTTGGTGAGCCATGACATACACGGTATAGCATTAATGCAGACAGCAGCACACAGAATTTGGAAAACCAAAACATTTCCATAGAGAACTTTTGTTGCATAAGGACAAATGAGTAACAAGGCAGTTTGACTAAGTATGAAGTGCAATGTAAATTACAAGGCATATAGTTGTGATAACTAGCTACATTTTCAGACCTGGAGTTACACTTCCATTTGTGAAAAGTAATTGTAAGCTGAAAATATCCTTTAAAATTCCTAGTTTTGGAACAGTGATCTCTACTATATTAGCAGATCTATACTAAATTAGCAAAAAACAAAAACAAACAAAAGGAAACACCCAAAATATCTTTCCAAGTCTTTAAAATAGCTTAGGATTTTTCTGTTTTACTTTTAATTTTTTTCCTAATTAAGAACTCCCATTGCTAAGCTTCTTATATTTTGCCAGAATATCACTTGCTGAGCTGTCAGAGGCATATTGCCTTCCAATATATTTAGACTGCCATTTTTCATAGCTGCCTGTGTGTCACCAACAGTAGACCAGAAGAGTGCTATGTGGTGTTGTAGGGAACCTGGTTGTGTAGTTCTGGAACAGTCAAACTTCCAAGCAAATGTCTGGATATGATTATTAAAATGCAGTCCACTCTTTATGACAGTCCAACATATTGCCATCTGTCTTCATAAACAGATTTTGGGGGACTGAGAGGGAGGGGTGAGTTAGCTGTGTGATAGTTAAGCATTATAATTTCTCTTCACAAGTACTCATCAAGAAGCTTCTAGCAGAGTTTAAATCAATAAGAAAAGAGCCATATGGCTCACTTATGAAATCATCATTGGTTTTTAAAAGGAATTGTGACTTGTTGCAGTATAGCCGAGTTAACACGTTAACGATCTGCAACTATTACCAGATTCTAAAGCAAATTGCTCATGCCTCTATTATGTTGTCCTCCACTGAGGAAAGCTTTAGAGTATGCAAAGAGAAACAGTTTGTGTGAAACATTTTTTTTCCATATAGGTAAACAGAGTACATTGACAACAGACCCGGTCATAAAACTCTGTAAAGTCAAGGACTTTAAATAAGTCCTTATTAATAAAGTCCTTAATAATAAATAAATGTTCATATGTACAGTGACTGAGGCTCATGGATCTTTCCTGCCAAATGTAGGTTTGATGCCACCTGTATTTCTCATTCTTTCCCTTTCTCCAGGAAATCAGCAAATAGCAGAAGAAATGTATAGAAATTTAGTATCAGACTTATAATATTTCTTATTTTGGTAAGTCAAACTCTCTACTCCTCTCCCTCCGCTCATAGCAACTCTGAAGATTATATTATATCTGCTAAATTTGGCTGGAACATCCTCTTTTAATCACATGAGAACTATCAGGAAGAGCCATCAGTTTCCATTCATTTAAGATTTACAGCAAAGTTTTCTTCCTGGAATTTGAAACCTCTGTTGAGTTGATAAAAACTCTTTATATAGAGACCACGTATCTCCTGATCTTTGTTCAAATCCACCGTCAAATTCTGCAGTCCATCTCCTTCCTGTTCCCTTGTGAAGTATAAGACTGCAGGCAGATGAGCTTCTTCATTTTCCTGCTGTCTGGAACAAACTTCTTGTGCCTCTCTACTGCATTTCATCAGTGGTGCCTCCGAATTAAAAGCAAAATAGAACAACCTCCTATTTTTTTTCTGTACACATTAAATGTTCCTTCTATTTGTCTAAATTATTTTATTTTCCTTGCCAGCTATTTTGGCTATAACTTCTGATAGTGTAACAGCTTATTGATGTGTATAAATACCTTCCAGCTAATTTTCCATGTCGAACTGACTAGGAACTGGACTGGATTATGTGCTAGCTTTTATGACAACATTTGCTCATTCGTATGCCTTGTGTGATATCTGGTTTTCAACTAATTCATCTTCCAGTGATTGTTTTGTGATCTCTCCCTATGATTAGCTGCCACTCCATAATTCTTTTCTATATTGCTTCAGTTTGCAACTTTGTTACCTATGCATTTAGTTTAGAATTTATGACTGAAGGAATAAATTAGCTAAATGCAACTGTTTATACTTCTATTAAACATTTCCAATAAACTTAGCCATAAGTCTATTGGAAGATCTTTGAAGGTCTTTTGTAAACTCTAGTTAAGGTCTGACTAGACTAGAGGAATGCAAACATAGTATTATGTCTTTTTTGTTTGGTTAAAGTAGATCAGTGATTTTCCACTCATTACATATTGTGTTTGATTGTTCTGGGTCACATTCTACTATTTTGACTCTGGTTCAGTGTAATGCAATCAAAATCATGGTAACTATATACAGATATCTGTGCACTTCCTTTGAATTTTCTCAGGCTGAGCCTCAAGCCACACGTGATCACAAACACTTGGGTAATGTTGCCATTCTTGGAAATGTATAGCTTTCCATTGGAAAGAAAAAGTATTTCAGTCTGATTTAGAGCACTGTTTGGAGTAGAAATATCTACTCAATACTACTCCAATCCCAAATGATTAAGTTAAGAAAAGCAGAAACAGTGTTTGTTGGAGCTATTCAGAATGATTCAGAAATACTGTTTACATAAGTAAGCATCGTTTCTCTTTTTTTTTCCCCCATGGATAGACAATTTTGTTAGGCTGATGCACGAAAGATTATATGTGGAAATTTTGTTTCCAATAGCCTTAAGATATGCATATTTTATATTTAAATAAGGTGTGTATGTTCCAAGTTCCACTAAATTTGAGCAAGAAAAACAACTGGATTTATATTTCTAATTCCAAGTATTTCAAAATCAAACTTAAAAAAAAAGAAAGAAAGAAAAAAAGAAAACAAAAAGAAAAGAAGAAAGAAAAAAAAAAGAAAGAAAAACACAAAATCCCCTAGACCATTTGTTCAGATCAAACATGATTATTCAGTGGTCTCCACTGATAGCTGTCTAACCAGCCATTCAGAAAGGTGCTCTGTTTTCCATTATGAGTTGCTAAGTATAACGTAGTCAGGATGGTTTCTATATCAGATAATAATGCTTGACATCTTTCAGAAGACATTTTGTGAGACAGCAGGATCAAGTCCTTAGATGAGTAATAACTTCATATGCAAAATATTCTTTTTACTGGTTTGAGGTGAACCTTAAAAAAAACCCACTAGTTACTGTTTTGCAAAGAAACATGGAAGTGTGTTTTATGATGACTGCTCTACTTTTTAAAATTTTTTTATGCTTTTGATGTAGTGAGTGCTCTCACAGTTCATGTGATTTTCTTGTCCAAATAAAGGAATGATTGCTGGTTATTTGTTTGTTTGTTTGTTTGTTAATTGTCCATTAAAGTTGAAGAATATTTAAGTGAGATAATTTCAGAAGAAACTGGAATGGAAACTTATTTCCATTCACAGAACTAGATATTATCTAACCTCCCTCTGAATCTTCCCTCCTCTAGTCCAGACATAAATAGCACAATTTTCTTGGACTAATTCCTTTTCAGTAGCTTATGCCAACAAAAAATACGATCTGAGAGATTTGATTGTTCAGTTTCAAAATCAAATATCCACTGTAGAATTTCTCAAGTCTCTAAGACAATTTTTTCCACCCCCCACAGCTCTGCCTACTAGGATCTGAAAATTTTGCTGGTATTGGGTATTGTAAAAAAAATTCCTTTTTGATAAAATGACTTTTCTTTCCTTTTTTACTCCCTGAAAAGAACCTAATAGCAAATCTCTTTCGTATATAGTGCAGCAAAATATAATTATTTGCAGATAAATAACTATCCTGGTTTATTTGCTACTGAGTAGTTCACAGTTTAGCTATGATTTGCAGTGATATTGATGCAGGTGTGAGTTGGGAAGGAATACAGAAGGCAGTGTGGAAACGTTTGCAGGAAGAGAAGCACAGTGAAAAGGACAGCCAAGATATGCTCATAGCTGAGGAAATCAAACCTTTGCTCTGCTGATTGCAGTTTATAAGTAGAATAGATATATATTTTTGAATGAAAAATATAGATATTTTCAATTTAAGGAATATTCTCTGTGTCGTAAGTATCAAGGACATTGATTACTAGTATGCATGCTGTTATTTTTTTGGATTCTTGTTGAAACTTAGAGATATTTTATTTAACAATGAGTGTAAACTGTTTACAGCTTAGATGACCTATTTTTGAGTTGCTTTATAGGAGACACTACTCTGGATTTTAAATCTCCATAGCATTCTGTTTCATTTTTAACAGAGCACCACGCTATTCAAAAGTAACATTAAATTAACGAATAGTTTTTCATACCCGCTTATTAAGCAATTAAGAACTGATATTTTTATATTCTGCTGATATTTATAATGTCGGATGAAAAAAATAGGTATTAAAAAAGTTGTTTTGCAAATTGCTGCTAAAAATGGAAATTCACAAAGTACTTCCTGGGGTCCAACCTTGCTGATACCGAAATCATTGCTTAACCTATACTGACAGCAGTTTTGTGGGGTTGCATATTGCCTTTTCTGTATTTGGAAAGTTAATTTTTCTTGTGCAAGCAATTTGTGCAAGAAGAAAAGAAGCATTTATAAGTATATGTGTATGTATATGTACGTATATTTATATGTAGGTATGTGCATATACGTATCTGCATTATACACTAGAACATTAGATTTATACGTGAAAAAGCTTGCTATAAGATTTCTTCATTTACTGGCTTGGTAGAAAGAGATACTGTGTTTAATTAATGCATTAAATTCTTTAAGATTTAGACAAGTATGGAATAAGTCATTAACTTTATATCCAGGTAGAGGGAACTTTTCAAGTTGGCCCCAAAAGTTGTTAGCATTCTTTAAGTTTTTCAGTTTTCAGGAAGTAGGCCTAAGGCCCTTACTCTTGACTAAATGAATAATGAATGCACAAAGGGACAATTTTTTAATCTAAGTTATTCCAAAGACAAATCTGTTTTACAAATAAATTAAGATCAACTTTGTTTTGTCTTCTGCTGCAAGTAGAATAAGAGAACTTCCCACAGGGAAGTGTGCTGACTCCTGGGGCCTGAATCAGGGATATTACTAACAAACTTCCTGGTCCAATTCAATCCTCTCATTACCAGTCTTTACTGATAGTTCAGACTAGCAGCAATGAAATCAGTGAGAGAAGCCTGAATGAGAGAAGCCTATCAAAGGATACTTCAGGGCACTGGAGAAATTAGCTGATGGAGCAGGAGAATGGGTGGCAGTGAGAGAAACAGGGAAGACCATTTCATAAATACATGGCTGACAGGCTGGTGCAATCGCAGGAATTTTGTTTTTTATGACCATGGGGTTGTTTACTCGGCACCTGGCTGCAGATAGGTCTCGTGTCTCAAAGAGGGAAATAGATCCCAGGCCAGGTGCTGGCAGCGCTCATTGAGAGAGCTTTAAATGAAGGGGGAAGGGCTTAAAATGAGGCTTTCTAGAGATGGAGGGAGGGAACACTGATGAGGTTGGGAGCAAGGCAGGTCTGAAGTGCATCTACACCAATGCACACATCACATGCAACAAACAGGTGGAGCTGGAAGCCACTATGCAGCAGGTAAACTTAGTTGTCATTGCTGAAACATGGTAGGATTGGTCCCATGGCTGCAGTGCTGCAAAGGAAGGCTATAAGGTCTTCAGAAGGGAGATTAAAAGTCATTAATTCTTATTATGTCCACCATAAGTCATGAAGAACAATCTCTTCATTGCTTCTCTTTTAAAATAATAATAATAGTAATAATAAAAAAGCTGTTTATTCAAGACTTTATTATATTGTCTTATTTTCAAATCTCTGACAAGATTTTCTGCCTTCTCATTTGTTAATTGGCCCAAGCTATTTCAAGGATCTGAAACTGGACACAGAATGCTAGTCACGTTTTATTGGCTCTGAATAAAGGACAATAATATTTTCATGTACACCTTGATGATCATAGTCAAGACATAAAAATTTTCATTCTGTATTTCACATGTGAGGAACAGAGGCCTACAGACATCAATGCAGTGGCCTGGACAAGGCACAAAGGAAAAGTGAAAATCCAGAAATTAGCATGAACTCTTCAATACCAATTATGTAAATATTTAAGTCACAGACCATTTTTTTTTCAAAGATGAAAACTCAAAAATATTATAAACACAAATAGGTGAAAAGGAAAATACTGTTATTAAAATTGATTTGACTGGAAGATGAGTGCCACATCTATGGAAATCTATGTCAACTCACATTTGGAATTCATCATTCAACGCATTAAAAATAATACTTTCTGAGCCTTTTTGTGAAAATGAAACTGCGCAAGGAAATGCATGTGTTTCAGACTTCCTATTTTCATAGTTAAAGTGAAGTTTCTTGAGGCATAACTGTTTGCCTCAGGAGTTTTTGTTCTGGAAAACTTAAAGTTATACAGAACAAAGATTTGAGCTTGAGTCTACTGTGTCTTAAAACAGCTATGAAGAAAGCTCCCACAAAAATATTTCATATGAATTGATATATTTCAACTTAAGGAGCTAGCATATTTCACCAAAATTTATGCTACAGTTAGCTAAAATTGTAAGCAAATACTGTGGCAGTACATTAAAGTTAAAAGCTCAGTTTTGGATGGGTAGAAAACATGTACTACGTGGAGCAACCTAGGAATCAGTAAGAGATTAAAAAAAAAAAAAAAAGATGTGAAACTTAGCACTCCTTTATTGTTCATTGTTGTTTTCTCTGCTGGAATCTGCATGCTGAGTGGAAATGGCTTATGGCTGTTATGGCTACGAAGGTTGTTCTCTATGTAATGCCTCGTAATTGATTCTATGGAAACTACAACTGATTAAAAAGCATAATAACACTATTTAACAGGGAGAATCCTAAGCTACAAAAAGCTCTTTTTCAACAAGGTCACCAGTATTAGCTATGCATTTTGACCCATGAGCAACAAGAGTCTCCAAGCTGTGCATTTAACAATCAGCACCAGTGGAGGTGAGCAAGTGCCTCTGCCACCACTGCTGAAACACACCACCCCGTGTCTCACTGTGCTCACATCCACTATTTGATCTCCATTAACACTCATCAATCAATGAATGCCAGGCAGTGCCATTTTTTTTTTTCCGCACGGAGGAGTTCAGTTCCAAACCTTTGCTTCGCACACACTGCCATGTTAGATACGGTTGTGTCAGACTGTCCCTCTGCTGCCATCTGTTGTATGGCAACAAAATGTAACAGAATATTGGTGGTAACGTTCAACCTCTACTGCCGTATCACCAACCCTGCCTCTGTGGGCCCACGTAAAAAATAGGAGGCATTCCTTCATCCTATATTTAATATAAGTAAGTACATACAATTATATATAATAAATATGAGTAAATATAAGTAACTGTAAGAGATTATTCCTTTTGCACCTTTATTTCAAAGCTTGCTGAGAAACACTGGTGAACAAGCCCAAGCAGAGTTGAAAAAATCTTTTGTCTGAAGATTTGCAGGCTAGGGGCAAGGAGAGATAAGCAGCAACTTAGTGGCTGGGAAGCAGTCTTTTATGTGGGCTTATCTTGAGGGAGATAGCCATCTCAGGTGGTACTGCACATGACTCTTACCCAAGCCCAGGAATGCCTGCATATGACTCTAACCAAAGTGCCCAGGAATGCCACGTTGGCATTCCCTTCCTCATCACCCTAATATGTAGTAGTTGCTGGCCTCCCCTTCCCCATCTCCTTAATTAATATTTGTAATAAGCTGGTCGGACCAACATTTGAACTGTTGTTTCTTAATATCACATTGGGTATATATATATTAAAAGAACATCCTCTCCCTAAAATTTACTTTATATTAATGTTTGTTTGTTTGTTTTTTAATTAAAATTGGGAAATTAATTAAAAATGGGAAAAATAAAACCAACATAAAACTTGTAGGGTATGTGACCTCGTTGTTCTGAAACAAACACATCCCCTTGGTTTGATGGCAATGGTTGCAATTCTTAATGAGTTCTCAAGATGTTTGTCAGATTTTTCACGGAATTTTGCTCTTCCTGTGCTTTATCCTTTCAAACAGTTGTTTTAAATGATCCTTTTCATTCATCATTGTGGCTAGTCCCTGGGCCGTCTCTCCAGCACGTCCATATCTCTCCAATATAGGGATCCCCAGAACTGGGCAAAGTGCTTTGTTGATTATGGTACAGTGATTTCAAAAATCTTTCTATATTACAGAGACTTTAATTCAGCAAAGTGTATGAAATGAATTGATATTCAGAACTATAATATCACCACCATCCATTCTCAGCCCAACAAGTTTTCTCTTGTATATGAATCACAAATGGTGTTATACGAGTTAGTGCTTTGCTTTGTCTTCCTGAATTACCTGTTTTGATTGGAAGTTGTGAATCTGGTAAGGTGTAGAGCAGGCAAAACTTCCATAAATATCTGCAAGCCAACACTGCATTTAATTTAATGGGAAAAGATTAAGAATAAGGGAGATATATTTGGATAACTATGACAGTGTTGCAGCAATTGCAAAGTAAGCATGGTATATTGTAATAACTGAAGTTTACAGACTGAGAGCTTTCTCTTTTTCTCCACAGAAGAAAGATTTACTAGAACTTAAAGAATGTAACTTCTTTTTCTTTCTTTCTTTTTTTCTTTCTTTTTTCTTTCTTTTTTTCTTTTTTTCTTCTTCTTCTTTTTTTTTTTTTTTAATGTGCTTTACTTGGCATTATTTTGTAAAACGAAGTGGAGTTAATTATACTTAAGGAAAGCAAGTTACTAAAAGTACTACCAGTAAGGAATATAATTTATTAAATATGCTCAATTTGCCATTTAGTTAATGGAAATAGAAACATTATGATGTTTTGTTTTGAAGATTATTAGAATGAGTCTTTAAGGAGAAAATGAAATATATTTTGTGTTTGATTGGTTGGTTTTTTTTCTTTCATTCAGTAAAGCAGTAAGAACAATTTCCCTATTAACACTGCCTCATGAAAACTATAGCTCAAGCTTTCTGTTCTTTTTCGTGTATGTCATAATTTTGTCTCGCACGAAACAGGAAGGGCTGAATTTAATTTCTGCACTGTGTTGCATACTTAGTGAATTGGGAACAGAACCCAACCAAGACTACAAGCTTGTAGAAGAAGATGGGAATATAAGGCACCTGAAAGTACTTGGTGCCTTTAGCTAAACTAGGACAAATAAATTATTGCTAATCTCAGGTGTACTTACCTGCTTGCTCTATGAGATCTTGGGAAATACACATTTCTGTACGTAAAAGGAAGAGAAGAATTTTAAAGAATCGGTTCAGATGAGCAGTTGACAGCTGCTTTTCAAATTTTGCCATTTAGTGTGATACAAAAAATCCCGTGTCATATTACTACAGATGCTCAAAATATTAAACCACACTGATTTAGAAGACAGAACGTTTTGTCCCATTCCATTCTATGGAAAAGAGAACCAGGCTGCACGGCTTCACCAGCGGAAGATCATGCTTAACCAATCTGGTGGCCTTCTGTGATGGAGTGCCGGCATCGGTGGACAAAGGAAAGGCAACCGATGTCATTTACCTGGACTTGAGCAAGGCCTCTGACATGGTCTCCCACCACATCCTTATCTCCAAATTGGAGGAATGTGAAGATGATGGATGGACCACTTGATAGATAAGAAACTGGTTAAAAGGCTGCATACAGAGGGTGGTCATCAATGGCTCTAGGCCAGGGGGAGGCCAGTAATGAGTGGCGTCCCCCAGGGGTCTGTCTTGGGACCAGTGCTCTTTAACATCTTTATCAATGACATCGATGACGGAATCGAGTGCACCCTCAGCAAGTTTGCTGATGACACCAAGCTGAGTGGTGCACAGTGATACGGTGGAAGGAAGGGATGCCATTCAGAAGGACCTAAACAAGCTAGAAAGGTGGGCCCGGGTGAACCTAATGAAGTTCAACACAGCAAAGTGCAAGGTTTTGCACTTGGGCTGGAAGAATCCCAGGCATCCATACAGACTGGAAGAAGCAGTCCTTGAGAGCAGCCCTGTGGAGAAGGACCTGGGGGTCTTGATAGATGAAAAGCTTAACACGAGGCAGAAATGTGCTCTTGCAGCTCAGAAAGCAAATGGTATCCTGGGTTCCATCAGAAGAGGGGTGGCCAACAGGGACAGGGAGGTGATTGTCCCCCTCTACTCTGCTCTTGTAAGGCCCCATCAGGAGTACTGTGTCCAGGTCCAGAGGAGTGTCACAGAGATGATCAGGGGACTGGAGCACCTTCCTTACGAAGATAGGCTGAGAGATCTGGGCTTGTTCAGCCTGGAGAAAAGAAGGCTGCGGGGTGACCTCATCGTAGCCTTTCAGTAGCCGTAGGGGAAGAAGACTGGTGTGGATGAGCAAGGAACTACTGTTGAGACTCAGGAAGAAAAAGAAAGTCTATGTCCTCTGGAAGAAGGGGCAGGCTACTAGGGGAGATTACAAGGAAGTTGCTAAGGTATGCAAGGAGGAAGTCCGGAAGGCAAAAGCCCATCTTGAACTCAGATTGGCCACTGCAGTAAAGGAGAATAAAAAATCCTTTTACAAATATATCAATGGCAAGCGAAGAACCAAGGATAATCTCTATCCTTTAATTGATGCAGTGGGGAATGTGACCACGGAAGACAAGGAGAAGGCTGAGGTCCTCAACACTTTCTTTACATCTGCCTTTAATAGTCAGACCAGTTATCCTCAGGGCACTTTGTGCCCTGATCTGGAAATCTCGGCTGATATGCAGAATATCCCCCTGGAGATTCAGGTGGAGGCGGTTAGGGAGCTCCTCCTCCATCTGGACTGTCACAAGTCCATGGGACCGGATGGGCTTCATCCCAGGGTGCTGAGGGAGCTGGCGGGGGTGATTGCTAAGCCACTCTCAGCTATCTACCAGCACTCCTGGATGACTGGAGAGGTTCCAAAGGATTGGAGGCTTGCTGATGTGACTCCCATCTACAAGAAGGGCTGTAAGGAGGATCCAGGGAACTATAGGCCTGTCAGCCTGACATCAGTGCCAGGGAAGGTCATGGAACAAATCCTCCTGGGGGAGATCACACAGCTTGTGCATGGCATCCACATGATCAGGCCCAGTCAGCATGGATTCATGAAAGACAGGTCGTGCTTGACCAACCTCATCTCATTCTATGACTGGGTGACCAGACTGGTAGATGAGGGAAAGGCTGTCAATGTAGTTCTACCTAAACTTCAGCAAAGCCTTTGACATGGTCTCTCACAGTATCTTTCTGCAGAAACTGGCTGCCCGTGGCTTGGACAGTTTTACCCTCTGTTGGATAAGGAACTGGCTGGAGGGCCGTGCTCAATGGTTGGTGGTCAATGGAGTTAAGTCCAGCTGGTGACCCGTTTCAAGTGGTGTCCCCCAGGGGTCGGTGCTGGGGTCCATCCTGTTTAATATCTTTATTGACGACTTAGATGAAAGGATTGAGTGTACCCTGAGTAAGTTTGCAGATGACACCAAGTTGGGATGTGGTGTTGATCTGCCTGAGGGTAGGGAGGCCCTTCAGAGGGATCTAGATAAGCTGGATTGCTGGGCTGAGGTGAATGGGATGAGGTTTAACAAGGCCAAGTGTCGGGTCCTGCACTTTGGCCACAATAACCCCATGCAGCACTATAGGTTTGGGGATGAGTGGCTGGATGACTGTGAAGAGGAAAGGGACCTGGGGGTGTTGGTTGATGCGCGGCTGAACAAGAACCGACAGTGTGCCCAGGTGGCACTTTGGCCACAATAACCCCATGCAGCACTATAGGTTTGGGAATGAGTGGCTGGATGATCGTGAAGAGGAAAGGGACCTGGGGGTGTTGGTTGATGCTCGGCTGAACAAGAGCCGAC
Organism: Chrysolophus pictus; assembly: GCA_037305975.1. NCBI lineage: Eukaryota > Metazoa > Chordata > Aves > Galliformes > Phasianidae > Chrysolophus > Chrysolophus pictus. Next base: position 5,850,779 of record CM074614.1, read on the forward strand.
AGTGTGCCCAGGTGGCCAAGAGGGCCAACGGTATCCTGGCCTGCATTAGAAATAGTGTGGCCAGCAGGAGCAGGGAGGTAATCATCCCCCTGTACTCAGCACTGGTGGGGCCGCACCTCAAGTACTGTGTTCAGTTTTGGGCCCCTCACTACAGGAAAGACATTGAGGCCCTGGAATGTGTCCAGAGAAGGGCAACGAAACTGGTGAGGGGTCTGGAGCACAAGTCTTATGAGGAGCGGCTGAGGGAGCTGGGATTGTTCAGTCTGGAGAAGAGGAGGCTCAGGGGAGACCTCACTGCACTTTACAACTTCCTGAAGGGAGGTTGTGATGAAAAAGGGTCTGGCCTCTTCTCCCAGGCAAATGGACCCAAGGAAATGGCCAGAAGTTGTACCAGAAGAGGTTTAGGTTGGACATTAGGAGAAACTTTTTCTCTCAGAGGGTGGTCAGGCAGTGGAATGGCTGCCTAGGGAGGTGGTGGAGTCGCCATGCCTGACAGTGTTCAAGAGGCACCTGGATGAGGATCTGCGAGATATGGTTTAGTAGCTTGTGGTACTAATAGGAATGGGAAGGCGGTTGGACTAGATGATCTTGCAGGTCATTTCCAACCTTGTGATTCTATGATTCTGCCTAAAGGGAGCCTACAAACAGGAAGGGAATCAAATTTTTGAAAGAGTAGATAACAGCAGGACAAAGGGAAACGGTTTGAAGTTGAGGGAGGAAAGATTTAGATTAGATGTCAGGGGGAAGTTCTTTACAGAGAGAGTGGTGAGGTATTGGAACAGGGTGCCCAGAAAGGTTGTGGATGCCCCGTCCCTGGAAGCATTCAAGGCCAGGTTGGATGGGGCAGCCTGGTCTAGCATTAAATGGTGAGGTTGGTGGCCCTGCATGTGGCAGGGGGGTTGGAGATTCATGATCCTTGAGGTCCCTTTCAACCCTGGCCATTCTGTCATTCTGTGATTCTCTGAAGATGGAGCTTCCCCTCATATGCACTCAAGGTACAACAAATGTTCTACTGATCCTGCTTCAGAATACATGAGAATATTTCTGAGGATAAAAGAGCTTTCAAATCCCATCTAAGCAAGCTTTATTTAACATTTTTAGAGGTGTGAAGGAACTGGCTGTGCTTAGTATCATCTCTGGCTTTTTTTTAGCCTGCAGAATGTTCTCACCAAAGTCCTCTGTGTGGGATCGAAATTATTCTAGTAGATCAGCTGTAGGCAGGAGGAATGCATATGCACATCTGTCTCCAGCAAAAAGTGACATTGTCTTTTAATGTGCCCTGGCGGACATCAATCCTGCTCAACATAAATTTTTAGCGTGGTCAATAGTGTAACAGAGAAGGAGCTTCTGGACAAACTGGGCACTGTAATAGGATGATAATTCCTGAAATAACTTATTTCTATAGTATTTTCCAGTTTTCCACCCTCAGTAGAAATTCAGATTAAGGCAAGAAAATCCTAAATTTGCTCACACAATGCAGATGCTGAGACCATGGTTATAATGGTGTTTTTGCTGGGTTGGTGTAGAGAAAAGAGAGGCTGTTTACTCCTACTCATACTGGTGAAACAAGCTTTTTCTCTGTAAATATTCGTCACACGGCAAAATACCCACTGAAAGATGAATGCAGCTTCTTTAGGTCCTTTTAAATTTAACTTCGGTGAAAATTTTTATTTCTCAGCAAACTTCATTTGCTAAAAGGCTTCTCAGTCTATTACTTAGTGTTGATACTTCTTCCAATCCTAACTCAGAACTCATTAGAAGTGTTGAAATAATTGGCTGCAGACAAGTCTTTGGTAACAAACAGAAGATGTAACTAGCATATCTATGCTTTCTGAAGTATAAGATTACTTTTTCTGTGTGCGATAAGCACTTTTTTCAGCTTACAAGAATAACTTCCAAACCTTAGCATGGCAGTCTTTTTCGCATACTCTGAAATATAGATACCATGGAAAAAATTAGGCATTTAAATGGAATTAATGCATTCAGTTTATTATCGTATCTTGACTTAAGCTGCTCTCAAAGATGATAAAGCACTTTGGAGTTCTACTGAATTTGGCGTGACTGGCTCCCTATGCTATCTTTGAAGGATATTGTGACTGCTGTGTACAGTGAGTAGACCTGTAAATGAGCCATCCCTTTGATGGCCTGTAGATTCCTGACAACCCAAACAGATTCCTTTCAGGGTACCATCAGTAGACTTCTCTATGAAGAGGAAAATGCTTGCTGCTTTAATTTCTTTCTCCACAGGTTAAAATAAGAGGGGAATCCAATAGCTGGCTCTCATGAAATTTGGATAAACAGTGTAGGTGAGCAGCAAAGTATATTCTTGTTAGTTTCAGGTAAAGTGATAAGAATTTTTATTTTCATTTATTTATTTATTTTCCTGGAAATACTTATTCTGCTCAAATGGGGAAAGCAGAAATGTTGGTCAGAGAGGAAAAGCAATTTAGTGAGTTCACAGAAGGTGAACAATCTGAAATTACTGACACTTGACTTAGAGTGCTGCCTGCTTTTCCTGAAGATCCTAGGCCTGCACACAGCATGGGTTTGAGATATTTTAATGGCTTCTTTCCTCTCAGCATGTGGAAACATGTTTGTGCACCAGCCAGCTCAGGTAAAGGGATTCACCCTCTCAGTGGACAGCAAAAAATAGTATTTCTAGAGCTATCAAGAATTAGGTACTGCAAAGGATTTAATCCAAGTAGATGCTAAGGTCTGTAAACACAAAGTACAGTTTTCTCCCAATTAATTAAACCAGAAAATTATTCTTTAGAGAAACTTCCAGATTTCCATCAGGCTGTTTTACTGCCTAGTCTTCTTTCCATCTGTTATTTTTTGTTGCTTTTTTTGTTGTTGTTGTTTTTTTCCGTTTGCTTTTTTGTTTGTTGTTTGTTTTGAAGTGGATAGTCTGTTAGGAGAACTTTCAGGCCAGTAACATCACTGCATACAATTTTCCTGCCTATAAATACTCATATGCATTATATGAAACAGTCTTTTCTTACACCCAACACTTCCCTTACCCTAAGAGTTAAGAAACAAATTACTAGCAAGGAGCGTTTCAGAGTAGATGAACCACAAAGACCCAAGGCAATAAATGTAATTGTGCCTACTACCATCTCACTACTGCATTTCTCTAAGGACCACATTGATTCTTCATAGCAGCTCTTGTAGAGCATAATCACATGACCAGCTTGCCTCTACTCAGGTGTATGATAAATGTTTTACTGACAGAAACTATCTGGCAGAAAATTTCAAAAATGGTAGTATGCACTTCATATTGTCCAGATGCAGTGCCCAGGAACAAATTTAGATGCTGAAGTATTGAGCTTGATACAATCTTTCACTGATTTTGTTTTTCCAAAGGAGAGACTGAGATAACAGTGCAAGTGGAGTCCCAAAAGAATGTGCAGTTCTCCGTATGCACCAGGGCAAGGAAGGTCTACTGTAACTAAGGGAACGTGTCCAGAAAGGAAATGAAACCAAAAACTTTGCTATGGCAATGTCCTATCCATTCTTCACTGAAATAACAATCACCCACAGACATAAAACTTAGCACACGGTTGCAATATTTTAAGAAACATCTGTAGATTATTTTGTTTGTAACTTTACTGCATGGACACAGTCTGCTGGCCCATGAGGGCTCACTGAGTACCACCAACATGTTCATGGATCAGATGCCCTGTGGGCTTCTCTGTGTCTTTTGTTGTGTTCACAGAAGGTGAAAGAGTTGAAATTACTGACTCTTAGTGCACTGTCTGCATTCCCTAAATCTCCTAGCACTGCTGCCCATGGCTGTGGGGAGAAGGAAGGTCATCCCTTCCTTTCCTGTGTTCCCGTGAAGCCTGTTTCTGTATGCACAGTTTCTGTTGTACTTACATATATGTTGTCTCTAGCCTTTTGGGAGATATTAATCACCTTTGATCTAGTTTTTGCCTTACCTATAACATATCTCTCCTCGCAGATGCAAGTCTCAACTGCATACATGCCTGTAAGTTGCCGGTGTGGTGGCAGAAAATACTTGCAAGTCTGACATGTAGCAGGGTTCTGTGAGTTGTAATGTGCCAGGCAGCTGCCTGCGTGCCTCTCGCTGTCTCTCATTGATTCTTAGATCACGCCAGCAAAATGGGTACAGACACAGGCTTAAGCAATAAGGCTCAAACATTTGGATTGCTACTAAATATCAGAGAGTGGAAAACGTCAGAAAGAGAGAGAGAGGAGATAAGTAAGCCTGTTTAAAATTAAAAGGAAAAGAGCGGAACTTCAAGAGCTAATACTTTCATCTGGCATATCTGTCATCCAGGCTAAATTGTGGCCCTAATATATGAAAGGAAAATAGAAAATTGCCACATACACACAGTCACATAATAAGCAAATGTTAATTGATGTGCTTTGCTTGTGATAGCTCCTAGGAGATTTGCAATGAGTGAGTCTTTTCTGTACGGGCAATTCTGCAGCATATGCTAGCACATCTAGGAAGAGTTATCATCTCTAAGTACTTTCCACCATCTGCTAGGAAAATTGAAATATTGAAAGATTTTTCTCTCTTTACCTCAGTATAATTGTGATTTCAGTTCTGTCACTTTAACCCATCACGCTAAATGTAACACTTCATGGAGTTCTTTACTGTGAGTCTTTTGTAAAGAAACATACGTAAATTTATGCATTAGTACATGCTACTACACTTGTATATATACAAATACATGGGAAATACGATACACTTTTTCCTGTGGGTAAATTGCATTGATGTAAAGGATACAGAAGGAACATAATATCATAATACCAAATGATTTTTCTGACAAAGTAAAAATTTTGATTTTTTGGCTTGTCTTTATATTTGCAGTGTGTGATTCAAAGACTCTAAATGCTTTGTACTGACAGCATCAATCATCTCAGCTGTTAGGTTGCCTACCCACCCAAAATCCCTTTGTCCTTCTCACTGAAGTGTCCCACAGTTGTTCAATGCTTGAACAGTAGTTTCTCCATTGGATGGGAATCATGGAGAGCAATGGTGTACTGGACATGCCGCATTCTTTCAAATATTTCTTCCTGAAAATGAGATGACTGCTTGTGGAGTAAAAAAACCTACGTTCTCTTCTCTTCAAGGTTCAAAATTAGATGAATTCTTTGACCCAAGGTAATGGAATTAGGTTCATAGCCAGCTATTTCCTTCTGACCTTATTTATATCTCCTCTAACAATCATAAGATGCTGCACTGCTGTGTTTTAAGGAAACTTAGGCTACTGACTCGTAAAGAGCATGACACGAAATCTTTCACAGAGCAGTACAAACACACAGTAAGGAAAAAATTAAAGAGAAGTGGCTTGCTTAGAATATAGAAAGTTTCAGGATGAACTGTTCTGCCATGCAGACTTAATCTTAGTGAAAATGTCTAACCTACATTCAAAGAGGCCAACAGGGCACTTAGCTCCTCTGTTTGGTTTCAATGCAGGATTTATATGTTGCACTGCTGAAGCATGAAGCACTCATTTTTAGATGAGCTCCAAGACTAGCTCAAAGAATAAAATCAAAAACACAAGGGTAGATGCCAAAGACCTAATGCAGTGCATAAAAAGCACACTCAGACTGTGAAAAATACATAGAAGAACAAGCCCTTAATATTTCCTTTTAATGGAAATAAGTTAAGCATATGTGTGCAAACTCACTTCTCTCCTAAGTTGAGAAACTTCACACAGGGCTACACCTACCTGAGACAGAATCATCCACTGAGTATAAGATTATGACTCAAGTGCCTGCCGAGAAAGATAATGGTATCAAACTTCTCCTATTTAATAACACAGTGATCGGTCAGCTGGAATGAGAGAGCACTATGTTATCTGTCCTTTTCAGGCAGGAGGCAGCAGAATCCACATCTATCAGCATTCATGATTTAGCTATGTATGTCCTTTTCCAGTTTTATCTCAGATCCTCAGCAAATATGATGGTAAAAAACTAACAAACAAACAAAGGAAAAAAAAACCGGTAATAATAGATTTCTCAAGAAATGGAGACAGAAATTCCTGTGGATTTGATTTGTCTGGAAAACACTCTTCTAAACTCTTGGAAGAGTTGTATAAAACATTAAAACAGAAATGTCACCATTTACCTGTATTTCTCATCTTTACTGCATATGAGAAGAGACAAACAAATGCAGGTATACTGAATCTCCTGTTTCTGAAGAGCACATGAGAACTTATACGTAAATTCTCAGTGCAGAAGGTGTTTTTACAGCTGGTATAAACCCTGAATAAATGGAGTTTATAACAGAAGTGTTAACATTGCTATAATACTACAGTGATACTAGCAGAATAGTATGAAAATTTAAAATGTATTACACCTGAAGAAAACTGTAGAAACAAACTGTACACTTACCAACTGTCTTAACTGAGTTGATGTACCGGTAACACAATAGTAATAAACATGTCAAAAAAAGACAAAAAAAAAGGCCTGGATAATGCTAAGAATGTTTGATGAACATAGAAAAGCAGGCTTCCTTCCATCTGTTTACCATCACAAGGATTGACAGGCAAATGAAATGAATCTTAACTGACTGGGAAGGGGTTGCACGAAGATTTATAATAATCTACAAATAGTTTGTCATTGGTATTTGAAAGCAAAACTGACAGGTTGTGACTTCTTATTTGCCGACAACAAGGAGCAATTATGTTACGTACACAAAAAGTGCCTGTTTAAAACATTACATGACATTTTGAAGATAACAGCTTCAATAATTATGTTCAAATTGTGGCCAAGAAAAGTGTGCTTTATGAGCATCTCATTTAATGTTTTAACTTACAAGAGAAAAGTAATTAAAAAATGGGTGAGGACATACGAACTTGAGATGCACAAGGAGAGAAAAGTAATGCTAGAGGGCCTGTATTTTTAATGTGCAAAAGTACATTTAAATGAATGGGAAAACATCCTCTTCTCCCTCTCTGGAATACAGAAAGAGTTTGTAATTTGTCTCCTTACAAAGTAATCAGGCTTCTGAAATGAGGATGATTTCACTTCTTTAGCAATAGGCTATATTGCATGTGCTCACAAGAGCCACTACTGTTGCACACCTTACCACTGAAATGAAAGCAATAAAATTTCCAAACTTTCACTGAAGCCAAGTATACATATTCTTTAAACAACTCATTTGCCTCTGTAGAGCCAACAGTGGCAGACTTACATGTGATCAATTCACATGGGCCAACCATACACTCCAAAGATCTACTTTGCACAAAAATGCTTGTTTTCATGTTTGGAGAACTTAGCTTCTCCAAGACTGTTTGTACAGCCTGTTCACATACCAGTTAACCAGATTGTGGTCCTTACATTTTTTAAAATACTCCTTTGAAAGAGTATTTAGACTAGATTACTTCAAAAGGACCTTTCAACACCACAGAAACCTGAGATTTAACATCTTGGGTTAGAAGAAATACTCCTAATTATGTGACAACATCCATATTTCTGAAAATACCAAAATATGAAGTATTACTAACATTTGTGATTTTGTGCGATTGATAAATGAGAATATGTACTTTCAAACTATATTTATAAAAACAAAGGTGTTGACTCTGAAAGCAGGATGAATCCCTATGTGATTTATTTAAAATTTACTCTAGATAATTTTTGCCAGTATCTCATTTCAAGCAGCAAATGATAGGAGCTCTGATTTTCAGTTGTTTGTTTATTTTTCCCCCTCTTCATGAGGGTGAACAAACAGTCCAGCACACACTTGTATAATTTCAAATTCAAAAGCTTCCTTCACGCCTGACTCCCACACCATGCATGGGATGAAGTCTTGCCAGTACAATATCCACACTGTAAGAACAGTGGTGATGGTAAGTAGCTGCATCTCCTCAAATGAAAAAGGTACTGTCCCCATCCTGTCTCACATTCTCCTCCTGTTTGCAAATGCAGATATTGTCTCACAGTGGAAACACATTTAGTAATACTACAGGCTATCTGATCCTTTGAATTCACTGCCTGGAAAGGTTCTGTGAAATTTGTTCTGAAGAAAATTAATGTCTGATTCAGGTCTGATCTTTACAGTGAAATACTTATATATTTTGCATTTAAACAGCCTTGTCTGTGTGTCCTCTCAGTATGATGCATTATCAAGTTAAGAGTAAGCTTTTAAATAAAGAAATACCTTGTTGAAGTTTAGTGTGTGTTCTGAATTTACTTTGAAGCAAGTACTCTAGGAGCCTTGTTCCTTGGGGGGCAACCGGTCATCTAAACAATATGATATCATTCAGTACTGTAAAAGGCTTAGATAAAGACTTTACAAGCTAATCATGTAGCCCTTTCACACACAAAAGTAACTGTGTGGATTTCAGAAAAATTAATAAACATATATTTTATTTCAGAAAGATAAGAAATAATGTTGAAACTTCTGCTACACTGTAAAAAAGTTTTGTACCAGAAGAATTAGGTATTTTATTTGTCCAGAGCGAATAAAAGTTTTGCACTTCTGTTTGGTGGTGCACTTTCAATGTGGCATCACTGAAATCTCCAGTGATACTTTTTTATGCAAAAAGATTTTGGAATCGATCCTTAAAATATCAGGAAAACATTTTGTATCCCAAAAACTTTCTCCTAATGAAAATGAGGATAGTTCAGAGTCAGTTGCCCTACCCTATACTGTCCTAGAAGGGACAATATATGCTCACTCCCACAGTTGGCCTAGTGTATAATTACTAAGTCTCTGAATAAATCGTGTTGAACGAAATTTGATATGATACATACACAACATCCAAGTTCAAAAAGTCAACAAGGTCAAAAGCCAGTTCAAATTGAGTGTACGCAAAAACCACGATGACCTTAGTGAAGATGTAAAATTCAGTCACGAAAACTAGCTAACGTCTATATTTACTAATTTTTCTGTGCTGTAGTGAATTTCTCGTGTCTTTCAGTGCTCATGGTACACTAAGTCTTTTCACCTTTCTAGTGTATTGAACGTGAAAGGTGCTAGCAAATTAATAGTTTTATTTTGTAATTAAGAAATCTCTTTAATTTTGTAAAAATTCTATTACTCTCAGCATAAACTGAGACTGACAATACCAAATATCAATTCTTGGTCTGAAATGATTTTTCAGACTGGCATACTTAAATTTGTACTACAGTATGACCAGATTTTTGTTCTTTCCTTAATGTTCCATTCGTGCAACTAATCCTGAAGATCTCAGTCCTTTTCAGTGATAATAAAATATATGAAGCCACAGGAACATATCAGAGTACTAAAGCTTTTGGCATTAGATAAAGCTGCCTTTTTCCCTTCATATGCATCAAAAGCAAAATGTGTTAGATTGGAAATGAAACATGACTACGCTTTGCTGCATAAGTAAGGGAAAATGTAGCCCATAAACTCTCAGCTACAGTTTCAAGATCTGTATGAAGCTGCCTTGAGATCCAAAAACTAATGGCTTCTAATCTCAGGAATAACTTGTGTTCTGGAGGGAGAATATAGGCTTGGCAGCTAGCTAACCTGTCAAGCAAGTACTTTCATGAAGATAGATTCCCAAACTCATACGGCTGAGTTTAACATTGTTCAATGAACAGATGCAAATTTGAAGTTCGGAAACATCCTGCATTTAGTCTAATCAGAAGTGATCGAAATTTGGACTACTAGTTACAGCTTTCACTGTTTCTCTGTTCAGTACTTTAATTTTCTGGAACTAACAGCCATCACAGCTGAATTCCAGCCCTATTTTAGCTGAGCCTGACATCCAGTGCCCTCCAGAAATGCTTGGAATATCTTTGTTAGATCAGCAATTAAATTTTTCCCATTTATCCTGGCATGCTTTGGCAACCACAGCTGGAGATGAAACTGGAGGAATGGGATGGCTTCATGGGGATGTTCCTTTCTAATTGTTTACATTGCCAGCAGTGTGCAGAACTTGGAAGAGACGGGTGAAGAAATACAAGCCAAGCTGTCTGTGATACTTTAAATCAGCTGAACATCCAACTCCAGATCTGCAGGAAGTGCAGTGATACTCCATCAAATGCATGATCCATCCCTTGCCGATCTGTCTTCCCAAATTCCTATCTTCCTTTATAGAAACGGAGAAGTGAGATGCTGGTTCTTACAGAAAATTGAAATGACTATTTTCATTCCTTCTCTAGGAATTTTTTAGCCTATTAATGCTACTTGAACTGAATCTTAAGAAGCTGTTGTGTCAAAAGACTAGGGTACCCATCTGTTATAAGCTGCCCATAACAGATTGGCATGAGTATGGAGGCAGTTTTACTGTGTTTCTGGGTTGTACTGGAGCAGAGTTCTGTCACAGCTTCAACATTCTAGCTTGTGGCCTTCAGACTGCTTCCTCCTATGTATATCTATCCCAAAGGGTAGAATGAAGCTGTTCCTTCTTGTTACAGTGATACTCAAGCCTAGCACTGTGCCTGGGACAGTCCTTATGGAGGCCTCCGACTTTAGCAAAGGCATGTGTTGTGTAGCAATAATTACAGACCCACGATAACTGTCTTACAGATCGTGAACCAAAGAGGTAATATGAGCTGGCTATGGGATTGACCTTAAGTGAGCTTAATATGCAACACATCGGCAACCCACCATTTGTGGATCTGACCAGGGATTTTGTAAAATCTAGTCGTGACGCAGGTTCTTCCTCATTTATTGATCTATCCTGGCAGTTCAGCAGAGCTAGTATTTGCCAGGCATTGGGCACAATACATGTTAGATGTTTTGCAGACATTTCAAGGAATTTTGTAGTAAGAAATGTAGCTCACTTGTTAATAAATAAGGAGTATGCTATATTCCATTAATTTCTTGTTGCTTTTTCTTGTTAATACATACCACTAAATAGCTTTAGAGACAGCTGACATTATTAATTTATAAACAAAGAAATATAATTGAACAGCTACTTCAAGAATAAATTTTAGTCAAAAGCAGTGTATTTAGTTCTCCTTTTTGGTTAAAGTCCTGTCCTGTGTTATCTCTATAAAGAAGATGATGTTTCTGGAGGTGGGCTCTTCTGGCCATCATGCAACAATCAAGTAGCAACTTCCTTTGATCATTTCCTGCCTGAGATTCTCCAGAGGACTGGAAATACTCCCATTTGCAAGGAAGATTCTTTTTCTCATCTGTCTTTAAGCTCCTCTGCAAAAGAAGGCATACTGCAGCATTTACTGTTGATCTTGGAAAACACCCAGTCACTTGTGGTGACTTCTGACTGTATCTTCAGCAGCAGCTGAGACACAAATACTGAGCAACGCTGAGTATGATGTTCTCATTGCCTTAAGGTATTTCATTCAGAATATGACAGTGGAAAAATAGGGGAAAAAAAGAAAAAAAAACAGAAGAGAGAAAGAGAGAGAGAGAGAGAGAAAATGAGAGTTTTTTGATTGTACTTTAAATACTCTCTGCATTTTAAAAATGACATCAATAAATAAAAACCCATAACCAGATGAGTAGTGCATTTCCCCTCCCACACATCGATCTGTTTTAGCACTGACTGATTTGCACACGTATCTGGTGGAAGTTCTAGTGACAATATAACACACAGAGATGTGACAACTTTCTCAGTTGTTTCTCTTCCTTCAAACAAAGAGTAAAACTAAGCCCAGAAAGAATAGTAATTTTGACAGAATGTCTTAGCGTGTTACTGAAAAATGACATGAAGAAAAATCAGGAGGAAAAGTTAGCATACGCAAACATTTTTCTATCCTAGCCAAACAATAATCAGGTTGGCCTATTTTTATTCTCTTCTGCAGCATGGTTTGTTTATCTTGAAAATGGTGTTCTGTAAGAATGAGCCACTGCTTTCTCTACCTCTCCTCCACAAAAACAAACAAAAACAGGATTAAAAAAAACAAAACACAGCGACAACAACAAAAAAGAAAAAGTAAAAACCCCAACACGTTGGCTTGATTGATCATGATGACACAAAGAGGTGAAGAGGTAATTCACAGTTGCTCCTCTTTTGCTATGTGCTATGTAACTTCAGAGTGCATCTAAACCAGCAAATCCAGATGTTCACTCTGCTGGAGACCATTGCCTTTCAGCATCTCCAAAACAGGGGAACAGAGATAGTGGTTACTTTCCAGTCTTTTGACATCTCAAAGGGTCACAACTTAAAACAAACTGTGCACTTAGGTCAGCATAAAATCTGGAAATATAGATTGAAACCCTTTTTTCCCACACCTGTGTTTGGATCTGAAAAATTCTATAAGCACAGGGAAAGGAAAAGCTGCTAGGATCCGTTTCTTTAGCTGACATATCTTTTTGCATGACGTGACTTTATTGAGCTTGCCTGCATTTCTTGACATCCAAGTGACTAATAGGTAATTTATTTAATTGAATGACTGTACTCAGAATATTTTTCCATGACAGAGGTAATATGGATATAGTTCTGCCTGGCAGAAACTACAGCAGGGCCTAGAAAAACAATGGTATTTTATTCCTAAGTGGGTAAGAATGATTTCCAATAAATTGCCTTTTTCTTCTTTGACTTGTTCTAAAATGTTTCTTAGATGCTGGCATATGAAGCAGTCTGTCAAAATCATTAGTCACCAGGGGCTTGATTTTGCTCTTTCTAAAAGAGAGGGAAGGGCACGGGGGAAGGATCAAAAGAACAAATCTAAAATATTAGGTCTATGCTGGAATGCTATTTGCATGGTTTTGTTCTTTTTTAATTCACTGGAAAAATGTATGTAGGATCTGCTTAGTACAGTATAATTTCCATTTATCTTCTGTAACTACATTTCATTTTCGAAAGATTTTTCTATTCAAAGTGTTTGCAAGATTGTCTCCTAGTTTTGCTATTATTGATCCTTTTCTTATCCCCTTCTACATTCTAAAGCTGGGATACATGAAATAACACAATACCCACCTCTAAATTGTGACCTTACTTGTACTCATTCTGTGCACTACCTCAGTGAGAGTTCTTGGTGTTTTTTATTTCCTCTATGGCCAACAGCACTATGTTCAAGTGGAGACTGCTGAGAAGCAGTGTTCCTCAGCAGTTTGCCTTGGGACCAGTGATTTTCAACTTCTGTGTGATGATCTAGACAAATTTCCTCAGGAAATCTGTGGATGACTCTAATTTGAGAGTTTCAGCTGATACAGTAGAAGAAATCAGTGACATCCAAAGGGACCTGGACAAGCTTGAAAGGTGAGTCTACATGAATTGAGCGAGGTTCAACATTTCAAAGTGCAAGGTGTTGTACTTGGGTCAGGGCAATTCCAAAAACAAGTGCAAACTGTGAGAGAAATTCAGTGAGAGCAGCCCTGTGGAAAAGGACTTGGGGGTTCTTCATTTGCCCAGAGAGGTTGTGGATGCCCCATCCCTGGAAGTGTTCAAGGCCAGGTTGGATGGGGCCCTGGGCAGCTTGGTCTAGCATTAAATGGTGAGGTTGGTGGCCCTGCATGTGGCAGGGGGGTTGGAGATTCATGATCCTTGAGGTCCCTTCCAACCCTGGCCATTCTGTGATTCTGTGATTCTGTGGTTCTGATGTACAAAAAGCTGGATATGAGCCAGCAGTGCGTGCATGCAGTCCAGAAGGCCTGCTGTGTCCTGGGCTGCATGCAAAGAGGGATCGTCGGCGGGGAGAGGGAGGTGATTTTCCCCCTCTACTCTGACTTTGCGAGGCCCACTTCATAGTAGTGCATCCAGGCCCGGAGCTCCCAGTACAGGGGAGACGTGGATCTGTTTGAGAGGGTTCAGAATGTGTCTGTGAGGATGATTAAAGTGCTGGAGCACCTCTCCTGTGAGGGAAAGTTGAGGGAGCTGGTCTTCTTCAGCCTAGGGAATAATACATTCCAAGAAGACTTCATTGTAATCTTTCAGTACTGAAAAGGAACTTATAAAAAGATGAAGAGTGACTTTTTACTATCTGTTAGTTATAAAACAAGAAGGAATGATTTTAAAGTAAATGAGGGGAGATTTAAATTACATATTACAAATAAATTATTTAACCAGAAGGTGCTGAGGCACTGGAACAGGTTGCCCAAAGAAGTTGTGGATGCCCCATTCCTGGAGGTTTTCAGGGTCAGGGTGGTGTTGAAGGCCCTAGGCAACCTGGTCTACTGGGTGCCATCTCTACCTATGAGAGAAGGATTAGAACTGGATGTTCATTAAGGTAATTCTTAAGCCATTCTATGATTGCGTGATACAGTTCTATGATTTATGTTGCTTGGGCTTTGTACTTCTCTATTTCACAGTTATTTCCTTACACTTGTTCAGGCTGTCCTGTCTCACCTTGATTCTTTCCTAAAAGAACAATACTGCATGAAGAAGAAACGATGTATCTTTAATTAAGTGCCATATTCATTTATCTTCTGAGTAGTTTCCTCTCCAGCCCACTACTGCAATTTAAAGATTAGTAAGTGTTAAACATCCTTCATATGCAAAGTGAACTGTTCCTAGATCTCTAAACATTAACGAGAATGTAGTGACCATAGTCTGACATTTTCACTCTTTTTGAACAAAGAAATTCAGACAGAGGAAGAGAGCCGTTAGATCAAGATAAGCAAACAGAAAGAACAGAGATTTTTCTCTTTCATTATTTCAATGGGCTACAGAATATTATATCGTTTGTAGTTTCATGTTTGGATAAGAGAGGGGAAGGCAGGACTTTGCTAGCTTCAGAATGTCCCTTTGGTGAGGAGAGGGGTCTGGTGAAGTTCTGTCCATCCTGCTCTAGAGATACTCTGCTATTTCTGGGTTCCAGAGAACATGTGGCCCACGCTGTGCCCTGAAAACTTCCAAGCAGATGTTTTCGCTTTTTCTTTCTTCAGCTTCAATTACAACACTTTTAAATAATACAATTAGACAAAATGTTCATTGGGCATTTTTTACGTCCATGATACAGAACCAGAGTCAGCAAAGTCACACATCACAGACTGAAATACGTCATTGGAAGAATGGAATTGTTTCTCAGCATTTCATAGACTCATGGAATCATGGAGTAGCTTAGGTTGGAAGGGAGCTTAATGACCATCTAGTTGCAACCCCTCTACCATAGGCAAGGTTTCAACCCACAAGATCAGGCTGACCAGGAACTATTTAACCTGGCTTTGAGCATCTCCAGGGATGGGGCATCCACAGCCTCTTTGGGCAGCCTGTGCCAGTATCTCACCATACTCTGAGTAAAAAATATCTCCCTGATATGTTACCTAAATCTTCTCTGTTTTGGTTTGTTGCCATTCCACCTTTTCTTCCCCGTATCTTCTCTTCTGGTGTCATTTCATTGGCTTTTACTACTGAAAATTATGTTTCTATTAGATAAGTTACAGTGAAAACTGCTAGAGGAGCAGCACTATTTTATTTATATATTATGGCAGAAGGAAAACTGTAATGCACTGTTTTCATTTTTTCAGATGTCTTTTATTTTTTTAGATACATTTTTTCAGTTATGTGAATAGAACTCTTCATTTAATATCCAGCTGAGACCACTAACTTCCCTTTATGCTACTCAGTTGGTGGCAAGAACCTAAGAGGCTTTACCCAAAAGACTCAGTGAAAGTTGAAGACCATTCAGTTAAAGAATTATAAAAGACCTTAAGCAATTTCAAGAGCTGTGGTTGAGTGTATCATTACACTATGATGAAATGAACAAGGAGATTTTCTGTGCAATAGTTTCACTGTTATAACCATCACATAGGATTTCTTATTTTTAACCCCTGCTTGGATCAGCACAGTGGCACTTTTGAAATATGCAGGTAATGGATATTCTTGACACAACTCAGGAATACTGACTCAAAATTGTCATTCAAATGGAGGAATTTCTTATTTCATCTCCTGATTTCAAGTACACAGGTGCAATCTTGCCTTGGCACACATACTTTCCATCATAAGGTACTATTGACTTCCTTCATTTTACAATGAAGGACATCCCTAAAAGTTGACTGTTTTCCTTCCTCTATATTTTACTTAATAATCCAGAAACAACGTTCTAATATTCTTTCTTACCATGTCCCATACTGTACAATCATATTTGTATTCACTGCAGCTTCCCTCATTAATTCACTGTGGCTATTCACCTTTATCACAGATAGCAAGCCCAGAACCTACAGGCTTGCCAAATCCCAGTGGCATTTTTTTTGCAATGTTGGAGTGGGTAGAGGGAAAGACTTACAGTATCAGAGGTACTCAAGAAAGAGTTTAAACTCTACTGCTACTACTTTTATTTCAGACTTTAAAAAGTTATACTTCCTTGTGGTCTGGTAATACAATGATTTATTCTAATCAGCAAATAATTCATTTTTGTTAAAGTAGTAATATTTTAACAGAGGCAGTTATTTTAATTAGTGAGGGAGAACTATCTCAAAGCATGCAATATGAAAGAGAAGGCAATATAAATATAGAAAGCAGTTAGAATAAAAGCAGTAGAATGTGAGATACAGATGGAAAAAAAAAACCCAACAACAACAACAACAAAATTCCCGTAAGGAAAGACAAATAAGAAAACTTTGTAAAGTTAAGTTTTGCCTTCATTTTTGTAATGAATATGGTAGCTTAATGGTTTTAAGGAGTTTTTTACAGTTCCTGTTGGAGGCTGCACAAAATGAGATTACAGTTTTCTGCTAGAGGTTGATATCTGTAATACAGAATAAAATCTCATTAATAACATTCAGGTTAAACATCTTGTATTGGTTTTAATGCGCTCTTCAAGAATGCATATACATTATTATCATTTAGTTGTCTGTACCATAATTACGTCAACAAAATTTTACAGACAGATACTTTATTTTTGTGCAGCCAGATGAACATCTGCTGCATTCTTTAGCATTTCCTCTTTCACGTATGTTCTCTTCTTGTTTGCCAAAAAAATAATGTTGAGCAGAAAATTAAAAAACAGAACACAAAAAATGCACAACCTTACTCAGCAGAAATCTGTGAATGTTCAGTTACTAAACAAAAGAATTGCCAAATGCATGTTACACTAAGCCACTTTTTGTTATTAAGGTAATACTGGGCCTACAGTCAATGGGAGTAAAGTGACAAAAGAAGTAGCATTGCTAAGTCAGAAAGAATCGCTGTTCCAAAGAAGCTATTACTGTGTTGCTGTGGTCCTAGGAACCAACATACCATGTTTTATATACTATGTTCTCCAGGCTTCTGGCTCACTGGAGTTGTTAAGATCCTATAGTACATTTCACAGGAGGCTGATCATCAACCCTATTTCTTTTGAACTAATTCCAAAATGCAATGGGAAAACTAACCACTGCTATAGGTAATATGCACCTATGTATATTAGTTTTTTGTTTCTTTGTTTGTTGTTTGTTTTCATCTCCTGTGGTTTCTTTTTTTTTCTCTTTTTATGGCTATGTGAGAGAAAAGATCTATTCTCTGGAAAGCAGTAGAGAAAATTCCCTCTTTCTTTTTAGACATATGTGCAATGATCTTAATATTGTATGTTGCTGCTTTTGTGATTTCCACACATAACTGTCCTTCTGTAATATTCAAGTGCTTGTACTTTCTTTTCAAGCTCACCTACTGGACTGGATGCAAATTATTAAACTGTTGAGGTTTAATTTAGCAATTGGTTAATCACCAAATTGTCATTCACTCACCCTCTGCCCTTTCTAGTGGGATGAGAGAGAAAACTGGGGAAAAAAACCCCACAAAATACCACTTGTGGGCTGAGATAAAACTATTTATTAAGAGAGAGAAAAGAAAAAGGATAATCATAATGAATATATGTATATATATATGTATATACACATATGAATGTATATAACGATTGAATTACAAGCTCACCACTTTCCAACTGATGCCCAGCTAGCCCCTGAAGCAGCAGAAGGGTCAGATGAACAACATGTTTGATTCATGTAGAATGGAATATCCCTTTGGCAGTTTATGTCATCTGTGGTAATTCTGTTCCCTCCCAGCTCCTTGGGGCCTCCACTGCAAATGACCTTGGCTCTATACAACACTGGTCATCTGCAACTATAAACATCAGTGTGTTATGAACATTGTTTTTCTCTTAGAACTGAAACATAGCATCGTACTAGGCTCTGAAGAAAACAATTCCATCCCAGATGAAACTAAGACGATATCCATCCCTTATTGCATACCGTGTAACTTCTATATCTATGAGCTAGTCATGCAGTTAGCCCATGGTATTCATTTAGTTCATAGCTTTGGGTTATGTCAAAATAGTCCTTCAGTGCAGGAGAGATGATTCATAGTGTTGGGTTACTGTATGCACAAACTAGTTCTGGTTCCATCAGATTTTTTTCTCTTCCTTTTCCTCCTGCTTTTGTGATAGCCCTTTTCCACCTTCTTCTTCTCTGAACTTACAAGCTTCTCCCTTTGCTGAATGTTCTGACTTTTGTAGAAATTTTTTCGTTTTGTTTATAAGGATAGCTGATATTGGCACTGGTTGGTATTGTGGTTGAACTATGGGGTTTGTCACAGGGATTGGAGTGACTACAGGACTGACTATGAGGCCACTGTCCTATGTCACCTGCAGAACTCATTGGAAGGGTTAGAGAAACTTCAGGGTGTGTCTAAAAGGCTAGAGCAATTGCAGGACCCATCTTGGTGGCTGGAGAGCTCATCAAAGGAGATGAAGCAGCTGCAGGGCTCACTGAAAGACTTGGAGTGACCACAGGGCTCATTGAAATGCTTTGGAACAATTCCATTGCAGGAATTTGAACTGTTTCAGGGTCAATTACAGGAGTTGGAGCATCTGTTGAATTGTCCAGAGGTATTCTCTTCCTCTTGAGAACATTAAATAATGATGAATAGAGATCATAGGCATAGACAATGCCCCAGCTCTCCACAGCAATCTGTGCCCCTTCAGGACTACTAGGGTGACAGCAAATCTTTTCCAAATATTTGACTGTTTTTTCAGGGTTCTGCAGTTGTTCCAAATCACTGGCGGTGCCCATGGCTCTAGGCACCTGCCTATATCATCCCACACTCCCTGCAACTCAGAACTATCCCACCTCACAGCAGATCTCTGAGTGATATTCTTAAATAATTGTTTAATCTTAAATATAACCTGAAACACATTCACGACACAGCAATAGCAGCATGCTGGTTTAAACATACCAATATATTCAGATATTCAAAACTCTCAAGAGCTTGTAACTAGCTCTTGAGCGCTAGAAAGAGAAGGAAAACAGAAAAGAAAGCTGAGAAACTGCTGGAAAGTATCCTGCCCTATCTCGTCCATACCTGGGCTCCCTGAGAAGACAAACCATAACTACTAATAGTATCAACAATATGGCTTCAAAGCCCAGAGATGACTACAATGCTGAACACACACAAAATGCTAGTTTCTCAGCTGCCAATTTTTTCATAATATAAGTCAACACCTCACAGCATGGTAAACTAAAATCCTTAATCCGTGTCCCAGAGATGACAAACAGGGAAACAAGCAGGGAAAATAAATAGCAAGAAAGATGCTACACAATACAGTTGCATGAGAAGACTCTCAAAGAATTCCATAGATAGGGAAAAAATCGATGTTGTGATTAGCAATTACCAAACTACTACAACAGCTTGTGTTAACATACCCTGGTCAGGTTTATCTCAAACCTTTGTTCCCCGTGTTGGGAGCAACATAATTGTAGTTTAACCTGGCTAAGCAATAAAGTAATTTGCACACTCCCCTCTCCTCCCAATGGGATAATGTAGAGAATCGAAAAAAACAAAAACAAAGTAGAACTCGTGCGTTGAGATATAACTAAAATGGAGAAAATGATAAGGCTAAAAATTAATGAATACATCTATATCTATATCTATATATAAGAATGTATATAATAAATGATACAAAAGCAATTGCTCACTACCCTCCAACTAATGACCAGCTTGCATTGGAAGAGAGCAAGATGAACTCCCATCTCCCTCTAAACTCCTTCCACATGATGTCATATAGTATGCAATACCCTTTGGCCAGTTAAAGTCAGCTGTGCTAATTCTATTCCCTCCCAGCTCCTTATGCCCTTCACTACAAACGGAGTTGGCTCTATACAACATTGCTTATCTGCAACTATAAATAAAAATTCTGTTGTTTTACTCAAATCTCATAACACGCTGAGGCACTACCTTACGCCGTGAAATTCAGTAAGTCTTACAGAAAGTATGTAGGTTGCTCTGAAATTAATGCCTCCTACTTATTCCCGTGGAAACTACAGGAGAAATAAAGAGCAAAATAGCATTATTTGATAGAGCAAATTCTCAGCTACGAGTCACAATTTTTCAGCATAGTAATTACAATTACCTGTGCATTTTTGCCAGCAATGAACAAAAGCTTTTGTGACCTGCTCAAAAAATCTGCAACATTTGAGGTGACCCATAGTTTCACAGCTACTGTGATGGTATAATTACTAGGAAAAATTGCACCCATCTTTCATTGGTCAAAACAGACGAAAGTTAGAAGGTGTGTTACTATACAGTGAGTGTGGTAGAACAGTCCAGTCAAAGCTGAGAATATGTTTCATGGTCTTCAAACTAGTGTGGCACCTAGTGTTATCACAGAAACACAGAACTGTGGGAATTAGAAGGGAACTCAAGAGATCATTGAGTCCAAATGCCCTGACAAAGAAGGTACCCTACAATAGGGCTCACAAGTAGGCATTCGGGTGGGTCTTGAATATCTTCATAGAAGGAGAATCCACAACCTTTCTGGGCATCCTGTTGCACTGCTCCATCACCCTTATCATAAAGAAGTTCTTCCACATTTTCAAGTTCTGGGCCATTACTCTTTGATCTATTGCTACACACCACTGAGAAGAATCTGGCCTCATCCATTTGCCTCCCACCTCCCTTTGGATATTTATAAGTATTTATCAGATCCCCTCTCAGTATTCCTTTCCCCTGGCTGAATAGACCCAGATTTCTCAGCCTTTCCTCATACAGAAGATGCTCCAGGACCTTTATCACCTTTGTAGTTCTCTATTGTACTCCTTCTAGAAGATTTCTGTCTTTTTTGAACCTGGGAGCCCGTAACAGGCCACAGTATTCTAAATATTGACCTCATCAGGGCAGAATAAAGGGGAAGAATCACCTCCTTCAATCTGCTCACTTTTTGTAATTCACCCCAGGATACCATTGGCCTTATTAGCCACAAGGGCACACTGAAGTCTCATGGCCAGCCTGTTGTTCACCAGGTCCTTCTCTGAAGTGCCCATCTTAAGCTGGTCATGTCCTGTATGAACAGACAAATGCGATTATTCTTCCCAGGTGCAAGACTCTACACTCACTTGTTAAACCTCGTAAGATTCCACCCTGCCCTATTTTCTATTTTGTTTCAAGAGAGTTTGTCTTCTTCTCTGGCCTGATTCGGGAAGTTTGAGTCTTCAGCTGAGTCAAAGTTGTGACGTGGTTGTCAGAATTGATGGTTTGTCTGGGTTCCAGGAAATCCAGGAGGTCCCCATCTTTCCTATCCCAAAAGACAGCACACACCATTTAATGTGCTGATAGCTGCGTCTTGACCTTATTCTTCGGTTGGGAATTCACATCACACTCTATGGACTGTTATTTTGACTCTGGCATATAGAGGTGACACCACAGCTCATCACTGGTGATGATGCAATCCATATGATCCAGCCTCAAATTTCAATAAGTTCTGACAAACTTGCTTGAAGTATTCATTCTGTTCTTGTGTGAGCATTCGTGGACCCATCTGGCACAAACTTTGCTATGTTCCAACATGGTCATCATTGTTTCCAACACATTGAAGCCAATATTCAGTTCCATACACAGTTCTCTGGTCATTACTGCCAATTCATGTGGGTAAACAGATCAAGACACTCTTCATTTCACAGTGTGACAGCTGTGCATGGCCGTCTGGAATGTGTCTTGTCTTTCACATCACTGTCACCAGTGCTGAAACTCACCATCTCACTGTTTGGTATCCATAAATGTTTAGCAAACTTCGATGAATGTCAGTGGATACTGTTTTTTCTGGATGGAGGAGTTCAATTACACATTTTTACTTCATAGGCATTTTCATGTCAGATGCCATTTTGTCAGACTGCTCCTCTGCTGCCATCTGTCACACAGCAACAAAATGTAGTGGAATGTTGGTGGGAAGGTACAGCCAGTTCTGTCATACCACCACCATCCACCTCTGAGTAAGTTGAGGCATTACTTTCAGAGCTGTCCTTGTAGTAGAAGAATGATGGACAGAAAAAGCATACCTATAAGTCCATCTCTTATAGACGTGGTTAATGTTTAGATCTTCCTTTTATGAATCTCAGAGAAAAATTACTGAAAAAATGGATGCATAAGTATTTGGAGGGGCTTTCTATGTGAGAACAGACAAGGGGGAATGAGGGAAGAAACTGCCCAGAACTGGACACTTAAGTCATGGGAAACATGTAGTGAAATAAACCTGAAAATTTCTTTCTGATTGTACGGACAGCTTAAATCAGTCACTGTGAGTTTCTTAATTTCTAGACTTTCTGTGTAGACAGGATAAAATATGGATAAATTCTTACGGGTTTCCCGTGGTTGGATACTTCTTGAGCTACAGGGCAACTAATATAGTTTGTGACACCAATCATAGAAGAGTTCAAATGATAAATCATGAAGACAATTCTAATGGATATAGGAACATGTTTACCATAATGGATTGCTTCAAGCTAAGTGACATCTAACTAAGTAAGAACACTGGTTTCTTTGTCTTTCCAGTCAAACAACTCTAAAATAAGACCAACATAATCAGAAAACATTGAAACTGTTGTCTCACTGTGTTATCCATCTGGTCTTCCTGTAGGATGCAGGGCTGTGTAAAATCCCTTTCCATACCCTTAGGCTAATACTGTTGCCTGTATTTTCCTTCTCAGGGAAAGGTTGAAACCATATGCCTCAGCAGCATTAGCTACCACATGGATTTCCATTCATAAACCTGACAGGGCTTGGGGGATAGCAGGCTGAGCACAGCAGCTGCTCCCTGACTGTCCCCATTTGTCTTAATGATAGCTCCCTAGACCTGTCAGGTCCCAACTGCACAGCATCCATTGTGGGTTGCCAGAGAGGAGTTAGTTGAAACCTCCTCCAACTGGCCCTGTTTCATAATGGACATCACTAGTCATTCCTGTAGTTTCTTCCCTTTTCCTTGATGGCATTGATAGTTTCACATTTAATTCCTAGTAAAGCACATCCTTTATCATGTGTGCTTTTATACCGTGTAGCTCTGAGGAGGTGCAATGCATGTATAACCCCTATCAGAGCTTACTTAAGCTAGGCACACAGCATGGGTTCTTGCAAAGGACGCCTGGAATGAGGGTGAAAGGACAGACATTTCTAGCCAAAAATTCTCTTCTCTTATATGTGTCTTCTGGGATCCTCCATCTCAGGTGGAAAGATTTTTTTTCTTTCTTCCCCTTTAGGTTCATTAAAACTCACTCTGAACAGCAACATGTTCATTTTTTAAGAATGACTGTATAGTTGTAAATTGTCTTTCATGAAGGCCAAAGCTGATCCTTTTCTCTAGCCAGCTTTTTCCTCTGTATGGCACAGACATACCTAACATTACAGTCTCACTTCCTGTATTATAGGCTGGCAACTAGACCATTACTGAGATGTCTGAGCATCCCTCTAGTAAAGTCAACAACAATAGTGGAATCCCAAATTAACAGCTATGTGTTTGGCTTACCAAAAAAGAAATTTACCAAAAGAAATTTGTTTATGTTTAAGGTTGTTTATTCACACAAAATCTAGCCCTCCTGTCCCTGCAGAACACTGTTTTAAAGAAAAAATAAAGATATTGTACAAACACTTCCAAGAATTTACAGTTTGTTGGGGAAGCAGTGCCTACAGCCTCCTCAGCTACTGCAAAACAGTCATTTCATTTTGCAGAGTAAATCTTGTTATTCTTACACATTTCACCATTTGACTACAGGCAAAACTGGCTGAATAACTGACAAGTCTGTGGGACTGGTTTGTGACGTGCTCAAAGGCTACTGTTGCAGTAACTAGCAATTCCAATATGTCTGTGGGACTAAATTTATGTAAAAGACAGAAGCATTCTATTGACAGGAGCAAGATACTATGTATGTCTAAGAAAAGGCTGTGTTCCTTCTATTCAAAGTATGTAGGACTTGAATTTTCAAAAAAACAAAAAAATGTAAGCATCTTTGCATATACACCAAATTGCAAATTTAAGCAGGCCAAATTTAAATGTCAAAATTCATAGTTTTTTTCTTAGAGTTTCTAATATTAATACCAGATACTCTGAAGAATGTAAATGGTCACAACAAAGAGAACACTTGATTTATAGTAGATAAATTGTAAATGTAGATTGATCTAGAAAACTGACAATACTGGGATATGTATGTAATTAGTTTTAGAAGTCTGTTTGAATCTTCATTTGGGGATTATTTTCTTTTGGCTGAATGATATCTTCAGAAGATTTTAATATTTTTTAACCTTGCTTAGAGCATTACTGTCAACAACAAGATAGTTTTTCCTATTTAGAAACAAAATCTGCACCACAAGAGGGCAACCTAAAGCAATCTTCTATAAAAACGGTATTATGCAAAATGAATGATTAGAAATGCCTAGTAAACATTCCTTTAAATCCATACCATGGGTCTGAGTCAGTCATGTTTTTGAAATAATCCAGCCAGTGCCTACAAATCATGATGTATACTTTGATTCACATCAAGTTGTCAGAATTACAGTTATATTTAAAATCCGTAACATTCTCACTCCTCTGATAATTTCTGTTAGAGGAATATCCCCAAAATTGCCTGAACAAGGAGAACTGGTTTAATAAAGCAAAACAAAAAATGGTAGTGTAGTGAAACCCCTTTTAAAGGTAACAGTAATGTTCATAATTGAAATATGCAGGGAAAAGTGTCTAAAGAAGAGCGTTTGTCTTGAATTTCCATGGAATGTTTGTAGTTTCCTAGCAAATAGCCTAGTAGCTATTGTTTTCTATGGTTCACAAACAATGCGAATTCCCTAACCATGCAAAAATTCTGCCATTTTTCTCATATAGAGTACTTCAGCAATTTACTTTTATTCTGATTTCCATAAAAGATTATAAGCTAGTATATCCACTGGTAGCTCTAATACATGGAAAGTATTGAAATGGAGTTAAAGGGTTGCATATTGTTTCAGTATTTACATTTATCTTTATCTCAATAGGAGATTATGATTACTCAATGATTGCAGTATTTCAAATGAGCAGCTTGTTGGGGAAGAGCAGCTAGTTACACATCTAATAAAAAATGAATGCAGACTGTTCTCAAAATAGCATATCTGAGAGCAGTTCTATGTGTTACCGAATTCAGACCTTCAAGTACACCTATAACTGAAGCAACAAATCACCAAAAACAATTCTTAGCCCTGGATATTCTGTAATTAGTAGGGGATGAATAAAATCTGTATTAACAGAAATCTTATTAGATTTAGTATGCCTGTTATTTACAGTTTGTGTCCATTCAAGCACACATTTCAAGCTATCAAACAATGGAATTATACAGAAGAATTATGTGCAAAGGTCTGGAAACAAATCACAGAAGACCAGTATTTATCCCATGCTTTTGTTAGACACTAGACAAAATGAGTAGTACTCACTATGTGAGGGAGGAGAACCAAGAAACTTGCCATCTTTATGAAATGATTGCTAAAATGCAGAATCTTAGATGATGAATGCTCACCCAAAATCTGTTCTTGTACAGCATGTAGAGACATCATGCATAAGTTGAACAAAATAATTTTGAATGAAATAAATAGATATTTTTAAAAGCATCTTCTTGAATATAGAGAACAGAAAAAGAATGGAGTGAAAACTTGTTTAATCAAACAGGTTATTCCCTAATAACAATTTACTCAGCAAAATGAATTAATTTTATTGCTGTTTTAAGTCAACATTCTGTAAAAGAGAAAGGTATAGATTAAAGCCAATTGCAGGTCTGCAGAGACCAAGACTCCAATATCTCTGGGCCTCTCTATATAATAACATAATTACATATCTTAACCATATGAATACTTAATCTAATTTAATATGCAATAATTCACTGATTAGGAAACATGTTGTTTTTTTTTTTTTTGCAAAATAAGCAATTAAAACAAACATAAAGGCATTGTAAACTAGCCTGCTTTGTGGCTTACTATAAACGTGATTCTTTTATTTCATTTTGGGTAGGCTGTTTTTCTGAAGTTTCCTCAAGGCGTATTATAACTGCAGGAAAACAGGTAAACACATCAGATTTCCCAGCATTTAGTGTTCACCGACCAGACTATCTCAGAAATCTATGCAGTTGTCTCCCTCTTACACCAATCTTATTCAGAGCAATGCTGTTTGATGAAACATTGAAGAGTATACAATGATATATGAAGAACACATTTGAGGAGAGTTATGCAAGTATCAGACTCCTCAAAAGTCAATAAACTTATACAAGGCAGAAACGCTCAAAGTTCCACTGCACTTCGGAGAGAAATGCTAGCCACATAGCCAAACTGCTTTAACTGGGAAACAGACTGAAAGCAGATAGTCTGCCTTGCGGGAGGCAAGCACAGCATATCTGAATGCTCTTGCTTCTCTCAGCACAGACAGTGAGCACATAGCCCTGAGGCACATGCTGTGGGTCAAGAAGAAAACAGGTATGATTTAAGCCAAGCTACATCTGTAAGACCTGGGACAGCTTTCTGCCTTTTTGAGTTTCCAAAGACAGGAAAAATACAGGCCAGCTAAGGCTGCACTCACTGTGCACCAAAGTAGCATGATAACAAAAGGAAAATAAATGACCAGCGCTCTCTCCTTTCTAGACACTGGTTAGTGCAAACATGAAGATTCTCACTGGTGTACGATATTGTTAATGAACAACCCCTCCACATGCACTGTCACATACAAGTAGTATGCCTCTAGGTGTCTTGCCAAAATTACATTTCTCTCTCCCCGGCAATGCAAAGTAGAGATCTGGAAGAAAGAAAATCTATAAATAGATGCAGAACATTCTAAACTGCTTTTCTACATTTAGATGGTGGTGTCTGCAAGTCCTAGGAGCTGAGGATCTGTATTAAAGTTCCTTTTGAGGCTTCTGATGACCAAAATTAAAACAGCTGTCTTATAAAATAATAAGGCACTAGTAATTGCAACATAACAGATTGCAAAAGCACATTAAGTTGCTGCCTGAAAAGAATCTCTACAAGACTAGCCAAGTATGAAATATATTAGAGTTGACACAGATTTGTACTTCATGTAGAGAGAAGAGTGCTTAAAGAAATTCTAGTATTTTCTGTTGACTGTAGGACACCGCGAAAGGATATCATCTCTCTCTTTTCTTATCTTTTCCTTCTCCCCTTATAAAGCATAAGGACTCTGGATGTAGAGAATCACATCTGCCATGGTAGGTATATATCTCTGCCTGTCTCTCTCTATATGTGTGTGTATGCATGTGCAGTGAGGAGCATCAAAATAAATTCTCGTATATACATTGATAAAATATGTGCAGTTACGCCTGTGCATTTCCAAAGCAAGTGCAGTTGTTACAGGTTTGGGAATGTGAAGTGTTAGTACTATGCAGTTTGACATCCACAGAACAGGCTGTGACTTCAGCTTCAAGCTGGTGACTTGAAAATTACTGTACACAAACTCCCTACTCAGTAGACACTTCTAGTTCAATGTGAGTTCTACCTTAGCACTTCTCCATAGTAACAGTGGTATTACAAATAATTTCTACACAAAACGCCCATGGTTATTTAGATAACAGAATATATTTCAGGAATAAAAGTAAAAATTCACAAGAAAAAAGAGGTGGAGTCATTATCCCAACAAGTATCACAGGATGTCTGCACTGTGAAATGAATCTTACCTCATGCTCCAGAGGCACAACATATATTCCAGTACTTTAGATGAAGGCATATAGACCACGATATGACAGGCCAAGAATCTGTCTTCTTGTCTTACTTGATAGATAATGACTGACCCTGGGATGTAAACACTGATTTTCTAAAGACCATGGGGAAATGAATGTCAAGAATGAACACTGTGCATTTGTCCCCTACTCTTCTACAAATACACAAGATGAGACACAATAAATTTTCTATTCTGTTGCCATTTTCATACATAACAGTTTTCATTTAAAACAAAACAAAAGAAGAACAGTAGCAACAAAATTAGAAATTATGGCAATAAGTGATGCTGCTGCACTACAACAAAGATATAGCGCAACCACAAAGATAATAAACGTAACAGTGAACATGCAGCAGAGTAGAAGGCACTCTCAGAAAAATGCTAGGTCTACCTATAGAATTTCTCTCCTGTTGGCTTCTTGGGTTGGGAGATTAAATGCATGCATCTGTCATATTTTGAAGATTTATCTGAGGAGGAAAAAACCCTTCCCCTCATTCAAATATTCTAATATCCACACTGCCCAACAACTCTTTGTGTAACCTTACCATCACACAGAAGTATTGAGTTCACATACTGTATACTGCTGATTTTTCCAAGGCTGAATGTGATACATAACTGTTTTATTCCAACATCACCTCCTGTAAAATGCACAGGTATGTGCTTTTTTGCCCATTCTTGAAATAATGTATTTTTACAATGCTGAAAATCCTATGCAAAATTTGACGTTTTCATTCACTCCCAAGGCTTTTAAAAATACACCAATAAAGGAATTTGCCTTTTTTTATTGAAGAGTGAGAGAAAAAGGAGCTTGCATTCATAAAACTTGTCTAAAATATGGATTGTGGATGTCACTTAACTAACCTAAAATAAGATATATGTTTTTGCAAACTTGCATGCAGTATTTAGAATGACATAGATTTTTGTGATGCTGACCTATTGCTTACTTTATTAAATTGTTACCCTTCCTTTGCAAGCTAATATGTTTCCATAAATAACTATAAAGTGAATCTTCCTCCTTCAAAATGTTCTTTTGAAATTGTTCTTCATTGCAATGCCTACACAGAGCTTGACAACAGTTGTTAGGCTGCTGATGATCCGAGACTACCAACTGTCAGGTTGACTGGTGTTGTCAAAGTGTTCCTTGTTCCATCACTCTGTCTTCTTCCATCTGCTGCATCTCATTTCCTATAGAAAACTCAAGAATAGGGATGGCTTTTGTGTTTTGTGATTACAGCACTGAGCACAATGAAGTGCTGGTTGTGAGCAATGTACCTGATTACTAATGGAGAAATAGAAGAAAAGAAAAATAAATTGTTCTTACCTAAGACCTCTGCAAGAAGGGAAAAAAAATCTCGAGATGTTAAGAGAAGCAGAAGGCCAGTGTAATTCTTCATATACAAAACAAACACACAAAACCAACCAACCAATCAAGCAAGCAGCCAAAACTTACATTAAAATGTCAAGTACCTGTCTGGTTTGTGAAACGTTTAGTTCTTTCACACAATAAGAAGTCTCTTTTTACATCAACTATGCGTGTTTGAATTTCATGTGATTCCTGGCAATAGTTTCATTATCCATCAGCAGAGCATTACTAACAAGCAGTAAATGGGAAAAGTGACTATTAATTTGCCAACAAGGACTCTCTTGCACCTAAAGAGATGTCGTCTTGACTATATGATTTTCTGCCTACAGGGAAGGGGAACCCAAGGCTGAAATCTCAGTTTAGAAGTTGTACTTGTCATATATGGGAGTGTAGAATTCTTCCCACTGACCTTTCTTTCTTGTGAAGAAAAATGCACCCCAGCATTGCAGCATAGTGGCTAAATCTCTTGTGATACTAAATAGTAATTCATAAAAGCCATCAAACAGAACTGTAGATGAGAATCATCATTGCACAGCACATTTTACTCCATTAATCTGAACATTATTTAAAATGAAATCACTGAAAAAGTATTAAAGTTTCTGTTAACAGTTAACCACTACCTTCAAAGGTTTGCATTTTAAAATTCTATCTAATCTAAGACCTCTTTATTCATGGAAGTGTGTTATTGACTTTGCAGGCTATTTCAATACTGTTAGTATTGTGAGGTCTCTTTTCAGGTTGTTGGGCCTTTTGATGTCAAATCTCATTTGTTTCTTGAAGCATAATACTGTTTTTTCTTGCTAGGCATATGAGATTGATGTGTTTGTTGTTAGACAACTGATGTAAAGTAATTACATTTTGGTTGGCTAATGAAGTGAGACTGGATGTTTTGCCTATTAATCATTGCGGCAGAAGTAGAAAATTTTTTCTTCGCAGTAAATCAACCTGTGTTTGCTTGTTCTTTAATTTCCAGATGTGAGAAATAATGAATGTAAAGTGCTTTGTAGCCACCTGAAGCAGACAGTGTCAATTAATTAAGAGGTAATGGCTCTGAAATTTTTGATTCTGAAGCTATAGGCAACCCAAGCTACTTCTTTGTTCTGTAATCCAACACTGTCATAGCACAGTGTTTAAAGACTGTTCATTACTCAGAGGCATAGGTCTAAAATACATGACATTAGTGAAATTATTAACTCCTAACTCTTCTTTCTGATTACTCATTATTTTTAAAAATGCAACATTACTCCTGACTCCTGAATTTTCAAGGAAAAAAGCCTGATTTAAACCCAAAAGTTGTGTTGTTAACAGACAACTATATGGCTTAATTATTTTCTAACCAATGGAGTAAAATACATTTCTAAGTGAAATTACTGGATTTGATTTTGGAGCAAAACACCCTTTGATTTTCATAGTTTTGGGGACTAATTATTTAACTTAGTCAGTTTTGAAAGATGGTGTTACTACATTGATTCAAACATGTAAAACTTCATTTCCCTATCAGAAAATAAAGCATTGTTATGGAATTGAACTTTGTTATTTACATACTTAAAATCAGTGCAGATATATCAATATTAGAGAGATCTGTGAGAGTCTATGAAATGATGCATATAAATCTATGCAATAATTATCCTTCTAATGTTTCATGACTACATTTACAAAGTCTTACTTTCAGGCAAACATGTTAAACAATCCATTCTTTCAGTGCTTACTATCTGAATGGAAATCCATATTTGCACTCTAAGCTCCTTCTTTCCTGCAAAACTGCAAAATGATTAGGACATAAAAATGTTTCCGAACACTTCCCCTCCACTTCTTGCCCAATGGAAAAGCAAAGCACGTGACAAAAAGTACTAAAAATTGCAACAAGGTACTTTCCAGAGTTCATTTGAAGATGCAGGAAGTTACAGGGGAAACAAATGTTTTTATTCATTGTGTGAAAATCTTACTGACAAGCATTTTTGCTGACTGCCTTATGTCTATGGGAACTGATCTGCTCTATGATTAATTGTATGACCTCCCTCTTGCTCTAGTATTTTCAAAAAACAGCACTAAGTGGCTCTAAAACATTTTCACCTTTTCACCACTGACAAGGATAGATACTATTTATGACTTCATGTTTGAAATCCCACATGAATTCTAGGTGCACCTTGGATTAAAATGACTCTGTAATTGGAGCAGAAGATTTCTTAGAGGAGGTACAAAGCATCATTCAGAAGGTGAAGTTTATTACACTGCCTCTTGAGGGATTCCTCTGAGAGGTCAGAAACCCAGTACAATCATCTTTGCACCCATGGCATTTTTCATTCTTCTGTCCTACTCGATAGACTTGGAAAGTAAGTGATTCAGTAGCATTATTAGTAGCCCCTCAAATTAAATAAACTGAATTGAAAATATGTACCACAGTTAAAGAACCATCCATATTATATGCAGACCTGTTCCAAACAGATCTCCAGTCTCCTTGGAGGGGTATGTCTTGCATCACAACACTTACAGCTAGGAATATGATCACAAATGTATTTTCATACATGGAATATTGATTATCAATTTCCACTGTTTTAAAATTTGTAATATGTTCAAATATCTTAGTT